>CM061242.1:33879563-35129563 GCA_030848705.1 Heracleum sosnowskyi
TACGAAGGCTTTTGATGAAAATCAGTAATAAAACTTACTCTCCGAAATGTAACATCTTGAAGAATTGGAAGAAAATTTAGGATTGTAATGTTCTAAAACTCATCTAGAATACTAAGTATCTATTCTATCCCGCAAAAAAAATTGTAAACTAGCATGACAACTATTAGTAATACTCGTATTAGTTTCTAAATTAAAAACTGGAACATATTTAAGTAAGCACCAAATAGCCACATATACCATCAATAAGAAAAACTCTATATCAATCATATATTTGAAACGATAATGATCATGCATAGGATAATTTATAAACACAATTTAAGCTAGTGGCTCATGCCTCGCACGGGCTTTTATGCTAGTTACCAATAAGATGTCAACTTTTTTATAATATTGTATTGTCAAAAAAACTTCTATTGTGTCAAGTAAAATTCTTAAAAGAAAACAATATAAAATAAAATCCTTTTCATTTATACTTTAGTATTAAAATCGATATAATAAAATTTTGGTTAGTGGATATATGGGCTTTTTGGGTTTCAATGGGTTATTTAATTTAACAAAATATTATTCTAATCAATTTATTAAACTAAAGTTATTATTCTGCTAAAACTCTTTCAGGTTTAATAATTCCCCAATTAGAATTTAAATATATTTATCTGTATCATTAAAAAAAATTCTCTTCTATATAGTTGAAGGTAAAATATTAAAATTTGGGTGGGTAAATATAAATTTTTATTTAAAATTTATATTAAAAACTTATATTAAAAACAAGTCTATAGTATTGTAATGCATTGCATTATTTATTGACCCCTTAACTCGGAGATCCCTTTGTCTTTTAAAGATTCTATTTTTGTACTTAGTTTTATAGGTTTTATTCTACTCAAAAGTATGTAAATCAAGTCATGTAATAACTCTTGAAAGAAGATCAACTTGATCATACCTCAAGTTGAAGAAGAAGGCTTTGAAAATTAATGTTGTAGAATATAAGTGAAAATAAGTCAAGTCAAAATTTGAGAAGGGAAGAAATATTTGTTAGAGAAGTCGCCATTCGAGAAGTGCTTTTGTGAAGATTCGAGAAGTCTGGATTAGAGAAGTAATTAATGTCAATTTGAAATGTTTGGAATTAAAGAAATTAGAGAAGTCAAATGAACTGATTCGTGATGTCCTGATTAGAGATGTAAAATATATTATTTCGAGAAGTCAAGGATTGCTGATTAGAAAAGTCGAGAATATACTGATTCGAGAAGTCAAGAATATACTAATTCGAGAAGTCAAAAATATATTGATTCGAGAATTCAAGATATCACATCAATTATCCCAGAAATATCGAATGTGGGACTTAGCCAAATTTCAAGATGACTACAGACAAACTTCACATAGATTTTGAAGACAAATAATCAACAAACATGTGTACTCGTGGTGGTCCAAAAATCACAGTTAACATATGGAAAGTCTACAAAAACAATTGGGATAAATTCAAGGGATGTACAACTAAAAATGTTACTTATATCTAACACATGTTAATGTATAAGCATCTATGAATACATGTTACTGTTATCGATAATAGTCCTAATTAAAGATTATTATTGTAAACCAACGACCTACTTTTTGGTAAAGTTTCATGTTGCACATAGAATATAATTTTTTTTTGTCAGGATATAATATAAGTTTTCAATACACAAGATTTTATAAAAAGTTCATGTTACTTCTAATTTATTAAATTTTAATTTTGTTCAACTTTAATGTATATGTGACAATCATATTTAATAAAAAACATTACAAGTATGAACAATAATTTGATTTGAAATCCTTAAAGTGCCACTATATCACATGTTTAATTACATTATCTTTTAAAAAATCATCATCATATTGTAATAGTTTGCACTAATAAAATATCAAGATTAATTAAGTGAGAGAATAATGATTATAAGGTTAATTTTATGATACTTTTTCTGAAATCACTACAAAAAATTATTAATAAATAAATTTAATCATTTTTTATTAAAGATTTATTTGTCATCTTCTTGCTTTAATTTTAAATTCGGAAAGTAGAGAATTAGTTGCATTCAAATCAAGTAGTATCTTAAGATTAACCCGGGGATCCTTATTTTCTTTAGTTTATCTTAACATAAGTATTTTTTTTTTAATCTTTAGTGCATTTGCTAGGGAGATTATAAGATTTATAAAATTGAGAGGTATTCAACTAAAATTTTAATAAAACTTTATGGAGATTTAGTGATAGTGATAGAAGATCATTAATAATCATCAAAATATTTAATGATATTTATTTAAAATTTAAAAATTTGTTACTAATTACGGTCTATAACTAGTGATATTTAGTGAAAATTCTTAATATCACTTCAAACAAGGTGGAATTCAAAATTTAACTAAACTTAAATTGAATTTATAAATAGTGAATTTGGTTAAAAATATAAATTATTCAATACTATTAATTTTTTTGTGATATTTTAAATTTTCAAATGTATATATCAAAAGATTTTTGTAGATATATAAAAATAGGTCTTCATGCTCATAAGGTCACCCTCAAGTTACTACCTGAGATTAAAAGAATTTCCTATACAAATACACTAGGGTATAATTGTAATTACAAGAACGTACATATATTTACAAAAATACTACCACAATATATTTATACTAAAAAAATACATATCCTCAAGTATTTCCCCTAAGGTCAACCTCAGTGTCTTTTTTCTTTTAAAAACATTGATTAAATACCAATGTCTCATTTTTCAAAAAAAAAAATCAAATCTACATTAGATAGCAAGAGATTTTATAGATATATCAAAATCCTATTTAAACACCCTTGACTCTCTGCCAATAAAATGATCCAAATATACTTGCTTGGATACACTCTCCTTAAATGATCAATCTTTTAATATTGTTATATATATTAAGAGACTATGTCCAACGTCCAAGGTCCTAAATTTCAATCTACAAAACTCTCAATCACATACAATGGCTAGCTCTAACATATTTATTTTAGTTAAATGTTTATTAGTTGAGATTTCTATTCTTTTGTTGCTTCTCAATTTTGGTAAAATTTTAATTATCAACTCATCATATTTTGTCAAATAAATGCACATTCATTCAACTATAATTCTAACGATATTGAATGAAATTTCATATAGGGATGGAAAGCAAAGTTGCGGGGTTGTATGATGTGAAGTTGGGATTACAGATGAAAGATGATCAACCATTCTGTTTAAGATCTTGTAATGGGATCTCAGATCAGGATTGTATGAAATTCTGTTTGGGTAGGGGATATGATTGGGGGTTTTGTGATCATAATGCAGGTCATCCTCCGCATAATATGTGTTGTTGTTTAGCTGCTTAATAAAATATTAAATAAAAAAGTTAATGAAGCATCAGACCACCGTGTCTGTTGTAGATACAATTGACGATATACAGTTGAGCCAAGTCTACGAACACATAAAAATCAGCTCGATAAAAATCGTAAGATACATAATATATATAATTTATCAAATTAATAAAAATAAATTTTTAAAAAGAGATAAATCATCATGTTTCTTTTATATTCAAAATCCTCAAAAGTAATTATTTTTTCTGATTTTATCAATTCAGGGACCTGATAAAAAATTAAAACAAAAGGTACAAGACAAATGCATTTAAAGTTTAATTTCAAAATTAAAATACACATCTAAAAAGGTACTACATTCAGTTAAGAATGGTAAGCTTGTGCATAATTATTATTTGTTAGCTCATCACATTCTCTGCCTATGAAGATTAATATTTTTGTATATTGTAAAATAATATTATCGATTTTCGTATTTTCACCTCCGACAACTTGACATGACATACTTTTAATTTATTTTTGTCATACTTTCGAAGTTAACTACACTGCCATACATGACTACTCACAATTTCCAACAACTTGGCTTGGCGCGCTTTTGATTTTTTTTTTATCATACTTTCGAAGTTAACTTTGACGCCACAATATGTGACTACTCGAATCAAATGCTGAGTATTTTTAAAATCCAATCAAGTTCCGATTTTAAATTTAAAATAGTCCAAAATAAACTAAATAAGCGCAATAACTTCAATAATGCATAATCCCACCGATGCTATGAACTTATGTCCGAAATGCATTAATAATATTCAGACTAGCTATGAGCTCGTTTGGTTGGGATTTAAATGCCCAGTTTAAAGTCATTTTTTACTTAGAAATGTTAGAATTTTCAAAAAAAATCCAAAATTGTTATAAAATTCTTATATAATTGGTAACTTTCTTAAAATAATATAAAACTCGTGTACATAATTATACATTCACGAATCAAAACCAGCCACTTGTCGATACCACGTTATTTGAAAAAAATTGTTGGAAACTCTTTTGGGATATCTGACTTTACTCTTACTTTAAAAAATTTAAATTAAGAAATGCCTTTAACTAATTTTATCCATTATGTTCAATTATGAAAAAAAAGCATAAAGGTACACATGAAGGGGAAGGAAAAAAAACAAAAAAGTTGAAAACGCTAGCCAGTAGTCATAAATTACTATTTGTAGAGCGAGACAGGACACACACAAAGGGTTTTTTCTAGAGAGAGAGTAAAACAAGTTTACATACAAATATACATACATATCTTCTTGTGAGTCGCGGCGGATTGTAATCTTCCAAACCCAGCCTCCAAAACACACATATTTACACGTTCATCTATACATACAGAGTGTGTTAACTCTGCTATAGATCTAAGATGAGTAGCAACAGAGGAAGCAACAATGGCGGCGTGGGTTCAATCCCAGCAGCATCAAGAAAGATGGTTATGGAATTGAAAGAGATCGTCAATAATACTACTGAAGTTGAGATCTATGCTACTCTTAAAGATTGTCACATGGACCCTAATGAAGCTGTTAATCGTCTTCTTTCTCAAGGTCTTTTAATTTTTAATTTTTAATTTATTATTATTGTAATATGTTTGTGGGTTTATTTTGATTGATTTTTTGTGGGTTTTTTGTGAATTTTGATTGGGAAGTGGGGTTTTGCGATGAAGGGGATTTTGGGGGAAAGTTAAGGGTGTGGTAAAGTTTTGAACTTTATTGGGTTTTTGATCTTTATGGGATGGTTTTGATTGATTATTTGTGATTCTTGAATTGTTAAGTGGGGGGTTTTTGTGATTTTGGGGATTTTAGGTTATGGTGAAAAAGAAAAGGGGATGGGAAAGTTTGGAACTTTATTGTTTTTCTTTTCAAAATCTATGTAGGTTAGTTTGATTATCTTGTATGTTTTTTCGTGAATTATGATTTTTAGGTGGGGTTTACGTGGTTGAGGGGTTTTTAGGTTATTTTGAGAAGGGGATGGGAAAGTTTGGAACCTTTTTTTCCCCATGTTTGTTGTAGATTGTCAAACTATTGTTCCTTTCGTTTTCTGTTTGACCTGTTGCAGGTGCTGATTTTAATTTTCATGTAGTGTTAAGTCGAGTTATGTTTTGTGTTAGATTTGTGCAATGAGGTTACAAGAAAGAAGGAGCTTAATAGGCTTGTGGTGAGGTTTTGGGATGTAGTAGCTGTTAGTTATTGGATGTCGTAGAAGAAGAGGCTGTTTGGGAACTTATAGTGATGCATTATTAAATTAGTAATTTATATAGGTATGAATTATTTATATTTTTTGCAAAATACAGTTCTCTAGTTTGTCGATGAACTGATTTTAATTTCTTGTAGCAATCTAGATTGGAAAAGTGTGGTGGGTTGTAATGCTTAAATAAGATGTTTGAATTTAGAGATTATTTGGTCAATTGGGAGTGTGAATAAGTTTATTGGCATCATCCATCATATAGGGCCTCTACCTTTATCCAAGTGGTCGTACATCACTATGCCGAATGAACGAAAGTATCTTTCTACATGTGTGTAGACTGTGCGTTATGATAAATAAATAAATATCATTTTCATTGTAGTGTAGAGTGCGTATCCAAAGATGTGAAGATATTATTATAGCTTCTTGGAATTTGGTACTTGGAGAGTGCGTATTGTAAGAAGTATGATTTCCTCGTAGCTTCTTTGTATTTGGTACTTGGTGACATGCAATATATTGTACTTTTTAGTAAATCATTGGATGATGGTATATGACCCAATAGAAAGAGGCCCCTTGAGAAAATACTCAACCAAAATCTCGGCATCGGGCAATACCTATTGTAACTTTAGTCCTGCTTCACTAATAATAGGATGGGTCTACAGGGCTGTTTAGACGTTTATTAGCTGCTACGAAAAAACTTCTACGTATCTTTTTATATGTACATATATATATATAATTAGGTGAGGTATGAACAAAAATTATTTGAACATTTTAAAGCGCAAAAGGGATCCACTTTAGTACATAAATACATCTGATTTCAATTGACCGTATGGCTTAGGCAAGAAACAGCCTATATAGAGAAGTAGCTTTCTTCCGACATTTACTCTTTTTTTTAAGCTTTTAAGTATTATTTTTGTCTTTAATTTTGATGGTATAACATTTTACTTTATAGTATTGTTTTGGGGTCCACTTGGTTTTTCAACTTGAACCTTTATTGGCATTCACCCTTCAAGTGAAGGTAAATCTGTTAGAGTCAGATGTGTAAATGTTGATCGTATCACTGGAAATCCAAATTTGTACCTGTTGTCTTTCAGATTCACACCCTAGATTATTGGTAGGTTCTTTTAGATGTACTAGTCCTTTAGTTTTATTACTGTCTGTCTTTTAAGATAACAAGTACTCTTTTTACTTTAGTTAATAATTGATACATGCCCTATGCTCCACTTTTTAGATTAATATTATTTTCCATTCTTCTAAGTACTTGTTTAACATGCATATTAATACTAAATTTATAATTGTTCAGATCCTTTCCATGAGGTGAAGAGCAAACGAGACAAGAAAAAGGAGGTATGTAAATGTGCTATATGTGCAAACTTCCTAATTTTTCATCGTTATATATTCTTTTCACATTTTTTGTTTGCAAGTCAAAGTCTAAAATATCATCTGTGTCTGTTTTATGCTTGGCATCCTAATATTTTTTCATTTTATTATAAATTACTTTTTATATCTCAGACCAAGGATTCAACAGAATCAAGGTTTCGTGGTGGTGGTAACACTTCAAACCGTGGCACCAGAAGTGGTACGGATCGCTATGGAGGACGTGGTGGCTCAACTCAATTCAGCTCTTCTGGTATGTAGATTCAAAAAATTAATTGTCGGCAGTTACTTATCTGTTTGAAAGAGACTTAAAAATATGTTATCTCATGACTAGACTCCGGTGCTTTGCACGGCAAAATTGGACACAGAAAGGAAAATGGTATGAACCATTATACAAATTCTTCGTCCACAGCACCTGGGATTGCATCACGTGGCATGTTTCAGCGCCCTCCAGCACCCAGGTTAGTATACGTGTGAACCTGAAGTTGGGGAATATATATGCATTGTGTTAAATTTACCATTTATTTAATTATGTATTCTTTCGTAGTTGTGAATTGTATAATGAGTATGATCATGATTATATGTTGTGTATTACAAACAATGAGATATTAATATGGTATCACCAATTTACTGAGAATTAGAGACTTTAGGTCATTAGCAGTAGATTCTTGGAACCATGTTATAATATAAATTTAAAAAATAATTATTTAATATTATAATCTCAATATATGCGTTTTAAAAATTAAAAATACATTGAAAAACACAAATGTAAACATTTAAATTATTTAAATAAAGCAAATAAATGAAGTAATAAGAAATTAGTTGGGGTAAAAGTACGTTGTTACTAACTTTCAACTTATCATCATATAGGTTACAAGTTGAGTTAATAAGTTGAACACAAAAACACCCTTCATAAGTTCTTATGGACTTATAAGCCATAAGTTGGCTTAAAATACAGTAGCCAAACAGGCCCTATGTCTTTTTACAGCGAAAAATGAGTATATGGGATTATAGTTTTTGTGTTTTTTTACTGATGACTTCTGTTTACCCTAGTGATTTTGTAACCAACGAAAATAAAGCATCGACATTAAGCACGGGAGATGCTAATATAACGGCTTCACAACCTTCTACTGGATACCAATCTGCCTGGGTTGGGGGTCATGGTCAAAAATCAATGGCTGACATTGTTAAGATGGGTAGACCACAGAGCAAGGTTACCGGCATACCAGCATCATCTCAGTACAGTGGTAAGCACCACCTTGCTCATGCACCTCCATCTGCCGAAGGGGATCAGAGCTCGAAGGTCTCAGATGTATACACCGAGCCAGGGACTGCCCCTGATGAATGGCCTTTGATTGAGCCACCACAAGCAAGCATATCGGTTGTTTACGACTCTCATGCAGATTCCCAGCTGCACCCAGACCAATCTATTATGCCTTCTGACGAGATTAATCAGCAAACCCACGTTGCATCCGACGAGGCTGAGGTAGAGGAGGATAGCTCAGTCGAAAACCATGACCATGTTGGTTCTTCCACTGTTTCCAGCAGAAATATGCAGGCAGATAATTCTGGAGATGCATCCCTATTTGATAATGACATGTATAAAAACATGAGTTCCTACCAGTCTCACAATCATGCTTTCCAGAGTGAGGAAGGTATGCACTTCTCTTTTATTCATGCAGTATTTTGACATGTGTGTATTATTTTGACTAACGGACTGCTGAAAGTTATATAACTTTTCTATAAGCTATTAGCAGACTAAGGTCTAAGATCAAAAGTACATTGTTACAATTAACTGAGATTGATATTGGATACTAAATTTTTCATATTGAAATAAGGCAGTAATATCTGGGCTCCTCCCAGATTTGGTTATGCCAAGCTATCCAGTTTGTTGCTGAGATCTGTTGCTTTGGACACAGACTTAAGATTGATATCTTTTGTCTATATCTGAGCGGACCTCTATGTTTTAGGAGCACTATTGATTTAGTTCTGTAGAAATTTTGCATGTGTTTTGTAGAAATTGGGAACTGTTTGTTTGTTTGTTTAGATGATTCTAATTGGCTTTGCACTTCTGCAGTGGAAGTTCATTTTATATTTTATATATTTCTTAATTCTTAATATTATAGCTACAGGCTACTTAGTTGTTTTAATACTAGTCTAATGGAAATTTTCCATTCAACTATTTTTTCAGTGGAAGACATCGGTGCCTCAGTGCCATCTGAGATTGCAAATATGCATCAACTAAGTATTCAGGAGGAGGATCATGAGGTGGCATATGAGGAAGATGTCCCTTCTGTTGTAATTCCGAATCACCTTCAAGTTCAGAGTGCCGACTGCTCGCACTTGAGTTTTGGTAGCTTTGGAGCTGCTCCTGTTACTGGTTATTCCGACCCTTTTACATCTAGATCGTCCAGAAGTAACCTGGAAGAGACACTTGTAGAGACAGATGCTCCAGTGATTGAGCAACCAGACACTAGGTATTTGCTATCTTCAGGAATAGTTCAAATGTGCCATCTTCTCAATTTGATATCTCCCTAACTTAAATTTCTTCTGCAGAAATTCCGAGTACTATGGAGATGAGTCCATTAGAGCTGCCACAGATGTAAATTTAGTTCATAGAACTACCGGAGGTGATGCAGGTTTTGATTCACCATCTGTTCCTCAAGCAGATGTGTTGAAACAGGAAAACTCTGAAGTGGCACACACCAGTCAATATGCCTTTCCTTCTTCCTCGCCTCAATATACGTTTGAAAATGCGCAACAGTTGAATGCTGCATTTAATTACTCCCAGACGAGTGCACAGATGCAACATCTTACTCCCTTCTCAAACTCAGCGGTAATATTTTTTGTAACATAGTCTATATTCATTTATAGTAATATTTTTAAAAGGTTTTGGGCTAGCTTTTTGAAAGTATTGGGCCTGTTGTATGCACATCTTTAAACATGATATACACGCTCTGTAATACAAATTTTATTATCTAACAACTACTTAATTTTATTAATTCATTAATTTAATTTATAAAATTATTAAAAGCTAAATTGTATAATAATTTTGTATTTTTTAATTAATATTAATATATCTAATTAATTTAAATTAATAAATGCCGTGTCCCCGTACACGTGTCCAAAATTTGGACAGTGTCCCCGTGTCCTAGATTTTTCAGAAAATCGAATTCGACACTTGGATATGTGTCGTGTCCGACTCTCCGTGTTCTAGAACTATGCTATATTTTGCATCATTGGAACTTTCTTATTTTTTGCGATCTCTCTCTCTCTCTCTCTCTCTCTCTCTCTATATATATATATATATATATATATATATATAGTTACTTTTTAGTATATTGATCTGTTACATGTGTGATGTGTGTATACATAATTAAATATCTTGCTGTATGTAAATCATCAGACTGATTTCTTGTGAACTATCCGTTCTTACATTAAATTCTAACAATGGCAGGCTTCTTTGCCAAATACTCTGTTGGCTTCAAATATTCATCCTGTAAGAGAGTCTGAGCTGCCTTACTCACCTTTCCCTATGTCGCAATCAATGCCTACCAAGTATGGCAACACAGTGTCTTCCATTAGTGGTTCATCAATCTCTGTTGCAGAGGTACCCGTTTTAACCTTGCTGAAATTTTGTTTACCTTGGAAGTTAAATCGCCATTTTTAGATAAGTACTTAGCTCACGTGCTATTACTTGAGGGCACCCTTATTTTCCCATGAGGGCTATATTACTTAATTTTATCTCATTTTCTTTGTCTAATATATGCATGTCACCATGTGGCTATGTGCGTCGTGTGTTCATGTGTTTGTATATATTTATGTAGTTGTGCATGTACATGAATATGTATTTATCTTAAAAAATTGTGGCGTTCTGTATGCAAAACTGCACCTCTGTGCAGAGGTATTTGTTGGAGCACCATGAGGATACGCTTTAAGAACCCCATACTTTTTATGTAATTAGCTTTCTTCTCTGAATAAATAGAGTTCCTAGCATGAAAATCTACTTCATTATGTCTAATCATTTGAGCATATCAAGAAGCTAACTACTGGAGAGCGGGAGTGGAGAGACATTACCTCCAGCAATCCAGAGAGCATATATTATATATAATATGCAGTATTTGTGTTCTATAGGATATAATATGCATATGCAGTTCCTGGTGTTTTGATGGCAGTAAAAATGATTTAGATCTTATGGATTTATAATATCTATTTATCCAGCAGGCATGTGCAGGGGTTTTCATCCCAGAATTTATAGTTTGATACACTATTATTATCTGTAAATGGAAATGCATCTGATTGGTCGTGCGTCACATCAGAATTTTCTGAAGATACCCATCACCTGTTGGTTCATATCAAATTATTATTATTTTAAAGTAGTGCTATGATCATATTGCATGATTGATAGAGATGTGGAAGATTTTTTTTTTTTTTTTTGACATAGTTGAGCTTGATACCTTCTTCTTAACTGTTTCCACGTATGTAGTGGTTTGTAAAAATATTTTGGCATCTAAAATTTGTATTCTGGCTTTTAATATATTAGCATGTTGTATCTACCTAACAAAGTTTGTGATTTTTGTATATCAGTCTCACACGTGTACCATGTACATGGTACTGGTACTTTGTCAGCAAAAATGAAATAGTCAAATTCCTTGCTGTCAAATTCTGAATTAAAACCAGCGATCTAAAATAATAAAATCTCGGATCTACCATCTCTCATCTGATTCTCCTGTTAATATATTTTTATTTTATTCTGCAGGCTCTGAAAGGTTTCCAGTCAGTTCAGTCTTCACAGCAGAACCCATCGGGGACCAGCAACGTTGCCACAGGACCTGCCCTCCCTCAACACCTTGTGCACCCTTACTCTCAACCCACTCTTCCTTTGGGACCCTTCGCCAATATGATTAGCTATCCTTTCTTACCACAGAGCTATACATATATGCCATCTGGTTACCAGCAGATGCTTGCTGGTAACAACACGTACCCTCAATCTTTGGCAGCTGTTCTACCTCAATATAAAAGTAGTGTATCAGTTAGCAACTTGCCTCAGTCTGCTGCTGTTCCTTCTGGTTACGGTGCCTTTGGGAGTTCAACTACCATTCCTGCAAACTATGGCATGAATCCATCAGCTGCCTCCCCAGGAGGTTCTACTATGGGCTACGATGACGTTTTAAGTTCTCAGTACAAAGACAACAGTCATCTAATATCCCTTCAACAGGTATGACAATATGCAATTTGGAGTCCAGTCCAGTAGTATATTTTATTGATTTTATTAGTCTCTTGTAATTATTTTGCCAGGAAAATGCCCATTTTTAGCATCCCTTTCCCTTTGTATATCTGTAGAATGATAACTCAGCTATGTGGCTTCATGGGCCTGGTTCTAGAACAATATCGGCCGTTCCAGCAAGTACGTATTACAGCTTCCAGGGTCAGCAAGGTCAGCAGCCTGGTGGATTTCAGCAAGGTCAACAGCCTTCACAAAACTATGGAAATCTTGGGTACCCAAATTTCTATCACTCTCAGACTGGTATATCGTTGGAGCATCAGCAGCAAAACCCAAGAGATGGGGCCCATAGCGGTTCTCAAGGCCAACCAAAGCAGTCCCAACAGATATGGCAAAACAGCTACTAACCTCGCCGCCACCTGTTTTTTCAGGGTCTTGTAATGAGTTTGAAAGTGGCCAGCTAACCATTTCCGTTGGTTTAATAAGATAGAATTATGTCTTAAAGAGGAAGTGTGATTTGCTGCTGCCCTGTGCCGTAAGAGGTTGTATTCTACGTATTTATCTCAGTTAAATGTAACGTAGGTACGACTATGAGTGTGCTAATTTCAGTTAGTTAACATTTTACTTGAATGTTTTTGTCAGTTTGTCTCGTTTCCCATCTTTATATCCTAGGTTTTATGTAGTTCAGTATTATGCCACATGACGGTCATCGTTTATAGGTTTGATGTTATTTGATTGTCAGAGCTCATAACTACGTGTACAAGCAAGTTAAATGGAAAACTAATACCACGTTTTTTCTTACCAAAATCTTTTGTTTAGCTTTCTGTGATCCATTATTCAGCAGCTTGTGCTACTTACTACTGTCAACTATATGAACTACCTTCACTTGCATTATATCAGTTCCTGTAATGTATTGTTCTTGTCAATAATAGAGTTGTGTAAATATTTAGTATCTAACAATTAGAACTGTTGCAAAGTTGATTTTTCTAAAAATTGTTGTCATGTGCTGGAACGGAAAAGAGACAGACGTTGGCATTATGGTCATGTTCTCTGGACCCCGAGCTCTTTTGTCATCTTTAGTGATGTTTTGACCTAGTCCATAAATCCTTATCTACTTGTCTACAGTTCAGTTTGTTTCTTAGCAGCAATTTTGATAACTTATCCTTTCATATATGATTTCTTCTTTCATTCTAGTGTTCTTGATCAATCTTTTTTTCTTGTCATACCAACCAATAATGTAATTTACAAGGTTGCGTTAACTTGTAAAAATGTTGAATTGATCTCAACCTTGGATCATATGTTGAATAACTTATAGCTGAATGACAAAAAAATGAGAAACAGTTGACCATCTTTTACTTGCAACCACCTGTTTTGCATTTTTGCTCTTTGGAGCAGGTTTAGATTTAAGTTAGGAACTCTCACATAAGGATGGTCGAGGCTTTCATAATCTGAACACGGAACTTCATTAGATATAATACTAAATCATAGAGATAGAGGTGTCGTGTCATCCCCAAAACTATGTGAAGCATAGCTACTTGAGTTGAAAGGATAGCGGAAAAAGAAGCGCAACATGAAAGAAATCCTGATTATTCAAGCAATTTCTTAACTTGTAAATGATTATATATATTAAAATTCCAGCTGAAACATTTATATCCAAAATACATACCAGTAATACAGTAGACTAATGGTAATCAAAGAAACAAATATGCCTCCTGTCTTTGCTGATTACTATTCTACTTCTCAATAGACATCCAAACCCAGTACAAAACACACAAATAGAGTAACAGCTTCCTATTCAACTGAATAATCTTCTTTGCATCAAATGACATCCTCATCAGCTGAAATAAGGAACAGCAAATTAAATTATAACTGATAATTGTCAGTTTGTGAAAATGAAAAACAATTTAGAAACTCCTCAATCTGATATTATTACCTGAGCAGGGATCTTGCAAGGTGTTCCCGTGCCGTTGCCAGTGCTTGACTGATTGTCTGCAAAAACATCTCACAATTAAGCATGTACAATACTAATGCTGTTGTACCAACATATGTGCGTAAGATGTGTCCAATTACATTTTTGTTTATAAATATCATAGATTCCTACATATTGCAAAAAAGTCTGCTAACTAGAAAGTCTGAAAGAGATAAAAGTTGAGGACGAGATATTTCTAGGGAACAGTACAAATACAAAAGTGAGTTTGTCAGGAATAAATTGGCTATTAATCATTACAATAGTACATTTTTTTTCTAAAAAAAAGCTATAATATACAGAAACACAATTTACCACTGAAGTGTTCAATTTTTATAAGCCAATACCTGCTCTGACAAAGGTGCACCAGAATCCACACTATGTGTTGCAACCTTCCCAGCTATGACATTTGCATCAGTTTCAAGAACAATACTGCGCAGAACATGAATATAAACCATGATGATATTTTTTGAAAGATCTTTTATTATAGATCAAGGCCAAGCTACCGTGCCAGGACTTTACAGAATACAGAACAAGAGAATGACAAATAAATTTGTAGAAAATTGTAGGTAAGGAGCAGAGCTTAGAAAAGAGAAGTTATTGAGACAGACAGAGAGAGAATTCACTTCTAGCTAGCTAGCAAGCGAGCAACAAATAAATACTTCTAATTAAAGCTCTAAAGCCAAAGTAGACGGTAAACATGAGTAGAGGATTTCTTCTAATAGTAATACTAATAGTAAACAGAGATGTAGGGCTGTCCTTAAACTTTGGAAAAAGATAATCTCATTCAACATCTTGCAACTAATTTTTTTTTACCAAGGTTTAGTTTAAGATTCCCAGAGCCTATTTGCTTCACTATTAAAAGCTCACACATAAGAATTTCTATCCAATTACCAAACAAATCCTCTAGAACTTGTACATGCAAGAGATGCAGCCAATGAGCCAACGGATTGTAGAGTGATTTCAGAGGGCAGACTAATTTTTAATATAATTTTGGCTTGACCAAGAGCTTGTTCATATACTGACATATAGGAGCCACGTTAATACCATGGATACACATAAGGTGACCTGCCCACTGCACACAATTGTTGTTCAAGAAGAAAACGAAATGTTCCTCATCGGGTTTTATAGAGAATTCTCAGTAGTCTGGGTGCGGAGTGTGATCTTTTATTAATAAGTTGGATATTGTACTTTATTTCAAAATTAAGTTGTTACACCATTTGCAGCAAATTAATCCTTGCAAATTGATGTCAGCCAATCTTTTTATAGTAGTAGCCACCAACAGAATATCTGGAAACCTACAAACTGAACTAGAACTTTATAAACAGAAACAATGAGGAATGTGGAATTATGGAAAATATATTCTGTATCAGCTAGGTGTTATAGCAGTCAACGCCTCCATGCTGAAGCAAGTTAATTATAGTTACAATTTCAGTATTAAAGTTTCCAAACATACCCGCCATCAACAATCTCATCCAGACACAGAAGAATAAGATCCAAATTCTCAAGAGCCTCCCTCTTTTCTACGTTGTCCCTGAAATCCAAAGATTTGGAATTAGATAGCAAAACCTATCATGACTTTATCAACATATAAAAAGGCTGAAAATAAGAAACAGAAAACAAAATTATTATTTAGTACCTAAGTAGAAGGCCAACTGCATCAAAAAATCCTTGAAGAACAGTGGCCAAGATTAGCTCATTTTCGTCTTCACCTCCAGTAACAAAGAAGTGAAGGTCTTGAGCAAACTTGTACACAACAATATTGTTCTCGAACATTGCTATCTCCGCTGCAGATCAAGCATGGTTTGGAGTTACCATAGAAGTCTTAAAATGATTTACCATAGACATATTAATTGTGTGTGTATAAATACAAGTACTAATTCAAATGACCAAGAAGTATAGCAGAGAAGCACCACAACTAGGTTGCAATCATGAAAGCTGTTTCATCTTGGTGATCAAATTTAAACTTTAAAAAGGACCACTCCATCTTATTCAAACTTAGTTTAAAAAACGACTATTCTGAGAAATTTTCTCTGCTAAAGGGTGTACAAACAATTACTTCAGTGTAGACATGTTGCTTAACATATTCATTCACCATGATTCCCATCAAATAATGGTAACAACCATATAAATACGCATACGGCTAATAATACTAATATGTAATTCTATTACATATCAAAATGATGTAACCTAGGTTTAAAAATAGTAACCGTGCCAGCATGATAGAAACCTTTCAAAATTTCAACATTGCCGAAAGCAAAAATGTACCTTCTGTCCGCGCATTTGTCTTCTGAGTCTTGGTAAAAATAGATTTCTCAAAAGCTTCCTTTGCACTATTCGTTGGCCAGTCATCTGAATAGTACTTAATGGCTACACGTTTCCCTTCAGAATCTAAAAGAAGTATATTTTTCACAGATGGGCAGGCCTCCTGCAACAAAACATAGTTAAAGATTGAACCGTTACTATCACGTGTAGCCTTGGTATGCCCCTCATATCTTAATACTACATATTCAAATCCCCAAAAGTTGCCTAACGAATTAGCCCCCACAAGACCTACCACATTACTACATACACAATTCGGAAATTTTACAAAGTTCCGAAAAAGCTGGCATGGTAAAAAAAAGTTACCAACAAGAATAACTATATCATTCCAACTTTGAAATCAACACACCAATTCATAATTTTATAATGTATGGTCATCATAATGGTTTTATATAGGGGTATACGCATCCATCCTAGGAGGGTACATTACAAAACACCTAATGGTCCAATCTCAACAAAATTCCGTGAAGTGTAACACGGGTTTCTTTCCTACTAACTGCATTGTGATCTTCCTACTAACTGCATTGTGATCTGATCCCAAAACTCATTACGCTACTAAAAAACCGCAACCAATTTCACGTCAAGAATCTACACTACTTCTTTATCACGTACCAACATCAAGATTTGAACTCAAAACACAAAAAAAAACCCAAATCAACAAAAGAACATACTAACTACTCATAATCACAAAGATCCAATAAACATTCAATCTTAGATCTAAATCAAACACCTTTAAGCAACCCAGATCTACAAAAATCAATACACACAACTATAGTCAATATATATACAACACAGAAAACCCAAATAAGCAAAACCCACAAAATTAATCAAAACCCCACGAATTGAAATTGGATCATTGATTTAATAAGGGTGTGAAAAATATATAATGAAGATAGTGTGAAGTGAATAGAGAGATCGAAGGCAGGAAAAACGCATGAGAGATAGATACATTATAGATACAAGGCTTAAAGCGGAGAAAAGTTGAAGAAAATGACTGACCATTTTGAAGAGATCTCGTTGAAGCAGGAACAGAGTGCGGGTGGCAAATCTTGTGGTGCTCTCTACGAATTTATACACACAATACACACTACAATATTTTTTAGTGTAAGTTAATAAGTTTTATGTATTTTATTATGACTAAAAAATATGATGTATCATTTTTTTATAATGTTTTAATAATTGAAAAATATAATATAACTAGTCGAGAAAGTCGTGATTCGCGGCGTTATAATTTTTTTTCAAAAACTATTAATAAAATTATAGCAATTACTCATTTCTCCTTAATACGTTGTTGTTCTCCCATTAAACACGTTTTCTTTGTTAAAATCGAAATTTCAAATTTAATATATTGAATAGTTGCCTTATATATTAATTTTCATATTAACATACGTCTTGAACCGCTCTCTTGTTGAAAAAATATCTATATAAATTTTACACTTCTATTTTACTTTTAATAAAACTTCTAAATATGTCTTCTAAACACTTATTCTACTTCCAATAAAACTTTTAATTATATGTAATTCTTATAAATTTGAATTCTTCTATTTCATGAAAATTTATTCTACTTGTAATAGAATTTTTAATTATATGTCTAACCAATAAATTTGAATTAGTCTCCTTTATAAATTCGAACACCTATTATACTTTAAAAATAACGTTTATTTAGATATATTCCCTATAAATTCGAATTGTTCTCCTCTAGAAATTAGAACTTCTTTTCTATTTGTAATATGTTAAAGAATATTCTTTTAAATTCCAACAATTACTCATTCCTCCGCAATAAGTCGTTCTCTCCTTAAACATGATTCCTTCGTTAAGATCAAAATTTTAATTTTTAACATATTGAATACTTGTTTCATATATTAATTTTTATGTTAACGTACTCCTTCCTAATGAGACGTTCTCTCGTCGAAAAAACACCTATATAAAATTGCACTAATATTTTACTTCTAATATAACTTTTAACTATGGGTTACTGTTATGGAATAAAAACTAGGGTATAATTAATGCTAGGGTTTAAGAACTTTCGAGCTTTAATGGTGCGGCTGCTCTTGTTGTCGGGGACTAACTCGGTCCTAACAAGATGCCTACGTACCTTGATGAGAATCAAGAATCAAGCCAAGACGTAGTTCTGGAGTTGCCTTCATGGCTTGTTGCGCCTTCGAGGCGTTGTGACGTATGGAGCTGTGCCCAAAACGTAGTTCTAATGTGAAGGATCAAGGTCCTTATATAGGCGTCAGGAGCCTCGTATTTAGAGTATGTTTAGGAGACTTAGCAGATAAGTATCCCAGTAGATAAGTATTGTATTTCTTGGTGGACAAGTCTTTTCCTTGTTTGTAGGATAAGGATTGTGACTCATTATTTCTTTTAATTGGGATTCTAGATCCTTCTTTGAGGAATTTACCATATTTTGGACTCTTTTCATGAGCTGTATATTTTTCCTATTTATTAATTACGAAATTAATAAATAATTAGGGTTTCGGGCCTTGTTCTTTGGGCCGTGTTCTTGGACCAATCTGGGTCTAATTAATACATCATTAATTACATTTCCAGGGTTATTTTTCAACCCATATCATTTGCCCCCCAATTTCTAGGAAAACTTTTCAAGCTTTCTTAGAAATTATATTGACCTTTTTCGAGACTCAGGGTCTTTTTTATCCTTTACCTAGGACTTTATTTACACTAGTGTTTCACAAGTATCGGCTTATTGCAAAGTGTGGAGCGACCTACACATTTACGACGATTATTGCCTTATTCGAGGCTAATTTGACATTTATATGAACCTTTCACGGTTTATATTGTCTAAATTTCATGGTCATTCTTAAAAAGAATGTCTTAATTTTAAAAAATTTGGGAAAATGATCCTTTATTTGCGCCTTTCGTAGGCAATTACGGGGCTTTTTACGTATTATCTACATAAATTATTGCCCTTCTTACCAAAGAAATATTTAAATAATTTCTCTTGTATTGTCTGTTTCCTCGAACATGTAGTTTCAAATCAATTTCGTTTGCTTTAATTCTCCCAAAATAGGAATCAAGATTTTTTGTTAATTTCCTGGAAAATAATCCGAAATTCAAAAATTATGTATACTTTCGACCAGGATTCTGGTCGAATTTCTATGTTACTTTGGCTCCTGGTCGAACACCTTCGACCAGGATTGAGGTTGTAGGGTTCGACCAGGATTCTGGTCGAAAATCTGCTTCATTTTGGCTCCTGGTCGAACATCTTCGACCAGGATTGAGGTCGTAGGGTTCGACCAGGATTCTGGTCGAATATTTGCTCCATTTTGGCTCCTGGTCGAACACCTTCGACCAGGATTGAGGTCGTAGGGTTCGACCAGGATTCTGGTCGAATATTTGCTCCATTTTAGCTCATGGTCGAACACTTTCGATCAGGATGGATGTTGTGGGGTTCGACCTCATTTGAGGTCGAATATTTCGCCCATTTTGGCTCCTAGTCGAACACTTTCGATCAAGATGGATGTTGTGGGGTTCGACCTCATTTGAGGTCGAATATTTCGCCCATTTTGGCTCCTGGTCGAACAGTTTTGACCAGGATTGAAGTCGTGGGGTAGAAATATTGATATTTCTTTTCTTATTTATTTTTGGGCCATTTCCTCTTTAGGCTTTGCTCGAAATCCATTGGGCTTTTACCGGATAATGCCGGTTGTCATTCCTTTTGACCGGCCAGTGACCGGTTGTACTTTCTATATAAGTGTAAACTTTTACTCGACACTTCTCACTTCTCACACTTCATTTCTCAAAGTTATTCTGCTAGAATTTTTCTCAAAATTTTCTCTACGAAGCTCTGCTTGAAGATTTGAAATGGCTGATCGCGCTTCCCAACGTCTCCAGAAAATGAACTCTGCATCCAAACGAGGTACCCCCATTCCTATTCGTTCCAAATACATGTCTTTGCATGATATGATTAACGAACGTGGGGATGAATACCCGTATGTTTCTGCCTTCGATTCATACAACTGTAGTAATAACTTCCATGATGTAGATAAAATCAAAGATTATAATAAGATGTATAGGGTTAAAGTCCCCTTAAAGTTAGTTCATGCCGGTGCCGGTGACCGTTCTTTGTCATTGGAGGTCTAATGCCTTATGTATTTACAAAGATGCCATAGTCGTCGGTCTTAGGTTTATGGGGTTTCAACCCTTCACCCTTACAAGTTCTTACTGATGGCTCCACTCGTAGTGATTCATTCTCAAGTCTATCATATCAAACTTCTCCTGAGCTTGAAATTTTTGCTAATTAACAATAGGCATCTTAGGCTTTCTTTTGTATGTTTATTAGCAACATTCACCCTTCGGGGTTCGTTGTATTCAACTCTCTATTTGTGCAGTTGACATGCATATTTTGTATGGTTTCCTTTGCATTCATTTTTAGTTTGTCTTGGCAAAGCTTTGAGGATGTTTCTACCAATCAAAACGGGTTCAACCCTTCATCTGATTTCTAGGAAGCTCATGATTTCATCGAACCTTATTTCTACTTGTCCTACTAGCGGATCCTTTTAGGATGCACTAATCATAATAAACTTTTAAGTTTGAGGCATGCCAAGTCCTTGGCACCTCATGCCCTTCGAGGGTTTCTAGCTTACACAAGCCTCGTCCAAACACATTCTTGACTTTGTAGGGCCCTTCATAATTAGGAGCTAATTTTCTTTTCTGTCCAACCCCGGATGCTTCAATCTTTCTGAGAACCAAGTCTCATTGACGAAAGAACCCTTCTTTAACCCTCAGGTTGTAGTAGAAAGATGCTCGCTTCTGACTTCATCAATTAGATCAAGAGCCAACCTCATACCTTCTTCGTTCGATTCAGGCTCAAAGACCCCTACTCTTGGGGAGGTATGAGTAATCTCCACTGGCACCACGGCTTCTGCCCCATAGGCTAACAGGAATGGAGTTGCTTCAGTAGTAACCTTGCAAGTGGTACGATATGCCCAAAGTATAGGGAGCAACGCGTCCACCCAAGTGTTCCTTGAACGTTCAACTCTCTTTTTGAGTCCATCTAGGATGATTCGGTTGGCCACCTCGACTTGTCCATTAGCTTGAGGATGAGCAACTGATGTGAATCGTAACTCAATGTCATTCTCCTCACATTATTTCTTGAAATCCTCATTGTTAAACTGAGTTCCATTATCTGTGACCGAGATTCGTGGAATCCCGTATCTGCATATCACATTCTTCCAGAAGAAATGCATTACTTGCTTGGTGGTTATCTTGGCTAAAGGTTTAGCCTCAATCCACTTGGTAAAGTAGTCGATTATCACTATCAAGAACTTCCTTTGTGCACTTGCCACTGGAAATGACCCAAGTATGTCCATGCCCCATTTGGCAAACGGGATTGGTTTAACTGATGTTAAAATCTTGGATGGTTGCCTAACTACAGGTGCATGCTTTTGACACCGTTCATACTTCTTCACATAATCTTTCGCATTAACATGCATATCTGGCCAGTAGAAGCCTAGATGGGTGATTTTATGAGCAAGGGCCCTGCCCCCCAAGTGCTGCCTACAAATTCCCTCATGAACTTCTTTCAAGGCTAACTCCGCGTCCTGGGGTCGTAGACACTTCAAGTAAGGAATGACAAAAGACTTTTTGTATAAGATCCCTTCGACCAAGGCGTACCTCAATGCTCTCATTGTCAACTTTGGTGCCTCCAAGTCATTATTTGGTAACCAACCGGTTTCAAGTTGAGCCTTAATGGGGTCTATCCAACAGCCACCTATGTCAATAGGTGCTATTAGTTTTCCATTGATGCTCGGGGTCTTCAAGACTTGGAAGTATACACTTCCGGCATAGTTCTCTATCTCATAAGAAGCAAACTTAGACAAGACGTCAGCCTTCATGTTTTCTTTTCTCGGAATGTGTTCCACATAACACTCATCAAACTGAGTCATAATGGCCTTGACAAGTTTCAGATACTTGGCCATGACTTCATCTCTAGTTTCAAACTCTCCATTTACCTGGGAAACCACTAACCTCGAGTCTCCACACACTTTCAGAGTCTTAACTCTCAAGGCTCCAGCCAGTCCTAAGCCAGCTATCAGGGCTTCGTACTCAGCTTCATTGTTGGTCGTTGGGAAGTCTAGTTTTAGTGCGTATTCTATGAGAAATCCATCAGGACTTTGTAGCACCAAACCTGCTCCACTTGATTTTGTTTTTGATGCTCCATCAAAATAGAGCACCCAACATTCTTTGGACACCATGTCTTCATCTCGTTTTTCAACTTCTTTGCCCTCCAAGGGTACTACTTCCTGCCCCCCAACTTCTTGGTTGTCGATGGTACATTCAACCATGAAGTCAGCAAGTGCTTGTGCTTTAATGGCCGTTCAAGGCTTATACTTGATGTCGAACTCTCCCAACTCAATCGCCCATTTGATCAGTCTTCCGCTGACCTTAGGACTATGCATGATGTTTCTTAATGGTTGGTCAGTTAAGACTTATATCTTATGCGCCTGAAAGTACGGGCGTAATTTTCTTGAGGCCATGCTCATGGCCAAAGCAAACCTTTCTATCAGAGAGTAGTTTACTTCTGTTCCGTGCAGAATTTTACTCACATAGTAGATGGGTTTCTGAACCTTTGATTTTTCCTTCACCAAAACAGCTCCCAAGACGGTGTTTGAAATTGCCAAGTATAGATAGAGCGTTTCTCTAGGTTTTGGTTTTTCCAACAATGGTGCTTCAGTCATGTATTTTTTCAAGGCCTCAAAGGCTTCTTGGATTTCTGTTGTCCACTCAAAATTTTTCATGTTCTTCAATGCTTTGAAGAAGGGTAGACACTTTTCCCCTGACTTGGAGATGAACCTTCCCAATGTTGTCACTCTCCCAGTGAGATTCTGAACATCTTTAATAGAGTACGATGGTTCCATATCCACAATTGATTTAATTTTGTCGGGGTTGGCTTCAATTCCTCGTTTAGAGACCATCAGACCCAAAAACTTGTCCGCCCATACGTCAAAGGCGCACTTGGCAGGATTCAACATCATTTTATGGTGTCTCAGCACTTCAAATGCCTCTCGGAGGTGCTCTATATGATCGACCTTATCGAGGCTTTTGACTAACATGTCATCCTCCATGGTCTTGCCAATGAGATGTTTGAAAATTTTGTTCACTAACCTTTGTTATGTGGCACCTGCATTCTTGCGAATGTCATCCTTATGCATCTTGATTTGGTTGTATCCGCTGAAGCCATCCATGAAGCTTAGCATTTCGTGCCATTCTCCACTTTCCATTGGCTTTCTTGACCATTACCAGGTTAGCCAACCATTCATGGAATTGAATCTCTTCAATGAATCATGCTTCTAAGAGCTTATCTACCTCTTGCTTTATGGCCTCTTGCCTTTCTGGAGCAAAGTTCCTCTTCTTTTGCTTCATTGTCTTCCTTTCGGGATCTACGTTCAACTTGTGAGTTATCAATTGGGGATCAATCCCTGGCATATCAGCTGCTGTCCAAGTAAAAACATCTTCATTCTCTTGGAGGAAAGATATAATCTTGCCCTTCCTGGGTGTAGGCAACAGTGCTCCAATGTAAGTGACTTTATCTGGTTCTCCTGGAACTAAGGGGATAGGGATCAAATCCTCAGTTGGCTTTCCCCTTCTATCTTCATCATCCCTTGATACCATGTCCTCAATTGGGAGAACCTGCCCCCGACTCCATCAGGCCTTAACGCGGCTATATAGCAACTCCTAGCCATCTTTTGATCTCCTTGTTCTTCACCAACCCCGTTCCTTGTTGGGAACTTGATTTTCAAATGGTAAGTTGAGGCAACGGCCTTGAATGCATGAAGGTATGTCCTCCCAAGGATTGCATTATAAGTCGAGATTGCCTTTATCACCAAGAAGTTCAACATTTGAGTTGCTATTTGTGAACCTTGCCCTATTGTCATAGGGAGCTGAATAGTTCCCTCTACTTTAGATTCAACCCCATTGAACCCGTATATGGGCATGTTCGAAGGAGTCAGTTGTAAATCGGTATATCCCATCTTGATGAAGGCGTCATGGAACAAGATGTCCACCAAAGCTCCATTATCTACCATGTAATAATCCCAAATTTTGGACTTAGTTAAAAAAATTTGATGAATAGTAAATGTGGTGAATAGTAAATTTGCTGATGGAAAATTTTTCAGACCACACTATGTGGATGATATGGAATGAATGTTTCGAGGTTATATTATTGATGTATAGGAAGAATAAGTGAATGTAAACGCGATCAAAATCAGGAGATTCCAACTTTAAATTTTGATCATTATTCATCGGACAACCAAGGGTGAATTGATTGATCGTTTTGAGAAAGTGTGTAGGATGAGAAATCCATGATCATACCTTAAGCCAAGGAGAGAAATCTAGGATTATATATTAAACCAAGGTAATGGAAAGATTAGGGAAGTATCCCCTAACATTGGTACAGAGAAACGTTTTTAGAATCACTTGAAACTATCGCGAAACAAAAGCGTAACGAATTATGGATTAAACCCTAACTGAAGGGGAAGTATCATATAAGATCATCAAGTGTAACATATAAGAGGATTGAGGATACAAATGATGACATAAGCATGATGCAAGGGGATGACATAAGGATGACCAAGTGATGACAAGGTGATGAATCACCATCTTGTCACCACTTTCACCACAACCACAAGATTAAAAGGCCATGTATCATGGATGACAAAACAAGCTTATGACCACACAATTATATGGCTGGTAATTAGCATTATTAGACAAAAGAAAGGAAAAGAAAAACCAAGCAAGTAACCATCTCTTTCATTTCTCAGAATTTCTGCCCAGCTTGACCATGGTGGAAAGAAAATTTCATAACTCCAAATCTACTCATCCTAAAATCTCCAAATTTGGACCATATCTCCCTCAATATATAACCAAGGTACTTTCAAATTTTCATGGCCATCAAAGAAGTGTAGCATGGTTAAATATTGGATCAAAATTGAGGCATGAATAGTAAAACTCAAGAATTCTTGTTTTGTTCTTGGATTTTAAGGTTTGTTAAGGATGATTAAGGATCAAGGGAGAGCATACAAGCTATTGTTAGTCCATATTGTATATCAAGGAAGGTATAAACCTCTCACACCTTTTTATTATACTTTGATTATATTGCTAAGATTGATGATGTTTAGTGATAGTATGGATTAAAAGTTGAATCCTTAGTTATAGTGATTGTTTAGTGATTATTTTGATGGATGAACTTGTGAGTATTGGTATGAAATTGTTTGGGCAAAAAACTTGTATTATTAACTTGAGGTTTGATTGGTGGTTGGTTGATTGTTGATTGGTGGTTGATTTGAGTGTTTAAAACACGGGAAGCGCGTTTAAGCGCCGTTACCATGTCGGATTTTACTTAGGTAGTTTGGATAGAGATCACGAATACTCTAAAGGGCATAAACATAAAGTTTCTGACCATGAACATGTAGGACCTGTTTCCTAGTTTGTTTTAGAGAAATAATCGTATCGTTTTGATTTACGGTTTAGGAGAAATGTCCGTTTTAGTGAAAGCGGTTTCGCGTAACTAAGTAGTTCGCTGCATGAACTTTGAGATTGTGATCAAGCCCTTTAAAAATGGACCTGGGTCGGGATATTAAAATGGATATTAGTAGGGACAGTTAGGAAAGGAACCTAGAAGGTTTCGTGTTAAAAAGATAATTTTTAGATTTTATAAAAATGTCGGAACCAAAGCTGCGCGAGGAGTAAGTGGTTCTGCACTCCACTGCCAAAAACCTGCTTCTCTCGGGATTTTGATCCCCTTAAGCAGAAAAACATGTTCAAGAATTTTGTTCTATTCGTTCCCTAGATCGTGCACGCGAAAACGGTGTGTCATTTCGACTAACGGTTAAGGAGATATGAGCGTTTTAGTGAAAGACGTGCAAATAGTAACTTTCCGTAACTCATCCAAGTTTGAAAATACATTTCACCAAGTTAAACCCCTGTTTTGAGATCGAAACTTTTATGATAAATATTACAAATACTCAAGATGATTTTAGAAGTGGTCTCGTATTTAAATATGAGTTTTCGGATTTATTAAAAGTGTTAGAGTACGAGTCGCGTAATAGTAACTCTATGAAAAGTCAACTCTAGGGTACTACTTTGACCAACCGTTGTGACTAAGATAAAGGATTATTTCGAGTCGATTAAAACACGAACCTTGTTGAGGAATAACGTGACTACATGACGTGTTTAACATATAGTTGACTTTAAATGAGTGTTATGAGCGAATGATTACGTTAGGGGACTGATCAAGTATTTCTTTGTTTATAGATTTGCGGCAAGTTCTCGAACCCCTAACAACCAAGGACCCGAGGCAAGTTTTCTCATCCCATGCTGTATTTTAAAGTACCATATTATGATAATATGCATATGATAGATGCATGCTTTCAAATGTAATATATGCATACGATATTATGCTTTCAAACATCGTATATAGATGTGATGGTATTAAAAATGATGAGATGTGATGTATGCATATGATAGATGCATGCAAGTTTTCAAACCCTATACCATATAATGATGCTGTTGTGATATATGTTGTGGTATTGCTATATATGCTGCTTAATGCTGTGAAATGACTTATAAACTGTTTTCGCTTTTTATAAAAAGTTGTATTAGGTATAAGGTTTATATGCTAGATAAGTACTAGATATAAACCAAGGTTAAAGGTTAAAGACTCTAAGTATAGAGTACTTGTACGATGATTTTAAAACTTAGACCGGGAGTCAAATTATTATTTTATTTTAAACTACTGTCAGAAGCTGGAAGGTTCCAGGGACGGTTATATTTTAAGGATTTATTAAATATTCCAATATCTATATAATTGGATATTTAAGGTGAGATATTTAAATAATATTATAATAAATATTATTTGAATATTATTTAATTAAGTGAATATTATTTTGAATATTCACTTAAGTGTTTTATATTGAATAATAATTCAATATTTATTATTTGAATATTATTTAATTAAGTGAATATTATTTTGAATATTCACTTAAGTGTTGTATATTGAATAATAATTCCATACCTATTATTTGAGGATTATTTAACTAAGTGAATATTATTTTAAATATTCACTTAGGTGGTTTTATATTGATTAATAATTTAATATTTATTATTTGGGTATTTATTAAACATTCCAAATATGATTTAAAATCATAGAACCTTATTATATGATTATGTTGCCCAGTAAATAACAATTGTAGAAGGGGGTTGAATACAATTGTATAAGATTCTCGACTTTATATAACACAAATATGAAAGATCAATAACAATAACAATAACAGCTTTATTAACTTTGATATAAAACTGTTACAAACTCTCTTAAGAAATTCTGATGTTCTTAAGAGCTGCTAGCTTACAAAAACTCTCTCAAGAAATTCTGTTCTTAAGAGCTTCTCTCCGATTATGTTCTCTCTCGAATGAATACATAAATCGAAACCAAAACTGTGTTTATATAGTGCACACAGCTTCTCTATCAATAACAAGATAAGTCCTAATCATAATAAAGATAGAAACATATCTTTAATCGATAGCTGCATTCTACAAACCAGGAACAAACTTCCATGTTTATCTAGACTCCAAATATAACTCGAAGTAGGAATCCTGATCAGCTTCAAGTTCTGATGATCAATCCTGATCATAGTCTGAGTAGGAATCCTGATGATCAATAAGATACTGACGCTTGATCAAATACTGATGACCATGCAATACTGATGACGTCAGCAATCCTGATCAGTTGAGTCTAGCTTCTGACGATCATTGAATTCTGATCTAACAATCTCCCCCAATCTCATACTTTGTGAAATAAAGTATAGATTCCAAATATTCAATGATGTCAAAAACATGTATCAAAATGTACGAGTATCTTCAGAAACAACTTATCTGTTTAAGCTTTTTGATAGAACAGATTCATCTTCAAGAAGTTGGATAATAAACTTTCTTCTTTTTCTTCAATAATTTGAATCAGTCTTTCCTTAAGATTTCTGAGTTCTTCATCTTCCTCATTAATCTGGTAGATAGCTGCTCTGAGATTCTGTATGGAGTTTCTCTGTAGACTGTGCTCTTCAAGCAAAAGATAAGCAATTTCCTTCCCATCAGGATTGAGAGAAAGATGAGTCATGCCAAAATTTACTTCTTTAACAGCAGTACCCCTTTGCATTTCCACATCCTGACCTCTTTGATTTAAGTACATGGGAGTATAATTACCATTGAAATTACTGTTTCCATCCAGTCTTCTTCTTATATTTGACAAAATCATGTCACTCCATTCTTTGTACACTTGGTTCTTCCATCTTAACAGATAGTGAACATATTTCAGTTCCTGTGTAGTTTTCATCAGCAGATCTTGAATAGATAGAATCTTCACACTACCATCTTTCATGAAGTACAGAAGCTTTTCTTTCTTTTCAAAACCATCATGACAATCTATAACTATATCAACAGCTAATAAATTGTTCAGGTTTTCAGAAGTTAAAGTACCTCCAATTTCTGTCAAGGAGTAAGGATCAACATATGACATATTCAGATATTCACCATCTCTGTGTCCAATACCTCCTCTTGAATTACTTGACAATTGCTTCAGATTTGAAAACATTTTTAACCAGAGTGCTTTTGATCTAGCCATATCAGACAAATCAACAACACTTGAAGCGCTTGTAATAATTCCACCAGACTGAAAATTGATAGGTGTATCACAACTTAATGTGCTAATATGTTTCCACTTCTTGTATTTCTCCTTTTCATGAGCGTAGCTTCTTTCAAGTAAAGATTCTTGTCTGCTTGAATTTCTCCATTTTCTTTCATTTGAAACTTTAAGCCTTTGTAGATAGAGATTGAAATCTTTATTTGTTCTTCTTGTAATATCTCTTCTTCTGGCTTCTTCTTCTTCATCTACTTCTTTGTTGTGACAATCAACAACAGTAGATAAAATTATCAAATCAACCTCTTGCAGAATTTCAGATTCGTCAGGATCTTGAATATTGTCAGGATTAGAATCTTCAATTTGATTTGTATTGCTGAGAGTTGATTTACTTGATTTTCTTCTCAATTCAGGTTCTTCTTCAACAATTCCATCATCACCAAAAGTAGATCTGTCAGGAACTACTAGAGTTTGAATAGGTTCAGGAATTTCTTCAATTCTTAACCCTCTAGACCTTGTCTGTCTAGGTACTGTTTGAGTTGAAGAACCTCTTCTACTTCTTCTAGCACCTCTCCTACCTCTGCTTCCTCTACCTCTAGCAGGAGCAGTATAGCTTTCCATTGTCTCTCTTTGTAGTCTCAAAAATTCTTCATGTGAGAGATCTGGATATTCTTCACTTGCTGTAGAGAGTGCTTTTCTTGCAAATAATTGTTGAACTCTTTTATCAGTGTGATATAGAGTAACAATTCTGCCGTCTTTTGTAGAAAACTTCTGGAATAAATTTGATGCATCTTCAGGATTATCAATAATCACATCTTCATCACCTTCAGGAATTGTAGCAAGAATTTGTCCATGACCAGGTGTCAGGATTTGATCTTCCGTCAGGATCTGAGATTGCACCAATGTTCTTACTGTCTTAACTCCAGAATCAGAAACATGAGTTGACTGCGTTGTTTGACTTTGAGAAGTTTGGATTGTCTTCATAACAACAGCATCAGAGGTTTCTCCTTGTATCGCTTTGTCACCACCATCATCTCCAGTATCATCATCATTATTTCTTAATACTAGATCAGGTGTACATTTTGTCTGAATAACCTTCTCCCCCTTTTTGACATCAGGATTTGACAATAATTGCAAAATTAAGGAAAGAGAGGCTTGAATTTCAGTTACCTTAGTATCCAGAGAATCAATTCTTTGATGGATTGAGGTTTGTTCTGAAACAACAGATTTCACTTGGGATTCCACTACCCTTAGTTGAAAAGTAGTAGGCACCTTTGTAAAATTATTAAAGATATCAGTCCTCACTTTTTCAGTTGAACCCTTGATAGAATCAATCTCACTTTTCAGGCTTTTGGATAACAGAGTAGTAGCCTTCAGATGATTCTTCAAGTCTTGATTCTCTATAGACTTCACTGCATTATAGGCATGTTCAATAGCAGAAGAAAAACTGATAGATTCATCAGAATTGTGCCATGAATTGTTCCATTCATTCTGTCTAAATGCCTCTGCAGGATCAAAGGAAGGAGTAGAAAAATCTTGTCTCTGATCTTTCCCAGTGAAAGCTTTGCCAGCCATATACGTACTTGATGAACCAAAATTAGTTCCAAGACTAATCTTGAGTGCTGTAGCAAGCTGTTCCTTCTCTTTTCTATTCTCATTATCATCATCACTATCATCATCAGAACTATCATCATCAGTATCAGGAGTAATATCAGGATCAGGAATAGCAATACCTTTCAGTTTATCCTGTGGTTCTGAGATAGGATGATCTATTGGTCTTGAACGAAGTGGCTGTATCAAAATAGGTTCATTATCAGGAGCACCACTAGCGTCAGGATGAACATCGTCAGGATTTGATATGCTTGCATCAGTATTTGCTACCAATGGTTCTTGTGGAGCTTGAGGTTCAGAAGCTTCTTCAACACTTTGAGCTAAAGGTTCTTGTGTGCTTCCCTCATTGACAATGTTCTCGACCAATCTTTCAACAGAAGCTGTAGCTTTGCATGCATCTTCACTTTGAGAAGATGGTTCTTGTGTAGCTGGAATGTTGATGTCTTCATTCTCCCTTTGAGAAAATGGTTCTTGTGTGACCATTCCACTAGCTAAGCCTTCACCCAAACTTTGATTGAGTGGTTCTTGTGTGGCAGGATCAACAGTAGCTGCTGAATTACTCTGAAATTCAGGTTCTTGTGGGCTTGATCCTTTCAGCTTCTTCTGTCTCTGATAGACTAACTCTTCTGCATTCCTCTTTTTCTTTGATGTAGGTGTAAGACCAACCAAGGAAGCAGTTGTAGAAACCTTCTCCCAAGAATATCCTCGAATCTGAGATGGAGAGGCTGGAGAGTCTGATATAGAGACAACTGTTGTTGCTGCATCAGGAATACTAACATCAGGATTTGATGTCTGAATATCAGTATCCTTCATTTGCACTGTCAAAGGAATATGATACCTGCTCTTTGATAATTTCCTTGTCTTTTGTGGTTTTGATAAAGGTACCACAGCTTTAGTAGCAGTATCAGCAACTTCCTTGTTCACATTCATCACAGAGGATATAGGTAAGTCATCCTCTGAATCACTTTCATCAATCAACCTTAACTTCCTTTTCACAAGAACATTCTTAACAACCTTATCAGCTTTCTTGACCAGGACCCCTTGTACACCCCCTTGTATCTTCTTTTTAGTGAGTGGTGTAGAGGAAAAATCCTTTGAACCTGATTGCCTTCCAGACACATCAGTTCTAGCTGATTTCTTTGATTTTACAACTAAAGTCTTTTGAGAGACAGTAGAGGTGGTTGTTAACTGTTTAGACTGTTTAGGTTGCATGCTTGTGTCAGGAACAAGGTGGGTTGGACCTTGAACCATAGCATTAGAAAGTAGTCCATAACGAGTAGGCATTTTCTGATGTAAGAAAAACCTAACCTCATCAGGAATAAAAGCATGTCCGCACAAAATATTTTGCCATATCAGGATTAAAAAATATTCAATAAGATTAAAATAAAATTTTATTTAAGAAAACAAAATTTATTTTAACAATCCTGAATAGCGTTTTGGTTTAAGAAAAATAACCAAATTAATGGTCATAGAATTAAAACACGCTTACCAGCAAACGAGGCAAAAATATTTATGGAAAACCGAACCGTCTCATCGAGATTGTAGAAATGACCTGCACCCTTAATACACATTCTCTATAAAAGAGAACTGTTAAGCATAATCATCATATATCTATTAAAACACAAACCCTCTCCAGAGAAAAACTTACGAAAAACCTTTCACCTTCTTTGTTTTTCAATGGCTGCCAACAATCAAAACAACATACCTGATGAAGAAATTGATAGAATTTGGCAACAAATGGATGAGGCTCTAGCAGAGATGGAGCCACAACCAGTTCCTGAGCCTCAGGAACATGAAGCGTTTATAAACGCTATGGTTGATGTGGTGTGGCACAACTTTGTGCAAGCCAATCCTGACTGGAATCCTCTTGAGAATCTCATCTATGAAGAGGATGAAGACGATGAGGATGATGAAGAGGATGAGGATGAAGATGATGAAGAGCTCGTCCGAGAACTGGAGAAACGTAAGAAGAGAATCCTTGATGCTTGTACGTCATGCAAGTTGGAGGCACGGAGGCGTCCCGGTGGACACGGTGACGATCCGCCTTCAAGTGCATCAGCTCCTCTTTTTGTCTCTTAAGGATGGAACAAGAGACCTTCCAGTTCTGATGAACTGTGAAGCTGCTCAGGAGCATTCATGCTAATTTGCAGGGCACGTGTTCATGCTTATCTGTAAAGCACGAGTTCCTGAGTAGAAAATAGACTAGGAAAACAAATATGTAATTTCCATATTTCATGTGTAATGTATCTTCAAGTATTAATGAAATTTGTCTATTTTCTCAATTGTTTGCTTCCTGTACTTGCCTGCAAAACTTTTTAGTAACACTCAAAGTGATATAGAGATGATAAATAATAAACTCTGTTAATAATGAAATTGAAATTGATAATTAAGACTGAAAACTTAATCAAAGACTAAGTAATAATCTAATTGTCCAGAGTTTACCAGGAGTGTTGATGACAAATTAGCATAGAACCTCTGGTTTTCATACCAGCTTCAATCATCTTTCTGAATAACCATCAGGATTTGACAGTTATCAGGATTTCCTCTCTGTAGCTTTTCCTCAGAAATTCTCAAAATTCATCATTCCAAGTTCATTCACCAACTTATTGAAAGTAGCTTCAGGTAGTGGCTTGGTGAATATATCAGCTAGTTGTTGATCAGTAGGAACAAAGTGAAGTTCAATTGTTCCTTCCAGAACCTGTTCTCTTATAAAGTGATATCTGATACTTATGTGTTTAGTAAGAGAATGCTGAACTGGATTTCCTGTCATTGCAATAGCACTTTGGTTATCACAATAAATAGGGATTTTTGAGTATGACAGGCCATAATCTAACAACTGATTTCTCATCCACATTATCTGAGCACAACAACTTCCTGCAGCAATGTACTCAGCTTCTGCAGTTGAAGTGGAAATAGATTTCTGCTTTTTACTGAACCATGAAACTAGTCTTCCACCCAATAACTGACAACTTCCTGAAGTACTTTTCCTGTCTATTTTGCATCCTGCAAAATCAGCATCTGAATAACCACACAACCCAAAATCTGATTCCCTTGCATACCAAAGGCCAAGTGAAGGAGTGCCTTTGAGATATCTGAAAATTCTCTTGACTGCAATCAGATGTGGTTCTCTAGGTTTTGCTTGAAATCTTGCACATAGACAGGTTGCAAACATGATATCTGGTCTACTGGCAGTGAGATACAATAAAGAGCCAATCATTCCTCTGTAGTGAGTTACATCTACCTCTTCACCTTGATCAGGATCAAGTTTGGTAGCTGTAGCTATGGGAGTTGAAGCAGGAGTACTGTCTTGCATGTTAAACCTTGTTAGTAAATTCCTTGTGTATTTAGACTGATTAATAAAAATCCCTTCATCAGTCTGTTTAACTTGAAGACCCAGAAAGTAACTCATTTCTCCCATCATGCTCATTTGATATCTTGACTGCATAAGCTTGGAAAACTTTTCACACAGCTTATTGTTTGTTGACCCAAAAATGATATCATCAACATAAATCTGAACTAACAGCAACTCCTTACCATGATTCAAATAAAATAGAGTTTTATCAATTGCACCTCTTTTGAATCCACTTTCCAGTAAGAATTGAGCTAAGGTTTCATACCATGCTCTTGGAGCTTGCTTTAGTCCATAATGTGCCTTATCCAATCTATAGACATGATCTGGATATTTAGGATCAATGAAACCAGGAGGTTGTTCAACATAAACTTCTTCCTCCAGTTCACCATTTAAGAAAGCACTTTTAACATCCATCTGGAAAACCTTGAATTTCTTATGTGCTGCATAAGCAAGAAATATCCTGATGGCTTCTAGTCTTGCAACAGGAGCAAAAGTTTCATCATAGTCAATTCCTTCTTGTTGGGAATACCCCTTTGCAACTAGTCTTGCTTTGTTTCTGATTATGACACCATCAGAATCAGTCTTGTTCTTGAAAATCCACTTTGTACCAACAATTGATCTATTCTTTGGTCTTGGTACCAGTTTCCAGACTTCATTCCTTTCAAATTCATTCAGTTCTTCTTGCATTGCAGTAACCCAATCAGCATCTTTAAGTGCATCTTCAACTTTCTTAGGCTCCTCCTTGGATAGAAAGTTATTATATAAACATTCATTCTGAGTTGCACTTCTTGTTTGAACACCTGCATCAGGATCTCCAATTATCAAATCAGGAGTATGATCTTTTGTCCATTTCCTTGCTGGTGTCAAATTGTTTCTTGAAGTAGATGCTCCCCCTGGATTGGTGTTATCTTGATTGAAAGAATTTGATTGATTTGAAGCTCTCCCTGAATTATTGCTATGCCCTCCTGATGTGTTATCAGGATCTTCACTTGAATCAGTATCTGAAGAATTCTGTCCTGATGATTGAGTTGACTCTGAACTTGTAGTTGAATGCCGTTGCTCCCCCTCAACATTAGCACTACTAGTTGTATCACTGTTGTTTGCATCATCAGTATTAGCACCATCAGTACCTGGTGAGTCATCAGGATTTGGTGACCCGTCAGTACTGGATGAATGGACAGCTTCTGATTCACTTTCTTCAGGTTCCTTGGAAGCTTCATTTTCAAATAACAATCTATCATGCGAGTCTTCAATGATTCCAGTTATCTTCTTATCATCAAAAGATACATGAATTGACTCCATGACAGTTCTTTTCTCAAATTAAAAACACTGAAGGCTCTTGATGTAGGATAACCTATGAATATTCCTTCATCAGCCTTTGTTTCAAATTTCCCTAGCTGTTCAGGATGAGTTCTGAGAACAAAACATTTACAGCCAAACACATGCAAATGCTTCAGACTTGGTTTCTTCTCTTTGAGTGACTGATAAGGAGTGACACCATGCCTGTTTATCAATGTGAGATTTTGTGTATAGCATGCTGTGTTGACTGCTTCTGCCCAGAAATATGTAGGTAATTTAGCTTCTTCCAACATAGTTCTGCCAGCTTCAATAAGAGTTCTATTCTTCCTTTCTACTACTCCATTTTGCTGAGGTGTGCCAGGAGCAGAGAATTGTTGAATGATTCCTTTGTATTTACAGAACTCTTCCATCTTAGAATTCTTGAATTCAGTACCATTATCACTTCTCAGAATCTTGACTTTGTACTTTGTGGTTGTCTCAATCATCCTCACATGATCCAACAGAACTTCAGGAGTTTCATCTTTTCTATGCAGAAAATACACCCAGGTGAATCTAGAATATTCATCAACAATTACAAGAGTGTACCTTTTCTTACTGATGGACATGATGTTGACTGGACCAAACAGATCAAGATGTAGCATGTGATATGGTTCTTCAATAGAGGATTCTGATTTACTCTGGAATGATGTCCTTCTTTGTTTTGCTTTTTGGCATGCATCACAGAGTCCATCAGGTGTATATAAGACATTAGGTAATCCTCTTACTAACTCTTTCTTAACCAACTCATTGATGTTGCTGAAGTTGAGATGAGAAAGCTTCTTGTGCCAATTCCAACTTTCATCTACTGAAGCTTTACTGATGAAACATGTAGGGGAGCCATCAGTATCTGAGAGAATGTTGGCTTCATATATGTTACCATGCCTGTAGCCAGTTAGTGCTATCTTCCCTGTTGCTTTACTGACTACTTCACAATGTGTGGAATAGAATTTGACATGATAACCTCTGTCAGTGATTTGACTAATACTCAACAAGTTGTGTTTTAGTCCCTTCACTAGAGCTACTTTTTCAATGATGACATTTCCAATGATTATATTGCCATATCTGTAACAGCCCAAAATCCGGGGTCAGGGATTTAGGGTTGTCACAATCCATGAACTCCTTGCCTTACCTGTATTACTCACACCATTCATAATTCACCTGCTCATGACCCCACAACATATGTCTCACACACACACACACACACACAGGTTAGAGTCTCAGAAACGACACAATACAACAACTGCGGAATAAATAACTTTTATTACAATACCCAAATGTCTTTTGAATCTGCTACTGATACAATTTCTAAGTATTGTTACATTACCAACTTAGCCTTCTGATGCTCACAATCCTCTTATACCATTCATGTCTATACATGAGCTGAATACCAAAAGCCGTAGCCTGATTCGATTGGTTCGTACTACTCTCGGGATCGCTGCTAGAAACTGCTTAATGGAAACGCCTTGCGAGGTATGTGCCGTCCCATTGGCATCCTGCTTCGCTGCTATATAATATATATAAAATAATAGCAAGAGTGAGCGATAGCTCAGCAAGGTAATGAAAGTATGGCATAATTCTGCCCTTTTATTCAACCCAGAAATAAAGCGGGTATGCGACAATAATTTGTCAAAATATCTTGATACTGAAATCATTTCCTTATCGGAATGTATTCCAAAAAAATACCATTGTTGTATTTCAAATATCATCACCATAATATTCTGCAAACTTTCGATATTCATACTATTGAACAAAGTTCTAGTATAGTATAAAAGATGAAATAACAAGATAATTCAGTATATCCTTTCTGTAAAATATCTGCTATATGAAATATAAGCCGACTATCAACATATACTTAAAAGATGAAGTTATAAGGAAATTCAATATAAGGATTCCATAACCCAAAATCCACTTATACATATATATCCTTAATCAGGTTTTATCAGAGTCATGACTCATAAAATAAAAGATGAAGTTGTAGGAATTTCCAAATATCATCTTTCATATCAAACATTTATCTCATATCATAATCTGGAAATAAAGACAAGGCAAAATATGTCCAATCCATTTTCGAAACTCATCTGATTCCATATACCTTTTTCAAAAATCATATACCTTTCTGATAAATTCATATTCTTTCTGGTAAACTCATATACTGAAATAAACTGGAATACTCTTGAGTAAACTTTCTCTTTCTGAAAACTTGCATAGAACTGAAATGCTGGAATAAACTTTCTTTTCTGAAAACTTGCATAAAACGGAGTAACTGGAATAATTTCTCTTTCTCTGAAAACCTGCACAAAATGTGCTCTTTCATGAATAGTGAACTGTAGATGGAGATGCTGGGCGCCGAGGATACCCCTACGATGATCAGTCGTAAGGCGAATCCCCCTGCTGTTTTTCTACGTAGAAGGGAAGATAATCAGTCTCACACCGACTTACCTCCCCGCCAATCGGTTGTAGGCAGGATGAACAGACCCGTTCTTGGACGGTCGATTCTGTTACATCCACTTCTCCTACGGTCGGGCACTGATAAATCTAAGGAAAGAACGACGATCTACGCGTAATTCCCTTAGGGGACCGGCGCTACTCAGTCCCTTATATATCTCCAAGTTCGAGTAAATCCATAACACTGAAACATAAAGTTCCTTCCCCTTTTTCCCCAAGAATACAACTCCACAAAGTAGTCATATCTGGTTGGAAAGGAAAATTCACCCATATTTCCCAAGCTGACGCTTGTTAATGGATGCAACTAATTCCACTGATCTTACCCCTCGAATCTTGAGGAAGTAATCAAAATCATTTTGATGGTAGTAAACCAGACTGATAAATTCATTGATTTAAAAGATTTAGGACCGGGCAGTCCACTTGAAACAACCATAAAATCTTGAGAAAGGTTCCATGGATCTTTGAAGTTTGAGCGAACAATTAAGTCTTTCTGAATATAGACTTAAACGGAAAATAGTTTTGGGAACCTTCTCTAATTATATTTATAATTGTTTGAATAAAACTTTATTAGCTATCTAGGGTTTAAAAATAGTTTTCACAAAATACTTCCTTAAGAAGTAGGGCTTTAAATAATTAAATCAAACTATATTTAATAAAGAATATTTATTTAGAAATAATTCTCAAGTACTTTCTTATCAAAAAGGGTAGATAACAACTATTCATCATATATTTAAAATATACCCTTAATAGATTAAACTTCAAATGATCTTTAATTTGTAAATCATTTATCGAGATTAATTGTAATAACACAATAAAATAACCCTAGATAGCAACTGATACCATTCTTAGTATGTAAAATAAATATAGAGAATATATAATATATCTCTAGATAACAACTGATACCATTCCCGGTCCAAAGTATAAATGCAGAGTATATATCCCCCTACTGAGGGTTTTGCTTAGCACATCAGCTACAAAATACTACTATATCCATAGCTTACAAGTTCAACTTGTGTCAATACCCTTGACTTAGCATCATAGAAATCATTTCGAAATCATATACATATAGCATATATCTCAAAATCTTTAGTTATCACCACAACAGTTTACAAAGGTATAGGTTTGAAAACTTGCATCTAATATATGTATACTTCAAAGTATGGTTTTAGAAACTTGCACGATACTTGGAACAAAGAATATATATATAGATATATTTTTGAATCAACAAGTATTAAACATTCGAAAATATGCCCACTCTAATAATAGAGTAAGGTTTAGTAAACTTGCCTGATGCTCGAGAGGTGATAGGGCTCCTGACCATGTCGAACAATCTTCTTGATGTTCTTACAATCTCAAACAAGCTTGGTTAACCTTGGGGAAGCCTTACTCTATGCTCACCATCTTCAATCTCACCAAAGAAATCAAGAACATGGAAGTGGGTTTCCTGACTGGAAAAACACGCCCCAAAGATCAGCCAAAACGAAGCCCTTGCACTCGTTTCCTGGTCGAGGCTCCTGAATGAAAGTTGTAGATCATCTCACGGGGTTTCCAGAAAGCTAAAGAACGCCCAATTTCATTGAGTAATGAAGACTCTACACTCAAATTACCGAGCTGTTCTCTGCTTGGCAGAATAGAGTTTCTTGGTTTTGTTTTGCTTTTGCTTTCCTTTGTTTACTTTATGGCTAATAAAGTTGATATATGTGATATATATCATCAATCCTTGGATGCATCCTTTTCAAATGTGTTGTCATGCCCTTATTGGTCCTCCCTAGATTTCCTTATCCATATAAATTGCAAGCAAGTACTCCTCTTTGATGTCTTTGCACTTAAGTCCTTTGACTAATTACATTTGGATGCTAGATACTTTATTAAAGTCATGATGTCATGTTCCACTATCTATTAAAGTGCTTACATCCTCATCCACTAGCTCCTGTGGCGGTTAAACGCGAAGTTACCATCCGTTTGCTAATCGTTCGAAAGAATAACTCAATGATTTATCGATAGGATTTTTTTTTACCGGAAACCTCCTTAATAATAACACTAATATATTTAATCCTCCTTTATAATTCTTGGATTTAAATCCCTTAAATCTCTTTTTAATAAATCCTTCCTTGGACTCTTGATATACCATATCCTTAATCCATGATTCGTTCGCTCAATCGCTTAATCTCGTTATAAAGTCTCAACGGTTTCTAGAACGTTCGTTCCACTGTCTCAGTGGTTTTCGTTCTAAATCCTCAAATTAAATATAATAAAATCCTAACATATTAAATCCTTACTTCCTCAAATTTAGTATCTCATTTCTTGAATATAATAATATATAATTCGCTGCCCGGTCAAATACTATTCCAAAATAAAATTTGGAATTTCTGAATTCCGATCGTCTTTGCATTCACTTATTTACTCCGTAGATCACTAATATGACTTCGGAATATCCACACTACGTCTCGTACATAGGTGGCATGAAAAACTTTGTTAATCCTCAAAATCACTATTCATCCACAATCTTGTAGATCAATATCAATTCCAACGTTTCTTGTACTTAGAAAATGTTCTAGTGCTTTCTCAGGCATACTCTATCTTGTTTACGGAGTTGTCGGATGCATAACAGATATCGATTTGGATGACATGAAAATACTTTTCTTTCTTGGAATATTATATTCCCATTTTCCAGATAGATTGTTCTTATTTAGATGGTCAGTCCATCCCTTCTATTCACAAAGTACTTGTAACTGAAATCCATATTCATTTTATAATCTTGAATCTCAAAATCATTAATACATTGTGGTTGCAACCACTAATCATTCATATATTCACTGATGCACTTTATCATAAAAAAAAATTTTAATTCTACCGAAAATTTCGGGTTCTTACATTCTCCCCTCCTTAAAAGGATTCCGTCCCGGAATCTGTCTGAATCAAATGGTGGTATTACTCTAGTAATTCACCCTCTAGCTCTCAATTTGATTCTTCCACGTTATGATTTTGCCACATAACTTCTGACGAACTTGATGACCTTGTTTTGGAGCACTTGTTCCTTTTTGATCTAATATTCCATTGGTTGCTCCACATAGGGTAAGTCTGGTTGCATATCCACATGCTCGAATTCCACTATATGCTTAGCATTTGACTTGTATGATCTTAGCATCGAAACATGAAACACGTTGCGGTCTTGTTGCAGATTCGGGTTAGTGCTAGTTCGTATGCTAGCCTTACGATTCGCCTTAAAATCTCAAACGGTCCAATGTATTTAAGACTCAGCTTTTCTTTCTCTCTAATTCTCATTACTTCTTTCCATGAAAATACCTTCCGCATTACAAATCTCTGACCTCATACTCTCTATCTTATTTGTACAGAAATACACCAGCATAAACTTGCTTGTCATTCATCAACATGCCATTTAGCTTATCCATAGCAGTATTATCTCTATGCTCGCGGGCTTAGTCCGTATACTTTCTTTGTTTGTCTTAGTTGTCACTAGCCGCTTGTTGGTGAAATATTTTGTCTTTCCAGTTTGTTGGGTTAACTTGAGTTTCGTGTAAAATCTCATCCTTTAATTCCTGATCATTCGGAATCCATCTCTGTCTCATTTTAATTAAGGTATCGGCCACCATATTGGCCTTCCCCGGATGGTAGTGTATCTCACAATCGTAATCCTTGGTCAACTCTAGCCATTTCTTCATTTCATGTTATCTACTATCACGGATAACTCAAAGCCACTTCATCACATCACAGAAAATTTGTGGGTGCATTAGTCAACCCAAAATAACTTCGCTGAACACTCGAAGTGTCTATTCCTAGTACGAATCGCAGTCTTGGGTATATCCTCAGATTTAACTTCCCACTGGTGATACCCAATAAATTTGGAAATACACAGCGTTCTTCCGCTGATCAAACAATTATTGACAAGGGTACCTATTTTCCATGTCGAACTCATACAACCCTCGAGGGTCGATACAAAATCTTGTGCTAACAACACCGGGCTCTCCATGGTGGTACACTGGGTCTTCATATATTTCTGAAAATTATTCCTTTATAACAACACACGCTGCACATCTCCCAAGTCACAATACCAGCTCCCTCTGACTCCAACGTCAGTAATTATCTTGCTAACCCAGAGGTAGTGTCCACTCGTAAACACTCCTCCAAAATCTCAATTTCACTATAGGGCATCCATCTAACACCGTTGTCACTAGAGTTCACGGCATACCGCCATTCCTTTCACATATATCGATTGACACGCTTTCCATTATCATAATATCTTTGGGAGAATAACCAATTTCGTTGATATGTCACTAACATTCTATTTGTCTTAGGGATCCGTTCCTGTCATAAGCAATTTCGTTACGAATCTAATTCCTATCAGCAAATTTTGACTTATTTGACCTGGGTGGCCTCCCCTTAGAATTCAATGAGGATAACAAAAACTATGGGGCCTTGAAAAGACAGCTCCCATATCAAAGAAAATGTCACACACTGGTGATCATAAGGTTATGAGTTTTAAGGTAACCTTATTGGAGGTAAGAGAATTTTTACCGAGAGATCAATATGATCATAAGAACTCAACGTTGTGTGCCTCAATTGAGACATACTAAAGGTAATTAGCCTTCTTGTATTTCACAACTTACAAGTGATGGCGTCCCATCCGACTTCTATCACACAGACAGATAGTCCTTGTAGCCCCTATAAGTATAGGGTTGTTCGTCTCAGTGGAAGTTGAAAAGTATGAAAGCAATTCGATGTCAATTTAATGATTATCATCTTTCGACAATATTTCTTAAAGGAACACCTTGGATTAAAATTGAACAGATTCCAAAGGTGCGGTTTCCAAAGAATCGCAAAGAAAAGAATAACCAAAAGATACTGGTACTTAACAAACAAGTGGTGAGGTATTACCATAGGGTCATTCATTATTTGAAGAAAAGTGAAAGCTTAAATAACATCATTTGACAGGGCTTCGAAAGCCTGAAAGTAGGCATTGTGACAGCCTCTGACACAAGTGAAACTGAATATGGTTTAGCACAAGTGCTATAAAACAACTTCGAAGAGGGAATATACCCTTTATCAGAATTCTTTCCTGGAGAGAGGTCAAGATAGATCATAGGTTGGGGAGGTACCCCACATAATTTGCAAATGGGGAGGGTATTACCAAGGTCTCTACGGATGCCTTTTACGTCGGCTCCTCTAATGGATAATCGTTCAATTCCAAAGCTTTTCTTCTCCAGGCACACCCTAAGGTGCTCGATACTTACGTCATTGCCGACTAATAATAGTCACTAAGGATTCAACCATCGACCTTTGCAATCGCAGGGAATCCTATTCGACTAAGCGCAAACATCCCAAGTAAACGTTATGTTCCATAAGAAGACTTCGATACCGTTGTCGCCCATAGCAATGACAATTCCTCATGTCGACTGGGCAGTACTCCGGAAGATCGTTAGAAACTACAAGATTAAATCGGGTCTCTATTTCAATCATCCTTATATCCAATATTCCTTCACCCATATCAATCCTGGGCGCTAAATAAGCTTAACACTTTCGGCACAATAGCCTTTTCATTTAAGTCAACCCCGGAACTTCTCAGTCCGTCTTGGTTCTTAATTATATTCCACCTTTACCGCCCAATCTCAACTTCATCATTTTATCTCTACAATCAATTATAGCAATCAGGGTCTGTACACCAAACCACATAACGGCTATCTTATCCAATCCACATGGTTCGCTCTAATCTCCACTCTCTTTGGTGACATTCTCTGGTAATCAGAAAGACAAGGTTTGCCAAAAATTTACTGAATTCCCTTCCAAAATCAGGGAAACTTGATTATTCTATTTACCTGCTAGTAATGCTCGGGTCTAATTTCCGACTTTTCTGTTCCATCCTCATAATTCCTTCCTGGTTTCCTGAGGGTGGTACTTCTTGTCCTCGATTCCGTCTTAGCATGCTTGTCTTACAATGACATTTGCATGGTACATATACCCAAAATTCTCCTTGAGATAATAAAATCCCTCAATGATGTAATAGACACTATTTCCAGTGGAATCGCTGGTTGTGGGGGATTGAAACCTCATAGCCCAAAACAATTCCTTTCACTATACTAGGCAACTAAGTCCCCTTAATCGTTCGTGAAAATCTAAACACCTTGGTTCTTACATATGCCGCCTCTTTATGGGCAACTATAACCGACTACGAGTAACAGGTTTCGTTCAAGTCGAATCAATCCACTGATACTGGCTATACTGCCTCTACCTCTTCTGCTTTGGAGACTCTACTCCATTTTCTTTGTCATACCTCTTGATGAATCATGAACGATCCTTAAACTCTCGTCACTTATTTATCCCTTGAAGGTTCGTTCGGTCTTATTATTAGACCTCAAGTAACACACCACATCTTTATCAATCAACACGTCCTCTACAAGATTCTTTCCTCGACCCACTATGGGGTCTTCCTCTAGATCCTCCTATGGATCTCCCTTTATCGGGTCTCCATCCATATCAAGGAGCGCATCATTAAATGCCTACTCGAAGGCCTCGGGGTCTGGTATCTCAGAGTCCCATCCATCTATAACTCATACGAATCGAGGTGACTAACCATGAAGTCCTAAGTACGGTTTCCCAGAAGAAGTCCCTTCTCGGGCTTTATCTTAAACAGTCAGGGTCATGTCTTCTAACTCGACTGCGAACTTAATTTGAGCTCTAGCTGCTCTTATCATTATTAAGGGTATTGTAAGACTCGATCTCCTATCGTTTCTGAGGACTGTAACCTAACGCTCTGATACCATCTCTGTAACAGCCCAAAATCCGGGGTCAGGGATTTAGGGTTGTCACAATCCATGAACTCCTTGCCTTACCTGTATTACTCACACCATTCATAATTCACCTGCTCATGACCCCACAACATATGTCTCACACACACACACACACACACAGGTTAGAGTCTCAGAAACGACACAATACAACAACTGCGGAATAAATAACTTTTATTACAATACCCAAATGTCTTTTGAATCTGCTACTGATACAATTTCTAAGTATTGTTACATTACCAACTTAGCCTTCTGATGCTCACAATCCTCTTATACCATTCATGTCTATACATGAGCTGAATACCAAAAGCCGTAGCCTGATTCGATTGGTTCGTACTACTCTCGGGATCGCTGCTAGAAACTGCTTAATGGAAACGCCTTGCGAGGTATGTGCCGTCCCATTGGCATCCTGCTTCGCTGCTATATAATATATATAAAATAATAGCAAGAGTGAGCGATAGCTCAGCAAGGTAATGAAAGTATGGCATAATTCTGCCCTTTTATTCAACCCAGAAATAAAGCGGGTATGCGACAATAATTTGTCAAAATATCTTGATACTGAAATCATTTCCTTATCGGAATGTATTCCAAAAAAATACCATTGTTGTATTTCAAATATCATCACCATAATATTCTGCAAACTTTCGATATTCATACTATTGAACAAAGTTCTAGTATAGTATAAAAGATGAAATAACAAGATAATTCAGTATATCCTTTCTGTAAAATATCTGCTATATGAAATATAAGACGACTATCAACATATACTTAAAAGATGAAGTTATAAGGAAATTCAATATAAGGATTCCATAACCCAAAATCCACTTATACATATATATCCTTAATCAGGTTTTATCAGAGTCATGACTCATAAAATAAAAGATGAAGTTGTAGGAATTTCCAAATATCATCTTTCATATCAAACATTTATCTCATATCATAATCTGGAAATAAAGACAAGGCAAAATATGTCCAATCCATTTTCGAAACTCATCTGATTCCATATACCTTTTTCAAAAATCATATACCTTTCTGATAAATTCATATTCTTTCTGGTAAACTCATATACTGAAATAAACTGGAATACTCTTGAGTAAACTTTCTCTTTCTGAAAACTTGCATAGAACTGAAATGCTGGAATAAACTTTCTTTTCTGAAAACTTGCATAAAACGGAGTAACTGGAATAATTTCTCTTTCTCTGAAAACCTGCACAAAATGTGCTCTTTCATGAATAGTGAACTGTAGATGGAGATGCTGGGCGCCGAGGATACCCCTACGATGATCAGTCGTAAGGCGAATCCCCCTGCTGTTTTTCTACGTAGAAGGGAAGATAATCAGTCTCACACCGACTTACCTCCCCGCCAATCGGTTGTAGGCAGGATGAACAGACCCGTTCTTGGACGGTCGATTCTGTTACATCCACTTCTCCTACGGTCGGGCACTGATAAATCTAAGGAAAGAACGACGATCTACGCGTAATTCCCTTAGGGGACCGGCGCTACTCAGTCCCTTATATATCTCCAAGTTCGAGTAAATCCATAACACTGAAACATAAAGTTCCTTCCCCTTTTTCCCCAAGAATACAACTCCACAAAGTAGTCATATCTGGTTGGAAAGGAAAATTCACCCATATTTCCCAAGCTGACGCTTGTTAATGGATGCAACTAATTCCACTGATCTTACCCCTCGAATCTTGAGGAAGTAATCAAAATCATTTTGATGGTAGTAAACCAGACTGATAAATTCATTGATTTAAAAGATTTAGGACCGGGCAGTCCACTTGAAACAACCATAAAATCTTGAGAAAGGTTCCATGGATCTTTGAAGTTTGAGCGAACAATTAAGTCTTTCTGAATATAGACTTAAACGGAAAATAGTTTTGGGAACCTTCTCTAATTATATTTATAATTGTTTGAATAAAACTTTATTAGCTATCTAGGGTTTAAAAATAGTTTTCACAAAATACTTCCTTAAGAAGTAGGGCTTTAAATAATTAAATCAAACTATATTTAATAAAGAATATTTATTTAGAAATAATTCTCAAGTACTTTCTTATCAAAAAGGGTAGATAACAACTATTCATCATATATTTAAAATATACCCTTAATAGATTAAACTTCAAATGATCTTTAATTTGTAAATCATTTATCGAGATTAATTGTAATAACACAATAAAATAACCCTAGATAGCAACTGATACCATTCTTAGTATGTAAAATAAATATAGAGAATATATAATATATCTCTAGATAACAACTGATACCATTCCCGGTCCAAAGTATAAATGCAGAGTATATATCCCCCTACTGAGGGTTTTGCTTAGCACATCAGCTACAAAATACTACTATATCCATAGCTTACAAGTTCAACTTGTGTCAATACCCTTGACTTAGCATCATAGAAATCATTTCGAAATCATATACATATAGCATATATCTCAAAATCTTTAGTTATCACCACAACAGTTTACAAAGGTATAGGTTTGAAAACTTGCATCTAATATATGTATACTTCAAAGTATGGTTTTAGAAACTTGCACGATACTTGGAACAAAGAATATATATATAGATATATTTTTGAATCAACAAGTATTAAACATTCGAAAATATGCCCACTCTAATAATAGAGTAAGGTTTAGTAAACTTGCCTGATGCTCGAGAGGTGATAGGGCTCCTGACCATGTCGAACAATCTTCTTGATGTTCTTACAATCTCAAACAAGCTTGGTTAACCTTGGGGAAGCCTTACTCTATGCTCACCATCTTCAATCTCACCAAAGAAATCAAGAACATGGAAGTGGGTTTCCTGACTGGAAAAACACGCCCCAAAGATCAGCCAAAACGAAGCCCTTGCACTCGTTTCCTGGTCGAGGCTCCTGAATGAAAGTTGTAGATCATCTCACGGGGTTTCCAGAAAGCTAAAGAACGCCCAATTTCATTGAGTAATGAAGACTCTACACTCAAATTACCGAGCTGTTCTCTGCTTGGCAGAATAGAGTTTCTTGGTTTTGTTTTGCTTTTGCTTTCCTTTGTTTACTTTATGGCTAATAAAGTTGATATATGTGATATATATCATCAATCCTTGGATGCATCCTTTTCAAATGTGTTGTCATGCCCTTATTGGTCCTCCCTAGATTTCCTTATCCATATAAATTGCAAGCAAGTACTCCTCTTTGATGTCTTTGCACTTAAGTCCTTTGACTAATTACATTTGGATGCTAGATACTTTATTAAAGTCATGATGTCATGTTCCACTATCTATTAAAGTGCTTACATCCTCATCCACTAGCTCCTGTGGCGGTTAAACGCGAAGTTACCATCCGTTTGCTAATCGTTCGAAAGAATAACTCAATGATTTATCGATAGGATTTTTTTTTACCGGAAACCTCCTTAATAATAACACTAATATATTTAATCCTCCTTTATAATTCTTGGATTTAAATCCCTTAAATCTCTTTTTAATAAATCCTTCCTTGGACTCTTGATATACCATATCCTTAATCCATGATTCGTTCGCTCAATCGCTTAATCTCGTTATAAAGTCTCAACGGTTTCTAGAACGTTCGTTCCACTGTCTCAGTGGTTTTCGTTCTAAATCCTCAAATTAAATATAATAAAATCCTAACATATTAAATCCTTACTTCCTCAAATTTAGTATCTCATTTCTTGAATATAATAATATATAATTCGCTGCCCGGTCAAATACTATTCCAAAATAAAATTTGGAATTTCTGAATTCCGATCGTCTTTGCATTCACTTATTTACTCCGTAGATCACTAATATGACTTCGGAATATCCACACTACGTCTCGTACATAGGTGGCATGAAAAACTTTGTTAATCCTCAAAATCACTATTCATCCACAATCTTGTAGATCAATATCAATTCCAACGTTTCTTGTACTTAGAAAATGTTCTAGTGCTTTCTCAGGCATACTCTATCTTGTTTACGGAGTTGTCGGATGCATAACAGATATCGATTTGGATGACATGAAAATACTTTTCTTTCTTGGAATATTATATTCCCATTTTCCAGATAGATTGTTCTTATTTAGATGGTCAGTCCATCCCTTCTATTCACAAAGTACTTGTAACTGAAATCCATATTCATTTTATAATCTTGAATCTCAAAAACATTAATACATTGTGGTTGCAACCACTAATCATTCATATATTCACTGATGCACTTTATCATAAAAAAAAATTTTAATTCTACCGAAAATTTCGGGTTCTTACAATATCCCAAGGTTTGTCCAATGTTGCCATCTCCATAAGACACAGTTGGGCCAGCTTTTTCCTCATATTCTGATAACAGGGCTTTGTTTCCAGTCATGTGCACAGAACATCCACTATCCATGACTAACACATTTTTCCTTTTACCCTGCATCAGAATAGTAAAACACTAGTCAGAATGTTTAGGAACCCACACTTGTTGGATTCCTTGTTCATGCATTTTATTAAATTTAACAGCAGAAGACTTTTTGACTTTAGCAGTCCTGACAGGATTTACTCCATCAGGATTTGCTTTGTCAATATCAGTATTAACAAAAGCATGCTTCACTATGACATTTTCAGTTCTATCAGACTTTGTACTACTTTCAAACTTAGGCAATGAATCATAAAAGTTATAGTACAAATCATGATACTCTTTACATGTATAAATAGAATGCCATAGACTACCACAATGAAAACAGGAATTCTGTGGTTTGTAAAATACTGATCTATTCCTAACATCAGACTTAGGAATTTCAGCAATTTTCTTCTTACTCTTTTTACAATCAATAGCAAGATGATTAGAGTTACCACAGTTAAAACAACTCTTTCTAGGTGCATTTGGGATATACTTATAACCATTCTCTTTATTGATCCCAACTTTACCATTCCTGTTTCTCTTAACAGTAGCTTCCTTTTTCTTATCTGTAACCTCACAGATTTTCTCCTTAAGCTGTTTCTGAGACAATAGACCTACATTCTTAGTGACTTTGTTCATGACAGGTTTAGACTTTATAATTTTAATTCCTTGACTAGAAGAAGATCCCTTTTCAAAAGTAGAATTGGAATCCTTACCAAAAACAAAATTAACAGGAGTAATCTTAGATTTGGTTGAGTCTATAACATGTCTATAGGTCTTTGGACTGACTGTCTCATCAATGACAATTTTCTCTTTCAATTTCTTATCCTCATCTGACTTATATCCTAGACACTCTTTCCAATTCTTAGAGGTATTAATCTCATGAAATTTCCTACCAGAGTCTGTCCAGGTTCTGATTTTCTCATTAGCATATTCAAGTTCTTTTTCAAGGGAAGTACATTTAGATGTTATCTCTAAGTGCATGTGCTTAACATTATCACATTCTTTTTGTACTTCTTGCATACGAGAAAATTCAGCTTCTAATATCTCATTCCTCTTTCTAAGGTCAGACATCTCAGATAAGATTCTAGTATTCTCAGCAGTTTGACTTCTAAAGCTAATATGTAATGACTTTAGAAAACGTCTTAACTCAGAAGCATTATCAGTATCAAAATCAAAGATAGTATTTAGTACCTTATCATCAGGAGCAGCAGTTACATCAGCATTGGCCATTAACGCATAGTTGACTACCTCAGTATCAGATTCTGAGGAAGAGTCCATCCAATCCTTGCTTGATGTGATGAGTGCCTTTGTCTTGTTGCATTCAGAAGCAAAGTGACCCATACCATTACACTTGTAGCATCTAACCTTTGACTTGTCAAATTTGCTACTCTTGCTGTCCTTCTTGATATACTTGTCTTTGTCTGCTTTGAAGGTCTTTTTCTGAAAGTTGCCTTGTCTTCTATTCTTCCTGAACTTCATCCTTCTGAAGTTTCTGACAATCATAGCAACCATCTCTTCCATGTCTGAATCAGAAGATTCATCACCAGTATTGGCATCAGGATTGCCATCAGTATCTGATGAAGAGTCGTCAGGATCTGACTCAGCTACTCTTGCTTTCCTTCTAGAGACCTCCATAGCTTTCCCTTTTGATTTTGCTTCTACATTCAAAGCAATTGACTTTGCCTTGCTGCTTTTCTTGTTCTTCCTCTGTTGAACTTCAAGATCATGAGTTCTTAGCATCCCATAGATCTCATCAAGAGACACAATGTTCAGATCATACTGGTGTCTAATGATTGAGGTCTGAGTATCCCATTCTTCAGGTAAAGCTCTAAGAAATTTGGTGTTTGAATCTTCAGTTTCATATACTTTGTCAACTAAGGATAAGCTGTTCAATAGTGTCAGGAATCTATCATATAGATCAGTCAGGCTCTCTTCAGGTCTTGCATCGAATTGTTCATATTCTTGAATCAATAGAGCCCTTCTGTTTTTCTTAACAGATGCAGATCCCTGGCACTGAGTTTCCAAAGTATCCCAGATTTCTTTTGAAGACTTGCATGCTATCACTCTGTTTGACATAACAGCATCAAGACCATTGTGCAAGATATTCTTTATCTTTGGTTCTCTGAGTACATGAGCTTTTTCTTCTGGAGTCCATTCAGATTTAGCTTTGACCACATAATGTTCTGGTACTGTATCTGTTCGTTCTACGAACTTTGTTGGTATATATGGTCCATCACGAATCCTGTCCAGATTGTCAGGATCCATAGCCTCCAGGTACATCAGCATCTTTACCCTCCATGTGGGATATTCTGATATCTTCAAGATGGGAATCTTCATGCTTTCATACTTGGTTGTCGACATCTTTAGATCGTATCTGATTCAGAATTAAATCAGTTTGCTCTGATACCAATTGTTGCCCAGTAAATAACAATTGTAGAAGGGGGTTGAATACAATTGTATAAGATTCTCGACTTTATATAACACAAATATGAAAGATCAATAACAATAACAATAACAGCTTTATTAACTTTGATATAAAACTGTTACAAACTCTCTTAAGAAATTCTGATGTTCTTAAGAGCTGCTAGCTTACAAAAACTCTCTCAAGAAATTCTGTTCTTAAGAGCTTCTCTCCGATTATGTTCTCTCTCGAATGAATACATAAATCGAAACCAAAACTGTGTTTATATAGTGCACACAGCTTCTCTATCAATAACAAGATAAGTCCTAATCATAATAAAGATAGAAACATATCTTTAATCGATAGCTGTATTCTACAAACCAGGAACAAACTTCCATGTTTATCTAGACTCCAAATATAACTCGAAGTAGGAATCCTGATCAGCTTCAAGTTCTGATGATCAATCCTGATCATAGTCTGAGTAGGAATCCTGATGATCAATAAGATACTGACGCTTGATCAAATACTGATGACCATGCAATACTGATGACGTCAGCAATCCTGATCAGTTGAGTCTAGCTTCTGACGATCATTGAATTCTGATCTAACAGATTAAAGGTTCTATTATTTACACAAGTATATAAATTTCTGATTTTCAGAAAAGGTATTAAAATAGAGATTCCCAACTATTATCTTAAGATAGTTAAAGGTAATTAAATGCGGATAGGGTTTTCTAACTCATCGAAAATTTGGGAATCTAGTTCAAGAATTCGAGGACAAAGTTTTTCTTCCACTGTTCCTCTAGAATATCTATAACTAGGGGATGGCTTCCCCATTCAAGTAGAGTATTTCAAACTCGCTGAACTCTGAAATTTCAATAAACTCCCTGGTCATGATTTCAAAATACGTAGTAATCATCGGTAGTTTCGTTGACTAATGTCAATCCACACTTTGACTTACTCCTTTCAATTACTCTGGAGTAAGGTGTTCTGAACGGTTACAAAGTTTTGACAAGTATTTGTACTTGGGAAAAATGGAATTAAATTCCGATTTCCGTTTCATTAATATTTTTCATCATGGGAATTGGAAAGGCCTACACGGCAATGAAATAGGTGCCGGGGTAGTGCCAAAATTATCAAGGCTTGCCCGGTGACGAAATAGGCGTCGTGGTAGTGATCTCTTGTGTGCTAAGGCTTGCCCGGTGACGAAATAGGCGCCGAGGTAGTGATCTCTTAGCACAATGGCCCATATGCGGTCAGGGTGATAACCGAACAGGAAGTCGTCCTTCTACTAGTAGAAAAGAAAAGTTACGATACAACGGCTGATCACCGTGTATCGGGTGTTCCAGTATATTCCCTTCCCTCCAATTGGAGTTGTGTTGCACATTGTAATGAAAGCCTAGGTGCTGAGTTACTGATAATGTGGCAGTGATGAGTAATGATGTTCCTCATACAATAGTTGTACTGTATGGCATGTTTTGACGAAAAGAATAATTAAATATCATTCTGTATACGAATGAAGTTTAAAGGTTTTCCTTCATGATATGAGCTTACATATATGATTAAGCTACTATATCTGATTGTCGAGCTATAGTGCTCATTCTTGCTTCCTTTACAAAAGGTGTTCATTAATGATATTCTACAGTATTTTGAACAGTATGAGATATCTAAATAGATATGTGAGTATATATGTTGAAAAGATAATTAAGATATACAGTGTGTTGAACTGTATAGTATTTTGAATCAATGGATAGGTTTTAAGCCTTGATTCCATTATTCGATATCTATTTTAAAAGATATGTTTTGAATCTTGGTTCATTATATCGATACCAAGGATTTATAAATGAATTACGAAAAGTAATTGAGTATGATTATAAGTCATACGGTATTTTGAACGGTATACTATTTTGGGGTCGAACCCTAGTAGTTTTTAAATATAGGTCCTATATGGATTATCTACCTGAATGGTTTAAAGATTTAAACTGGGATAGATTTCTTGCTAAGCGCTATTAGCTCATTCTTGCTTTATTAAATCTTTCAGCATGAAGAAAACATTGCCGAGTCACCTCGTGTTACGAGAGCAAGGGGATGGAGAGACCACCCTTGAGTTAGTTCAGCAGGATGGATACTGCCAGTGTGAGCAGAATAGTTGCAGCTTAAATGAGTGAGAATTATTTTTGAGTAGGTTTGTATTACTAAACCTTGTATAGAATTGTGAGGTCTATTATTTTAACTTCAGGTAGAGGTTGTAAATAATAGAGGAGATCCTGGATAGTACATTTGGTTTGTAATAACAAGTGTTACTTATTGTTGCTCATTTCCAAGGCTATAACTTGTGTGTGTGTGCGTAAGTGATTGAGGTCTTTTGGAGTTATATTATTAGAATGTTGTAAGTAATGCAGGTATTGTATATTGATGGAGCGTGACAACCCAGATTCCTGACCCCGGATCTGGGGGTGTTACATACCAGACCCTCTTGGTTTTAGAGTTGCCTATTACAAGTATAATGACCAACGGGTCGTCATGGGGGAACTTCACCCCTTCAAGATCAGAATCATCAAAGCTAATAGTCACTTCTGTCTTGGCACGTTTCGGTGCTTCTCCTACAACAGTCATTACCTCTCAGGCATAAGCTTTCCTTGTTGATTTCCTCGATTCCCATCCTTAGTGAACTTACCGAGTTTCCTCTTCGAATTAAGAACTCGATCTCATCCTTCAGTTGTCTACAATCATCAGTGTTGTGACCAACTTTTTTGTGGAACTGACAGAATTGGTTTTGATTCCGTTTAGACATGTCAGTCCTCAGTGGCTTCGGCCATCGGAGATCCTCTTAATTTGCTATTTCCATCAGAATTTGGCTCCTTGGAGTGTTTAATCTTGCATACTCCGTGAACCTTGGCCCAAAATTGTTCCTCTTGGGTGGAGAATCAGAATCCTTTGACGTTCTAGGAAACTTTTCTTTAACATAGTATTCATGAGTTTCCTTTCTTTTCTTTGAATTTCCACTGCCATCAACAGTGGGTTCATACTTTCTCATGCTTTCTTCAGCCTTGATGTACTTTCCGGCTCTATCTTGGAGCTTCAACATGCTCTCGGGCGGATGTTTTGCCAAGGATCTTTTGAATTGATCATCAGTTGTTCCTTGTTGCAGGGCTATCATAACTACTTTGTCCTCCAAGTCTGGGACTTTCAGAGGCTCCCGGGTGAATCGGTTTATATAATCCCTTAAAGCTTCATTCTTTCCTTGCTGGATTCCCATGAGTGATGCAGAGCTCTTCTCATGCACCCTTCCAATTGAGTCATGCCCGCAAGGGTTTGTGGAAACGCTCTGCATTTGACTGCATCATTGGTAGGCTACAACAACAGTGCATTAGAGAAAGTTTTCACGTAATTCGCGGGATCTCCTGTTCCATCATAAGCTTTAACGGTTGGCATCTTGAATTTTCTGAATATATTAGCTTTCATGATATCCTGAGTGAAAGGTGGTGTAGGATCATCAGGATCTCCTAGGGGTAACAACACATTAGGATCACCCTTTGGGGCTTCAGCCCTCTTGGTTCTTCTCGGTACCGGATCTAAATTGATCACTGTTACGACCAATCTCAACACGCAAGTGCACGTGATCTCAAGTAATACAGATAGCAAATAAGGTTCGTTCCTACAGGGACTCGTTGTTTGTCTAGTTAATTCACTCACCAATGTATGATTATTATCCGATGCTAAAACAAATAACAAAGTGGATTTTTGTTATCACTATAATTAATCTAAGAATTATAACTAATTATCAACTACTTGAACTGAGATTTATGTCGAATTACTTATGCAAATAAAACATGGAATTTTAACTTCATTAAACAATCCATCTATAGTCTTCAATTCTCTAGCCCTTTCATGTGATTTGTTAATACCTGATCGAATACACAAAACTGATAAAAGCCAACTTTCGTTGTACCAATACCATCCTAAATAATATCCACAATGAAGATAGAAATCACTTAGTCTTCCAATTATGCTTAGTCCCTATATGTCTATAAAGATTGAAAACATAATGGTTGAAGTACAAGCATTCAATTGATCACATAGTCGTCATAAAACGGTTAGAGTTACGACACTAATTACGAATGATATTCTCACGCATAAAACTATGCTAGCATGGCAAGTTCTAAACTCTTAAATCCACTTTCGCTTCAATAAGAATTAACACACAATTACAGGAGTTAGCTACTCTCCTATAACGAATTAAAACAACCATGATAGGATATCGCATCAATCACACTATAGGCATCGAGAAAATTCAACAAATAAACTTCATGAATAAATCCGCTAAAACCCCATGACAACGAGTTAGTTCATAATCAAACTAATCGTCACCATGGGTTCTAATGTAAACATGATTGAAGAAAACGAATCAATATTGGAATAATTATCAAAGGTTCTAAAGAATACACCCAAACCAAGCATCCACAAGCTAGAAAGAATACAAAAATAAATTGAAAACTATCTTCTTCCTTGCTTCTTCGTGCTTTAAAACTCCGTATATAATATGTGGTATATGTCTCCCCTGTTCTCTAGGGTTTTCTTCTCTTTATATAGGCCTCCAGGTGCAAATAAGTCGTACGGAATTGTAATTTGACTTCAACTCGAAAAATCAGCAAATCGGGTTCAAAACAGGAAATTTCGTCAGAATGTCTGGCGCTGCCGCGCCACAGTTACATAGGAGAGCGGCGCTGCCGCGCCATAGATTTACTGTTCTGTTTTCATGTGGCGCTGCCGCGCCATAGGTAAGCTCAAACACGGCGCTGCCGCGCCGTGCCTTCTGTCCAGGAAGACGAATTTTTCCATTTTCTTCGTTTTAGCTCCAAATTGCATTCCGATTGCTCCGCTTCATTCCCATTACACCTGTGATAGATATTCCTGCACAATACCCTTAAAAGAGATAAAAAATACCACAACTTGAGTACAAACAATCGTTTTAAGCCATACGGAAACGTTTTAAGTAAATAAAATACCCACTTATCAATCACCGGGACCCTTCCAGTTGCTTGGCTTTGTCATTTTGCAGCCTCCTCTTCCGCCAGTACTTTCTTGAGCCTTGCAGCCTCTGCCTCATGGGCCGCAATCTTTTCCTTAGTAGTTTGGGGTTGTTCCCGATTTGTTTGGGAAGAACGTCTCCTCCTTGGGGAAACATCCCTCTCTTCTCCAGTTGAATAATTCTCGTCCTCAGTATAGGGACCTGAGTAATCTTGAATCAAAGGGGTCTGTCGAGTCTGCATTCGTTGATTAATGGGCTCCTGGCTTTGAACATAAGGAGGCACATATGATTTGTGATATAGTGGATTGTGACCACTGCTCCCAACGGGGGGTCGTGGAGGCATTCCATAAGGTGGCATACCCAAAGTTTGATTCGTGTATTGGGGAAGATCAGTAGTATGAAGTTGAAGGCCTTGGGGAGCATTCAAAATCACTTGAGAGGATGTGATTGGTTGATGATGAGTCATCTCTTGAGTTTGGGGTTGGCTCCATGAACCACCATCTGCATGGGATTCGTCCCTTCAACTGAGATTGAGATCTCTGGTCCTTGAGTAGTGGTGAGGGGGATACTTGCCCCTTGAGTGATAGTAGTTTGCGGTGGTTGGCCTCCGTGAGTCTCCGTTTCAGGAGTAATAGGAAGTCCTTCAGAATTCTGAGTTTCTCGAGTCGTTCTTCGTGTGTTTACCATGGTTGATGTTGTCTTCCCATAGACGGCGCCAAATGTTATGGAATAAAAACTAGGGTATAATTAATGCTAGGGTTTAAGAGCTTTCGAACTTTAATGGTGTGGCTGCTCTTGTTGTCGGGGACTAACTCGGTCCTAACAAGATGGCTACGTACCTTGATGAGAATCAAGAATCAAGCCAAGACGTAGTTCTGGAGTTGCCTTCATGGCTTGTTGCGCCTTCGAGGCGTTGTGACGTATGGAGCTATGCCCAAAACGTAGTTCTAATGTGAAGGATCAAAGTCCTTATATAGGCGTCAGGAGCCTCGTATTTAGAGTATGTTTAGGAGACTTAGCGGATAAGTCTCCCAGTAGATAAGTATTGTATTTCTTGGTGGACAAGTCTTTTCCTTGTTTGTAGGATAAGGATCGTGACTCATTATTTCTTTTAATTGGGATTTTAGATCCTTCTTTGAGGAATTTACCATATTTTTGACTCTTTTCATGAGCTGTATATTTTTCCTATTTATTAATTACGAAATTAATAAATAATTAGGGTTTCAGGCCTTGTTCTTAGGGCCGTGTTCTTGGACCAATCTGAGTCTAATTAATACATCATTAATTACATTTCCAGGGTTATTTTTCAACCCATATCAGTTACAAATACATATTCTACTTTCAATTAGAACTTTTATTATAGGGTTAATGATCAAGTGAGTCACTAAAGTGGGCTCAATGTATCAAGTTGGCCACTAAACTGAAAAGGGTATCAATAAGGTCATTAAAGTGGGTTACAGGTATATTTGATTAATTCTGCTAAATTTTTGTTAACGGTAAATGATGATGTGTTTAGTATAATCTGATGTGGCAAACATCTGATAAATGTCCGTTAAGTTAACCCTGGTATAATGTTTAACCCTGATTAGATATAATATGTATAAGAGTTATGCATTGCAGTTTATGTGGGGAGGCTGGACACAGAAAGAACAAGTGTCCAAATCCAAATAGTCAAGCTAAAGATGGCAATAACAAGACAGGAAAGGCAGTTAAGAAAGAAGGGCATCAAGGTGAAGGGTCAAACAACAAGCCAAAAAGACTATAAAAACCTAAACGGAAAGCTAACGTGTCATGGAGGAATAAGAACAATGAGCAAAAGGAAGCCATTGAAGAAGATATTGTCTATGAATCAGATCAAAGTGAGGCAGATGATGAACAAGAACATGTCCCTACTCAACGAAGGCGAAAGTTGAATGTGAGAATAAGACTTCCAGTTAGTCTTCAAGAAGACTAATTATCTTCTATTTTCTTGAACTTATGACTTATTATATTTATGCTTGTAATGGTTTGAACCTTGATGAATGGTTGATTTCATGATCTCGTTTTATGAAACAAAGTTATGGACATGTTTATCTTAGTAATTTTGTGAACCAATGTTAACAAAGGTTAAAGAAATAAACGGCACATAAACATAAACATTACATCATTGATAAAGATCATAAACATAAACATGATTCATCAACATTACATGGTTCATCACTTGTAAGAGTTTGTCATCATCAATACACCTACCAGCACAACCATTACATAACTAAAAAATTTCACAGTTCTACCAAGCTTCTTGTTATGAGCCTCCACTACAAGCTTCTTCTCAACCTCCATGGCAAGCTTCTCCTCGACCATACTCAACTTTTCTTCCAAGACAATCCTCCTATTGTTCAGATGGACTACAACATCTTTGGTTCTCCCAGTAAAGTCATTGTCATACCACTCAAAAAATTTACAACCCTACAAAATTGTCAATTATTTAATATCATACATAGCTTTCGAATTAAAAAAATAAATTAAGAAAATCATACCTCTGGATTGTAACATGTCAAAAATCTTCTTCTAGGATTTCTTAAAGACCAAGACATAAAAATTCTACCCGGTTTCCCACAATGACAGCTCTGAACCAACTGAAGAACCTGATGAACTGTTCGGTATAGGGCTTCCGTAATTGAACATATTTAGTTTTGAATAGTAGAGAGAATCGAGTAATTTGCAACAAATTGGAGAGAATTTTATGAACAAATATATGAACCCTAATTTAGATACATATAGATGGGGTTAAATATACACAATATTTGAGAATAAAGCCGTTACCTTTGCTGATATAGCAGGAAAAATGACGTTACCCTACAATTGAATGACACATCATATGTTTTTAACACATTAGCATTTCCCATCAATAACTATTCAAGACAACTAACGGAATGTACCCGTAACCCACTTTAATTACCTTATTGATATCGTTTTCAGTTCAGTGACCAACTTGATACATTGAGCCCACTTAATTAGTGACTCACTTGATCATTAACCCTTTTATTATATATATTTCTTATAAATTCGAAAATCTGTTCTACTTCCGATAAGAATTTTTAATTATATGTCTAACCTATAAATTTGAACTATTCTCCTTTATAAATTTGAACACATATTATATTTTAAATATAAATTTATTTATATATTTTCCATATAAATTTGAACTTTGCTCCTTTAAAAATTTAAGCACATATTCTACTTGTAATATGTTAAATATAAAAACTAATTAGCAAAAATACACAAAAAAATTAACTAAATCTGACATCATAACAACCACACAATTTTTTTCATCTGCCATAGTTAATACTGCATTACAATGCGAGCATATTTAATTAAACATAAAATATAATTAGTTGAATGTATAATTAATTTAAATTTTATACTAATTAATAAAATATTGATTTATTTGTAGTTAAAATTCTAAAAAAAATTAAAAAAAAGATTTAGACAATTTTAGAGGCGTCCACTAACCTCCCATGTATTTATTTTTTTGTATAATTTATAGTTTGGTTAATCATAACCATTGGATCTTTCACATTAGACATTTGTAATTTTAGTTTTTAAAATACAAATAAAAGTGAAATCTCAACTTAAAAAATTAATAAAAATATAAAATTTTAAAATAAAAGTAAGTATTAAAATTTAGTAATAGTAAATTATTTTAAAATATTAAAATCTAAATAATAGCAAAACATTCAAAATAATTCGTATTTTGCACCGGATATAAGTTAGCAATTTTAATTAAGCAACCTATTAAAACAATTTAAGCGATTAAGATAGCTTTTATTTCTTACATGAGTTAATTTATAAAAATTACAATTAATACAACATATTATTCATTACAAAAAAGCAATGACCTGAGATCATTCCATTAGCATCCAAGTCCCACAAGGATGGCATGTAAAAACCATTACGCCTAATCAGGGAGAATATAAGGAAAAAAAAAGTACCACAATAATAGTTAGGGGGAGCGCGGGTCGGATCGATTCGGTTTTAGATTAAAATTGAAACCGAAATTGCATATCCTCGATTTTTAAAATCGAAAACCGAAACCGCAACCAAAATCGACGGTTCAGTTTCGATTTTAAAATGATCAGATCGATTACAATCGGTTCGGTTTCGGTTTTAAAATCGGCTCAAATAAACATAAAAAAAATAAATAAAGTGACTTCAAATTTTTAAGCATGCAACGTTACAAATTATTTTTTCGTCCAAAATAAACATACAAAATTTTCATAATAAATTATTTAAGTCCAACATGATATGAGAATAATGGAAATTTAACATGATCTTCAAAAATATTTTCTTTGAGATGTATATAAGACAATGTTAGAAATTTAACAATTTCGAGCCTATCTGAAGTCTTTGTATAAGTAAAGAGTTTTTCCAAGAAAGCCAAGAAAAATCTCACATTCAAAAATAAAGCAAACATATAAAACACATTTACAAATTAAAATACATTTATTAGTAAACTACATTTATTAATCAACTATTACAAATTAAAATTACAAAAACAAGAACAAAATAGTGTAATTATTAAAAAGAATGTCTGGATCTTTATTAATCTACTCCCACTACTCATAAAAATTGGTCTAGTAGACTATATAATACATTTATTTTTATTTATTTTTATTAATCGGATAAGTTCGATTTTTTTCGGTTCGGTTTGGACCTAAAACCGAAACCTCAAGAACGGTTCGGTTTTTTAATTTTCGATTTCGGTTCGATTTCAACTCGATTTTGGTTTTCTACGGTTAAATTTTTATCAGTTTCAGTTCAGTTTCGATTTTAATTCGATTTTTTGCTTACCCTTCATCGTAATAGTAGTAGCATATGCAGAGAAACCCTTGTGCAGTTGTGTTTTTTTGTAGTTTATTAAATTGAGATTGCATCACTTGACCAATAACTTTCTTCACAAATTTGTTCGGGTAAAATGTTTTTTTGAATTACTTAGTTTTTTCTTCACCCACCCTCGACTATCATCTTCCCGATCCTATAATTTCTCTCACTCATTTGCTGCAAAAGTACATAGAATGTAAATAAAGTCGAAAGAATTAAATTGCACTACAAAAAAGATCTTTTTTAGAGAGATATAATTCTTGTAATATTTCGTGAACTAATGCAATGTATCGTTTTTTCCGTAATAAAAAATGCTAAGTTGAAATATTTATTGAGATTTATACAAAAAACTTTTTATTTAAAGGTTAAGTTATTACTCAACAATTTAAATTTTTAAAAGATAAGATCAATTCAGATGCACTTTATAATAAAAAATAATATATAGTCGACATAATTCCATTGTCTAATTGAGGACCTTGTGACAATGAGTTAATTAATAAGACAAGTTGTACTTATTTATGTATAATTATTAGTTCTACTTAAAAGCGAGTTACATATTCTATTTAAATTTAAAAGAGTTGATCATCTATATTACATTTATGTTAATTCGAACTTTTCTCTAAAACACCTATTCTACTTCTAATAGGTTAAAAAAATATTTTTTGATTTATTAGTATTTAAAATTCAAAAATTCTAGAAAATTAGAAAAATAGATTGATACGATCTTAGAGGCGTCACCTAACCTCTAACGTATCCTCATATATATATATAGAAAATTTATATGAAGACCATTATTTCATTGGAGACTTGGAGACCATATATGTTCTGCAATCAAAATATTAGAAAATACATTATATTTTGTAATCAAAAAACTGAAAAACATATTATTTTGCAAAGATTGCTCTATTAAAATTATTATTTCATTAAAATTTTGAAAAATCGTGCATGTTTTGTAAATTAAACATGTATGTTCTACAAATTCAATATATTTTGGGGTGAAAGCCCTTAATAACGAATTTTTATTTACTATTTCCCAAAATAACAATAAGCGGGATGAGTGCCCAAAATGACTACTTGTACACGCATCTACAAAATGTGCACCTTAGGATACACATAAACTGGATGCGTAGTCTACACCTACGCATATTCGGATTGTGTGTCTTATATATTGTACTTATTTTGTTAATATTTTAAAGCTGTACACGCATCTTTTGAATGCGAATATATTGTAAACGCATGAGCTACATGCGTATATGCTCTATGCCTTATGTTACTCTTCACAAGTCACCACATATTTACCTTTTTTTTTTCTTTTCTCTCCCCTCGTTGACCATGAATTCCTTGATATTAATGCAACCCAAATTCTCCAAATTCTTAATATTACTCATCGAATCAACCCAAGTCCTCTTCCTTCCCTTTCTGTTTTTCCACCACAATTATCCCCGACAACAAACAGTCACTACTCAAACTTTGTAAATAAGGATGTGTTTCGAAAGATTGATGAAAATAAAGGATGTATCCAATGGTTTGTGTGTATCTTTGAATTGAATTTTTATGTGAGTTCATGTTTATATTCGTGTATCTATAGATGAATCGTATTTGGATATAAATAAAAGAAAAATCAACGAATTAAAGAGCACAGTAGAGGAGTTTATTGGGAGAAAGGTGTGGCTGTGGTCCTGTGGATTTGAGTTGGATCTGTATACGCAATTACCATATGCGAGTATGAATGGGTAAATAGGGCACATTTAGCGATAAGTGATAATTGGGGCAGTAGGGTTACTAATCTATGTTATTAAGGGCATTTTCTCTATGTTTTGCAATTTTTTGCTTGCAAGACATATATAATTTTAAAAAATTTCAATGAAATAATGATTTTCATATAACATAATTGATAAAATATTATATTTTGCAAGATTTTACTTGCATAATATATATGGTCTCCAATGAAATGCGGTCTCCATAGAACTCAACTATATATATATATATATATATATGAGTTGCACTCTAGGAAGAACACCTTATATAAAGAACAATAAAGAACACCATCATAAACACTTTATTTTTCATAAAAATTGATTTTTTAAAATTAGAATCATAAAATTGAACAACAATTAAGCCTAACATATCGAATTTAACGTAGAATCTCATCTAAATTTAAAAATTAAACATTACATATAATCCAGTATAGAATCCAGTACAGAATCCTGTATATATATTTATAACAATGAAATTACATGTAATCGTGTTTTATTTGATTCTAATTTTTTGTTAGATTCTATTTTTATTCGTAATAAACCTTTTTTGGTGAGAAAATTAGAATCAACATGCAATTTATGTAAGTATCTATGGTGTTCTTTATTGTTCTTTATATAAGAGTGTTCTTCATGGAGCAATGGCCTATATATATATATATATATATATATATATATATATAGGTCATTACTCCATGAAGAACACTCTTATATAAAGAACAATAAAGAACACCATAGAATCTTACATAAATTGCATGTTGATTCTAATTTTCTCACCAAAAAAGATTTATTACGAATAAAAATAGAATCTAACAAAAAATTAGAATCAAATAAAACATGATTACATGTAATTTCATTGTGATAAATATATATACAAGATTATGTACTGGATTCTATACTGGATTATATGTAATGTTTAATTTTTAAATTTAGACGAGATTCTACGTTAAATTCGATATGTTAGGCTTAATTGTTGTTCAATTTTATGATTCTAATTTTAAAAAATCAATTTTTATGAAAAATAAAGTGTTTATGATGGTGTTCTTTATTGTTCTTTATATAAGGTGTTCTTACTAGAGTGCAACTATATATATATATGTTGGGATTTATGGGTGATAGCATTGAAACAACTTAACTTGTTATGTACTTAATTTTTTAATTAAGTAGAACATACTATCACAACCAAAGTATGCTCTTGTAATCAGTATGCAATGTTATTTTATTTGTGTAATTTGGAAGAAGTTCACTTTCTGTGTTCAAGCCTCAAAGAATGCATATTAGATGACAGCATGAATAAAGGTTACTGTCATAAGCATTGACAGTAAGATTACAAGAAGACAGAATGTTGCAAGTCACAACAACATATTCACTATGACAGCAACATTGGCAGAAGACTACGCGACAGCAACTTTAGCCCTCGACAGCAAGTTTGGAAACCTCGACAGCACTCTATGCGGGGAACTCATACTGTCACCAAAAGTACATTCCTGTGACAGCAAGCTTTGCGGAAAAAGTAACTGTCTCAAGAAAGATCCCTGTTCTAGGTATCTTCTCAGTCAAATCCCGTGATAGTTTCAATGTTCAAGAAATAGGCGTGTTGCAGTATCCCTAAGCTGCACCAAGTCTGCAAGACTACGACAGAAGCTTCAAGCACTACAAAACAAAAGCGAATCAAATTCAAGAGCAAGGTCAAGTCTCTATTTGCTGAATTGTTTTATCTGGAAATAGAATGAATCTAGGTTGCTTTCTTTGTAATGTATTTCTGACATGTTAGCAATTTAGGAAAGTCACATGGGTAGACAGTTTGTAAGAAGCCGCCACTTGATAATGACAGCAGCTTCACAGACCCGTGTTGACAGTGATAGGATTAGTTTTATACTTAGACTATCAATTCATTCTAGGTATGTAACGAAGACAAGGAAGTGTCTTGAAGAAAACCGAAGCTCAAGATTTCTCTCTTGAGGTTGTAGCAACACTTTGCAAAATAAATAAAAACATTTATTTTGTGAATCCTGTCTTCAGATTATACTGTTTGTGAATGCATACATATTATTGATAACATTAAATCTTAGTTTTGGTTGTTGAAATTGAGATTGAATTTTATCAGTATTGCATTCATCCCCCCCCCTTCTGCAATACTCGAGGACCAACAACTGGTATCAAAGCAAACAGATTAACATACATATCTGAGATCACGACGACAATGCAGAAATCGAACAGTATCAAGATCCCAGCTTTTGATAAAGAGAACTACATCATTTGGAAAAGAAAGATCTTGTTGTTTATCAAAGCTGCGAATCCACTATACCCAGGTATTCTCGAGAATGGTCCTTTCAATTCAAGGAAGGAAATTGAAGCCACAACATTAAATGGTGAAGTCATTCCTGCACATTGGGTTCCCAAAGATCCCTCTGAATTTTTGGAACCTGAGAAGGAGAAAATGGTGCTAGATGATCACTTGTAACTCATCTTGCTCGATTCTCTCACGTTGGATAAAGCCATGTGTGGAAGTGTGATAAGCTGCACATCTGCCAAGGAGATGTGGATCAGGTTAGCTTTACTATGTGAAGGAAGTGAAGAAGTTAAGGGCAACCAAAGGCAAATACTGATATCACAATATGAGGCATTCATGGCCAAGCCTGGTGAAGACTTAACTTCCATGTTTGAAAGGTTCAGTAAGCTCTTAACTGAACTACAGATACATGGCAAGTACTATGACATAAAAGAATTAAATGTCAAGTTCCTGCTTACACTACCTGATCACCTTGAACACAAGACAACAGCCATACGAGAAGGAAGAGATCTCAACAATATAACCTTTGAGACACTTTATGGCATTCTGAAATCATATGAACTTGAACTCTTTCAAAAGAGAGCCATACAGAGTGGAACAAGGAACAAGATGACCAATATGTCAAGTGCCCTAGTAGCACAAGTGCCAAGGATCACACAACCAAGTGAAGTACTACAAATCACACAACCAACCCCTGTACAATCCTTGAAGATAGAAGAGGTTGTTGAAGATGATGAGAAAGTAGTACTACAGCTCAAGGATGTGGAAGATGAAGACTTCTACACAATGGAGGAACTGGAAAGCATGGACAATCCTACTATGGCTTACATGGACAAAAAGTTCAAGAACTTTAGGTTCAAGAAGGATAGGTCATACAAGCCCCAAGGCCAAACATCCAAGTTCAACAGGGGAAGTTCATCAAAGGCTGCTGTGGGAAGTTCAACCAAAGGAGGATACAAGACTGGATTTGTGGATAGGTCAAAATTCAAGTGTTACAACTGTGGTGAACCTGGTCATTTTTCTAATGAATGCAAAAGACCCAAACAGGTTCAAAGGTTTGAGAAAGGAACTGGTGGATACTCTAAGAAGAATCAAGGTATAGCCTATGTGGCTGAAGGAAAGTGTTGGGATGAGTCTGATGATGAAGATGAAGAAGAATATGTCAACCTAGCTCTCATGGCTAGCACTGATGAAGTAACATCAACATCTTCAAGTCAGGTACCTTCACTTGTCTTACTTGATATGTCCATTGACGAGTATAAGAAAACCATTAAAGACCTAAGTGCTGAAATTTTAAATGTCTATACTAGCTTATCTGCTGCTAATGAGGAAATCACTAGGCTGAGTAAGCTAAATGAAACATTAAAGTCTGAAAATGAATCTCTTGTTCTCAAAACTAGTTCACTAGACTCTTTAGCTCAGGAGAATGCTAGACTTAAAAATGAATTAAAATGTGCTAAAGAAGTTGAGGAATTCCTGAGGAATGAGATTGCTGAAAAATGAATTCAAGATCAAGGCTTATAAAAACTCATCTAAGATAGTTCAGGATTACAATGATAAGCATACAGAAAATCAGACAGTTGGTATAGGTTTTTCTTATGGTAGAAGACCTGGAAAGGAAACTGTGATTCAAGATTGTTCTGGAAATGCTGCTGTCAAACCCACCATTCTCAAGAAGGTTAAAACTCCTATTTTCAAAGCTGCAGAAATTGAGTTTGATGAAGAAGCCATGCTCATCAAACAAGAAATTCTTGATGAGGATGAAGGTGTTGACATCACATTCAAGGATGGAAAGGATACTGTCACAATCCCCAAGACAGTAAACTTACCAAGAAATCAGACAGTAAGTTCAAAAGATGCTGTCACAGTTGGCAAGACAGTATCTTCCAAAGATTCTGTCAAGAATGGTTCCAAGACAGTAGCTTCCAAACCTTCTGTCAAGACAGTTGGAATAAAAGGTACTGTCAAGGAAAGTTCGACAGCAACTTCTGAACACACTGTCAATCCAGTAACTCCTAAGTCTAAGAATAGGAATGGTAATGTAGGTGTCAATAAAGGAAATGGATACACTAATGTTGGAGGTGCCTCTAGGAAACTATGCAATAACTGTGGATCTTCACATCATTTAACACACGTTTGTAAGAACCCAATTGAGGATAAGATCAATGCTACTGAACTCAATGGTAACTTACACAGAACCCCTCTTATGCATAGAACTATGAGTGTCTGTAATAACATTGAATGTATGCCATGCAAGATCACTACCATGAGTACATGCTTTAACTTACCTATTCTCACTACTGAAAAATGTTCATACATGCACACTGTTGAGACTTCTGAGCCTGCTGGCAACAGCAAAAAGGCTTCATCCACTAAGAAAAGGATCAAGTCCAATTCTAAACCTAAGTGGGTGAAAAGAGAAGTCAAACAGGAGATCATTGATGATGCTTGTGATTTTATGACTGGAAGAAACTCAGGAGACACTAAAACTGCAGGACCCAACAAGGATTGGGTACCATATGCAACCTAAACACATTCTGTTTTGCAGGGCAAGAAGAAAGATCAAGTCATGTGGATCATTGACAGTGGTTGCTCAAGACACATGACAGGTGATAAAGCCCTGCTATCACACTATGTAGAGAAAGCTGGCCCAATCATAACCTTTGGAGACAACAGCAAGGGTTACACAGTGGGATATGGCTGTCTGGAAATTGGAAATGTTGTCATTGAAGACATTGCTCTTGTGGATGGATTGAAGCACAATCTACTCAGTGTCAGCCAATTCAGTGATAGGGGATTCAAGGTTGATTATAATATGATGCTGTATAATATCTATCACAAGAAGGATGGGAGCCTCTCTCTAAAAGGGGTTAGAAAAGGAAGCTTGTTTGTTGCTGACTTAAACTCAACAAAGAAGGATAAAGTTTACTGTTTCTACAGTAAAGCAACTGTTGGTGACAGTATGCTTTGGCACAGGAAGCTCTCACATCTCAACTTCAAGACAATGAATATTTTGATGAAGAAGGAGTTAGTGAGAGGTTTGCCCCAACAGGAATTCTGTCAAGAAGGACCGTGTGAGGATTGTCAAATGGGCAAACTAAGGAGAGCTGTGCACAAGTCCAAGCAAATGAACACCAACATAGAAGCACTAAAGTTGATTCACATGGATCTTTTTGGTCCAGTCAATGTACCATCTATAGCCAAAAAGAGATATGCCTTAGTAATGGTGGATGATTACTCAAGGTACAATTGGGTGAAATTTCTTGAATCCAAAGATGAAGTTGCTCAAGTGATTATTGATCAAGTCAGAGTTCTTGATAGAACTCCAAACTCAAAAGTCCAAATCTTGAGGAGTGACAATGGTACAGAATTCAGAAATGCCACACTTGGAAATTTCTGTAAAGATGAAGGAATTGTACAACAATTCTCTGCTGCAAGGACTCCACAGCAGAATGGAGTTGTAGAAAGAAAGAACAGGACTCTCATTGAAGCAGCTAGAACTATGTTGCATGATGCCAAACTACCAACATATTTCTGGGTTGAAGCTATCAACACAGCTTGTTATACTCAAAACAGAACCATGATCAACAAAACTCATGCAAGTACACCTTACTATCTGCTAACTGGGAAGAAACCTACTGTCAAATACTTTCATGTGTTTGGGAGTAAATGCTTTATGATGAAGGACAACCATGAGAAGAAAGGAAAATTTGACACCAAGGCATTTGAAGGACTATTCATGGGTTACATCACAGAAAGGACTGCCTACAGAGTTTATGTTATGGAACACAGGATTATTGAAGAGAGTGTTAATGTCACATTTGATGAAACCAAGTTTCCAGGACTACATGAAGAAGGAAAGATGCAGACATTCAGATTTGAGAATCAAGGATACTCGGAAGCTGAGGAAATTGTTGATGAAGAACCTAGCTTCACTCAAATTGTTGAAGTTGACAAAAAATACTGTCAATACCATTACTGTCAACCAAACTCCAGCTCAGTCACAGACCATAACTTCTAACATTCATAATAGTGATAATTCTGGAGACAATGAAGAACATGGTGAAGACAATGGAATTGGTGAGCATTCAACTCAACAAACTGAAGCAACTGTTCCTGTACAATCAAGTAGCTTGCCCAGAATCACCAAGTGGAACAAGGATCAAACAAATGACCTTATCATTGGTGATCCTACTTCTGGAGTGAGGACAAGGAACAAAGTCTCTGTTGACAACATGTTTTCATGCTTCCTGTCTCAAATGGAACCCAAGACAACTGATGAAGCATTGTTGGATTCTGACGGGGTGATAGCCATGCAAGAAGAGCTAAATCAGTTTGAAAGAAACAATGTATGGAAGTTGGTTCCAAGACCCAAGGGAAAGTCAGTCATTGAGACCAAATGGGTTTTCAGAAACAAGCTTGATGAAAATGGATCAGTGACAAGAAACAAAGCAAGGCTAGTAGCTAAAGGTTACTGTCAACAGGAAGGAATAGACTATGATGAGACATTTGCACCTGTTGCAAGACTTGAAGCTATAAGAATCTTTCTAGCATATGCTGCACACTGCAACTTCAAAGTATTTCAGATGGATGTCAAAAGTGCCTTCCTAAATGGAGAGTTGGAAGAAGAAGTGTATGTTGAACAGCCACCAGGGTTTGAGGATGCTGAAATGTATGATTTTGTGTACAAACTCTTCAAGGCTTTGTATGGACTAAAGCAAGCACCCAGGGCTTGGTATGACACACTTTCCACTTTTCTTTTGGAAAATCAGTTTACTAGAGGAGTTGTGGACAAGACACTTTTCTACAAACACCATGGCAAGGACATCATTCCGGTACAAATCTATGTGGATGACATCATTTTTGGTTCTACAAATGAGAAGTTGTGTGAGAAGTTTTCCTCTCTCATGAGTAGCAAATATGAGATGAGTATGATGGGAGAATTGTCATTCTTTCTGGGATTACAAATTCTTCAACAACCTGATGGAATCTTCATTTGTCAAGCTAAATACATCAAGGAACTTCTCAAAAAGTTTAACTTGGAAGATTCATCACCTGCAAAGACACCAATGTCCACATCAACTAGTCTGGATCTTGACCCTAAAGGAAAGAAAGTTGACTCAAGCACCTATAGAGGCATGGTAGGATCTCTCCTATATCTAACTGCTAGCAGACCTGACATCATGTTTGCTACATGTCTCTGTGCAAGGTTTCAAAGTGATCCAAAGGAGTCACACTTAGTAGCCATCAAGAGAATCTTTAGATACTTAAAAGGCACTCCTAATCTAGGCCTTTGGTATCCTAAGAATGCTGGATTTGATCTAATTGGTTACTCAGACTCAGACTATGCTGGATGCAAGATTGACAGAAAGAGTACTACTGGTAGCTGTCAATTTCTTGGTGGAAGATTGGTCTCATGGTTTAGCAAGAAGCAGCATTCAGTTTCTACCTCAACTGCAGAAGCTGAATATATTGCTACAGGCAGTTGCTGTGCTCAAATTCTATGGATGAAGAATCAACTTCTGGATTACGGTCTAGTGCTAAGAGACATTCCTATTTACTGTGACAACACTAGTGCCATAGCCATTTCAGACAATCCGGTTCAACACTCTAGGACAAAGCATATTGATATAAGACATCACTTTATCAGAGAGCATGTTGAACAAGGAACTGTGAAGCTGATCTATGTCCCAACTGACAAGCAACTTGCTGACATCTTCACTAAGCCATTGGATGAAGCAAGCTTCAACAGGTTGGTAAGTGAATTGGGAATGCTGAATCTGGTATGTTAATTTACCAAGTTTTTCTGCATTTTCAATTTTTTTTTATTGAAGCTCATGACAGCAACTTCAAACCTGCTGTCGAGAGAAGTTACTGTCTACTTGGTCTATGTCTGTTATGTGACAACATGTGTTGATTTGACTTTACATGTCTGTATTTTGTGCCAGTCTCATACTTTTAGACCCTGTATGATATTAATGTGGTTATTTGCTAAGTTTGAGAGATAAATATCTGTTCCATTGGACTTTCACATCTTTTGCACAAATCTATAGGTTTAAAGGAGGACACGACCATTAATTACTTTTGTGGTAGTTGTATGGGTACTCTAACTGTTGACCATTAGACTTTAATCCTTAGACGGTTTTTCCTATAAATTAACCTTAGGTTTCACCAGTCTGCTCTCAGTTTTAAAGTAAATCATGGAAAACAAAGTAGGAATAGAGTACAGGCCAAAAGTCTCGTGTGAATCTCACATCAGAGATGAAGTAGAAGTCCTGTTTGATGAACTTGAAGACTTGCTTAATGAGGAAGATGAAAAGTCTCAAGCCATTCAAGCACAGGAAGAGGAAAAATGGAAGATTCAAGAGGAAGAACTTCAGGCACTTCTCAAGGAAGAAGGTCGCACTGAAGAGGAGATTAAGAAAGAAGTTTTAGAATTAGTTAATAAAATCAAAGATTGATGTACTCAATGCTATATTCAAATGATTTTATTAATAAAAAAATAAAGCTTCTTGATGTTTTGTTTATTGAGTCTTTGTTTTGTCTGTATTAACTGCATAGTATCTGTGTTCAAAAGATTAAATTGCTAAATCTATACTCTGTTGATTTTAGGTTAAGTGTATGAATAAAGCATTCTGAAAAGTTCATGACAGAAACAATTCCCCAACTAAGTTATAGTTATTAAGAAGGATATTGTCCTGTGTCACTTGACAGCAAACTTCTTGACAGCAGGGAAAGACTTTCTGTCAAGACTTTTAAAGGATACTGTCATTCCAATGCTTAACGGTGACAACATTTTTTTGCGCAATTGTTGCTGTCGCGCATAACCTACTGTTACCATCTCTTATTACTGACAGATTGTTTCTAGCGCACAGGTTACTGTCAACAATAGTGGACCGTTACAATTGGATATTCATCCCACGTTTGCCAGTAATTAACGGGCAGTAACTCACGTGCTTTATGAGTGGGTTAAGACACGTTTTTTAATCCTACTTTTGTGCAAACGTTTGAGATACTCCTTTTATTCCCCAGTTACTCAGACATATCACTCACATCGAACTCAAGGCAAAATACTTTTCTTCAAGCAAAAAGCTACTTTCTTACTTTCTTCTTTTCTCGAATCTCCATGGCACCCAAACAGACTCTCTCTCAAACAAACTTTGCTGGTATCTTTTCCTCAAATGATACTGGTGAAGGTTTCAAAGGACTAGTGTTTTTCTTGAACAAGTCCTATCTTGGTTCTGCCATTACCTCAACACCCATTCTCGACTTAGACAGAATTGAGGCATTTTGGCAAACTGATGTTGCTCAAACGGAGGGTGAGAACCCATCTATTCAATTCACAATCAATGGGCAACACTACATTCTTACAGCTGAGGTCATCAACACTGCTCTTGGTATCACACTTCAAGCAGACCAGAATTTTGCTGAACTTGCTAATGATGACACTCTGAAAAAGCTCTTCTTGAAGATTGGGTATGCTGGCCCTATTCTCGAAGAGGGCACAACCAAATGGTATCCGTCTGGTGAAATGGATAGGAAGCATCTGAGAAAGGAGTGGAGCATGATACTTGATGTGATGGTCAAGGTTTTCTCTACCAAGTCCACAGGCTGGAATGGAATACCCTCCTACATCAAGAAACTGACACATTCTCTTGTCCATGGATACAAGGTGAATGTTGGAGCTCTCCTCTTGGCACACCTCAGGGCTGCCATAGGTAAGAAGGTATCAATCTACCCTCGCTTTCTTATGATGTGCATCAATTCTTTCTGTGATTTTAATAATGATGCCCCTCGTTTAGAGGCTTGCTCTGTTTTGAAAAAGAACACACACACACACACTGTTATCTTCACAGAATCTCAATGCACATATTCCACTTTGTTTCACTCAGCACATGGTTGATCAAGTGTCCAACCTTGATTATCCATTACCTTCTGGTTATGCATCTTTCACTCTTTAGAATGAAACTGAATTAGACCCAAATTCAGTTAACCCCCATTCAACACCATACACTCAGCCTAGGCCCTCTAGACTTCCCAAAGCCCAAAGAGAGGCCTTTCAAGAATCCAGGAAACGACCCTTAGAAGCTGATGTTGGTGGTAGCTCTGTTAGTCAAGAGGGAGACACTGCACCTAGTGCAGCAAATAAGGAGGCTAGTCAAACAGAACCCTCAGTGGTTCCCCCTGAGCCTAAGAAGAAGAGAGCTAGGAGGACCAAAACCACTGTTAGCCAAGCTGCAGTTTCTCAACAAACCGTGGTTACTGAAAGGGATTCATACACCTCCCTAGATGTGCCTTCTCAACAAGGTGCATCTATTGAAATTGGCTTGTCTCCCAAGGCACCCTGTACAGAGTCTGCACAAACTCATGGTTCACAACCTGAGAAACCTCCACTTGAAGAAACACACAGTGAGGATTTCTCTATTCCTTTTGATGATTCACATGTTTCTCCTGTGAATCAGCCCCCACTCTATGCTACACTTTCACCTTCTTCCTTCCCTACACATTCTTTTTTTTCTTCTCCACAACCTAGAGAAGGGGACAGTCCCAACCCTTCAGGTTTTGATCATCCATCTCCAATCATGGATGAGCCCCCATCTAGTGGTCCACAAGAACCCATTTCTCAAAGTGAAATGGACACCACTCCTCCATACACTGAGAAACCTCCACTTGAAGAAACACACAGTGGTATTCTGTCAGAAACTGAAACAGCCAACACTTTGTTTGAACTCCAAGGAGCATCTTACCTTCAGGAAGATGCTGTCACAGCCTCTGTTGCTGTCAAGGACATTGGAAATGTTGCTGTCATGGACACAGCTGCTGTCATGAGTGGAGAGAAAGATACTGTCCACACAGGACCTACTGTCACTCCACATCCCAAAGATGCTGTCATGCCAGAACCTACTGTCCACACTCCAACTGACAGTAACATTCCTGCCAAAGCTGTTGTCCAGTCCTCTCAGCCAGATTTTGATGCTGTACTGCTTGAGGATGCCTCTGATGATGACCTACCTCTTGCCAAACTCTTGAAGGTACATTCTAAATCTTCTCCTTTAATGCATGTTAGTACTGCTCATACCCATGCATTTAGGTTGAGTGAGAGTGTGAAAAAGAAAAGAGAGATGTTAGATATAATTACTGATGTTTGTTTATCAGTGTTTAAGCAACAGGTACTGACCAGAGTTTATCAGAATCCGGTCAGAGTTTATTTAAAGTCTGACAGGGTGAAGAGTTTATCAGAAGCCGGTCAGAGTTTATTTAAAGTATGACAAGGTGATAGTTGAATTAGCTGTCGGTGATGAATTGAAGATTCTAGAAGCAATATATTCTGAAGATGGAAAGAAGCAGAATATATTGATACAGCTAAGGAAACGGAATAGAAGATAAGAAGCAATCCTTAATTGATAACAATTGTATAGCTAATTTGTAGGAATATCAATTAGATAAGGATTGTGTAACTGTGTACTATATAAACACAGATAGGTTATCCCTAGAAGGGATGCGATCATTGAATATTTTATTCTTGTAACTTAGAAGCTCTTTGTGATTCATTAACATCACTAAGAGAGAATTATTTAATATAATTCAGTTTGTTGATTTACAAACCTGTGTTATTAATTGTTATTCTCATACATACTTGATTATATATATTGTGTATCGGCCTAACAATTGGTATCAGAGCCAAGGCTGTTTAATATATACAGTTTTACGATTCAAACACAGTATTAATCATGTCTGAAGAAAATCAAACTGCTCCTAAGGCTGAACAGGTTAAGCCCAATTCTGTGAGTCGATATGAAACAATCAGGGTTCCAATTCTCAGGCCAGTAGAGTATCCGATTTGGAAGGTTAAGATGACCATGTTTCTGGAGGCTACAGATCCAGAATATCTTGACAGAATCTATGATGGTCCTCATATGCCAACTAAATTGTCCCCTGTTGTTGATGGTCAAGAACAAAAGACTGTTCCAAAGGAAAAGAAAGATATGACTCCTGAGGATATCTCATCAATTGCAAAGTATGCAAAGGTTAGACATCTTCTCCACAGTGCTTTAGATAATGTTATGTCTAACAGAGTAATTGGCTGCAAAACTGCCAAAGAGATATGGGATGCTTTAGAAGTCAGATGCCAGGGAACAGGTGCTATTAAGAAGAACAGAAAAACAATACTCACACAGGAGTATGAGCACTTTGATTCAAGAACTAATGAAACCTTGACTGAGACTTATGACAGATTTTGCAAACTGTTGAACGATCTGTCTCTGGTTGATAAAGAATATGAACTTGAAGAGTCTAATCTCAAGTTTCTGTTATCTCTACCTGAAAAGTGGGATTTAAAGGCAACAACAATCAGAGATAATTATGATCTTGCTGATACAGATCTTGATGAGATCTATGGATTGTTAAAGACTCATGAACTTGAGATAGAACAAAGAAACAGGAGATCCAGCAAGAAGACAAAATATGTTGCTCTCAAAGTCGAGGAGAAGCCCATTAAGAAGGAATCATCAAGGAAGAAAGCCAAGGGAAAGGCTTTAGTCATTAAATCTGAGAGTGAGTCATCAAACTCTGATGATGATTCAAACTCTGGTGAAGCTTCTGACTCTGATGATGATGAAGAACAGATGATGCAAATGGCTGCATTGATGGTGAAGACCTTCAAGAAGATGGGATTCAAGAACTTCAAGAAGGGAAAGAGATTCTCAAGGAAAGATTCAAATTCTGAGAAGAAGAATTTCAGAAAGTCTGATGGAAGGGATACCAAGTCTGGAAAGAAGGACAAATCTGAGATCCAGTGCTACAAGTGCAAAGAGATGGGTCACTATGCTCCAGAGTGCAAGAAAGGCAAATCTGAGAAAGCACTCATCTCTAAAGGCAAAGACTGGGCAGATACTTCAGACTCTGATGATGGAGAAAACTATGCTCTTATGGCAACTGTCAGAGATGAGACTGAATCGTCTGAAAATAAGGTACCCCTAACTACTTATGCTTATGATACTGATAATATATCTGAGTTAAGAGTATATCTGAAAAGTGTTCATGTTAGCTATAGGGATCAGACTTTAGAAAATGAAAGAATTAAAACTGAGAATCTTAGTCTTAAAGATAGAAACAAGTTTCTTGAAGGAGAACTTGAAAGTATGAAGCAGATTCGAAAAGAAAGAGATGATGCTGTTTATGTAGAACAGGAGTTGCTGAAAAGATATAGGCAACTAGAATCTGATTTAGAGAAGGAAAGAAAAATAATCAAGACTTGGACAGACTCTGGAAGAGACACTCATCAAGTGTTTCAGACTGATTCTGTAGGTTTAGGTTATTGTGAAAATGATGAACTTAGGTTTAAAGACAAGGTTAAGGTAAAATCACAACTTAAACCTGTGAAATTTGTTCCAGAAGCCAATAAGTTAAAATCTGTTGTAATAAGAGAAACTGATATGGAATTAGGTGAAGCCTGTGAAAGACAGGAAAATATTAAAACAGAAAAACTTAAGGAAAGAGAAACTGTTAGAAAGCCAGTAAAAACTTGTGAAAAACAGGTTAATGTTGGTTTGATGACAGGGAAACAGTTTAATCATAAGCTGAAAGAGATAAAATCTGCCATGAAACCAAAAGGGTCCAAGAAGAATAGGAATGGAAAGATAGGCATAAATAATAGAAATAATCATTTGCCTACTGGTGCTGCTCCAAGGAAAACATGTTATAATTGTGGTAGTTCTAATCATCTTGCTAGATTTTGCACTAAGAACAAACATATTAATTCTTTATCTTCTACATCAGGAGTAAAGAATGATTATGTAAGGGTTAAACCACAAACTTTATGCACACACTGTGGGAGCACTTGGCATTCCATTTATACTTGCAAGAGTTATCATGCTATTTATCATAACTATTATGAGCTAAAACCCAATCTGAAGTGGGTTAAAGCAAACTCTGCAAGTGTAAAGTCTGACAATGTGAGCTTAAACTCTGTTGATAGTAATTCCGCTGCAAAAGCTAACACTGTTAAGAAAGACAAAGGATCCAAGCAAGTCTGGGTCCTTAAAACTAATACTTAGTATTTGTTTGTGATTGCAGGGTATAATAGAGAGCACACTTATCTTGGACAGTGGATGCTCAGGACATATGACTGGAAATAAAGCCCTGCTATCAGACTTTAAGGAGAAGGCTGGCCCAAAGGTTTCCTATGGAGATGGCAACATAGGACACACCCTGGGATATGGCAATATCAATCTTGGAAGTGTCATCATTACAAATGTAGCTCTAGTCTCAGGACTCAAGCATAATCTGCTTTCTGTGAGTCAAATCTGTGACAGAGGAAACCATGTAGATTTTCATAGTGAATACTGTGAAGTTATCAGTAAATCTACTGGAAAAGTTGTTCTAGTTGGACACAGGCGCAACAACATTTATGAAGCAAGTTTGGTAACAAACTCTGATGGAAAAACAGTGTGTCTGACAGCCAGAATGTCAAATGAAGAGAGTTGGAACTGGCACAAGAAGCTCTCTCATCTCAATTTGAACAACATCAATGAGCTAATAAGAAAGGATCTTGTAAGGGGACTTCCAAAATCTATACTCAGTCTAGATGGCTTGTGTGATTCTTGTCAAAAAGCCAAGCAAAGGAAGTCATCTTTCAAGAGCAAATCTGAATTTTCAGTAGTGGAACCTTATCATCTTCTTCATGTTGATCTCTTTGGACCAGTGAATGTGATGTCCATGGGCAGAAAGAAATATGCTCTAGTAATTGTTGATGAATATACTAGATATACATGGGTGTATTTCTTGTCAAAGAAGGATGAAACTGCTCAAACTCTGATGGATCATGTAAATCTACTGGACAAAGGATCACAGCACAGAGTCAAAATTATAAGGAGTGATAATGGAACTGAATTCAGAAACTCAATTATAGAAGCTTTCTGCAAGGAAAGAGGAGTGAAACAAGAATTTTCTGCACCTGGAACTCCACAGCAAAATGGTGTAGTTGAAAGGAAGAACAGAACTTTAATTGAAGCAGCCAGAACTATGTTTGATGAAGCAAAATTACCAACATACTTCTGGGCAGAAGCTGTTCAAACTGCTTGTTTTACTCAAAATGCAACATTGATCAACAAGCATGGGAAAACACCATATGAGATGGTGAAAAATAAGAAGCCAAATTTGAAATATTTTCATATATTTGGATGCAAATGCTTTGTGTTGAAGACTCATCCTGAACAGTTGACAAAGTTCGAGTTAAAAGCTGATGAAGGAATCTTTGTTGGCTATCCATTGTCAACAAAAGCATTCAGAGTTTATAATCTAAGAACTAAGGTGATCATGGAATCTATACATGTGTCATTTGATGACAAGAAAATAATTGGACTTGAAGACAAGGATGGATATGATCAACTGCGTTTTGAAAATGAAGATCTATTCTCTGATGATATAAACTCTGATGAAGCAGAGTTGACAAACTCTGACGAAGCATACTCTGAACCTCTACTGGTAAATACTGAAGAAACTGGAAATTCTCAAATTGAACAAAGTAGAGAACCAGTTGAGGGGGAGCGTGAAGAAGCTCAACAAGACACAGCAAATGAGTCAGTTGAGGAAACTGATTCAAACTCTGACAGTTCAAACTCTGAGCCATCCAATTCAGGGGGAGCCTCAGATGCTGCAGAAAGTCAACATATGAATCAGGAGAGCATGGATCAAGGGGGAGGATTCAATAATGATGCAAGAAACCACTTACCAACAGCAAGAAGGTGGACACAGGCACACACACCTGATCTCATAATTGGAGATCCTGATGCTAGTGTGAGAACTAGAAGTGCAACAAATAATGAGTGTCTGTATCATGCTTTCTTGTCTCAAACAGAACCAAAGAAAGTGGAAGAAGCTCTTCAAGATGCAAATTGGATTACAGCAATGCAAGAAGAGTTAAATGAGTTTGAAAGAAATGAAGTCTGGACACTTGTACCTAGACCAAAGAATAGATCAATAGTAGGTACAAAGTGGGTTTTCAGAAACAAGACTGACAGTGAAGGTGTGATTACAAGAAACAAGGCTAGACTTGTGGCAAAAGGTTATTCACAACAGGAAGGAATTGACTATGATGAAACCTTTGCTCCAGTTGCAAGATTGGAGGCCATAAGAATTTTTCTGGCCTATGCTGCACACAAGAAGTTTAAAGTCTTTCAGATGGATGTAAAGAGTGCTTTTCTCAATGGGAAGCTTGAAGAAGAAGTGTTTGTTGAACAACCACCAGGATTTGTAGATTCCAAGCATCCAGATTATGTCTACAGGCTTGACAAGGCATTATATGGACTAAAGCAAGCACCAAGAGCATGGTATGAAACTCTTGCTCAATTTCTTTTAGAAAGTGGGTTCACAAGAGGTACAATTGATAAAACCTTGTTTTATTTCAATTCTGGTGATGATTTGCTTTTAGTTCAAATTTATGTAGATGATATTATTTTTGGATCTACTAATGACAAACTCTGTAAGAAGTTTGCAAAGCTTATGCAATCCAGGTACCAAATGAGCATGATGGGAGAGCTTAGTTATTTTCTAGGCTTACAGGTCAAGCAAACAGATGATGGGATTTTTATCAATCAAGCAAAGTATACCAGAAATCTTCTAAAGAAATTTGGTATGCTTGATAGTTCATCTGCTACAACTCCCATGGCTACAGCAACGAAGCTTGACAAAGACACGGGAGCCTCAGTAGATATGACTAACTACAGAGGAATGATAGGGTCTCTACTGTATCTTACTGCAAGTAGACCTGATATCATGTATGCAACATGTCTTTGTGCAAGATTTCAAGCAGATCCCAGAGAGCCTCATCTAACAGCTGTAAAAAGGATCTTCAAATATCTTAAAGGAACCATAACCTTGGGTTTGTGGTATCCTAGGGAATCAGAGTTTAAGTTAATTGGTTACTCTGATGCAGATTTTGCAGGCTGTAAGATAGACAGAAAAAGTACAAGTGGAAGCTGTCAATTTTTAGGTGACAGATTAGTTTCTTGGTACAGTAAGAAACAGAAATCAATTTCTACATCCACTGCAGAAGCAGAGTATATAGCAGCTGGTAGCTGTTGTGCACAGATTTTATGGATGAAGAATCAATTGCTGGATTATGGGTTAAGGTACTCCAGAATACCTATTTTCTGTGATAACCAAAGTGCTATTGCTATGACAGGTAATCCAGTACAACATTCCATGACCAAGCACATCAGCATAAGGTATCATTTTATCAGAGAACATGTGGAAGAAGGAAACATTGAGCTTCATTTTGTGTCTACAGACCAACAACTTGCAGATATCTTCACCAAACCTTTGAGTGAAGCTACTTTTACAAGATTGGTAAATGAACTTGGAATGATCTCTGGTTCTGACTAGAGATACGGGTTAGACTCACTTTTTATGTTCATGATTTCTTACATGTGTTAACTGTTATGTGAACCAGCATGTTAAACTCTGATGATAAACTCTGTGAAGTGTCAGTCATACTCTGAAAGTAAACTCTGATGCTAAACTCTGTTGGTCATACTCTGATAGTTACAGTTTAATGCTATTCTCTAATTGTAATTTTGTCTGAAACATATGGACCAATGAAGAAATTTGTATGAAGCATAATTCTCAGTAAGTAATTATGAATCCTTAAGAGTTGTATAGATTCTGATCTCAAACATGTGCAGTAAGTTAACACAGCATGATACTGTCTCTGTATTTATACCATCTCTTAGTTTATTGATCCTATACACTGAGTCTGTATTAGCTGTTTGCATTTTCTCTCATAAGTTAATTATATCTACTGATGAAAAGTCTAAACTCTGATTCTTAATTAAAAATAATTCACCCTCAAATCAAAAGATGCCAAACAGAGCACAAATTCCTTTGAGATCATGTTGTGCCTAGGAAGATCCAGGAACTTATTGTATGAAATAAGGGCTAAAATCTTTGATTTTTGGTGACTAGTGCCAACCACTGATTACTGGGAAATTGTTCACGAATATTGTAAACAGAGGAGAGAGGTTAATTGCATAGAAAAGTGTAACAGGCAGTAATTATTGCTGTTTTTACTGCGCATGCGTATTGGAAACTGCCAATTATATGCTGTCAGCGTATGCACGCTTGACATGTGTCCCATTCACATGATTAAAGGAGTAAGACAGTTGTGTATTGATGATTAACAACTCTTCAGTTTTTCATCTTTAATTTTCTTTTAAATACAATACACACATCTTCGGTTAAACCTTTCACATCTTACTCATTTACATCTATTATCACATACACATATTCACAAACACCTTTCTACACATAAACTCTGTTATTTCTTCAAAATCTTCTAATGGCAACCACAGCTTTCGTTTCGTCTGGGTTAGAGTTCGTTCCAAATAACTATACCGCACCACTAAACACTGCAAACGCACCAGAAGCATTTCATATGATTCAGAAGTTTCTTGCTCAGTCAGCGATTGGGCGTGCTTTAGTTGAACCAGCCACACTTTCTGGTTTACAAATCAAGGCGTTCTGGGAGACAGGGGTTTATGATGATGGTGGTGAAACTGGGAGCCCATCAATAATCTTTGAGATTGACGAAACAGAGTATGTTATTACTGCTGGTACTATTCGTGCTGCAATGGGGTTTCCTGAGTATTCTTCTTACACTATTGGAATGGGTGATGAGGATTTAATCCGAATGATGCGAGAGATTGGCTACTCTGGGCCGTTGACAAAGATTGGGCAACTCAAAAGGCCGTTTCTGCGCAAGGAATGGAGTTTCTTCTTCGATTGCATCACCAGGACATTTGGCAAGAAATGCACAAATTGGGATGCTATTCCCACAGACAGTCTGCAAATCGGGTATTCTTTATTATATGATAATCATTTTGATTTTGCACGACTTGTGTTGACTAACTTAGGGGAGAAGATGACCGAGAATAGAGGAGTTGTTTATTTTTCTCGATTCTGTCAGCTTTTGGTTTCTTATTGTGTTAAAGGAGACAATGTATTTGAAGCAGATGTTTCTTGTTTTAAATTACATAAGAGAGTATTTACTGATCTAGTAAATAAAGACATTAAGAAAGGCATTGTTGGAGATCTTTTGCTACCTACTTCTGTGCAACAGTTTGTGGATGCTCAAGTAAATCCACAACCACAAGCTAAATCTCAACCAGAACCTCCATCAACTTCTGTTAAACCTGCAAGGGGAGGTAGGACCAAGCACATTGGTACTAAATCTGCAAGGAAACCATCTTCTGAAGCTGTGGTATCAAGACCTGAAGAGATACCTCAGAAGACAAGGCTAAAGAAAAGAAGAGCCAATAGGGCAAAGTCTGTTGTTGAAACCTCAGAGACTGAAACTGATGAAGAAACTCTTCATCAGAGAAAAAGAAGACTAGTGGCTGCACATCTTTTTGGTGCTATAAATGTAACTATGGACAGAGTCTCTAAGGACACTGAAACTCCTGCATCAGAGAATGAGGAGATTGTGGCTGAAGCTGTTCCTCAAGCTACTCCTGAAATTGTTGTTGAGGAGGATATTATAAATGCTGATGAGGACAGAGTGTTTGTAAACACTGAAGCTCCTGAAGTGTTTGTTCAGGAGGATGCTGCAAATGCTGAAGCTGTCAATCTAGACAGGATCCATACTAATACTATGATGGATTTGGATTTGGTAACTCCTACATCAAAGGCTAATGATGTAGTTGAGGAAGCTGCTACTCATTCTGATAGCAGAGTTTTTGATCTTGAAGCACACACCTCTATCTATTCTGATCTTTATACAGAGGGTGTGGAAGCTGATCAAGTCACTGATCAGGTAGAAGAATCTCTGGCCACTCACACTGAAATTATTTCTTGTGATCTTGACAAAGGTGAGGAGGTTACTCAGCTGATTAAAGTCACAGAGAAAATTGATGAAGCTGTGATGGAAAAGGAACAAGAGGCTACTGATGAGCTAAACTCTGAGAACATTATTCTTGAAGCTTTGCAACAATCTGTTGTAGAGATTGTTCAAAGAGAAGCAGAGGTTTTTGCTCAGGCCACCTCTGATATTCCTGAAGCTGTAGCAGAGGAGAACATTGATGAAGCTGCACAGTTTACTGTTGACAATATTCTTAATGCACATGAAGCAGTCAATAATGAAGAAACTGGAAATGATGCTGAGGGTTCTCATTCACACCCTAGTATTCAAGTTTCATTGGCTGATGATGTCAATAGTGCTGACGCAAGGGAAGTCCATAGACAGACCAATGAGCATTTTCAGAATATGTACTACAAAAATTGGGCTGATGCAGATTGTGTCTTTCCAGCACAAAGGGCTGCAGATTTTCTATCTGATTCTGTCAAGAAGATCTCAAATACTGATGTACTTACAAGCTTACAGGCAACTGTTGTTCAAGTCAAATCTCTTAATAATAGATTTGATGAGAATCAACTAATGCTTACCAATCTAAGGAATGAAGCCAGTATGAAGGATCTTACTTTCAAGTCTGATAGAACTTTTTATTATACTATGCTCAAGCAACAAGCCAAGGATTCTGAGGAAATCAAGAAGAGGCTTGGGAAAGTTGAGGAAAATCAGACTGCAATGTCTACTCAAATGTCTTCCATTTCTACTGCCATTGAATTGCTGACATCAGTACTACTTTCTGATGATGTCAAAAAGGGGGAGAGTGTACCTAAAGACAAATGCAAAGACACTCGAGCTCTGAGACGGAAGGATGATTCTACTGATGGGGGAAGCAAAGGAAATAAAAGAAAGATTTTTGCTCCAAGGCAAAGCAGGACAAGAGTAAACTCTGAAAAGATAAACTCTGGTGGCCAATCTACTTCTGGTGGCCAATCTACTTCAAATCTCAAGCGTTTAGTTGTTTCAACTAATCCATCTACTGATGAAGAGATTGCTGCTAAGATATTCATAAAAGAGCATGGAAAGAATGTAACTATTGAAGATATCCAGGCTGAAGAGCAGATGCTTGCTGAGGAACACAAGAAAAATCTTGAAGCTGGAATCTACAAGAAAAAGGAAATCAAGGCTCCTAGAAAGAAAGAAGTTGGTATTTCTATCAAAGAGAATACACAACAGAGTATACAATATACAAGGAGACCTGTGATTGGAAACACTGATAAGGGTAAAGGCATAATGATTGAAGAGCCTAACCTGAAAAAGAAAGATATTTCAACCTCTGACATTGCTCAAGTTGAAACAAGATTAGCTAAATCAACCTCTGACGCTGCTCAAGTTGATGTTTCTATTGAAGATATGACAACCTCTGACGTTGCTCAAGTTGTACAGAAATCTACACTACTTCCAGGATTCAGCAAACCAAAAATTCTTGAAGACTTAAAGCTTGAAGCTGTGAATTTCTCAGAAACCAGAACAGTATTGGGAAAAGAAGCCTTTGACAAATCTGGACTGGGTTCACACAGAGAGAGAAGAACTAATAACAGATCTCAAGACAAGTTTTCATTGGCAGAATTTGGAGTTGGAATTACTCAAGAAAGTCTTGACAAACTAGAATCTGTACAGATGATTTTTCACAAAGGAATCAAAAAGGAATTCTTGTTATATTTTATGGCTGATGGCAGAGTGTATAGATTTGGTGAATTTGATATCCAGTTAAAACTTTGGGAAGAGCTAGAGTATGTTCTATATCTACTTGAAGTAAAGAATGGAAGTACTTATGATGCTGCTCGAGTTTTGAAGGAAAGGATGATGAAATCCAAAGTTTTGAGTGGAGCTGGAGTATCAAGTGCATACATTCCTAAATACAGAGATGCACATGGAAAGTTGGTAGAAATGAAAAGGAATAGTGCTAGGTTCAGAACTGCACTAAATAAAAAGGTTCTTGAGTTCAATCTAGAGTCTGATAAACCTTTTTATATCAGACTTGGCAATGAAATGAACAAAAACAGCATATATTCTTTGAGGGCTGCCATTTATCAAATTGGTGAAGATGAACCAGAAATGAAGGAGCTGAAGAAGATTATGATTGCTGAATTGAATAGAGCTGAAAAGAAACTACTGTTAGATTATATCAGGACTGTGCCTGATATTCAAGAAATCAAGTAAAGTCTGACTGTAAGTTTTTAATATATTTTCTATTCTAAGTCAAATTTAAACTCTATTTTAAATTAAACTCTGTTATATGTTAAACACTGCATTTGTTAAATGTTTTTGACATCATCAATTATATGTTTAACTTGTACATTTTATTATGAACAAGTTGGGGGAGATTGTTAGATATAATTACTGATGTTTGTTTATCAGTGTTTAAGCAACAGGTACTGACCAGAGTTTATCAGAATCCGGTCAGAGTTTATTTAAAGTCTGACAGGGTGAAGAGTTTATCAGAAGCCGGTCAGAGTTTATTTAAAGTCTGACAAGGTGATAGTTGAATTAGCTGTCGGTGATGAATTGAAGATTCTAGAAGCAATATATTCTGAAGATGGAAAGAAGCAGAATATATTGATACAGCTAAGGAAACGGAATAGAAGATAAGAAGCAATCCTTAATTGATAACAATTGTATAGCTAATTTGTAGGAATATCAATTAGATAAGGATTGTGTAACTGTGTACTATATAAACACAGATAGGTTATCCCTAGAAGGGATGCGATCATTGAATATTTTATTCTTGTAACTTAGAAGCTCTTTGTGATTCATTAACATCACTAAGAGAGAATTATTTAATATAATTCAGTTTGTTGATTTACAAACCTGTGTTATTAATTGTTATTCTCATACATACTTGATTATATATATTGTGTATCGGCCTAACAAGAGATAAAAGAAAAGAGAGGTGAGCCTAAAGATGAGAGGCAGCCAAATGAGTTGGCAAAAGGAGAGGGACTTGAGCATGTCCAGAGAGATCTTGAGGGAGCCCACACTATTCAGGCATTAGGCCTTGAGAGTCAATCTGTGAGGAGTGATGAGATCACTCAAAAACACCCTGAGAGTGTGAGAACCCCCATAGCCTCCAAGCCCCTTTCTTTTCCTTCCCCTCCAAGAAGGTTAAGGAATGGTGGCCCCTCTGCACTTTTTGGAAACAAGATTGAAGCTCTGGAAAGACAGTGTGCTACCTTGAACTCCAAGATGGACTCTCTCTCTCAACTTGTGGTTGATGGCTTTGCTGCTACTCAACTCTCTATCCAGTTCCTTACTGACCTGGTAGCTGCCAACTCAACTAAGGGGGAGAAGGTAGCAAGATCAGAATCAATATCTATTCAGGGATCAGGTGGAACTCAGGGGGAGCTAGCAGCTGTGAAGACCAAAGGGGGAGCACAACAAGTTTCAGGTGTCAAGAGTAAAGCTGAAGAACTTGTTGAAGTTGACTTGGATGGAGAAAGGGTGTTGATGTCTAAGGCAACTCAAGATGCTCTGCAAAGAAGACCTGCATCTAGACACCTAATTCTACCCCCTGTGACAATTAGAGAACCAACTTCAGCAACTCAAGAAACTGCTCTACAGAAAAGATATAGAGAAATGGAGGAACAAAATAAGCTTGGGAAAGGTAAAGGGAAACTGCCTGAATCCATCCATAAGGGACATACTTGGTCCAATGGTACTGAGTTTGATCAAGAAGAAGCCAATACTATAATGGTGGATTACAGGGAGAGCACATTACAGAATCATGACACTGAATTTAGCAGTCTAGTGGAAGAAGCAATGAATGCTCCAAGCAACAGTCCAATCAACACCTCAAAACTGCTAAAGGATCAAATCATCAGTGTCAGTGTAATGGTGAATGATGAGAAAAGATGGGCTGTAAGTATCTATCTCACTTCTGGCATATCTTATTTCATCACAATGGAACTACTGCAGAGTCTGCCAACAAAGGTGTTGTGTGCAATGAAGGGAAAGATCAAGGCAACTCAAACACCATTCAATGAAGTGTTGAATATGCAAATCCAGAACATGATCACAAAGAAGCTACCTGAAGTCTACACAAATCCACCATGTGTTTTCTACAGATCTACTACAAAGGATGGCACAAGAAGGAACAACTTTATGAATTTGATCAGTCCATCCAGGATGCAAACTGAATCAATTCTGAGAGTGTTAAATGAAATACTAAGCTCAAATGCCAATCCAGGAAGAGTCTTTGTTGTTCAAGAGATCTAAAAAATGCTGGTGTTAAGAGACAAGGCACTGGGAACTAGAGTGAAGGAGCTAATCTCTAGAGCCAATGCCAAAAGAGCTGATCAAGGAGGAAGCTGTCTCTATGATATTCCTCTTCAAGATGATGATGATGATGATGAGATTGGAGGTGGTGAAGCTTCTGGAAATGCAGGCAATGCTAGTGGAAGTAATTCTGGGAATACTGGTATTCAATCTCAGAATGAAGGCAATGAAAAAACTCCTAGTCAGGAAAAGAAAAATGCTGATGCAACAGATGAAGAGGAGCCAAGAATACTGGAAGTTTTGGAGGCAAGCATTCTTAGATGTGCTATTGATTGCATAAATGCAGAAAAAGATGCTGTCACCAAAGGTACTGTCGACAAGGAAACTGTCATAGAAGATGCTGTCATGGAAGATACTGTCGACAAAGGTATTGTCAAGAAAGGTTCTGTCAAGGATGAAACCAAATGTAACAGCCCCAAATCCGGGGTCAGGGATTTAGGGTTGTCACAATCCATGTACTCCTTGCCTTACCTGTAATACTCACACCATTCATAATTTACCTGTTCATGACCCCACAACATATGTCTCACACACACACACACACAGGTTAGAGTCTCAGAAACGACACAATACAACAATTGCGGAATAAATAACTTTTATTACAATACCCAAATGTCTTTTGAATCTGTCACTGATACAATTTCTAAGTAATGCTACATTACCAACTTAGCCTTCTGATGCTCACAATCCTCTCATACCATTCCTGTCTATACATGAGTTGAATACCAAAGCCGTAGACTGATTCGATTGGTTCGTACTACTCCCGGGATCACTGCTAAAAACGGTTTATGGAAACGCCTTGCGGGGTATGTGCCGTCCCATTGGCATCCTGCTTCGCTGCTATATAATATATATAAAACAATAGCAAGAGTGAGCGATAGCTCAGCAAGGTAATGAAAGTATGGCATAATGCTGCCTTTAACTCAACCCAGAATAATGCGGGTATAAGACAGTAATTTGTCAAAATATCTTGATACTGAAATTATATCCTTATCGGAATGTATTCCCAAAAACAGTACCATTAATGTACTTCAAATATCATTTTCATAGTATTTCTGCAACTTTCAATATTCATACTCTGAACAAAGTTCTAGTATAATATAAAAGATAAGGTTTCAAAGTAAACCAATATAACTCTTCCAAAAATATCTGCTATGTAAGCAGAATATCAACACATAACTTAAAAGAAGTTATAAGATGATTTAGTATAAACAACTCCCTTACCATAACTCATGTTATGTAAGGTATCCACAGAGTCATATGATATAAAAGAGGAAGTTACGAGGAAAATTAATATAATATTTCCGTAACCCAAAATCCACTTAGGCATATATATCCTTAATCAGGTTTTATCAGAGTCATAACTCATAAAAGATGGAGTTGCATGAATTTATTGTAACTTTATTTTGAACACTTTTCGACCCCCTGCCAACATGACCGGTAAACCTGTACCACGGTGTCATCCTTGGTCCCTTTCAATACATGTTGCAGAATCCCTCTGCCAACATGATCGGTAAACCTGTACCAACGGAGCCATCCGTGGTCCCTTTCAGTACATGTTGCAGAATTATCCAAAATGGATGATGAACCAATACTGGAGCCTTCTCCGCGCCCGTCGTACCAACCTTACTATGATCAGTAGCAGGTTGTACAACGAAAATATGTTTTCTACATGTAGATGGAAGTATCACGACAGCCTGACATTGTCTACCGCATTTCTGGATCTCCCGGCCCATTTGGGGCAATAAGGTGATGGATCGGCGCGACTCGACCTCTTACACATGCTCCTAGTTCAGATGAAATCCATGACTCTGAAACGTAAAGATCGTCTTCCTTTCCCCAAGTGTAATACTTGTTGATACGACTCCACTCAGTAGTCATATCTAGGTTGGAAAGGAAGATTCTCCAATATTTCCCAAGCGATGCTTGTTAATGGATATCGACTTGTTCCAGGAATTTACCCCTCGATCGTTGAGGTGGTAACACAATATTTGACTTGCAGCAACTAAATTGCTTCGATAAAATATCTGTCCCCTGACAGTTTTGAGTTGAGAGTTTAAAAAGAGTTGCAGTTACTTAAAACAGGTTTCCCATATTTTTGATAATTGAGCGAGCATTTAAATCTTCTTTAAAAGACAGATTTAAATGGAAAAACATTTGTTTTGGGAACCTCTTTTTGATTTGAAAATAATTAATAATATTTATTGAATAAGTAACCTTTAAACGAATCTTCGAAGATAATATTCATTAACTAATAAACCCCGAATGAATATTCAAGATAATATAAACCTCGAATGAATATTCAAAATAATATTCCTCAAATAAGTAAACCCCCAATGAATATTCAAAATAATATTCATTAATTAATAAATCTCAAAGGAATATTCGAAAAATAATGTCCATTAAATAATTAAGTCTCAAATGAATATTCAAAAGTAATATTCATTAAATAAATAATTAATCCTCGAATGAATATTCATAAATAATATTCATTAATTAATAAAATAATCTTCAAATGAATATTCAAAATTACTATTCATTAAATAAACCCCAGATGAATATTCACAATAATATTCTTAAAGTCAATAATCCTCAAATGAATATAAATAATATTCTCCAAGTCAATAATCCTCAAATGAACATATATAATATTCTCTAAGTCGATAATCCTCAAATGAATATTAATGAATAATATTCTTAAAATGAATATTAATAAATAATATTCTTAACGTCAATAACCCTCAAATGAATATTAATAATTAATATTCTTAAATAAAACAATTAACCCTCGAGTAACAGTTACCCGATATCTTATCGGAAATAACCTTTAACATATACCGAAATATAATTACTTCTGATTTTTCAAGAAAATCACACGCCCTTATCCTAGGGCAACATAAAATCCTGGCTTATAGCTGATATCCCATATCTAGCTTAGAAGCCCATACTCAAATCATTTCCAAGTAATAACCTTCGAATGAAGTAATATTCAAATAACATTCCTCAAATCATTTCCAGGTAATTAATACTTTCTAGAAATATAATTAATGTTTAATAATAGCAATCCTCAGAATAATTAGTACACTGCCGCTGGAATCCCTCCGGGTTTCCACGGCTATCTCCATATCTCAAATACTGACTCCCGGTCTAGAGTCGAAAACAAGAAGTATGCTCTTATCTCTAGAGCTACAAGGTATACCGGTTTATAACTACTTTATCTCAAAGCTCATATATAAACCCAAATCAAACTCTATTTTATAAAATATATGATAGAATATATATATTTATATATATTTTATATGATTTTATTCCTCATATTTATTATATTTTGCATTTAATTGGATTTTTATTTAATAAATTTTAATGTTTTATTGTAGGAAGCAAGGAAATCCTAAACTTGGAAGGATTGGAGAATAAAGAGCTTAATTTGGAGATTTATTAGAAGGAAAATCGGATTTGTTGGGCTGCCTGCACATAATTCACTGTTTGGGTCATATCTTGAGTTCTAGAAGTCAGATTTGGACGATTTAACAGTCCACACGAAGATAATGGAAATCTCTTTTATTCTAAAGTGGTCCAATTATCAAATTACTCCAGGAACGGTCCAGATTTACTGAAGAAAAGTCAGCTACGAATTTTCCTTGTAAAACAGAATCAGTTTAGGAAACGTACTTGTACTTTCCTCAAGGCATTAAAATATTTGAGAATATGTATATAAACATCAGATCTGAGAGAGACAGAGATACATATATACATATATACATATATACATAGATACATACGGACATAGGGAGACTTGTACTTTTCTTCTTGGAGAAAGATTAAAGGTTTTTATTCTCTGTTCTTAATATTATCATGTGTTCTTATTATATTATGTGTTTTGTTAGTTTAATTATGAGTGAGTAGATATTTAATCTAGGGTTAAGTTGAACCCTAGTTATGATTGATGTATGATTTTCCATAAACCCCCAATTGAGTTATGTTGTATGCTCTTGCTTATTGAGTTGTGCTTAATTAACAATAACATGTCAGACGTGATTATGCATATTGTTTGAACCTAATATCTATTTATCATCGAAAGTTGGACTTAGATGGTTGTGATTTATCCAATAAGGACATGAACTTCTCCATGAAAATAGGTAGAACGGATTGTTAGGAAGTTAGGATGTTGTGTTTAATGTCTCTAAATTGCATGATACCATGAAAATAGGCTTGAGTGTATTTTTAGAGAAGCCATTAATACTCGAGAGAGGTTATTGGTATTTTATAGGGCGCATCTTTCCTCTTGAGTAGCGTATGATTAATTGGGGTGGAAAATCATGATTGCATTGATTCATGCTAGTGGGGATACTTAATTCTAGATATTTTTAGTTAATTGATAAATACCACATATTTGCTTTAGTATAATATTTAGATTAATAATCTCTCAACAATTTATTGTGTTACTTGCTTAGTTGAATTGAATCAAGAATAACTAGTGATTGATACGTTTGTCTCTGTGGGATCGACTCTGACTTACCCTACTACATAGTTAGAAGGATTTGTTAGATATTATTATTTGATAGGCACGCGACAGCCTTGTCAAATTTTTGGCGCCGCTGCCGGGGACAAAGCGGTATTAGATTAGTTAATTTTTGAGTTTGTTTAGCTAAGTCTTTTTGTTGTGTTGCTTCGGCTATTATTCCCTTGTTATTTGATCTTTGTTTCTAGTTTCCTTGTTGCATGCACACTCGAAGTTCAGGTACAGAAAATTTGATTGCTCTTGATCCTGAAATTGAAGCTACAGCAAGAAGACAAGCAAGACTACGAAGGAAAAATAAAGACAAGGAAGTTATGGGTGAGACATCAGCTAAAGCTCTCAGGGAGCATGGTATGCCAGACGCTACAGACGTACTCTCCAGTATTGTCAGACCAACAATCACGGCTACCCACTTTGAACTCAAGCCACAATTCATACAATTCGTCTCTAATGATTCTTTCGCAGGATTATCAACTGAAAATCCTGTCGATCATCTTGAGAGTTTTCTAGAAAAATGTGATACTCTAAAGCTGACCAATGTTAGTGATGATGCTATTAAGCTGCGCTTATTTCCATTCTCTCTCCGAGATGCAGCAAAAGATTGGTTGAAGGATGAAGGACCAAACACATTCACTACTTGGGATATTCTAGCAAAGGCGTTTCTACTTAAATTCTTTAGTCAGAAGAAGACTTCAAAGCTCAGGAATGAAATATCTAACTTTCGTCAAGATGATGACGAGTCAATTCATGATGCTTGGAGAAAATTCAAACGACTTCAGAGACAATGCCCTCACCATGGAATTCCTGACTGGTTGTTGATCCAAACATTCTACAATGGGTTAACACAAGAGTTTCGAAACTTTGTTGATGCTTCTTCTGGTGGATCTATTATGAAAAAGAGTACGGAGGATGCAAAAACTTTGTTAGACGAGATGGCGTCTAATGATAATTATCCTTACAGTGATAGAAATCATCCTAAGAAGGGTGGTAAGTATGATGTTGATGCTCTAACCATGTTGAATGCTACTATGCAGGCAATGGTTAAGAAGATTGAGCAATTGGATTCTAGAACTTCATCTACAGTTGTCTCATGTGAAATATGTGGTGTAGTTGGACACACTCAACATGCTTGTCAATACAATCCTTCTGGAACAACAATGGAACAAGCAAATGCCCTCTATAACCAAAATCAAAGGCCACAATATAATCCTTACTCCAACACATATAATCCAGGTTGGAGAGATCATCCTAATTTCTCCTACAGAAATAACCAGGCTCAAGCTCAACCTCCACAAAATAATTTTTCTCAGCCGCCCGGTTTTCAACAAGCCCAGCCACAAAAATCTAACTTGGAGAATCTTTTGGAAGGATTTATCTCTACACAAGCAAAGAAGAATGATTACTTTGACTCATGCATAAATGAGATAAAGGCTCATAACAAGTTAATGGAGAATTCAATCACTCAAATTGCTCAACAGTTGAATCAACTTAGCAAGTCTTCAAGCCAACTTCCTGGCCAAACTGAACAACCACATAGAGCCCACGTGAATGCTATAACGTTAAGAAGTGGTAAGGAATTGCAAGGGTCAGAGATGAAGATGATTAGTGATAATTTTATTGTTGAAGAAGATGGGGAGAAAACTCAATCTGAAAATGTGGTTTTGCAAGAAGCGATTGAAGAAGAGAAGAAGGAACCCACAGTTGCTCCAGTCAGACCTTATGTACCACCTGTTCCGTTTCCTCAAAGATTGGTGCAAGCTAGGCTTGGAGAGAAGTTTATGAAGTTTATGGATATCTTGAAAAGGTTAGAGCTTAATATTCCTTTCTTAGATGCTATCAAGGAGATGCCTTCTTATGGGAAGTTCCTTAGGGAATTATTGTCAAATAAAAGAAAGATTGAAGAAAGTTCTACTATCTCATTAACAGCAGAGTGCAGTGCTCTCTTGCAGAATAGTCTTCCTAAAAAGCTAACTGATCCAGGTAGCTATTCTATTCCTGTGAAACTTGGGAATTTTGAAATCAAAAGAGCTCTATGTGATCTTGGGGCAAGTGTAAGTCTGATGCCCATATCAATCTGCAATAAGCTTCAGATGGGTGAACTCAAACCCACACGTATAACTCTACAATTAGCAGATAGAAGTGTAAAATTTCCACTTGGAATACTTGAAGATGTTCCTGTCAAGGTAGGAAAGTTTTTTATTCCATGTGATTTTGTTGTCATGGAGATGGAGGAAGATGCACAAAATTCTATTATTCTTGGGAGACCTTTCTTAGCTACAGCTGCTGCAAAAGTTGATATGATGCATGGAAAAATTTCTTTTGAAGTTGGAGTTGAGAAATTGGAATTTAAATTTTCCAACTCTTTGCTTAGCCCTTCTTTGGAGAAGAGTGATCTTGAAAAGAGTAATGAAACTGTTCTTATGGTTAAGACCTTGGGTGAAGATCAAGATATGAAGGCTGATATTTTCCTCTCTAAACCTCCTACAATTTTGGTGAGAGATTTACATGTCACTAATGTTGATTTGAAGCCTTCAATAATGAAATCGATTGGTGAAATTCAGTTTGGTGGATTATCTGTTGAAGATCCTGATGCTCATCTTGAAAACTTTTTGAAGATTTGTGATACTATCAAGTGTGATGGAGTTTCTGATGAGGCCATTCGACTTCAATTATTCCCTTTCTCTTTAAGGGATGGAGCTAAAAATTGGTTATTTTCGTTACCCTCAAATTCCATTACCACTTGGGAAGACTTACTTATTAAATTTCTTTTTAAGTTTGTCTCACGAGATGAAACGTCAAGGATAGTTGTTGCACTCTTAAAGTTTGCTCGAGATAGAAGAGTTGTATTGTTGGATAAAGCCGTGGATGAAACTTATAAGTTTTTGGGAGAGATCATAAGAAAATATGTTGAGAAAGTGGATGCTCCATTTTCACTCCATTCCCCAGGTTGATTGATAAGAAGGTCGAGCTAATGACTTTAAAAAAGCGCTTCTTGGGAGGCAACCCAAGATTTTGGAGGAGGAACACTCTCCCACATTTTCCAACCGAGACTTCATGCACTAGGGGAGTATTTCTAACCTTTCTTTGTATAATTTTTCACTCTTATTCTTTTTGTATTTCTTTTAGGATCTTGTTAGTTTTGCATATTTATATATATTATTCATTGGGGACAATGAACCGCTTAAGTGTGGGGACGTGTTCTTAATAATAATATATTTAAAAAAAACAAAAAAAATTATATAGTATAAAATCCAAAAAAATTTGAAAATTTAAAACTTTTTGTATATAATTGCCTAGTCTCAAAAGCATGTTAGCATGGATAAGTACACATTGTGTAGATTAATTTTGCATGATTAATTCTGAGTGTCACATTCATGAAAAATCATTTGATGCTTGGTAATTCCTTGTGTGTGCTTTCGAACATTTGAAAACTTGAGATGTTTCTTGGTCAATTTTAGTGAGTTAAGCATGCTTTCACCTTGTGAGGATTTGAGCCTAATTTATGATTGATTCATTTTTTATCAATCCATTTTTTTTGTTGTGTGTTGTTCATCATGATTCTTGTTGCTCTAGAACTTATTTTAAACCGCTTTGAGACTACATGATATGTGTATGCATGAATATGATAAAGGCACTAGGATTAACCTCATTTACCCAAAACAGTACCTATATGAAAAATAATCCTTAGTGAACCCCTTGAGCTTATACCCGTTTCTTTCGTATATCACCAATCTAAAACTTTTGAGCCTACTTATTTATTCTTGTCTTGATTTACTGGTAGAGCATATTGATTCAATTCAAGGGTTGGTGAATATTTAGTGTGGGGATTTCTTTTGGTTAAAGGTTACATTTTGGTGGGATACAATATGGTATGAAAGTTGCAAACAAGTATCAAGTACTCCTTTGAGATCAATGGGTGGCAAGTGCAATGTCATATTAAAGGGACGATCCATGTGTGCTGGTATTAAGTACATTCTTGGTGACTTTTCACTGCCCTTGGTTACTGGAGAATGACTTGACTTTTGAAAAAAAAAAAAAGAAAAAAAAAATAAGTTATGAGCAAGAGGAAAATAAAGTAGAGTGTGTTCATTTGATTGATACAATGTGAAAGTGGGAAAGTACATGGGGTATATGTGCTTTGCAGTTTAATGTTTGTGAAAGTTTGATCAACTTTTACATGATCTAAGTTTCATGTTGGGTGCTTTAATTAAAAGTGAACATTATTCTCTATCAGTTATCAACTTTAGCCACTTGTTAGCCTGTTTCTTTGATATCCTACCCCGTACCTAAGCCCCGTTACAACCTTTAACGAAGACCTTTTGATTCATGTATGCATATAAACGAGGTGGTGGAGATTTGGTGGACAACCAAGCATATGGTAGCACATGAGTACATTGATTGAACTTGAGCGATACACTTATACCCATACACTTGTGTGAATTGAGAGCAATGTGAGAATTCTATCTATGGCATGCTTACTTGTTGACTGCGACTTTGATGTCTATCTCATGATATTTTTGTCTATCTAGACATTGTGTGCATACTTGGATTATTTTGTGTTAAAGATGCTTAAAGTGAGAGTACTTGTACTTTCAGACACTTTCAGGTTGTTATGTGATTGATATTTACAATGTGTGGAGTACTATGACATGTTGCATGTTTGAGAGACTTGGTGGTTGAAAATATTTGATTTTGTGGGTATATCTTCTATAAACCCTCACGAGACAAAACTCGTCCTACTAGGGCTGCCTAGGGGTTTAACGGCTTGTTGCATATGCTCAATGCAATCGTGTCATCTACGAAAGTGGTGGTCATATTAGTTAGTATTATTTTTATTTTTTATTTGCCCGAGGACGTGCAAAATGCTAAGTGTGGGGATGTTTGATAGAATATATATATATTTATATATATTTTATATGATTTTATTCCTCATATTTATTATATTTTGCATTTAATTGGATTTTTATTTAATAAATTTTAATGTTTTATTGTAGGAAGCAAGGAAATCCTAAACTTGGAAGGATTGGAGAATAAAGAGCTTAATTTGGAGATTTATTAGAAGGAAAATCGGATTTGTTGGGCTGCGTGCACATAATTCACTGTTTGGGTCATATCTTGAGTTCTAGAAGTCAGATTTGGACGATTTAACAGTCCACACGAAGATAATGGAAATCTCTTTTATTCTAAAGTGGTCCAATTATCAAATTACTCCAGGAACGGTCCAGATTTACTGAAGAAAAGTCAGCTACGAATTTTCCTTGTAAAACAGAATCAGTTTAGGAAACGTACTTGTACTTTCCTCAAGGCATTAAAATATTTGAGAATATGTATATAAACATCAGATCTGAGAGAGACAGAGATACATATATACATATATACATATATACATAGATACATACGGACATAGGGAGACTTGTACTTTTCTTCTTGGAGAAAGATTAAAGGTTTTTATTCTCTGTTCTTAATATTATCATGTGTTCTTATTATATTATGTGTTTTGTTAGTTTAATTATGAGTGAGTAGATATTTAATCTAGGGTTAAGTTGAACCCTAGTTATGATTGATGTATGATTTTCCATAAACCCCCAATTGAGTTATGTTGTATGCTCTTGCTTATTGAGTTGTGCTTAATTAACAATAACATGTCAGACGTGATTATGCATATTGTTTGAACCTAATATCTATTTATCATCGAAAGTTGGACTTAGATGGTTGTGATTTATCCAATAAGGACATGAACTTCTCCATGAAAATAGGTAGAACGGATTGTTAGGAAGTTAGGATGTTGTGTTTAATGTCTCTAAATTGCATGATACCATGAAAATAGGCTTGAGTGTATTTTTAGAGAAGCCATTAATACTCGAGAGAGGTTATTGGTATTTTATAGGGCGCATCTTTCCTCTTGAGTAGCGTATGATTAATTGGGGTGGAAAATCATGATTGCATTGATTCATGCTAGTGGGGATACTTAATTCTAGATATTTTTAGTTAATTGATAAATACCACATATTTGCTTTAGTATAATATTTAGATTAATAATCTCTCAACAATTTATTGTGTTACTTGCTTAGTTGAATTGAATCAAGAATAACTAGTGATTGATACGTTTGTCTCTGTGGGATCGACTCTGACTTACCCTACTACATAGTTAGAAGGATTTGTTAGATATTATTATTTGATAGGCACGCGACAGCCTTGTCAATATATAACATGTATCGCACAACTGTATAACTCCACACATGGCAACAACAGTAATATATAGTCAATACTTCAAAGTATAGATTTAGAAAACTTGCCACAATACTTGCAACAAAGATTTGGTATATAAATTGGGAATACACAAGTATTGAACATAGGAAAATATACATACTCTGAATAATAGAGTAAGGTTTAGTAAACTTGCCTGATGCTCGAGAAGTGATAGGGGTTCGCGACGATGCCGGACAATCTAGACAAAGTCAAACGAAAACATACGATTAATCCCTTGGATAATCCACTATAATCCAACGCTTAAACACGTAAGCGAAACACAACTAAGGCATTAATAACTCACTTTAGGCTCATACTAAGTCCACGTTATTCAATAAATATTTAAGTCGAAGGTTCACCTTAGGAATCGAATCTCGTTTGCCGGTTATACCAAGTGGTTTTGAAGGTTAGAACCAAGTGCTCCTCTAAGGGGTTTCTTCGCACTTAACCTTGATTCGAACATTTTTATAAAATCGAAAAATAATCTTTTTGATATGAGGTCTTCTCTCATATCTTCATTATGACCTCTAGTATTTAATTACCAAGATTCTTAACCTAATATCTCATTATAAGGGGGTTCCATTGAAGTTACGAACTCACACTTACGTTTACGAACTGCTTTTACGATTTTTATCATAACGCCTAAACCGTAAGTCGGAATGCTACGATTCTTTCGCCAAAATGATCTATGACTCAAGATATACAAGTATAGGTCAGTTAATAATTAAGGTCAGAAGGTTATATCAACTGTTAAGCTTGGTTCGTAAGGTTAAAGAAATTTCGCCATTACGACGGCTATAAATCAAACGTTTCCATTTTACGATCACTCCAAATAACCAACCAAGGCAACCCATACTTCATCAATCTCAACAAACATCCATTTTACATCTCTAAGTCCAGTGGTGAGACTAAAATCAATCACCCATCATTTTACACACCAAAACAAATCCAAATATCTAAGGATGTTCTTATTAAGCACTAATCTTTATGTAACATCAAAACCACATCAAAAACTCATAATAACTCAAAGGGTGGGTTAGGGCTTTACCTTCTTGGAAGCTCTATCAACACTACCAAGGGTTTATAATCACTTAACAAGCTTTAACAAGTCCTTATAATGCTTAAACCTTAAGAACAAAGCAAGAAAACAAGTTAGTAATTTCGGAGTTACTATTCACCTCTTGAAAGAACTGGAAACACGAGGGCCTTACCATGCTTTTCTGGACTAGGCTCCTGAATAGAAGTTGTAGAGCATCTCAATACCTTTCCAACAAGATAAAGAACACATGATTCCATTGAGAAACGAGGGAGTTATGGCTATTTGAAAATCGGTGCAGAAACTGCCAAGATCATGGCAGTTTGGATTCTTCAACTTGGGGAGGATATTTGACTAGGCTAAACACCTTGGATTGCCATGAAATTTTGAACGAGTGTTATACATGGAGTGGAGAAGCTGTGGTTAAATTTTGGTGATTTTAGGATGGATAGAAATGGAGATATGAATTTTTCTCTCTTCCTTGTCCCAGCTGAGCCGAAAATGGGGGTGTTCTTCCTCTTCTCTTTTTCTTTTCTTTATCTTGGTTAATCAATTAGAAATGCTGATTTTTATGTCAAAAGTGGTGAGTCATCACCCTTGGTTGCTTCTCCTTCCGACACATGTCACACATGCACTGGCCCAGATAAAGTAGTTTTACTGGTTCGTTTAATTTCGTAGAACGCTCGCAAGGTTTCTCGAGGGTTCTATCGAGGTATTTTACCGAAATCGTTCTCGATATTTCTAATTCATTTATCAACTCCATATCCATATAATTAATAATTTAAATCCTTAAATATCCTCAAATAATAATTATTTAGTCCGTTTTTGGTGAAATTTCGGAGAAAACGAAAAATGCTATTTTTCTGATTCTGACAGCTTCTGCATTCTTTTATTTTCATCGTAGATCACTAATACAGCTTTGAAAGTTCATTATATCGTTCCGTATATAGGGTGGTCTGAAAAACTTTTTAAACGACAAAAATTTACTATTCATCAGTGGTTTTTCTATAATCCTTTGGATCAATATCCGTTCCAATATTCCTGGTTTATTTCTCTTTACTTCTTGCACTTAGAAATGTTCTAGTGCTTTCTCGGGCACACGCTATCTTGTTTACGGAGTTGTCGGATGCATACCAGATATCGATTTGGATGACATAAAAATACTTTTCTTCCTTGGAATATTGTATTCTTATTTTCCAGAGAGATTATTCGTATCTATATGTTCAGTCCATTCTTACTATTCTCAAAATGTTTGAAAACCGAAATTCATATTCATTTCATAACTTGATTCTCAAAGTCATTGCCACTATCCATATTTACATCAACATATAATAAAAGTTTTAATTCTACCCAAAATCTGGGGTCTTACACCAAAGCTACTGACAAGCCCAAAAGACTGAAAGCAAAAGCAAAAGCTTGGTTGTCTAGACAGAAACCTGAAGGAAAGCACAAGTACTCAGGAAAGGAAAAGGCCACTGGATTTGGCAGGAATCTTAAGAAGCCAATTCAATCAATACCTCCCAACAGTCTTAAGATACAACAGATGCAATCTAGAGAAATCAAGAGTGTTGAGGTTAAGATGGATGCAAATCAAGAGGTCACTGAGTACATTCTGTGGTGGGAAGAATCAAGATCTACCAAGGTTGATAAGGATTTCAATCTGGTATCCACATCAACCAGTGGTAGGATATCAACCTTAGATAAAAGGAGAATTGACTTCTTCTACCTGGAAAGAATGGTAGAGTTGCTGGAGAGCTATGATAATGTTCCAGAGTCTGTCATGGACCATTTCTGAAATATCAAGCTGATAGGGATGCTGAATTCTATCAGAAATTTGGCTACAACTTTGCAGATTTTGATGATGCTGATATTTCAACTGATCTACCAGCTTCTCCTATACCATATCACTGGTACTATGTGTTTGATGATTCACCCACAGAAGAAAGGCAAACCCAACCCACAGAGGAAGGGCAACCCAAGCCAAGCAAAAGACCTGACTCTTCTCAATACTCTCAATATTAGTCAGAACTTGATAAGAAGGAAGCTGAACTCCTGGAAAGATGCAAGACTGCCAACAAGGCAGAAAGTGAAGCTCCAAATTATCAAACATGTATGCTGGAAAATCCCTTAAGAATCAAGCATCTAAAAGAAGAAATCTATGTTTGCAGCTTGCACAAGCTAAAAACAACTATTCTGAAGGATTTACAGTATATGGTAGCTGGATCAATTCATCCCCTGGAGCAGATCTGTTCTGATAAGATAGAGGAATTATTGGAAAGGAGAAAAGGAGAAGATTCAAAGCTGGACAAGCAAAGGAGGATGTCTCTCAATGCTTATCGTGGAAGTAGATTCAAGCTCATTCATGAAGAACTCCACTTCAGAAGCTATCCATTTGATCAAGAGCAATGGTTGAATCTCAGGGATGCTAGTTCTCTTATCTCTCCTACTATCAAGAAGATTATTGAAGAAATAGAAGATGCTGCAGTCATTCCTGCTGAAATCTCTCTAGTAGAAGGTCTAAGAGGCTGCTTGGTAGAAGCTCTCAAAAGAGAGGATGTATCAAGACAGAAGAGGAAATCTCAAGCTAAGTAAAAATTCTTAATCCATTCTGATCTTGTTAGTTAAGTTGTCAGCATATATTGTAAATTTGTTGTTATTGTCCATAAAAACAAATTGGGGGAGATTGTTGGGATTTATGGGTGATAGCATTGAAACAACTTAACTTGTTATGTACTTAATTTTTTAATTAAGTAGAACATACTATCACAGCCAAAGTATGCTCTTGTAATAGGTATGCAATGTTATTTTATTTGTGTAATTTGGAAGAAGTTCACTTTCTGTGTTCAAGCCTCAAAGAATGCATATTAGATGACAGCATGAATAAAGGTTACTGTCATAAGCATTGACAGTAAGATTACAAGAAGACAGAATGTTACAAGTCACGACATCATATTCACTCTGACAGCAACATTGGCGGAAGACTACGCGACATCAACTTTAGCCCTCGACAGCAAGTTTGGAAACCTCGACAACACTCTATGCGGGGAACTCATACTGTCACCAAAAGTACATTCCTGTGACAGCAAGCTTTGCGGCAAAATTAACTGTCTCAAGAAAGATCCCTGTTCTAGGTATCTTCTCAGTCAAATCCCGTGATAGTTTCAATGTTCAAGAAACAGGCGTGTTGCAGTATCCCTAAGCTGCACCAAGTCTGCAAGACTACGACAGAAGCTTCAAGCACTACAAAACAAAAGCGAATCAATTCAAGAGCAAGGTCAAGTCTCTATTTGCTGAATTGTTTTAGCTGGAAATAGAATGAATCTAGGTTGCTTTCTTTGTAATGTATTTCTGACATGTTAGCAATTTAGAAAAGTCACATGGGTAGACAGTTTGTAAGAAGCTGCCACTTGATAATGACAGCAGCTTCACAGACCCGTGTTGACAGTGATAGGATTAGTTTTATACTTAGACTATCAATTCATTCTAGGTATGTAACGAAGACAAGGAAGTGTCTTGAAGAAAACCGAAGCTCAAGATTTCTCTCTTGAGGTTGTAGCAACACTTTGCAAAATAAATAAAAACATTTATTTTGTGAATCATGTCTTCAGATTATACTGTTTGTGAATGCATACATATTATTGATAACATTAAATCTTAGTTTTGGTTGTTGAAATTGAGATTGAATTTTATCAGTATTGCATTCATCCCCCCCCCCTTCTGCAATACTCGAGGACCAACAATATATATATATATAAGCAAGTGCTCAAATGAGACCCCATATTAGAATGAGAACTGAGACTTAATCTCAACCCCACAAAGTTTATACTTTCGTTCAATCCCAGCCATATATTTTAGATCTAAAAAATCCCTTTACATCTCTCCATACCGTCGCTCTTTTTAGCCTTCAATTTCACTTCACCCTTTTCAGATCTATCTTCAACAATGTTGATACATACATATATGTCCTCTCTTTCTCACTCATCTCTCTCCATCTCATATATTATATTTACACGTAATAATTTCATTACACCTCCTCTCCACTTTATTCCTCACAATTGTTATCTCTCAAGAATGATTCTTTGTTTTTTTTGACGAAAGTATGATTCTTTGTTAGAACCTGCTTGTCTAGTGTTATTATAGGTTGATTCTTCTTTAACTCCATTTTTAGGTCTAATGAAGATGCAAATCACAAGTAAAAGTTTATTGGAGTCAAGTACGAAGAAGATAACATCATCGAGTGCAATGAGTATGAAATCGTAAGTAAAAGTGAAATTACAATTTACAAATAGTTGAAGTGGTGTTCGGAGTAATCTTTGGTGCAATTTGATTTCGCAAACAAATCACTTTTTTTAATATACAAATCACTAATTTTTAATACAAAGCACTCTTTTTAAAGTACAAATCACCATTTTATTTGATGATTTTTTTATGCTTATTTCGTGACTTGTGTACAAAAATCAGTGATGGTAATTCAAATTTTAGTGATTTGTGTTTTTGAATTTAATGATTTTGTATGCGATGCAGCCATGTAAGTAATGATGTTAACGAGGTGCTTTATATTTTGGTGATTTAGTTTAGAGTCGGTGATTCTGATTATAGTGATGGTGGTTATGTGATGTTGGAGATTGTAATACTTGTCTTGTGGTGGTCGTGTTGTGGTGATGACGGTAGAGAAAAGTCAGTGATAATAGTATGTGAATTAATATCATTTTCGATAAAAGATATTGAAAATACCTAAGTTTTTGGTGATAAATGAATACCTACAGCCTAAATTTGGGGGAAGCTATTGTGTGCTATGGTGATAATAACATAATATACAACTTCAAATTGGTGGTTCCTAACTGTTGATATGGAGCTTTTTTAGAAGTTTCGAACAGTGATTTAGGGGTTATAGATGCAAGAGCGAAGAAGGGGGGAATTAAGGGGTTGTTCAGTGCATTGTGGATCTATGACGCCTTCCACGACTTTTTCTTTTACAATTTGTAACATGTAACTATCCTCTAGTCTATATATAAGAAGGTAGTTAGGAATAGTAAAGAAGAATCAACAGCTTTTTTTAATTTCAAATTAAATTGAATGTTTGTCCACTGACTAAGGAGCGCCCGTTTAGTTATTGGGCCTGATTTTGTGGCCCAATATGCAGTTCTCATAATAACAGGGTCTCACTAGGATAGCTATATATATATATATTGATTTGTATGTTTAAGTGTGTTTTTAAAAGGTAAAATTGTTTAATTAAAAGAGAACATATTTTAATTGGAAATAGTCATTATTAACGACAGAAAGATATAGTATAACCGATAGTTTCATGTGTGCAAAAATGAATATATTTTAGTTAAAAAAGTCAATCGGTTACTTATTACTCCCCCGTCCCTCTCATTTCTTCATTTTTTTACATATGAGTTGGGCACAAAGGTTATGAAAATATGTAAAATAGTGGAAAAAGGAAAAGAAAAGTGAGTAAAGTGGTGTGATCAATATGTTAAGAAAATATGTAAAATAGTGGAGAAAAATAAGAAAAGTGAGTAAAGTGGTAGGATCAATCAATATGTACGAAGGTTAAGAAAATATGTAAAATAGTGAAGAAAAATAAAAAAAAATGAGTAAAGTGGTGGGATCAGTCAACATGTACAAAGGTTAAGAAAATATGTAAAATAGTGGAGAAAAATAAGAGAAGTGAGTAAAGTGATGGGATCATTTAATATGTAATGTATAAAGTGAATATAGTGAAAGAAAGTAGTGGATCTAGTTAATTTACTAATTTTGGAAAATTTTGAAATGTAAAGAATTAAAAGGTACATCCAAAAAAGAAAAATGTAAAGAAATGGATGATACATAAAGAGTATTATTTATATTATTTTATTATTTATTAATTCAAATGAAGGACCGAAAATCGAAAAGCAAAAACAAAACTTTCAACAATTCGACTATCATATAATAGTATAGACTAGCTTAAAACTCGTGAATTTTTTTTAATATTATTTAATATCTTATCTAATTTGAATTAAAAAATTTAAAATATAAATTTTGTAAGTTTGAAAATATAATAATTTAAATTTTGTAAATATCAATTTGGTCACTCAAGTAGAGACCAAATATCACTTTACTCACCGATCTCAACTTGTAATCATTTAAATAACTAAAGTCATAATAAATATCAAACATATAGCTCTAAATATTTGCTCCAAAATTAAAACAATCTTTTGTTCAGTTCTACATTTTTTTTCCTTGAATGCTACAACAACAAATCAAGAGTTTTGAATTTTAGTATTTTAGATAATATAATTGTGTTTAAAGAAATTAAGTTACTATTTATTTTTAATTAAATTAATGAAAATAACTATAAAATTTTAAAAAACTAGTAAATGAATTTTTAAAGATTTAGATATATTATTAAAAATACTGGAATCCACAACTTTTTATTCGGTTGCGATAACTTTCAGAAAAATGTATAAACTCAATAATATATTATTTTTACTTCCCGGGCACATATCAGAGGTATTCATTTGGTATTTGAACTAGTTACTTAATTGATACCCAACAGAGATCGATGAGCAAACTGATATATGAATTTTTAGATAAATTTAATATTTAACCTGTGTTCGACATAGTTATAATTGATTTATTTTAAATGAGTCGCATTAATTTTTTTAATTAATTAAACACGTGCACACACCACTTGGATAAGGTTCCCTCAGCATCCCGTAAAAAGAGCCGCTGTAATTTTGATTTTGAGTAGGTGTCAAATTGACATCAAAATTCCAAAAAAGACGTATTTTTGAAAGAAAGGGAGCGTGTTCACTACCAAAAAATTCATAGATATTGTGGTATTTTAACGGCGTCGTGTGATGATGTAAATTTTAATGGAATTAAGTTGATAATGCTTATTAATAAAGAAAATGAAAAAAACTGATGCATCATGCTGTTGAGCTTGCATAGTTCTTCCTCTTTTGTGCGACATAAAGCTTTATATCCATATGAACTGCCGCCCTTATTTTCTCGATACACATAAATAGATAATAAAACTGATCCCCGGGTGTTAATCGTCTGAGCAACAAATAGCTTGGCATTTCGAAAATGATAAAATGGTTTCTGAAAAACCCTTTTGTATATGGTCGAATTCCCGGGTTTCTGTTGTGCTCTAGTGGCCGTTCTCATGTGTTATTTCCTGATTCATTTCAGGTTGCTAGTTGTTCCCTCTCTTGATCATGCGACTGAAGTAGTTTAGCTTCTAATCAATCCCATTTCTATTTTTTAAGTTCAATATTGCAACAATCAATCAATTTACTTTGTGCTTTCACATAATTTCTTCTATACTATTTAATTACCCAATTTGAAGTTTCCACATGAGTTATATGATACTCAGGAGTGTTACCGGTGGCACCATTTGAATTAGTTTTAGTATTCATCATCATGGCCATGAGTTGAGGCATTTGGTTTTGAAGCTGCTCCATAGAAGTATTTGTGGCAGGTGGAGAAGTAGAAGAATTACCACTAGGCAAACCAAGTGAAGACCCAATACTACCAGCATTAGCAGAGACCTGGATTGCTTGAGGATAAGCTCTAAAACGCTGGTTATTGTTGAATTTCCTTCTACCTCTACCCTTAGGTGGATAGCCTATCAATTTGAAGCAACTTTTCTTTAAATGACCTTCTTTATGACAATAAGAACACTTCAAATCTTTCTTATTATGTGAATCAACTGAAGAAACATAAGGAACATAAGAATTTTGATTTGTTTAACCCTGTAATAGATGCCAGAAATGAAGGTGGCATAATATGGCCTTGCTTCTGTCGTTCTTCCTGTTTAATGAGGGAAAAGGCCTGTGTCAGAGTTGGTAAAGGGCTCATCATTAAAATCTGGCCACGAGTAGTTGCATAACTATCATGTAAACCCATGAGAAATTGTAACAACCTTTTCCTTTGCTCCCCTTCATCTTGAAGTTTATGAGAATCACAAACACATCCAGCAATGTTACAAACAAAAGGAGATTATAAAGCCCCATATTCATCCCACAAATTCTTCATTTTATAATAGTATAGTTCTACTATTTTATCTCCTTGCTCAAAAGTATGCAAATCCTTTAACACTTGATAAACACGATGACCATCTATACAAGAAAACTGATCATGTAGTTCATCCCAAATATCCTTGGCAGAATGGACAAAGTCCATGCCATTACTGATTTCGTCTGAAACAGTATTAAATATCCAGCTGATTAACATATCATTCACCCTATCATACTGAGCCTTTAATGGAGAAGATGTAGCAGGAATATGAAAAGTACCATTAACAATGCTGAGTTTGTTCTTTATAGAAAGAGCAATCGTAAGAGATCGTTTCCAAAGGCCATAATTCTCAGTGCCAGTTAATTTCTTAGAAATCAAGATCAGGCCTGGATGATCGATATTTTTGCAAATATAATGGATGCAAATTAGATATTACAACATCATCATTTTCAGTCTCTTCAATGTTAGTACCACTAGAAGTAGTACCATTCTTAGGTAAAGAACTAGCAACAACATGTGCATAAGAATTTCGAGCCATAGAATGAAACTCAATTCAACACAATCTTCTCTCGAATATAAACAATTCAAGAAGTATACATGAAAACACTACAAAATCGAAGATTTGTAGAAATTGAACATATGAAGATCAAGTATCTTGGATAAAACACAACATCTCAACTGAAATTCACAAAAAAGGATCTTACTTTGTGATATGAAAGAGATTATAAAGACCGAGAGAGATTACACAAATCGCCAAGAGATCGCACAAAATCGTAGAGAAATCGCGAGAGAGACATCACAAACTTTGAGATTTAAAAAATGAAGATATGAACGTGATGAACACATTCAATCAATCACAAATCATTGCGTATGATTGCGGAAAGCTTGACTTGAATCTTGTGCTCTAATACCAAAATGACTTCCATGGAATCATGGAGGTAAAAAAGAAAAACACATTGTAGTAGAAGAAGAAGTAACTAACTTTATTGAGTGAAATGTAAAAACTGACAATCCAAATTTAGTTTACAGATATTTATAGTAGTAACCATATTGTATCTAAGAATCTAACAGAATCAATTACAAGATATAAGGGACTGTTTGGATGCGAGGGACTTGCAGCTTATGCTTGATTGAATGATAAATTGCCTTAGTTGCACTCATGCTATGTATAGTCTTATTTTTGTAGAAACTGACTCAATGTCTGGACATCATAAAAAAGGTCTGGCCTTATGTTGGTAAGAAAATTCAACTTACCAACCAAGGACCTGTAAAGCTCAGAATCATCTAGAAGAGGGTCATCATGTAAAGACAACTTAAGATGGAGGGGAAGTGGAGTAACAACCATATTTGAAACATTTAAAGAACAATCAGAAAGAAAATCTGAAGTAAACTTCTTCTGTGTCAAAAGGATGCCTTCTTGTACATAACCAACTTCAATCCCCAGAAAATAATGTAAAAGCCCAAGTCTTTGATGCTGAAAACTTTGTGCATATGTACTTTTAATGAATCAATCTCAGATAAATAATTTCCTGTAACTATGATGTCATCGACATACACTGCAACAATAGTCATATGATCTCCATTCTTCTTTATAAACAAACTGTAATTATTTTTAGATTGTGTATAGCCTTGAAATATCAGTTCTTGCAGAAGCTTATAAAACCACTCCCTAGATGCTTGCTTAAGACCATATAGAGATTTTTTAAGGCGACACATACCTGATTAGGTTTATGAGGAACACCTTCAGGTACTTTCATATATACTTCTTCTTTGAGATCTCCATGTAAAAAGGCGGTTGACATCAAGTTGAAATAATTTTCAATTTTTACTAGTTGTTAAGGCAATTAAATATCTCACAGTAGTCATTTTGATCATAGGAGAAAAGGTTTCTAGATAATCTATCCCATATTCTGATTGAAGCCCTTAGCAACTAGTCGAGCTTTGCATCTTTCTAAGGAACCAGCAACATTAAGTTTCACTTTAAACACCCATTTATTCCCAATAGCTTTCTTCCCTGGAGGAAGGTCTACCAAATCCCAAGTGTTATTATTTGTTAATGCCTTCAGTTCTTTGTTCATGACTTCAACCCACAAAGGGTGTTGAACAGCCTCTTTGTAAGTTGTTAGCTCATGGATGTCAGTGATAGAAGCAAGAAAAGCTTTGTGTGAAGAATGAAAAGTATCATAGGTAGCCATGTTACACCAGTGTGGAGGACTGTTCAAAGAATCCAACTTACTAAGATTACATTTATAAGAGGACAAATAAAGAGGCGGTTTCTTAATTCTAGTGGATTGTCTGACTGGTGCATTAGGAATACTATTTGAATTATCAAATGGAATAAAAGTATCAAATGAAGAAGTTGATTCCTCAATAGAATCATTAAAGTTCATATTAGAAGAAGAAACAGTAGGTGAGTCTGAAGACTGTACTTTTGAAGAAGTGAGATTGAAATCATCATAGTCAGCTGTTATAGAAGAAGTGAAAACATGTAAAAATATAGCTGATTGATAAGGATTCCGAGACCCTGAATTTTGAGATAAAATATGATATGGAAAGTGATGTTCATGAAAGATAATGTCCCTGGAAATAAAAAAGGTTTTAGTGTTTAAATCAAGCACTTTGTAAGCCTTTTGTTGGGGTGAATAACCAAGGAAAACACATGGTAAAGACCTGGGAGCAAATTTTGATCTTCGAGGTCTGGTGGTGGACACAAAACACAAACAACCAAAGACTCTTAGGTTGGTTAATGAAAGAGATTCTTTATACAACATATGGTAAGGTGTCATATGATTCATGCTTTTAAGTGTCTACTATTAATAAGATAGCAAGCATAAATCACACATTCACCCCAATACTGTTCAGGCAATTTAGATTGAAAAGAAAGGGACCTGGTAGTTTCCAACAGGTGCCTATGTTTCCTTTCTACCACTCCATTCTGATGAGGAGTGTAGCTGTAACTGGTCTGTTGTAGAATACCTCTAGATTGACAGAGTGCTTTCAATGAACCTTCACTGATCTCTTTAGCATTATTTGATCTCATACAAGTAATTGTAGTTTTGAATTGGACCTCAACATATTTAAAGAATTGATCTAAAACAGCCACAACATTAGATTTATATTTTATCAAATGCACCCATGTGTATCTGCTAAAATCATCAACAATTGTCACAAATTGAGTACAACCATTATGATTCTTAACCTTGTATGGTCCCCAGATGTCAACATGAATCAATTGAAAAACAGACGTAGACTTAATACTACTACTAGGAAAAGAGTTTCTAGATTGCTTGGCCATTGGGCAGATTTGACAAATGGAGTCATGTAGACAATCTTTGATTGAACAACCAGGCTGAACAAACTTGAGTTTCTGAAAAGACATGTGACCAAGTCTTAAATGCCGTAATTTTGCATCCTCGGATATACTTAGATGTGCTACCTTGGGAGCAACACATCATGCAAAAGAATATCATCATTTATCTCACAGAACCAGTATGAGTAACTCTGATTCTTCTTCCATCAGGAATTGTAATCCCACTATCAACACCTCCTACGGGTTGTAAGTTCTCAAAGTCTGAAATAGAATTGCTGATATGATCTATTGCTCCACTGTATAGGAGCCACTCATTAGAAAAATGAGACAATAAATAGACCTTACCTGCAAGAAGAGCATGGCCTGAAATGTCGGATTCTATAGTATGCGAAGGAGTGCCAAGCAAGTTCTGTTTGCTGAGAAGATCAAGAAGTTGATTATATTGATGCATTGTGATTGGAGCATTATCTTTTGGAGTAGAACTTTGAACTTCTCCATGTTCAGTTTGAGAAAGTGCAACAAATATTTTGTCTTTGTTAGTCTTAAATCTAGGTGGATAGCCATGCACCTTGAAGCAGTGTTCAAGACTATGACCTGCAATCTTACAGTGCGAACAGTAGTATGAATTGCCAGGCTTCTAATTGAGCCTTTTAGAGGCATTGTTCTGTTTCTGAAAAGCAAATGAGTTTGCAGGTTTAGAATTCTGAAAAGAATTATTGTCAGGTCTCTTTTTGTCTACAACAAAGCTAGTGTATCAGCTTGATTTGCTGAACCACAAAAATCCTTATGACTCTCCTCCTGAGCCACCATTCTGTAAACCTGAGTTAAATTTGGTAAGGGAATCATCATCAATATATTGGCCCTAACCATAGAAAACTGATCATTGAGTTTCATTAGAAATTGCAAAACCCTGTGATGTTGCTGCATTTGCTTGATTCTGCCAGTAAGCTCACAATTACATTTATTACACGTACATGTTGGAAGGGGAATTACATCATCCATTGAATCCTAAACAGTCTTAATTTGAGTATAAAACTCAGATATAGTAAGCTGACCTTGCTTCATATCAGACAATTTTTGTTCTAATGTGAAAATCTGAGTAACTAAAGTGTAACCAAAACGACTTTCAAGATCTGGCCAAATAGACCTTGCAGTCTTAAAAAACAATACACTTCGTGCAATATTATCATCAAGATTGAAAAGAATCCAAGAAATAACAAGATCATTGCATCGTTCCCAAAGTTTGTAATCTGGAGATGTTGAATCAGGAGTATCAATTGTTCTATTAACAAAACCTAATTTGTTTTTAGCAGACAACGTTAACATCATACTACGCTTCCAATTATTGAAATTTTCACCGTTGAATTTAACAGAAACGAGTTGATTTGTGCTTGAATCAGAAGGATGTATGAAATAGATGCTTGACGGATCTTGAGTAACACGTGTAGTCATATTGTAACAGCTAATTGTGTGTAAAACTTGAGGAAATTAACAGATCGAAGTACTGATTATGATAAACAATCTATGAAACATCAAGTAAATTGCACGAACGATGCACAATTTCATAGAAACAAAATGATATGATAGGAAAACACAATTACAAGGCAATAACTGTGTATCTAATCAAATGGAAATCATTATGAACAGATTCATACGTAAAACTGCACAAACAAGCTTCGAAATGATAGAATTTACAGATTTCGAAAGAAAACACCTGATATTGGCGATTTATAGTCAAATTGATGCGGAAATGTAGATCGAAGATGCTCTGATACCATGTTATTCGAAGCATATAGATACGATATGTAACATAAACGATGAAGAACAATCTAAAACTCCATTGAAATGATAAACTGAATTCAGATTTTACATGTTGAGAGAGAGAGATAGAGAGAGAACCAGAGAGATGTAGAATTTTTTTAACTAACTAGTGAAATGTCTGCATATATAAAACATAACAGCTGGATAGAGTAGTGGTGGATATTAGTCCGGTGAGATTAGCTTGGATCAACAATAGAGTCACCAATACAGACCTAATCTAAATCAACCAATATTCTGAATTCACAAAATTCTCCATCATGTTATTTTTGCTTATTGAAGTCTTGCGTAATAAGAGCAAAGTAGTCACTCGTGACTGCTTTACTACGATTTGTTACAATTTGCAGCTGGACTGATGCAGAACAAATTCATACTTGCTGCAAAGATCAGTGGGCTTGACTTGCATCACCTTCTCCATCAGAAAAGCCAGAACAGGAACAATTATAAATTTTTTCCCAAAACACTATACCAGATGGAAATCAAACAACATTTAAATGAAAATGAACGAAGGATTATCGTCTTGGTTTGAATTTTATAAGTTGAATGTCTTAGAAATGTAGCCGTAATCAATAAATTTTAGCTCTCCCAGAATCTGCACCGTCAAGTGTTAACTATCAATGTCAGTAAGTTTATAACCAGTAATCCTAATCCAATACCAGCCATCAATTTCATTATATGTCAAATTAAGGAATTAAGGAAGGTGGTCCTTGTGCAGTGAGTGTTGTTACCAGCCATGAGACACAACATTCATTATAGGCTTATAGTCCAAAAAGGAAGGTGGTCCTAAAGTAGTATTTGTTACAATCACAAATTTAGTAAAAAGAGAAGATTTGGCAGAATGTTAACGCTTCTTTATCAAATATTTCACATCTGCTTCTGCTTATAAAGCTTAATATTCTTAAACACAGGTCCATAAAAATTGATAACCCGGTATGAGAATGAGATTCCAATATAAAAATGATAATATCACTGAGCCAACAAAGCAATATGTATATTTTGAGTGTAGCACACTTTTATGCATAGCAAATGAGCTTTGAAAACTATGAATCTGTCTAAAAATGTAACAACATAAAGGGAAGAATATATCTGCTTTAAGGAAAACCCACTGTTATTGGCATAAGCCATAAGCTACCTGGGTGATCGCATAGTAAACCTTAATAATGACTTCGGAAATCTACTTTGCATATTGATGTTTTAGCTATACTGCAATTACATGATCTAATAGTACAAAGAATACAACAAATGGTACTGCGTATGGATCTTCAGCCTCGCTGTTGTTTCCCTTGTAGTTTCTACTGTCCCCGTGTTGCCTTTGGGAAACCAGCTGAGAGGTCCTTTACTTAGTTTAAGGTTAGGTACATTCAAATTCACCAATCTGGAAGGAAACCCCATCTGCTATCTGAAATGTAGAAAACGGATCTCATATATGACTGCAATAAATTCACAAGTATAAAGAGCAACTGTCAATTAATAGGCAGAGAAGAAGAAGATTTATTGACATAAGAGCAGTTCTTGTGTATAGTTCAAGAATGTGATATCTTGTTGAGAAACTTATAACATTCATGATTCATATAGAGCAACTCACCAGAAAAAAAAAACTGAAAACGAAAGTGTTATAATGTATCAATTATATATAGTTATAGATTAAGCACTTGAATAATAATATAATCAGTAAGCATGTGTGGTGTAACATCGTTCGGTTTTTTGATATACATTATGCAAGCTCATGCGGAGTGGTGGGTTTCAAGTTACAACCAACTTAACATGGAAAAGAAAGACCACACTCCAAATGTGAGGACTTACTAATTTGAATTGAATACACTTTATAAGATGCACACTTGCCGCTATCAAATGAAATATTAATCTGCAGAAAAACTTCCATCAAATGATAAAAAGCTTGAGGTGTATATTTCTCTGTGCAAAACACTCGATATAAAACTAAATAGTTGTCAACACACAGCACGCACCCAAGTGGAGCACAAACACACGCACACTTGATGGAAGTGAACGTCACACGATACATAAACTTAAGCTACACTCCCATATATGCAGAGAGGCATATATGTAGATACTAACTTTTTGTTCAAAAAAATACAACAAACGAATTCATTATCATAGTCCACATACAAACTTGTTTTCATAATGATAATAACAAAAATGATGCAACTCCTTTTTACTGGGAGATGGCGTGCTAAATTTTAATATAAACTAATCCTGTTCTTCATCAAGGCTCGCAAAATCTTTAATGTATTTATCATTTTTTTAATTTATTTACATATTTTCTACTTCACTAGCTACATGGTGGAGTGCTTATGGCAAACATGCCCCAAAATTACAAAACTTTGCTTTCCACATTCCTATTCACACTGGTCGTAGTTCATGTGGGTGCGGAAGAAATTGGAGCCTTATAGTTGAAAAAGTTCATGCTATATCTTCTTTCGAGAATTGTGGAAAATGGTGTTAGCTTATTGTAACCTATCATTTTCTAGAGTACAATGCTATGGTGATACTTAAAATTGTTGTTGTGTTGCTTATTGGTGAGGAGTTGAGATCAAATTTATCAGTATTATGAGTTTATGAAGGTAACATGATGCAATTTATTAGATTAAAATGAATTTTTGGTCCAATTGATGTCGAGGTATGAATGGAACATTACGAATGTTAAAAACAAATTATGTGTATGTTCACAATCAGAATCATCCCAGATCATAGTTCGTTGACATGTAACAGTGAATCAAGATGACGTTATCAAAGGGGAAACTCTAGTATGCAAAATCTTTTTAAATTTCAGTGATCCAGCGCAGGAAATGAGATAAGAAGCTTCTTGTATGGAAGTCTTACCCACTTAAGGAAAGGAGCGGGGAGGAGTTCCATACAAGAACCTTCTATTATTATTTCTAATCAGTAAAATTCATAAAGGTCTTTCAATTTAGAGTTTTACCTTTAGATACGAAGGTTATAATATGTGTCATTACATGCCAACGAAGAAAATAATGATCTCAGATGATTCAATTATGAGTTATGACGTATGCTTAAACTGTCTTTTAACATTTGTAACACTCCCTTCATATTTTGTACATCAAATTCATGGACCAAAATCGCATTTTAATCTACATAATAGTGCATCATTGTAACTCAATTGAGCTTAGCTTCATCTAACCTCAAAACTAATGAATTAGATCAAAGCACTCGCATATAAACAGCACAACAACTGTTTTGAATCTCACAGCTAGCAATGTAGTATAAGTAAGTCTAGGTGTTGAAAAGCTAAAACAAACAAGTCTACGCAATAGGAATGAAAAGATCAAATTACCTCAAATAATTCATCATTTCGAAACTGGCTTCTGCAGAAGAGCAGTCAAATAAACCTCCCCATTCTTCACTCCACTAGAATCCATCTTATTCCCAACAGCCCACTTCACTTTCTTGTACCCCAATTTCCCAATCAACGGCGTAAAAACTTTCTCAAGATCCACCCCTTTACTAAAAAAATGATCCAACCATAAATACCCACCACCTCTCAACACTCTATCCACATCATACAACAAAAACTCCATCGCCGCAACTGGGATCCACCTATTCACCGCATGCCCACACCTAACAAGATCCAACACCCCATCAAACACAGGCAATCTCTGCTGCAACGGCACGTGAAGCGGAACTAAACCTCTCAATGCCACAGTCTCACTATAAGGAGCACCTAAATTCATAGTAGTAGTAACAATAGTCACATTATTTAGCTTCATATGTGCAGCAAAAGTCCCTGTCCCACCTCCAATATCCAACCCTAATCTCAACACAACACCATTACTTTTCGCAACTTGTAACAACTGTGGTATAGGCAGATCTAGATCTGTCTTATACCCTAACAACTGATCTTTCTCTCTTTTCATATCAAACCCTAAAAAAGGACTTAAACAACCAAAACTCTTACACTTATACAAATTCCACAAATTAGCATTATCTTGTAAACTACCAAAAGGGCTTACAGGAAGTGAACTGGGAATCTTACTTACAGTCTTAGTAAAGCATCTTCGTCGCGGCAGCGGGTGACATCCACGCAACATGAGCATTTCAGCTACATCATTATCCAAAGGGCAGGTCTTAAAAGGAGTATAGTTCATGTACTGATGAAGAAGATCAGGGTAGTTATGACAAGAAGAAGCAATGGGAGAGATGTGAGTGTAGAGAAGGAGATCAGATGGGATGTTTGAGGATTGTTTAGGAGTAGAAGTAGGTGGGGGTTGGAGGCGCGTGAGGTGGTTGATGGTGGCGCGTATGGTGGTGAGTTGGTGGAGAAGGTGGTCAGGGACAGGAGGAGGGAGAGGGGGTTTGGATTGGAGAGTGGAGGAGAGATGGTAGAGAGAGAGAATGTTGGTAGCTACCATGGCTACTAAGAGGAGGAGATTTAGACCCATTGTGTATCCCATTTTGTTGTGAAATCTTGATTTAATGGGGGGGGGGGGGGGGGTGGTTTTGATGGCTCTGCTTTTAAGGTTTCGAGGGTGGGTTTGTCAGTGTGTGAGTCCCAGCACTGATTCACAAGTGAAGAAAAGATGATTCAGTGTGTGTGACTGTGTGTTTTTATGAACTAGACAGTGAAGTAAAATACAACAAGTAGTACTGTCTGAGAATAGACAATGGGCAATAGATTACTGTCTGAATAACTGTATTAGTTGTATGATTAGACAGAGGGCAGATCTATTAAGACTTAAAAGGCATCGGGGTTAAAACTTTATCACTAATTCAAATAGGATAGTCGGTGGTGTCATTTGAGTTAATTACAGAGGCCACATGTTAAAAATATGAATAATACTACATTTTCAAATTCGTTCTAAATTTTTTTTTGAAAATTTAATTGAAGAGGCCGGCGTGAATGCATGAGTTTCACTTTATTATAATGAATTAAAATAATGTACTTGATATTTGAAAAATATTTTGGAAATTAATTTGGAGTATCTATCATTTTCTAAAAATATAGAATTAATTCCTACGTTAAATCTTAAACCGTTACACATTACATTTAATTAATTCTTAATGATATAGCTAAAGTGATAAAAGACTTACCTCTTATCGTCAGAGATTCTAAGTTTGATTCTCGCTCACACCAAAATTCTCAAATAAATAGTACAGTAACTAGCTTATAACCCGTGCCAAGCACGGACCGAGCATAAGTCGACATTAAAATATTAGTATTAATAAATTATTAATAAATATTAATAAGCTTATTAATACTAATAGTTTTTAAATCTCGGGGAACGGAAAGCGTTAATTATGTAGTTGCGAGAAATCGAACCCCGGTTAAGTGATAACCAAATTTGGTACTTTTAGTACATTGGTACTTTAGTATCGCGCGCCATTTTCACATTATTTTGCTTATTAATAAAGAGTATAGTAAATAAATAAATCTAAGAATCTAACGCTTCATGAAACTATTGAATTTAAAGTAAATAAATAAATCTTGTATAATTACGTAGTCGTAAGGATTCGAACCCTGGATGAAGCTAAAGAATTTAAATTAAATAAATCTTGTATAATTATGTAGTTGCGAGAAATCGAACCCGGGTTAAGTGATAACCAAATTTGGTACTTTTGATACTTTAGTACAACACTCCATTTTCACATTGTTTTGCTTATTAATAAAGAGTATAGATTTGTAAGGAATATAGATATTGAATTTAGTACCCTACACTACTCATTAATTTGAGGATAGTAGGTGATTTCTTATTTATTCCTGTTTATTTATAGCAAACCCCAACTTTGGACAACTTTGGACAAATTATAAATAATTACAGGTACCATAGCATGTCCAGAATGAACAAAACGTAAAAAAAACTCTTCAATATTATGAAGAAAAGAAAAACTCTGCAACGAGAACGCAGAAGCAGAACTAATATAAACTTCTGAACATCAGATTACAAAGGAACTGTCTAATAATAACATCAGATATCCGTAGATACTGAACTTACCTCAACAGGAAACAGAACATCTGCTTTCCAGAGTTTGCAATCCAAGAACAAACTTCTTAACAGCACAAATGGAATCTTCTGAAAAAGTTTTAGGCTCATATTGCCAGTTCTACACAATTATGCAGTAAATAAAGTTGAATATATAGCAAGGCATGTGTATATTTTTAACAGTTACAAGTCTGCATGAACAAATGAAAAATACTAATTAAAAAAAATAAAAAATACTCCAACTCAAAATCGAAAATGTATTTTCTGTTTCCCGCAATTGTTGTGCTGTGCTCAACACATAAGATTCTTGAGGTCCTCTTCTTGGGCATACCAGCTAGGTATAATTTTTACAAGATAAGGACAGATATCCTTGTAAGAATTTCTGATTGTGTCTCGTCCAACATCGGTTTTCAGTGAAACATCTTCCAGGGACGTCTTCTCGTCTGAAAGCTGAATTACAGCATAAATAACTGCTGCAGCAATCGATACAGGGCTCCTCCTTATATCAAACTCTCCACACTTCTCAACCGCTTCTTTAGCAGCTTTAACACTTTGATGTGTCATACCAAGTCTGGAGCAAAACCTCGTCACGTAATCCCCAGCACCTATGATTCGATCCTTGTTCAGCTCCACTTGCTTCGTTACTAATTGCATTGCTCGGCTTATTGATGCTACATTGGCAACAGAGCAAATTTCCTTAACGCTACGTGGCTTGCACTCTAGCTTACAAGCAATATACAAGCAAGCACCCAATGTCGCATCCCGATTTTTTCCTCGACCATGTTTATGACCATCTACAAACTTCTTGTATATCTCAGCAGCTCGATCCTTAATGGTATTGACAATCCCCAACCTATCACACATATCAGCAAGGGTTTTAAAACCCTGAGCAACCGTCCCATCCCGATTCGATCCCCGAATGAGATAATCACTAGTACCACCACCACTAGGTTTGGAAATCAAAGTACACAATCCACCGTCATCAAGCAGCGGATTAACCTTAGCACCTACACGAACTGGGTCATGATCACCTGACTCGTTCGCAAAAGTACGCCACTCGGATGTCTCGTCAATCATATGAGCCTCCAGAACGAGTCCGCACTCGGTACACACTGTGTCACCGGCCGAGTGATCGAACACGACCTCCGTGTGCTTCCTGCAATCGGAACAATACGTTTCATCCATTGAGTTTTGAAGAGGATGAAAATATATTTATGTTTTGGATACGGTGGGTGTTTGTATAGGCCCACGTATTCAACTATTTATAGACGATTCACTGCAAAATTACTCTCCGTTTCAAAATAGGATTATAAGTAAAAAATAAACTCTTTTAATAATATATTATATATAAATTTTAGTCGAAATTGAATCTATGTAAAATAAAAACACAACTACTATTTCGAAAAGGATTACTACAATGCTGTCTCTTTTTCAACAAAAGTCAAACGGGCCGTAAAATTACGATCCATTAAACTGGGCAGAATGGGCCTGGTATCAAATCCGAGTGGGTGTGGGTGTGGGTGGCGTATCCGGAACGCTATTTTAATTATTAAATGCCTTTTTTGTTTCTGTTTATTTGATTCTTCTTTTTCATTGTTTATTTGCATTATTAGTCTCACACATTCAATCTCGCCAAACCCACTTTCAATTTTTTAGCAAGAATCGACTAAATTATAGTTCGGACTGTGCCTTGCTCTGTTTCTTGATTCAATGGTCTCTCTCTCTCTCTCTCTCTCTCTCTCTCTCTCTCTCTCTCTCTCTCTCTCTCTCTCTTAGTTTTGTTTGTATGTGCATCTATACTGTTTTGTGTTTTTATTTACTGTTTGATTACCCTTTAATTACTGTATTGTTTTTCTACTTCAAGTGAATGCGAATACGATTATACTTTTTATCTGTAATTTTCTGATTTAGTCTTGATTAATTATTTTGTTTCCAGACTTTTTAGTGAAATTCTTTAAATTTAGTGAGTTGATATAAATTGAGCTGCAGTTGTCATGGTTATCGACTTATCGTATTGATAATAGTTCAGGTTACATTTTATTAGTGTGTTGGTAATTACCGGACTTTAGTAATGATTGTTATTATTAGTTTCGGAGCTACAGCAACTGTGATCAATGGAGAGTTTCATTTGATTTTTTAATTCTTGATTGACTGAAAATGTAAACATTTGATTCTTATTTGTATCAACTTGAATTCTATATCTGATTAAAATGGTGTTGAGGGGTTCAATTTGCATATAATTATTTTAATTTGCTGCTGAATTACAGGCTGACCCGGAGCTGGAAGCTATTAGGCAAAGGAGAATGCAGGAGCTAATGGCTCAAAGAGGAGGCGCTGTATGTGAATATTCTTCACAACTACTCCCTCCGTCCCATTTAAACTGTCTTGTTTGACTTTTCTTAGTCAAATCGACCAATTTTGAAAATTAAATTACTTATATCATATGTTAAATGTAACAAGTGAAAAATATATTACTATTAGAAAATATAGATAATCTATTATAGCATACAAATTTTAGAATTATAAAAATGTATGTCATTTTCTTTTAAAAATTAGTCAAAGTTTAGTCAGTTTGACCAAGAAAAGTCAAACAAGATAGTTTGAGTGGGATGAAGAGAGTATATTAGTTGCTTTACGTAGATAGTAAATAAATTATTATGTGATGGGTTTGTAGTTCGAATATTATAATTTACATTGTGAATATATCTGATTGGTTTATAGGCAAATCAGCTAAACCCTGAACAGCAGAACGGCCAGGAGGAAGCTAAAAGGTTTTGATCCATTTCATGAATTTTGATTTTAATAATATCTAGGAATAGGAATAGGTGTAGCACATGTATCTGCAACATTATAGTACATTGTCGGCATATTTGTCTTTTTCTAGCTTATCATCATTTAAATTATTTTAGCAATTGATGTAGGGAGGCAGATGAACGACGACAAATGATGCTTAGTCAGATCGTTTCATCTGAAGCACGAGAAAGAAGTATGTTATTACATCTTTAAATTCCTTTTGATTAGTGTCAGAATTGGCATTTCCTAATATAGATTATAGTCATTTTACATATACTTGTTTCAGTGCTTTCTTTTGACTATCCAACTTCTCTTTTATGTCCGCACTTTTGAATGGCCACATTAGGAATGACATTATTAACATGTGGGCAAGACACAACATTAACTTTTAGTTGCTACCTTGGCTACCATATTCGTAACTATAAATGATTCAGGATTGTATACTCTAGTATAGATACTATCAAGTAACGAGGTTTTTAGTGGAAGTTATGCGACATGAACTAATAGTTCCATGAAGTTTATGACACTCAAGTTTAGTGCAAGAATCAAATAATATCAGAATTCAGAAGTTGCTTTCCGATTCGGAAGTTTTGTTGATTTGGTATAAATTAAAAGGGAATACCGCTTCTAGAGGATGGCCTGTAACTGTGAGTCTGTTACTTAGCATTTCTTTAAGGCTTTCCCAGATCCCACTGTCGTAAAATGTGGAATTTTAAAAATTTCTCATGGAATTGTCTGATTGATAACCCTTATCTATTTCTGAAGGACATATGAGATAGGATGCTATTACATGTAGTGATGTAGTCGTGCTGTGTAATTTCGTAATGTTTGCAAACTTGGAGAAGGTTGCTACTTTCTACGTATATCTCCATGGGAACATTGTATTGCATTTGTATCAAATAATAGGCTAACCCCATTATATGACTAGACCCACACACCTTTGTCATATAATTCTCTGTAAATGTTTGTCTGCTGTGTTAACTTGAAGGAAATCAATAATTACCTTGCAAGCATTAAAATATACATGGTACAGAACTGACCGCTTTCACATGTGTTACTTTGACTCTGAGATGGAGCGTCGAACTTGAAATTCACAAAAATTGGGGATATGAGGACTCTGTCCTATCTGTGGAGAGGGTACGGGAAAAAGTTGTAATCTATTTAGAAACTAGTATATTTAGATAAAATTTTGTAGAAAAAAATAACAACGAAACTCAAACTAAACATGATTTTGCAAATTGAGCGTTGATTTGTCTTTTATTTTTTCTCATTTCTCTTTTTTTTCCTTGTCTTTTTTTTCCGCATCCCACGTTTTCCCGGGCATGGGAATCACTACGCCTGATTAGTTGTGATTTGTCAATGACTAGTCAATAAGTCGGTATTAACTCAACCTACCGTTGTAAGTTGTAACAACAATGCTCCCTTCTGGTCTTTTACTTGGTCAAAGTGTCCACATTTCACACTGAAGTGTCAAGTGTCGGTCTGTATAGTGTCAGAGTACTCGGCCCAAATACAGCAGCCGAAGCTGAAGAGAAAACATATGGTTGTGGTGATAAACAGAGAGATAATAATAACGGAATAGCTGGGAATATCTACGTTTCTTAAATAAAGTACTTAAACAACATAATTAAAAGAAGAAACATTTAAAATTTATTTTGGTACCTTCAACATGATTTTAAAACATCTTGTGCATGTAATGCAGTTGCTCGAATTGCGTTGGTGAAGCCTGAAAAGGCCAGAGGAGTTGAGGATGTTATACTGAGAGCTGCTCAAATGGGTCAAATAGTTGAGAAAGTACTATCCGTACATTCTTGTTACTTTTCATTGCATATGTATGTAGCAGGTGGTGAATATAGTTAAAAGTGCTAATCATGAATATAAATTCTAGGTTTCCGAAGAGAGGCTTATATCATTGCTGGAACAAATCAATACCCAGACTACCAAGCAGACCAGAGTCACTGTAAGCCACTAATGAATTATAAGAATACATCAACCGTTTGTCCTGCTTCACTGCATGATTTTGACAGTTCCGCTTATGTATTTCTATTTTTATATCAGATCCAGAGGCGCCGTAGTGTTCTTGAAGACGATGATTAGCTGAGATCATTATAGATTTACATATTCAGCTTGTGGTTTGCTTTGTAGATCATGCACTTGGTCTGGTGGTGTTCAAGTTTTAACTGCACATGTGGCTTTGCTGTCTATTCTGTGCATTCAATTCTTAAATGTAATTTCGTTTTTAAGTTTATGTATTCATTATAGGGTTCAGTGTGTGAAACATTTTGCCATTACATATTAATATTTACTAAATCAGTCATATTTTGTTGCTTGATTCTTATTTGATAGTTTTCATTAAGCTTTTTTTTCCAAACTAGTGCAGTCACATAGTAGCTTCATCTTTGAACTTTTGTGTCTGAAGTTCTAGCAATCCTCAGTTTTAGAAATATTTTCTTACACTTGCACACAAATTATGCTAATTAGTGTTAGATGTATTGTACCTAGACCTGACAATTTGGTACACGATACGTGAACACGACACGGATAATTAGTGTTTGGGTGCAAAAATTTGGTACACGAACACGAAAGTACACGAACACAAAAAAATAAGAATATAATTAGTGTCGGGTTTGGGTTTTCATAATAGGTACACGATATGAAACGAAATTACACGAATTAATGAAGTAAATAAATAATTTTAAAAAATATATATTATTTATAGTATTGCATATTTAGAAAATATATAAGCAATTACATATGAACAATAAATAAAAGTTTAACGACTAATTTACAGTAAGTTATATATTTATATATAACAAGTATACATTTATATATATAAGTTATATTTACAAATTTTTGTAAAATTGTATGTAATACATATTTAATAAATATTTCATAAAAATTTACATAATTAAAATAGTTTTATAATATATAAATTTTAATTAAATTATATTTATATTTTTGTTTAATGTACACGAATACGACACGTAAATTACACGACATGTTTTGAATTGGATATGTGTTTCAAATTTAATACACGAATTCAAAACAGATCGGATATAGATTTTACATTAAGTACACAAAAGTACATGACACGATCCATTACCGGGTCTAATTGTACCTCAGCTTTATTTATGATAACAACGATGATGTATGCTTTTTTTATTAGCTGACTGCTGTCCTTTTCTGTCAAGATGACTATCCCATTCAACCATAGAAAAAAATTGTTACATGCCGTGAACAAATGGAGTCATGTTCTGTGTTAATGAACTTGCCCAGATTGACCAAGCCGAGCCTATTTACATAAGGGAACATATATTTGAATACTTGTAAAATTTGGCTGCAATCATTTAGTTTATTTACAAATATTTCTTCTCAAAATCTAAGTTCATTTTCTAATCAAATTGAGTCAAGATTGCCTCATCGAATTTGAATTTGATCTTTGGTTTTTTAGTTGTACCGGGATTTTGAGGGACGCAGGTGTATATAGTGATAGGAACGAAAACGATGGCAAGACGGATGGTTTAGAGGCGGATGGTGGCTTGACAAATGATGCATGGGTCCCGAGATATCCTAGGAAGACCAAGCACACGGAATTGTCGTCTGTGAGTAAAGTCTTGAATTATAATGTTGTGTTTGGTTGAGGTGATTGGAATGAAATGGAATGGAATGAGTTTTATAGCATAAAAGAGTGAGATACACATAACTTTCATTCTTTTGCTCATTCCATTCTTAACTATCTATATTATAATTAAAAAACTCCATTTTGAGATGGAATGCTTCATTCCTTAACTCATTCATTTTATTCACAAATCCTATCATAACAATTTTACACTCTCTCATTTTTTTTCAAATCTTCCCAACAACTCCCATTATTTTCTTTTAATTTCATCCATTCCATTACATTCACCTCAATGCTTGGTCTTGATGGGAATGTGTAGCCCAATGAGCACAAACTACCTTCGAGTTACCGCGAGATTAAGAAGTTGTTAAAGGATTTGAATAGTTTGCAAAATAATCACTTCCAATCATGCAAAATGGATGACCCGCCTCCGCTATTCTTACGGTACACCTCTCCTTTATTTTGATACTATGCAAAGTACTATTATTACATTTATTTATTGATTAATCTCAATTCTCAATTGCATAAGCTTAGAATGCAAAGTTCAAATAGTGTTCTACCGAGGAACACGGGAATTAATACATTACCGTCAAAATAAATAGGCTTAATGACATTTTAGCCGTAAAAGTTTACTACTATATACCCACCAACTCTTGTGTTTTAAAGTTGTACATTTTAGCTCCGAGGTACTGAAATCATATTTTTTGACCCTTATACCGGCTCAGAATAAAAAACTGGTATAACTCGGATGAGCAAAACAGTCTTTAAAACATGCATTTAAGCTTGGTTGCAGGAAGGTTATTGTTTTGGATGACTGTCATCTTTAGAACATGGATTTAAGCTTGTTTTGCCCATCCGAGTTATACCAGTTTTTTATTCTAAATCGGTATAAAGGTCGAAATGTATGATTTCAGTACCTCAGGGCTAAAAGGTACAACTTTAAAATACAAGGACTGATAGGTATATGGTAGTAAACCTTTAGGGCTAAACGGTCATTAAGCCAAATAAATAACACAGACATGGGGAAGACGACCATCTTCTGAGTCTTAAAATAGAATCTCAGGCGGAAACATACATCAGTTGATACAATTTAATTGGGTTCCTCGTCGTCTTCGACAAGATAATTAAAATTGATCTGACCATAACCAACAATTGTTACCGGCATAGTAGTCGTTCCATCAGGCAACCCAACATTCTACATGGCCTTGACAACATCCATACCTTGTACAACTTCCTCAAAATACAACATGTTTCCAGTCCAACCAAACAGCCTTTGTTGTAAAAATGAAGAACTGTGATCCATCAGCTCCTTTCCAGTATATACTATATACCATAGGCAAATTCCCAGGCCCAGTGTGTTTTTCCTCGAAATTCTCAAAAAGTAACTTGTCAGCACCATAAATGGACTCCCCTCCACCTCCATCACTAAGAGTGAAATTTCCTCCGTGGCAAATGACTCCTGGAATTATTCGGTGGAAACTAGAGCTTTTGTAGTGCAAGGTTTTGCTTGATGTCTTGCTAGTTCCCTTCACTCCAGTGCAGAGTGCATGGAAGTTTTGAGCCGTAACTGGAGTGATGTCATAATAAAGTTTCATTATGATGTGACCAGATGGTGTGCCACCTACTTCTATATCAAAGAAAGCCTCTGGAGTCATGTTCTGCTCGTAATCCTTTGCATTGATGATCTGCCCCCAGTCTGCTAACCGATCACCGGTTTATAGGGGTCAAAGATGGTGTAGTAGTAGTCACAATGGCATCCATCACATTCATGCTGTTCACAACTGTCCAAACACAGGAAACTGTGGATACATGGCAATGTATTCCTTTGTGGTAATTAAGAACTATGATGAGTTCACTGTTCCGTGCCTTCCGGTGTCCATTGACAAAGTACCTGCTCTATCTTGTTTTCTCTCTGAATTTTCCTTGTTGAAGTTGGCACCTCCCTGTTGATCTCACCTCTAGTAATATTATTACAAGTGAAGCAAGTACTTCACATTCAGCTGCTTTAATTCACTTAAGGCTTCAACACAAAGCATCCGTAATTCAGGCTTTGGGCTCTCAAACAATCAAGACTTTGCTGAACTGTATATGGACTTAAGTGACAGCTGTACGATTCTGTTTTTCAGTTAGAACAAACAAGTAGTATGTGGTCCTGCATTGCTCTTTATAAATATAGATCTAGAACATTCATTTTGTATCTTTTATGAAATGTAAATACAGTTATCTCTTCTTCTCAAGTTTGTTACTTACATCTTACACACATCTTATACATACACAAATCTAATATGGTATCAGAGCCTTCATGACTGTTTTTCGATCTGCTTCTCTGGAAATGATGCGCATATTCTCTCAATTCAACTTCGCCATTGTTTCATCTCGAGACTCGCTATTGTTATACTGGTTTAAAGCTTGATTGTCAGGTTTTGTTCGTTTTTTATCGTCGTTGTGATTGTAGTTTATCATTTTCTTCATTTTAGATCAATTTGTCAACGTAATTGATCGATCGAAACCATAGCTTTTACAGTCATGACGCGTCATAGTTATGCAAAAGCTGTTCAAGGAGTTGGATCAAGTAATAATAACGCTCATAATGTTGTTATTGATGAAGATGATGTTAGTACTGATAAGAATTTAGGGGAAAACTGTAAGCAAAATGCTGGTAAAACACCTATTTCTTTGTATAATCCTGATGTGGTTGATAACAATTTCCATCCGTTGTTCATACATAATAGCGATCATCCAAGATTGGTTCTAATTACTAAGAAATTAGTCGGACCAGACAATTATGCTCCGTGGAGTAGATCTATGCAAATTGCTCTTAATGCACGAAACAAGTTTGTGTTAGTTAATGGAGTTTATGAGAAACCTGATGTTAATTCACCTCTTTATGCTCAATGGGAAAGAGTAAATGATCTAGTCATTACGTGGATTCTTAATTCAGTTGTAGAAGAAATTAGTGATGGATTGAATTATGTTACTACTACCAGTGAAGTCTGGAAGGAATTACATGAGCGGTTTTCAGGGGTGAATGGACATAGAGTGTTTCAAGTTCTCAAGGATATACATAGCTTGGAACAGGGTAATAGGTCTGTTGAAGTGTATTTTCACAAATTGAAAGGATTATGGGATGAATATTCTGTTTTAGAACCTGTTGTAAGTTGTGTTTGTGGAGCACAAAAGGTTCAAGTTGAAAGGGATCAAAAGAGGAAGTTACTTCAGTTTTTGATGGGTTTACACGAAAGTAATGCTAATATTCGTGGTCAAATCCTTATGATGAGTCATTTACCTTATGTTTCACAGGCATATGCTTTTGTTAAACAAGATGAAAAAGCTAGACAAGGATTTCATAATGGTATTTCTGCACCTATTGCTAATGCTTTGGTGCCTAGTTTTGTTACTTCTGTTAATGCTGCTGTTAATACTAGTTCAGGTTTTAAGAAACCTTCTGTGGTCAGTTCTACATTTAATCGACCAGTGTTAAAGTGTACCTATTGTAATTTCAATAGGCATACTAAAGAGAACTGCTATAAGTTGATTGGCTATCCTGCAAATTGGAAGAAGAAACCTACTTCATCTTCATATGTTAATTCACCTGCTGCTACTTCTGGACAATTTAGAGCTTTGTCAAAAGGAAGTCAAGCTAATGCAGCTTCTATGTCAAATGTATCTTCTTCTGATCAATTTCTTCAAATGAAACAGCAGATTAATCAATTGAATCAAATGATGAATTTTTTTGTTGAATCTGGAAAAGGTTTTATCAGTCCAGAAGATCATTTAGCTTGTATGGTGGTTTCTACTGCAAATTTAGTGGTCAACAATTGTTCTAATTTTGCATGGCTTATAGATACAGGAGCAACAGATCACATGTGTTGCTCTGTGTCTCTTCTCACTGATATTCAGACTTTGGCTAGTCATGTGAACTTAGCCTTACCTGATGGTGCTACTATCAAGGTTCATCAAACTGGTACTTTCAAGATTCATCCTAAATTGATTTTGTCCAATGTTTTCTTTGTGCCATCATTTTCGTATAACCTCTTATCTGTTTCAAAATGGATTTCTGATTCTGGATGCACAATGTCATTCTTTCCTGATCATTGTGAGTTTCATGGTTTGGATACTTCTGGTGTGTTGGCTATAGGCAAACGTATTGATGGCCTATATCATTTGGAATTTCAGTCTACTTCCAATGCTGTTTCTTTTCAATCTAAACATTTACAGCCTAGCATCAATGTTATTCAAACAAAGTCTCAGCTTAGTGTGCTTTGGCATTTGCGTTTGGGGCATGTTTCTAATGATGTCTTGCAAAAAATTCCAGACGTTTATGCACATATTGTTGATAGTTGTAATTAACAGTGCCCAGTTTATCTGTTGTCCAAACAAACTAAGCTTCCATTTCAATGTAGTAGTGGTCGAGCAACTACATATTTTGATCTGGTTCATATGGATTTATGGGGTCTGTATTCATCTGAAACTCATAATGGTTGTCGATTTTTCTTAACTATCGTCGATGATCATACTCGTAATGTTTGGACATTTCTTCTCCCTAATAAACAACATGTTGTTTCCCAACTTAAGTCTTTCTTTTCTTATGTTGAGAACCAATTTTATACCATTGTCAAGCAAATACGCAGTGATCATGGCACTGAATTTTTCAATTCAGTTTTTTAGACTTTTTTGTTAGACAAAGGTGTATTACATCAAGCATCTTGTGTTGGTACATCCGCCCAGAACGGTCGTGTAGAAAGGAAGCATCGTCATTTGTTATCTATTGCACGTGCTCTTCGTTTTCAGTCTGGGTTGCCTATTCATTTTTGGGGGGAGTGCATCCTTACTGCCACATATATCATTAATAGAGTCCCAACTCCTGTTCTAAATGACAAGACTCCTTTCGAATGTCTATACAATCGGTCACCTGACTACAGTTTCTTCAAAGTGTTTGGGTGTCTTTGTTTTGATTTTGTTCATGATTCGGATAAGTTTGAGCCTCGTGCCATTCGTTCTGTGTTTGTTGGATATCCTCCTGATCACAGAGGTTATAAGCTTTTCAATCTTGAGTCACGCCAGTTGTTTATATCCAGGCATGTTGTTTTTCATGAAAACATTTTCCATTTCACAGTAATACTCATACCAAGTCCAACAACGATCCACATTTCTTACATAATTGGATGCATGATGCACTTGCTAATAAGTATGATTTGCCTTTCCCTAGTCTGGATATTTCTGGTACAGATATTTCTATTACTTCTCAATCAAGTGAAGAAAATCATTCACAAATGCCTACTCAAAGTAAAGATCCTATATAGACTACAACTTCTTCTGTTCCAGACTTGTCCAATATGTCTGATTCTTGTATTAACGAGCCTTCTTTCATGGATGATTGGCATGATTCTCCACCTGATAGTGACACATTAATAAACTTGGATCCTACTTCTGACTTGGCGATTCCTTCTAATGATTATCTTTTTCGCAAGTCTATTCGTGAGCGTAAACGGCCTACTTGGTGGAATGATTATCATTATCCAGGTTCCAAGTATCCAATGGCTAATTTTGTCTCCACTCAGTCATTTTCTACTTATCATGCTGCTTTTCTGACACAAATAATCAAAGTCAAGGAACCTACTTCATTTGCACAAGCTATTCTCGATTCCAAGTGGATCGATGCCATGAACACAGAGCTTGATGCTCTTGAATCCAACAACACTTGGGTTTTAGTTACTCTTCCACCAGGTAAGCAAACAATTGGGTGTAAGTGGGTTTTTAAAATAAAGTATCATGCAAGTGGATAGATTGATCGTTACAAAGCACGTTTGGTGGTAAAGGGGTATACTCAAGAACCCGGTGTTGATTTTCACGACACATTTGCTCCTGTTGCTAAGGGAGTCACAGTTAAGACTGTTATGGCCATTGTCTCTTCTAAGAATTGGCCAATTTTTCAACTTGACATCAACAATGCCTTTTTACATGATGATCTTTTAGAAGAAGTATATATGGATTTGCCTTTGGGTTATATGGTTGATGATACTACTGTTCGTTTGGTATGCAAGTTAGTTAAATCCATATATGGTTTACGTCAAGCATCTCGCCAATGGAATAAAAAGCTTTCTGATTTTTTAATGGGGATTGGTTTTAAGCAGTCATTGGCTGATTATGCCCTATTCATACATCAACATGGTTCGCAGTTTACTATTGCAGTAGTCTATGTCGATGACATTTTGTTAACTGGCAATAACACTGAGTTTATTGGTACCATCAAACAAGCCTTACATGCTTAGTTCAGCATTAAAGATTTAGGACAAACAAAGTACTACTTAGGACTTGAGAATTCTAGGTCTGATGCAGGCCGTGTGTTGAGTCAACAAAAGTTTATACTGGATATGTTGTCCAGTACTAATCTTCTGCATTCTAAGCCTCTCTCTATACCTCTAGATCAAAACATCAAGCTCTATGATAATATTCGGCATGGAGCATTGATCAATAGTCCATCTTTTTATCGAAGCTTGGTTGGCAAAATACTATACCTAACGTTTACCATACATGACATTAGCTATTCTGTCCATCTTTTGAGCCAGTTTTTACATGCTCCACGGGACAAGCATTTAGATGCCTTGTTTCACGTGTTACGATATCTGAAATGTACTGTTGGGCTTGGCTTATCCTTTCCAGTTAAGAATCCTTTGGTTTTACAAGGATATTGTGATAGTGATTGGGGTGGTTGTACTATTTCTGGACGCTCTGTCACTGGTTACTGTCTTTGATTGGGTAATGCTCTAGTGCCTTGGCAGGCAAAGAAGCAAACTGTGACTTCTCAGAGTACTGCAGAAGCAGAATATCGTGTTTTAGCTTCTGTCATTACTGAAATTATGTGGATGAAATATTTTCTTACAGACCTTCTCGTTCCAGTTACTGATGCAGTTCTCGTTTTCTGTGATAACCAAGCTGTCGTGGACATTGCAAACAATCCCGTTCAACACGCTCGCACCAAGCACATTGAATTGGATTGCCATTTCATTCGTGAGAAGGTTCCAGCTGGTATCATTCTTCCTCAGAAAATCTCTGGCAAAGAACAGTTGGCAGATGTATTTACTAAAGCTTTGGGAAGCACTACTCATTGGTATATTTGTTCCAAACTGGGATTACACAATCCTTGTGTTTCATCTCCAGTTTGTGGGGGGAGTATTACGAGTGAAGCAAGTACTTCACATTCAGCTGCTTTAATTCACTTAAGGCCTCAACACAAAGCATCCGTAATTCAGGCTTTGGGCTCTCAAACAATCAAGACTTTGCTGAACTGTATATGGACTTAAGTGACAGTTGTATGATTCTGTTTTTTAGTTAGAACAAACAAGTAGTATGTGGTCCTGCATTGCTCTCTATAAATATAGAGCTAGAACATTCATTTTGTATCTTTTATGAAATGTAAATACAGTTTTCTCTTCTTCTCAAGTTTGTTACTTACATCTTACACACATCTTATACATACACAAATCTAATAAATATAGCCACGGATATCCACCCAGTAGATACTGGAACCCTGGTAATGCAAGGGCTTACCAACGCGTCAGATTCCCTTCTCACCAGTGCAAAGTGCACGAAAATTCTCGATAGTACTGGGACACTCGTTAGCATATATCTCAAATTCAATGCGACCCACCGGTTCAACACCGATTATCGTATAAAAAACTATTGAGTTTGCCCTATATAATAACTCCAACTGGGTTTCAGATTAATTGAAGTAGGAAGAAGTGCAAGAGAGAAGCACTAGTATTGACTAGAGTAAGAGCTTTGGATGTTGAATACCAGTAAAAATGTACACATATTCATAGAGGTGGTATAAGTGATCTCTCACCCATCAAGTTGGTCGAACAACCATATCGAAAATCAACGGAGGATCTTATTATTGTTGTTGTTAATCCCAAATGACCTAACAGAATTGTAGAAGGGGGGGTTGAATACAATTCTAGATATTTCTAAACTTAAAACAACTTTTAAATAAAACAACACTGAAAATAAAAACACAAGCAAATATAAAATTTCAGTTGGATGTTCTGAGGATCCAACTGAGATGTTTTTATTGCGGAAATAATCTGTGTTACAAATGTATCACAGCTGCTCAGTTCCTGATTTGGAGTGAGAGTGCTCTTTGAAAGAAGCTAATACAAACTATTTTTATCTCACTCACACACTCATTAAATGAACTGCTACACTTGGTTATATAACCCATGTTTACAATGCTATTTTTTGCTACACTAAAATACACTAAAGGTAACCGCCAGTAGCTTACTTTTCATCCCTTTTGTCCAATGGTCCTTGGAGATCTTGTCTTTTGTCTTCATGCTTATTATGATCCCACTCAAGAACCTAATTGGAAATTGGAATGTTTCCTTATTCCCAGTGTCCATTTTGATGGCTTCCAATGCAAAGTACACCTCTACATCACCTTTTGATCTGTCAGAAAACTGTCACTATCACTTTGTCAACTATTCAGAAAAGTGATAATGATTCGTTGATAGCGGGGAGATGTGTTTCGTTGATAGCTTTATTCTTCATTCCGTTGATGGTATATTCTTCATTCCGTTGAAAGACTAACCTTCATTCCGTTGAAAGACTAACCTTCATTCCGTTGAAAGACTAATTTTCATTCCGTTGATAGACTAATCTTCATTCCGTTGACATGTCTTCACTTAGGCAAAATTACAAGGCACAATATATTTACACTTAACCAACCTATTTTGCCTATCTAGTACATAGTCAACATGACTTAGAAAACCTATCTAATACCTACAACAAATGTATATCAACCAGTGAAGTATTGTACAGTGCAATTGCTACATCACTCATTTCGTTGATGAGCTACCTGTCAACGGAAGCTGCAAAGCATACCATTCCGTTGACAGTTACAATATTGATTTAATACAAAATCTACTAAGTGTTTTATAATTATCATCAAGAACAACATATTCCTAACAGTTGTATTGTTTATTATATTATGTTTATTTAGAAATTCCCACGATCAAACACATTCGCTACAAACTTGATGTCATCTAACGCAGTGCACACTCAAATAAATTCTACTGTTTTTCTTTAAGTAGCATTGAATATATTAATTTGTGGAATAATACATGTTGTAGTCACCTAAATGTAGGTAGACACCTGTCATGCTCTGGATAACTATTCTCCTTCAGCATATATCATTATACAATATGAATTCCTCTTAACCATGAGATATCATCCTCTAGCATGCTCGATTGAGGGGCGCATGTAGGATATTATCGTTTAGAGATGTATACAATTGAAACTCTGATTGGTGTCTGCAAGAAAATGAATAGAACTGTCTAGGTGTAGCATTTGTGTCAGAACTGTCTGATATCTCCGGAATCCGATCTGCTCCTTCCTAGTCGTTCCCACGCATGGATGCGGTGTAGCTGCTGGTGGGTGTCTTCAAAACAAAACCGGAGGGGGGTTTGGACCCTGGCGACGCCTCCGGCGTGAGAATAAGTGTGGGTTTTGGAAGAGTAGATAAGATTATTGAGAAATCTAAATATGGAGGGTGTGTGTATAGTGTGTATATTGTGCATAGGGAATCAGAGAGTAACCCCAAACCTTTCCTTCTTGGGTTATTTATAGGCCCAGAATTAGGGGTACCTGCAATCATGAGCGTTGAATTCTAGGTAGGTAGGACACCTGGGTGATGTTGATGGGTCACACGTGTCCAGGTGAGAATTGTGGTGTCGTGTGCCAGGCTCCTGCTGGCGTGTGGTTCAGATATGACATAATTGTGCCAATAATTAGGTATCCTTACGTGTCGTCATCAGGTGTGGCCATCGATGATGACCTAAGCACGTCACGTAACAAGGTTTAGTTTTTCTCACGCAAGCTATTTCCTTTGTCGCCAGGAGTGGATTAGACTTTGAGCTTGAGACATAGCTCAACTATGAATTCGGGCTTGGAGGTGAGCCATGACTCAAATATGAGTTCGGAATTGGAGATGAGCCATGACTCAAATATAAGTTCGGACTTGTAGGTGAGCCATGACTCAAATATGAGTTTGGACTAAAAGGTGAGTCATGGCTCAACTATGAATTCGGGTTCAGGAGTGAACCAGGATCCAAGATGAGTCCGGGCTATACATAGCCTATCACTGTCTTTGACACTAGAATACATTGTTGGCATCTCGTCTTTTCCTCTTTTGTCATAATCTAAAATCTAAATGAGTTAAATATCAAAGTGGTCATTGGAGTAAAAATCATATATCATTTTTACGGGGTACTAAAGTCATCATAAATATCAAATGGATACCTCTAAATATGTGTTTGAAAAGTAAAAATATTTTATATCGAGTTCTACACATATTTCTTGAATGCTACTGCAACCAAATGAAAAGTTGTGAACTCTTGTATTTAAGACATTATATTTAAAATTTAAAAAATTTATTTACTTTTTATTTTTATTTTTATAGTTATTTATTTTGATTATTAAAAATAAATAGTAAATGAATTTTTTAAAATCTAAATATATTATCTGAAATACTAGAATTCATAACTTTTAATTTGGTTGGAGTAGCATTGTAGAAATATGTGTATAACTCGAGAAAAATTATTTTTATTTTTCGAACACATATTTAGAGTTATCTGTTTGATGTTTATGATGACTTTAGTAATTAAAACGATACCCCGTTGAGATCAGTGATGAAAATGATATCTGATTTTCACTTTAGTGACCAATTTAATATTTAAACCCTAATCTAAATTATTCAAACAACTGGTGTAGGGAGGCAGATGAACGACGACAAATGATGCTTGGTCAGATGTTATCACATCTTAAATTTCTATTGATTCGGGCGAACGCTTATTTTTTTTTGGTGAGAACTAGAATGTTTCAAGATAATATTAGAATGGTTGTTTAATTGTGAATTTCTTTCAGTGCTTTCTTTTCACTGTCGAACTTGTTTTAATGTATGCACTTCTGACTTGTTTTATTAGGACTTCCATACGAAATCAACTACTATTGTTTACTCCCTTGTCTACCATATTCATAACTATAAATATATAAATATTGTATATTACTATCTAGTGATGACGTCTCTAGTGGAACTTTTGCATCATGAACTAGATGTTGTATTCGGTTCTAGTATGGTATTGCGAAACCAGCCAACAGCAGCAATACTTGTGGAAGATGCAGTCTGCAGATGTGCACGACTTGTAAAGTCATCTCCACTTCATTTCTCTCTTTTCATTATAAAACACCAAGCAATGTGAGAGTGTCTGTTATTATATCATCAAACTATTATATAAATATTCACTTCAAAACCAGTGTTCAAAGTTCAACCCAAGAAAATATTTCTCCCTTCAACACGGTGCCTTCTGGACAGGAAATTTTGGTTAAGGCAATCATAATTAAGGTCCCCATAGTGGCATCGAGAGATCGATATGTATCTACAATTCTCATGTTCAAAGTCTAAAGTTCCGTAACCAACAATCTAACCCGACCAAGTCTTAGTGCGTATTTGAGTTATCTTAAAAAAGTTGACTTATACGTGTAAGTGAATGAATTCTTATAAGTTATATTGGTTTTTGGATAAATTTATTTATAAGTTAGTTACAAATTTGCTAATTTACATTTTAAAAATAATTATTAAATACAATGAACTAAATACATTCATTTTAAATTAAAAAAATATTTAAAAGCACAAATGTAAAAATATGAAGTATTAAAAGACAAAGAAATCAAGCAATAAATCAATAAATTAAAAAAAATATACGTTGTTACTAACATTCAACTTATGAACATGTAAGTTATAAGTTGGATTTTCGGTTGCCAAACATGCCATTAATCTTAAAGATGTTGCTTTTGTTTTTAAGTTTAAAATAAAAGAATAAAAGATATTTGTGATGATGTCACCTCTGAGATACTCTGTGTGATGTCAGCTACAAATGACCAGACTTTGCTTAATACTGAGGTGCTTGACCATAGTTGTTTTAATTAACCTTAAAAGAAGACCCCTCACAATCTAATTTCAGAAATGCTGCATATGCTTTGCATCAAATAAATCTTGTTAAACTCGATTCTCTCTCACTCTTCACATTCTTCTTCTCGATGTCTGATCAAGAAGCAAGGGATCAGCTCAGTTACAATGATTCATTGCAAAGATTGTTGTTTACATCTAATGACTCTTCTTTCATTGCACCACTTCATCATCCTTCTCAACACATGAACTTTTCTGATAATTATTTGCATGGATCCTCTAATTACATTTCGCGTGCTAATGTCTTTAATCTGTCATCAACTTATGATTCGAATATTTCTACTCGAAAGGATGATTCCCCGGTGATGATATCTTCTTGGACAGAGGCTGGTAATGATGAAGAAGAAGAAGCTAACGTTAGCAAGAAATGTAAGCAATCGAAACTGGACGGAGGAGAGATTTTAAAGGAAATGTAAGGCAGCTAACATTTTATACATAGAGTTGCATCAATCTTTTTTATGTGTTTGAGCTGGAATATGTTGCACACCTTGTGAATAAAAATAATTTTGGGTTGATTTAATTGGATCATATATAAATTGTAGAAGCAAGCCAAAGAAGAAGGTAGAGAGAAAGGAAAAGGGGTCAAGATTTGCGTTCGTGACAAAGAGTGAGACCGATCATCTTGAAGATGGATATAGATGGAGAAAATATGGACAGAAGGCTTTGAAGAACAGCCCTTATCCAAGGTCTTTTGCTGTTTATTTTCGTTTACGCATCGAACATGACTTAATTTCAAATGCGAAAATAATTTTTTCGATTTCTTCCGTATAACTAGATATGAATTATTTACTTTATTTGAAAGGATTATTTAAATGTGAAAAATATGCTGCAAAATATAAAAATATATAAATGGGACCGTTTTACATGCATCCAGATACATAATTTTGACTACCGAAAAGACTCTAGATCACAGAGGAAGCAAGTAGGTCTAGAACCGGACCGAATTGAAAGAACTGAAAATCGATTTTTTTTTTGAACTAAATCGGACCGAAATTCTGTACTGACCGAACCAGAACCGAATCGAAATAATTCGGTTAATTCGATTCGGTTTTAAGAACCAAAATTTATTAAAAAAAAAAACATTTTTCTCCATGCTCTAAATTGTTATTTCAAAATGCAGCTATGTTGATCCTGCTACTGGACGTAAATTCTACTCAAGAGCACGTGTTTAATTATCACCCTAGTTGATAATGTTTGTCCCCTATACTTTTGTTTAATTTCTTAAAATTTTATTGACCAATGACATGTTATTATATTATAAATTATTACAATATTATCTTTGGATTAGTCTTTTTCTGTATCTATTGAACTTTCTGGCAATCTATTGTGTACAGGTTGTAAACAAGGCAACTGCTACCGATACTACTATTATCTAATTTTAATTTGTGTTTGAGGAATTGAATTAGTGATTGAGCGTGGTAGGTACTATATAGATAGGCCGTGGAAACTGATAAGTGATGTAATATTACTGAACTGATATATATATTATACATATAAAATTAATATATAAAAAACATATAATTATATAGTAAAAATATTTCGGTTTATTCGGTTCGGACCGAATTTTTTTTGAAAGAAACGAACGGATAGCGGTTTGTACGAGTTCAAGTTATACTCGGTTTATTCGATCCGGACCGAAAAAATCAAAATTTCAGAAAATTAGAACCGAACCAAACAGAAATTATATGATTCGATTCAATTTTTTGATTCTGATTCGGCTCTGTTCAACTCTATAAGCAAGAATTTTTGTTCACACTTGAGTTAGGGTTTTGAAGTGACCACTTACTATGTACTAGAGTAGAACTTTAGGTGACACACACACGACTTCAGGGGCAAGTCTTTTTAAAACTATAATTAAAAATAAAAATAAGTGCTAGGATGACTCAAAACGGTTACCCGAAGACCAAGTTAGTATATATTATTAAACTTTTATTCAATATCTTGAACTTGGTCTGTTGAACCTTTCGTTATCACATGTATATCAAAATTATATTGAACAAATTTCGGGATGAGCGAGAAAAATCGTTACTACTTTCTAGATACATACATACACGACTTTAGATAGCTAGACACTCTACTAAAATTTTGGGGATTAATGCAGGGGATACTATAGGTGCACAACACAAAATTGCGGGGTGAAGAAGCGAGTGGAAAGGTCATTTGAAGATCCATCAGTTGTGATCACAACCTACGAAGGTTCACATAACCATCACTTGCCCGGAACTCTTAGAGGAAACGCCACCATTAGCAGCCCGAGCTTTCACAATCCGTTGAATTATCCTGATTACAACTATGAACATACTGGCGGAACTACAAGGTCTAATGATAATTTGTATTATCATGATCAACCGCATAGCATTCCCACTCCACTTCACCATCTTCAATTTTATGGCTAACTTCGTTTTGCAAACACACTGTCTAACGATATATGTGTGTATCTTCTATGGTGTTTTCTTGGATTTACGGCAAGTTGTTTACCTTAATGTATCTAGCCTTTGAGGACTATGCATGCTGTGCTTCTCTTCTTTCCTTGCTCCCCAATGATTATTAATCATCTACTCTTGTACTGTGATCCCAAACATAGTTCCCGAATCCACCGTGTTGGTCATAAAATAATTAAATAAAGTAGATTCCCGTGTATTCACAATAACACCGCTAATTAAAATAATCTAAATTATCACATCAACTGTGCCACATAATTTGAACTTTTTTTAAACCAAAGTGAATAGGGCATTTCTTAATTAGCAAAAAAAAAACAAAAAATAGGGCTTTTCTTAATCTTCAATATTTGTAACTTAAAATAGGTTACATTAAATTTGCAAGAACAACAAAAACGGAGAGTAAAAATTTGATTTGTTGTTTCTTCTACACATTATTGTTTACCTTTAAATTGAGAAATAAAACCATCACAGGCCCAATTTTGTGTTGACAGGCCTATGCTATTGCCCATTGATTTCGTTTTCTCTTTTGCTAAATGCCCATTTATTTCTCCTTTTTCTAAAAGGCCCAAACTCTTTCTTTTTGGGGGGTAACCACGTCAAGTAAATGTGAAATCATAAATGTGAAAGATATGTGAGACAGTGAGAGCTAAGTTAATCAAGTCAAATTATAGGTGACAGGCCGCGGGTAGCTATATATAGGTTGGGTTAAGGAGAAGACCAAAGAGAGTCTATATTTACAAGCGGAACTTGAGAGTGATTAGGGATAATTAGTCAATAAATGTCTCTCTCAATCTCTAACCAAGGTGAAATACATCTATTATCTTCCACGAATTGGTATATTAAATTAGCGGAGGCCTGCTCAAACTAAGTAGAAACACTCAACTTTAAATCCATAAAAATTTACAGTCCAAGAGTACTACAACATGTTTCAATAATACATTCTTTTAGACTGGACAGGAATATTCACCTTCGGGAGCTCCGTGCAAAGTAATTAAAGGATATTCATCGGTCTATCAACCGCACCCATGATCGAGAATCTATAAATACCGACGTAAACACGGCTTCTAAATCACTTAAATTATAATAAATATCAAATAATTATATTTAAATATGTGGTCGAGAATAAAATAATTTTTTTTTATTGAATTTTATACATTTTTCATCCATGTCACCATAACCAAATAAAAATTCATAAATTCTAGTATTTTAGATAATATAGTTAGATTTTTTTTAATTTATTTACTATTTATTTTTAATTAAATTATAAAAATAAATAGTAAATAATTTATAGAGTTAAAGCATGAAGTGGGGATACAATTGGATCAATGAGAAAGCAAGTGGCCGCATGAGAAGCTTATTTCAAACAAGGAACTCAATGTAACATAACACTTTTACTCATCTAGCAACCACCTTATAAGTTCATTAAACATCAATTTGACTATACATACACTCTACCTCATTTATCAAAGAAAATGACATTTTCCTACTAGGTTTCATTTTCTTTGTGATCTTTGCAGAATTTATGTGTGCTTTCTTTATTTTTAATCATATATATATACACATGCGCTATCATGTACAGCTGATGAGATTGACTGCCCAATGTAGGGCTGTCAAAAAAATCCGAAAAATCCGATATCCGTTCGAAATATCTGTATTCGTATCCGGAAAAAAGCGGATATTATCCGTATCCGACATGAACCGGATATTATCCGTATCTGAATCCGAATATTTCGGATACGGATACGGATATAGGCACATCCGTATCCGAAAATATCTGAAAATATCTGAATTCAAAATTAATTATATATTATATTTATATTATATATATATTAAAAATATTATATTATTTTTATAGTATATATATTTATATATCATTTTTAATCAAATATTTTATATGCATAATTTATTTATGATTGTAATAAATATTAGATAATTATATTTATAATATAAATATACTATTTTAAGGATAAGAAAACTATCCTTAAAAATATAGATAAATAGAATTTTGAAAATGTAATAAAAAAAATCTTAGATAAATTTAAGTTTTAATTAAATATTAAAAAAAGTAATTTTTAATAATTTTTTACAATTTTTTTGAATTTTAATAATAAAATTAAAATTCTGACTGAAATCGGATTCGGATACGGATATTATCCGGATCCGGATACTACCCGTCGAATTCGGATTCAGATATTTTTATTTAAAAAATTTCGGATTCGGATACGGATTCGGATACAGATGCGGATTTTCGGATTCGGATTCAGATACTGACAGATCCGTATCCGAATTATCCGTTTGACAGCCCTAGCCCAATGCAATGAATATCACCCAAGTCTAACTGCCGTGGCATACTTGAGAGTCACTGGATTCCAACCAAACCTCTACTTTTTCCTCGATAAAAATAGGCATTTGGATTATAAAACGGAAAGTTTGAGCTATATTTTAAATATGTTATTGATGGAATTTCTGGAAACTAACTTGGAAGTTGTTCCTTGTTATGAGTACTTAAACTTTCATGTTTGGATCTAAGATATTTTCTTAGTGGAATCCATAAATAAATTGAGTTGAAATGAGTTGCTTGAAACGGGTTTATGTGGGTTGTTTAAGTTGAAAAAACTTATGTCTCACATAGAATTGGTAATGAAAGGTTGGTGGCTTTATATAGTAACATGTGCAAGAGTAGTGTACAACTACTAAGACATGTGAGTGTGTATGGTGTTATTGTGTGCCTCACGCGCGCGCGCACACACGCGTGTGACGCCGCCGCCCGACTCCACTCGGGTCGAAGGGCGATTTGAGCGAATGTCTCGGCGTCTCGCGAGGCGACCTGGGCAACGAATTTTATTACCTGTTTAGTCTCGCGAGGCGACCTGGGCAAGGAATTTTATTACATGTTTATTTAATATTATTTATTGATTTAATTTAACAGTATCAGAATTTATTTGTAACAGCTAAATGTACTGGGTTAGGATTTACGTTAACTCCTGATGAGATTAGTCATGATGGCCTGAGTTAACTACTAATCCTGATGGCATTTAAATCCCGATAGACGAGTAAACTCTGATGGCTCTAGGTTCTGATAGGATTAAATCCTGATGGAAGCCGTAACTGATATTAAATCCTGATGACAGCTGTTAATGAAATTAAATCAGAATATTTAGTATTAAATGTTATATCTGAAGCTACGATTTTATTTTGTCAGTTACGTTTTATTTTGTATTATATATACAAAACTAAACGTTTGACAAAATAAGAAACTGTGAGCGATATACGTAACTCAGAAAATCCTAGCAACTATCTTCTTCTTTGTTCTCTCTCAATACATACAAATTAAATACATAGTTCTTAGGCGAACTAAGGTGATGGTCGTTGTTGATCATTGTCGTTACTGTGAGCGGATTGATCTGTGTTGTTTTATCTTGGAAATGATATTGCCGCAACCCAACACAGCGTAAGTGGGGCAATAATCTCTTCAAGAACAATCAAGACTTCTCGAAAGGCTTGGCGACTCAGCTGTTCTATTCTTTACACTATTTGTTAAAGCGACAGAGATAATTGTTCTTTCTTATCTTGTTATTTACAGTCTCTAATTATATTTTTGTTTCGACCTTTTTGTTTATTTCGTTAATTGGTTTTATTTGCCTGTTCTTGTTAATATAAATATATATAACTGCCCTAATATTGTTACTGTGTAGTATAGTATTATACCCAACACTTTTTACATCAAAAGGTAAATTAAGTATATCCTCTCTATAGCAAGATGCGATAGGATAATGACAAGGGCTTATTCTCTATCATCCTAGGTATCCAGAGATTATTTAAACATATACTAATTTATAAGGTATATAATCTTAACTAGCGTAAAAGCCCGTGCGAGGCACATGCATTGCAATAATTTCTCGCACGAAATTGTTTATATATTGAGATAATTTTGTAATTTAAAATTCAAAAAATGATAATATTTCAATTTTATCTCATATTTTAATAGTAATTTTGTAATACGGCATACCAATTACATTAACCAGATATTCTATAACTTGATTAAATTTCATAAAATTTGGATAAATATCCATACGATAATAATCGCATGATTACATTTAATTGCTAAAATATTAATATGATTTTCGATGATGTGATAGGAACTTTATCAAATTGAACCTTTGAGTATATAATAATATGGTTTTTGATGACGGAACTTTATCAAATTGAACATTTGAGTATAAAATAAATAAATATTTTTGAAAATTGTCAATATATAACATAGGTAATGTGATTTTAACTTAGTTAGAGTACATTTTTAAAGAATCGATATATACTGCTGGTCCTTGAGTATTGCAAGGAGGAGGGGGGGGGGGGGTTGAATGCAATATTGATAAATTTCAATCTATGTTTCAACAACTAAAACTAGGATTAATGTTTATCAGTAGAAGAAATGCAAACACAAGTAGATTACTCACAAAATAAATGTTTTATTTATTTTATAAAGTGTTGCTACAACCTTGAGAAAAAATTGGGTTTTGATTCTTCAGGAATATCCAACATAGAATAAGAGATAGTCTAAGTATACTACTCATATCTCTATCATCACGGGTTTGTGGAGCTGTTGTCATTTTCTTGTGGCAACTCCTTACAATTTGCCTACCCGTGTGTCTTACCCAAATTGTTATACAATCAGAGTTATCAGTACAGGAAAAGCAATCTAGATACATTCTATATTTAGCTAACACAATTCCAGTAGATATTGATTTGTCATACTCTTGAATTGGTAAGCTTTGTCTTGTTATCCCTTAAGCTTCTGTCGTAGTCTTTGCAGACCTGATGGAGTGTTGGGATACTGCAGCACGCCTGTTTCTTGAACATATAAACTGTCACATGTTTGACTGGGTAGATCCCCAATTCAAAGTTTATCCCTTTGAGACAATATCCTGAACTACCAAGTTTGCTGTCACAAGAATATGCTTTTGGTGACATTATGAAATCCTCGCAATAGATGTTGTCAAGAGTCCCAAACTTGCTGTCAGGAGAATAGAGAATTGCTGTCTCAAGGCTTCCGACAATGTTGCTGTCAGAGTGAATACGCTGTCATGACTTGCAACATGCTATCTTCTTGCAACCTTACTGTCAGTGATATGATAGTAACTTTTATTCTTGCTGTCATCCTGATGTAATTCTTGAGGCTTGAACAAGTGAATGAACTTCTTCCAAGATATACAAATAATTTTATTACAACAAATGAAATGGCTACAAGCACATACTCTGGCTGTGACAGTATGTTCTACTTAATGAAATTAAGTATTACTAAACACAAAGTTAAGTTGTCTTCTAAGCTATCACCCATTAATCCTAACATATACGTAAGGCGAAAACATATTATAAAACTATTAATATTATATGAAAGTCGTCATTGCGGTGTATATCTCATTTTTTTTATATATTACATACATATTTTTATATTTTTAAACTCAAATGTTTAGTTTTAGTCTAAAATTTATTACACAATATCAAAATTCTATTTTAAAATTTTGGTAATTTGAAACAGTTTTTATCTTATAATATGAATTATTTTTTTACTCAACTTGAATTTTTACAAATATTTTTATCAATGTAAATTATGATTAGACGACCTTAATGATTGTGCATCAACATAATATTTAAGATGAAATTTTTTGGTTTCATCATAGGTTGATCTAAGTATATGTTATAACTCAACCATCATATATTATGTTGATTATTTGATCAATTTAGTATACTATTTAAAATTCATATTACCATGCTTTGAGTTATAGTCTAATTGGTCATTTCGAATACTTATTGTAATTTTGTAATATTTATAATTAAAAAAAACATATCTTTTTTCATTTTATATTGAATATTAATTATGTTATTTTTTATATATACAACAAAAATCCTAATAAATTCATATTTTTTTAGGAATCGATTACATTTATGTATAATTTTATATTATTTAAATTTTTATTTTTTATATCAATCATTTAAAATGACAAAAGAGAAATATAGAGTATACTCAATCCATTAAAGTATTTTTTTTGGAATATATAATATGCAACATTATATAAATAATATAAACCAACGTTTTTTTTTTTTTGAGAAAATGTGATTTATCTAAAAATATTTTTAAAGAAAACTCAAAATAACGTATAGTATAATGGTTATGATATGAGTTTGATTAGAGGATGTTAGTGGTTCGATTTTCAACAATAACATAATTTCATCTACTCTTTGCATAAATATAAAAGAGAAGATGTTTTTTTTGTAATTTTTGAATATATAGGAGCAAAATCGTAAATTCATAGGTATTAAAATGACATATATCAATCATTTAAATTGACAAAAGAGAATTGTAGATCATGCTTAATCGATAAAAATATTTTTTGTAATTATATATTGTGCAATATTCTAGAAATAATATAAATCAATATTTATTTGCTCTATAATAAAAATAAAAAAGGACGGGAGAATATGTGATTTATCTATTAAGATTTTGAAAGTAAACTTAAAACAAAATGTAGCATATTGGTTGTGGTGCAAGTTTGAGTGTAGAAGGTCAAAGGTTCAATTCTCAAGATTAACATATTTAATTTAATTTTTGCATAAACATTAAAGGGGTGACATTTTTGTAAATTTTCAAAAATAGGGGCAAAATCGTAACTTCGCATACATTAAAGTGACACTTTTTGTTTGTGTGATGATTTAATATATAATAATAAATGATAGATTATTCCGAAAAAAAGTATATCCTCTGTCGTGATAGAAGGGTGGAGGAGGTATGTTTGGGTGTAATTGAGACTGAATGCCGAAAGGATCGAGTTGCACCATATTTTATGAGAATAAAGTCGCAAAAGTTACATAATTCTTGAAAAAGAAAATGAATTTTTTTATCAGTAAATTTTATATACTTTTAAAAATCAATCACTAAACTATAAACTTTTTTGTTCGTATCACTAACGTTCTATTGAATTTTAAAATTAACATTTCGTTAAAATAACCTAAATGCGCTAGGTTTCTTATTCCAGGAGGCAGGAGCCTATTGGACTCGGCTGCCGCCTTAAATTCAAGCACGGATAAACACACACGTTTCATCTGAGAGAAGAGGCTATGTTATGTTAATTACACGCTAGCTAGTTGAAGGGTTGAATAATTCCGTCACTAACATGATACCCTTGGCTCATCCTTTGCGTCTCATACTTCTCTGGTATGACAAAGTTGAATTCAGACACAGGTATGTGTGATATTAGTAGAATTTCATTGCATACGCTTGAGTCTTGACTCTTTGTCGTTGCATGTGCTGTCAGTTAGCCTGTCATCCAACATGAAATCATTAATTCACTACTACATATATATTTATCTTAAGTTGTAAAATATATACAAGTTATCAAAATCCCCTTGGTCCAGCTGCATTAAGGAAAGGTAGTTATGTAAATGTAAGCAAATTATCGGTCTGGGGGCACAAAAGTTTTATAGAAAAAACAAATTTGTAAGAATTATCCGTTAAGAAATACTCCGTTAAAACTCCCTATGTTTGATTGTTAGAGCATTTCCAATCCCTTACACCGTTTAATGTGATTTTTACATTATTTTGGTGTTAAAATTGCAGTATATTCATAGTCGATTCCAATCCATCAACTCTAAGTTTTACACCAAAAAAATCTTTATGTGCTATAAAGATTACTTTAATGTTTAAAGTATCAAAATCACAAAGTTAGTAGGACATATGAGGGATGAAATTGTTTTTACTCGACTAGGACAAGGATAAAGTTGAAATTTATAAAAACTCTAAAACTTCGGTGTTACTCCAAATTTGGAATAATTTTTGGTGATCCATAAATATATATTCCTAATAAAAAAACATCATTTCTTTGTAGATCTACTTGATGGTGATATTTGTTCCCATAAGTTGAGACTTATTAAATGATATTAAGGGGTTCATATTATTATCAAAAAAATTATCAATTATGCAAGTATCTAGTACTTTCTCCCTCCCTGCCACCCAATTACATTGGGACTCGACACGTATTTTAAGTCTCCTATAAATTATATTTTTATAAATTATTTTTATAAATTATTTTTAATTTTTTTTGTTCTGAATTAAAATTTAATGTTTAAATTTTTATTCAGAGAAAAAATAATTTAAAAATAAGTTATACAAGTATAGTTTATATACACCTTAAAATGCGTATTAAGTAGTGAGAAAAAACTGTATATTAGTGAATGATACGGAGAGAGTAATAAATTTGTAACAAATTTTGAATTTTAAGCATTTTTCATGTCAGAATTCGGTTCTTGTCGGGGATGCGTGATAACAATAAATGAAATGTTAGATTTGATTTTAAAATGGAGATCAATACTTAGGTGACAACGTTGTCTTTAATTAATCTTATAAACTCATAGGCAAGTGTTCAATAATGTTATACATTATTCAATTTAACATTTTCACTAATTTCAAAATCTTCAACTGATTTTAATTGACGCATAGACCAATTAAGTATGATTTTTGATCATCAAAACACCGACTTCTGGTTCATATTAACATCTAGATTAAATACACATACATTAAAATTGATTAATCGGATTGATTTCAACTAAAATGTAATATGGTTGGGACCAAAAACACAAGAACTTAAAAGTAAAATTATTTATTTATTCAAAATGAAACAAAGGAATATAGAGAAAAAATAAAAAATAATATACCTGTTAGATGTGAATTCTAATTTAGTTATTAGCTAACTAATTATAAATAAGTAGTTAGGTTGGCATATATTCATTTAAATTAAATCATAGATACTATATAAAAATAAATTTATAATTAAAGGAAATATTTTAGAATGTATGATACACTCTCGTGAATATATGTATTTTAATACGCACAAAAAATAAAATGATCAAAGTGTTTATAGCCTTTTAATATTTATTAATTAATGTCTATTACAATTACGGCCATATTTCTTCGAATATATGAAATTTATAACATATTAAATTAATATTAATATATATTTCATATGAAGTCTACTTACATTTAAATCTTGAAATTATATAAATTCTTAGTTAAATTAAAATCATAAATTATTGAAAGAACATCAAAATTGATTTACATGTGACATTTGCACTCTATCAGAGCGAAAATTTAGACAAAGATTAGAGTGCAGTTTCAAGACATTAATACCTTATATATAATAAGAGTAAGGGAGATTTTATCCAAAAATTTGGTCACTACCAAAAGTATATGATCCGTTGGATTATAAAACTATAAATATTCAAATAGATGAGGACCGTTAGATATAATATTAAAAATTGTATTTGATTAATAATAGGATAGTATTTAAATACTAAAAGATGTATTTTGATAATTTAAACCAACTATAAATGGGTTTTCTATATTGAATAGAAATCTTTATGTAAAAATTCGTAATTATCTTTTCTCTTTAGTTTATGGATAGTTCCAGTTAGATAAAAATTAATGAACAGTAAAGTGATTATCTAAATTTTAATAAATATTTTTTTATTGTAGATTTAATTTTTTTCCTAATTCTTTTAAATTTATAAATTCTCTTTTTATTTCAATAAAATATTAAAATCAATTTAAGAAAAAATTAAAATCGATATGGTCTGTGTACGATCACTATACGACCAAATTAATAATTACAGTTAGATCTTAAATAGATCGATTAGAATTGTTAGATCTAATATTAAAAAGTGTATTTGATTAATAATATAATTATATTTAAATACTAAAAAGTGTATTTTGATAATTTAAAAGTTTTCTATGTAAAAATTCTTAAATATCTTTTCTCTTGAATTTATGTATACTTCCAATTAGATAATAATTGTTAAACCAAATATCAACATAATAATTCATATTGATTATAATATTAAAAATTATCAATATAATGCTGATGTATATCATACTAACAATGATACACGTGAACCTAAAGAGACTTACGAGAACTCCTGTACATAAATAAATTTAAACACTTTTTTTTCTGAAGAAACATAACAATTTGATTAATCCAAATTATAATTATATTATTTTACATATAACAAACATAAAAGAATAATATCAAAATATTATTAAAATATTGAGGGTTTCATATTCATAAACGATAATTTTGAATATAATACTTATATTAAAATGTGTATTTGATTAAAGGTAGGATTATATTTAAATACTAAGAAGTGTGTTTTGATAATTTAAACCAATTATAAATTGGTTTTCTATATTGAATTGAATTTTTTTATCTGAAAATTCTTAACCATCTTTTGTTTTCGGTTTATGTGTAGGTCAACAGGTCAAGTTAGATAATAATTATTAAACCATCATTAAATTAAAGAAAATTTCGTTAGTTTCGCATGGGTTGTAAAATCGTCAAAATTCAATTTCTAAAACTCAGGATATAACCCAAATAGTAAAGTGAGTATCTAAATTTTAATAAATATTTTTTTTATTTTTGTAGCACCAGTTTATTTATTTTTCCACTAATTGTTTTAAATATAGAAATTTTATGTTTCTTTCAATAAAGTATTAAAATTAATTAAGAACAAATTCAAATCGATAAAGAATATAATAATATGAGAATAAAATTTTATATAATCATAACATAATTTTTATTCTATTTAATAATTTTTAAGTAATAATGTATTTTAAAATTTTATATACACTGTAAATAAAACCGAAACATTAAAAGTAAAAGCAGTTAGTAAGATATTTATATCAGTATATACTTGATATCCTTATTATATTAAATCCTTATATATAATAAGTATAATATGGATCTTATCCAAAATTTTGAAGGTACGGTCTTGGACAACCAAACTAATAAGGACCATTAGATCTTAACTAGATAAATGAAAATCGTTAGATCAAATATTAAAAAGTGTATTTTATTAATAATAAGATTATATTTAAATTTTAAAATGTGTATTTTGATAATTTAAACCAAATATAAATAAGTTTTCTATATTGAATAGAATTCTCCATGTAAAAAATTCGTGACTTTCTTTTCTCTTTCATGGACAATTCCGGTTAGATAAAAATTGTTAAGCCATCTTTTAATTAAAGATAATTTAGTTATCTGGGTGTAAAATCGTCAAAATCTAATTTTTAAAACACAAGATAAAGCCCAAATTAGTAAAATGGGTATTTAAATTCTAATAATAATTATTACGTCATCATTATTTTAATGTCAATTTAATTACTTTTTTCTAACTATTTTAAATTTAGAAATCTATGTTCAAAAATTGAAATCAATCTAAGAAAAATTCAAATCAACAAAGAATATAATAATACGAGGATAAAATTTTATAAAATTGTGCATATTTTTTTATCTTATTTTATTAAATTTTTTATCATAACTAATTAAATATTATTTATTATTAAATAATAAATTATACGCAAATGGTGATTTTGTTTTATAAGAACTCATAGAGACCTAATTTCATTGTTAGCAGGACTATATTCATATTTAAAAAAACCGTATTTTGAAATTTTAGACTCAGCTACAGAAGAGACCTAACTTTTTTAACCTATATACATTGTAAATTATTAAATTCGAAACTTTAAAAGTTTTTTAATCAATTAGTATAGTACTTTTTTGAAAAATCGTACTTTATAAAAAATATTATCAAATAACCCATGTCTACAAGAAAAAAAATGAATTTTTTTTTAATTTTCAAAACAATCCTGTAAATTTTAATATGTTGTTGGTAGATTCAAACCTTAGATCATTGCACGTGATAAATTTTACTCTTATATCTAACGTTTCTCAACAATTTAATTTGAAAGATCCAACGATTATGAATTGAGTGATCAAGCGACCATACTTATAAGAAATCTTTCATTATTTAGTCTTTAATATAATAACATAGATTTTTACGGGATATACTATAAAAAAATGAATTTTTTACAGAATTTTGATCGTCACAGTGTACTACTTTAAAAGAAGAACCAATACAAAAAAATATATATATTTTAATTGATAATGTATTTTCTCAAAAGTTCAAAGTTCCCGCATCATTAACATATTACAAAAGAGAGTATATTATATTTTAGCAATAAATATTTAAAAAAAATATATTAAAAAAATATTTAAAAAATTAATGATGTTATCGTGGTAGTTTGGTCCTAAATACCGCCAAAACATTCTCAACCGTTAGATCCAATACTTTGAAAAATAGAAGATCAAGATTATATCATATAAAAAGAAGTTATTATCTAAAAATGATATAAGTTAAAAGATATTATATTAGGATTTGATTTTCTAAAAAGTTAAAACATAAAAAAAGTTGTAATTAAATAATGAAACCCATTTAATATCAAAATAATAAAAATCGTTTAATCTTAAATAGATAGGTGAAAACCGTTAGATTTAACATTAAAAACTTTATTTGGTTAATAAAAAGTATTCTAATAATCTAAACTACATATAAGTAGATTTCCTAAATCGAATAGAATTCTCAATATTAAATTTTGTCACTTTATTCTCTTTTTAGTTTTAGAATAGAATTTCATGTGGACCGTAAAATTCGCCAAATCTAACTTTTATAACTCAATATAAACAAATATTAAATTGAGCGTGTAAAATATAATAAATATCAAAATTTTAACTATAATTCTTTTTGGCTAAATCTTTTTTAACAATAATTTAATCATGTAAACTAATAACTTTTAAATATTAAAATATTCATAAATAAATATAATTATAAATATTAAAAAAACAATCGTGTGTTCCATGGGTAATTAAAATATAATTATAAACAAAATAATTATAAATAAAATTTAAGTAACCGTGCATCGCACGGGCTATAAGCTAGTTATTATAAACAGGATTATGGATAACGATTAAAATGTGTAATTATACCAACAAGCTAAAATATTTTTGAAAACTAATCGGTGTAAATCAAAAATAGATTTTTTGGCAAAGTTATAATGAAAAATGATATTTAAGACAATGAGACTCGGCAATATACTAAAAATCATCAAAAAAAATTCGGAATAAATATACTATTTAATCCTATCACCCAGCATAAGGAGGCATTTGTTCACAGCTAAACGAGATAATTTAAACTGAACTACTCAAATAATTGCTGCTGGTATTATTTGCTTACATTTTTAGATACTGAAAATTCTACAGCTCAAATTTTCTGAACGGTCCATCGGGCACAAATTAATATATTTTAGATAGAGTGACTAATATAATTTTGCGAAACTTTTATCCATAAAAAGTGTTAGAATTCTTTAGGAAGCGCACGTCCTTGCCTCCTATTTCCAAATCCCCTGGATGTTCATGGCACTATGCGACCATTAGTTAGTTAAATGAAATATAGAAAAACTTTTGTTTCTTTAGATGATAATCCGTGCAAAGCATGAATTTAGTTAATTTATTTAAAAATTTAAATTATTTATATAGAGTTAACTTTTATAGAGATCATGATTTAGTTGGAGAATTGGAGATTGTTAACGGAGGAATTTGTAATAACAAAATTTGATGTTACAAGCCGGAATTAAGATCTATGATGGTGGTTTGATGACAGAATAGTCGTCAGAGAACGGTGGTGATTGTGTTTATAAGAAGCTGAAATCAAAGGAGTGGTGGTGGTCTTTATGAGCTCTCAACGTCCAACCCCTTTAATGTGCATACGTACCAAATATTTATAGGGATCAAGTTTTACGTAGTTCTAATAGAACAAGGATCCTAAGTCTGCTAGAGATATGTCTCATTGGTGATAAGCATCAAACATAATCCATGTCGGACTAGAACTCTCAACTCATTATGAAATGTATCTCCAAACCCACTAAGGAGAGCCCATACGATGAATCCTAGCCCAATGACCCCAAGGCTCAACTATGACCGTGCCTTCACGGATACAACATTAGCCCTAACTACCGGAGCTAACATCAACCGCTACCAACTACCACATCAATCATTTAGTTGCAGGGACAAGTCATGGCTTACTTCAAATGCACAAGATGATCCTTACCCCCCGATGAGGATAACTCACCAGACTACAAGGCAAGTACTCCAAAGTTATCGTCACACCACGCGTACCCTACTCCCCCAACAAGGATAACTTGCTAGAATACATGAATAGACCATTTAAGTGTATAGACAGGCTTAATCACACCTTGATTCCCCAATAAGGATAACTTATTAGAATACAGAATCAGGCCTTCAGTCATGTGTGGTCTTCATCTTGTGGTCTTCTATAAACCTTCAATACGTGTCACCCATTAAATGATATTCTATTCCTTCTTCATGGTTTCTCCAAGTTGGCGCCCCAACTTGGTCCTCTTCATCATGTTGGCGCGCCAGCCTGTGGTTCGCCCAAGGTTGGCGCTCCAACCTTGGTCCTGCCCATGGTTGGCATTCCAACTCATACCTACTCCTGTTTTGGAGCTCCAAGTTCACCTCATGATACCTTTATCTATCATTCATATTAATATACCCCTGTAATCATGTCATCCTAATAGTTGACCATCTTCAAATAGTCAATTCTCTCCTTGTATAATTTTTGGGTGTAACAACTACCTCCCAAGCCTCTATTGTATTTGAAAAATATAAAAAGGCTTTCATAAGACAAACTAAAAATTTATAAAGTGGCTCCTCAATGTTGGCGCGCCAAATTTGTATTGGCGCTCTAAATAACCCAAAACGCTTTTAATATGTTTTGATGCTTCAATATATAAAACTTCAGAATTTAAATATGAAACCCTTCATCTCTTTTTTTTATATACGAATACACGTACTTTTATACGGTATGTTTTTAGGGGTATTTAAACCCTAACCTTCCCCCCTTTTTTCATTTTATCATTTTATTTCTCTCTTTTCAAGAACACTCTCAAGGAGTTTAATCGTTTTTTCGCTCAAATCAACTTCAAACCTTCGTCACTCATCAAATTGATAGCAACCCATTCATCTCTGCTACTCAAGGTACGTTTTGAGCCCCTTCTCGTTGATTTTCACTGTATATTCTGTTAGATCTATGTGTTTTAAGTTTTGTACTCTTCGTGTTCTTCACATGTTTATATGTATATTGTTGTATGTATAAGTGTTTGATCTGTTCTTTCCCTGCCATGCTTTTCGAATTATGTTCTTGACTAATAACTGGTTATAGGCTTATTGGGGCATCAATAAATTCGGCGCGGTAACCCTATAGATTTTATAGGACTATCTGTAGATGATATATCAATTTCCTTTGTTAGTTACTTGTAGCATTTAGGCAGTCCAAGTTGGCGCGGCAACCCTTTATAGAAAAGATGTGTTCCCCCGCTTATCTTCTTTTCTTCTTGGCTTGCAGCTGGCTAGGAGGGGGAACGTATCCGTAACATCACCTTTCCATCCATTTAAAGATTTTAACAGGAGAATTGGTCTTCCCTCAACACAATTCCACTATCCTTCTTATCAATACTCTAGAACCAAACCTTCAGACTTGGCGCGCCTATTAGAATTACATAATTATGAGCCAAACTTTTTAACCATTTCTCCATCTCCAAGATCGAGCTCGAATCAATCGACTGAATCTCCAGTTGAAAATATAACCAATCCAACACCCATACTCCGTCCTATTGACTATGATTCTGAATTTGAAAACTGGGTTGAGCCACCTCTTACAAATACTTCCATTGCACGCCATACTACTAGTAAGAGAAAAAAAAAGATTGTCGTGGTGGAGAGTGATTACGAAGATGAATTATTAGATGAAATTCATGCCAACCTTTCAATAGTGAATGAGCTAAGAGAAGATTTAGAAAGAACTGAAAGCGTAAATATTGGCGCGCCAACTACCGAGGACATTCAAGAGGACGACCAATTTTCCTCTCCTGAATCTTCACCCGATGAAACTCTTCATTTCCCTTTGAAAACACAAGATATAGATGTTGATTGGTTCCAACATGAGGTGTTGTCAAAGAAGGAAATTGATCAAGTCATAAAAGACGCAGGAGTATTTGCATGTGTTAACATGTCTTCCACTATTCCTTTGAAAGATATCAAGAAGGTTATGAAGTTCTATGCCCAAGATGGAAAATTCTCCAAGCCTCATGAAGACATGTGCCTTCATAGGTTTGACATAGGAAATGTTAGAGTTCCCAGAGCTGTAGTCACAGATAGGCATATTCCTTTAGGAATTGGCGCGCCACTTCACCCTTGGTTGCGCCAAGTAGTTGAGTGGTATAATCTTGCACCCATCCAGTTATCACCTAATAGTTACAGAATGGCCCTCGGACTCTATATGATATATGCTGAACTTGAGTATCCTGAACCAACTATGACAGAGATAAGTTGGTTTTTTAGCCTTCAATCCAATATCCCTGGTTATTATTTCCTAGTTTCTTGGAGGGACCACATGTGCAAAGGCATCAATGATGGTAAAATTAGCAATATCAAGGATTGGAAAGAGAGATTCTTTTATCTCTATGATACTGCCAAACAACCAATTGAATTTGAAGTTGGTGGTAAGTATAGTCATCTTTATGTTGGCGTGCCAATTGAACATTGGCGCTTCAACTTTTATTCTGTCTTTTTTATTTATATTAGTCACTTATTTTAACATGTCTTCCTTTATCTTTCAGTGAAACAACCACAAACTTCACTCCAACCTCCTCTTTCTACACGATGCTCGACAGTTTTAGGTTTGTTAGAGTCTGGAAGGAAACTTAATTCTTTGATGACCCTTGACAATTTGAAAAAACACAAGTTCCTTCCTCCTTTGGCAGGTATTTCTGAGTCTTCCCCAAAAAAGAAAACAAAGAAAACCAAAGGAAAAAAGATAGCCATTATTAGTGACGAAGAAGGTAAAGATTACCCTCTGGCGCGCCAATGTATTTTTCTTCCCTAACCAACTATGTCTTTTATCATTTTTTCATTCATGTTTAATGCGTCAATATGATAACAATTCCTGAATGCTTTAGGTACTCTTGTTTTCCATTGTATCTGTCACCGTAGTTTATTAACTTATTCAACATGCCTAAAACTTTGTATTATGCAGATATGACTAGAGTCCCTAATTTCTTTGGCGCACCAAGGAGTAATTCTTCTGCTCGACAGAAAGCATCAACTACCACCATTCCAGTTTCAAGTAAAAAACATGTTTCCAGAAAAAAACAAAACTCAGGACCCTCCTCAAGACTCTCAACCCTCAAGTAAAAAACAGAACACAGGCAGGGCTGGAAAAACTGGAGAAGATCATCAGGTTGGTGAAGTCGGCGCTCCAAATGATTCTAGCGCGCCAAAATGTTCCTCTCTACGAGTGTTCAATGCCTTTGGCCACCTTGGGGACTCCCTTATCTCTGAGGTCGACTATAAGAGATGGATGGCTAGATCAGATGCCGACAAGCAAAAAATTGCCACTCGTGCGTCTCTTGACTTGTTCATGTTCAATTCTGAATGTGAAAAGAACAAAGAAGAGAACCTAAAATGCATGAAAGAGCTTGAGGCCGAAGTTGGGAAGCTGAAAACAGATGTGAAGTCCCTCAATACAAATTTGAACAAATTTGAGTCAGAGAGGAAATCAACCAATTCCACCATTTCTACCCTTGAAGCTAACTTGGAGAGCCAAACCCAGCTGGTGAAAGACAAGGACACCTTCATCCAATCTTTAGAGGAAAAGACCACTGACATACAGTTGAAATTTGAAGAACTTGAAGAAGAGAAAAGTTCTGGTTGGACGGCTAAAAAGGACAAGCTTGCTAAACAGTCCTTTGATGATGGGATCAAAGCCTACTGCATCACTTTCTTGGCTGGCGAGCCTGAGTATAATTGGCGCCCCAAATTTGGCGCGGGAATTACTGACTTCATAACCGACCTCTCTCAAAAAGAAGCCCAGACTATTACTGAAAAAAGGATAGCACTTGAAGAAGCTGTGGCTGCAGAAACGGCTGCTTTGGCGCGCCAAAATGCTGAGGATGCCAATCCTGAAAAAGACGCAACCCTGGATGATGTGGAGAATGCCACAATTGATGCGGATGCGGCAAATTCTACCAACACAGAAAATGTTGAAAACACTGAAGCCTAATGTCAGTTTTATTTTAAAATTTTAAACTCTTTTGATATGCAAATCATACGACTTTGCAAAGTTGTAACCCTAACTTTGGTTTAACTTACTTGCAACACCATTGGAGGGTGATTTTCACACCTTGCATATCCTTTCTTCATATATTTTTCATATGCATACTAGCAAGGGTAAAATGATTGGCGCGCCAACAAGCGAGGGGCGGCAAACCTCCCCTGTACTAAATTTCTGCACAGTCTTATTTGCGTTCATAATATTCAATCATAACATGATAACTAACAACTAAAAAGAAATAAATAGATTCATCCTTTGAACCACTTCAAAAAGATTTGAATTTTCATAACTTGTAATAAAAACGCCCTCACAGCTTATAGCACAGTGAGTACCAGAAAATAATTTGTCCTCGGCATTGCCGGTATCAAGGCTCATAGCCTAACAAAAATGTGAAATAAAAAATAATGCAATCACTAGCTCAGGGAAGTGTATAACTACTACCCCCCAGAGACTAGGAATAAATTTATTTGTTGTTAGTTTCAAGAACTACAAGAGGCTCAAAGGCTCTCTTATTGGTAATATTTCTTCAAGTGGATGACATTCCAAGCTTTTGGAATTGGTTTGTCATCCAAGTCTGATAGGTAATATGCTCCTCCCCAAAGAACAACTCTGACCTTGTAAGGACCTTCCCAATTCGCTCCAAAAACACTATGAACTGCTACTTTGGTACTTGGCATAACCTTTTTGAGAACCAAGTCACCAACTTTAAAAGAGAGAACTTTCACCTTGCTGTTGTAGAACCTTGCTGCCCTCTGCTAGTAAGCTGCAAGATTGACCTGAGAGTTTTCTCTTTCTTCTTCCAACAGATATAGATAAAGCCTCTGATTGGCCTGATTTGCCTCTTCATCAAAATTATCACGTCTAAATGAACCTACACCTATCTCCACCGGAACCATAGCCTCTGAACCATAAATCAGCATGAAGGGAGATTCCCCTGTTGTGGTCCTTGGAGTTGTATTGTAAGACCAAAGCACCATGGGCAACTCCACTGGCTAGCTTCCTTTGCTATTATCCAGCTTCGTCTTCAAGGTATGCTTTATAATTTTGTTCACTGCTTCAGTCTATCCATTGCTTTGTGGATGATATACAGCTGCAAAATCTTTCTTGATGTGTAATTCCTCACAAAGACCCTTCAACTCCTTGCTATCAAATTGTTTCCCATTATCAGAAATCAACATGTAAGGGATGCCAAACCTGCACACAATTGAGTTAAAAACAAAATCTCTTAGTTTCTTTGCAGTTATAGTGGCTAGCGGGGCAGCCTCCGCCCACTTGGTGAAATAGTCCACGGCTACCACTGCATATTTTACTCCTCCCTTTGCTGTTGGAAGTTCTCTAATCAGATCAATTCCCCAAATAGCAAAGGGCCATGGACTCATTAAGGATGTCAAAGAAGTGGCGGGGCTATGAGTGTAGTTTACAAACTTCTGACACTTATCACATGCTCGAGAGAACTTATAAGCGTCTTCCTTCATGGTAGGCCAGTAGTATCCCTGTTTCAAGATTTTTAACGCCAAGGATCCACCCCTGAGTGATTACCACAAATACCCTCATGAACCTCTCTGATGATGTAATTACATTCATCACCATCTATGCATTTCAGCAACGGTTGATTAAAACCTCTTTTGTATAACACCCCATCGTACTCCACATATCTTGCAACCTTGTACTTGAGCTTCCTTGCCTCGATTATATTTTCAGGCAGCCAGCCATCTTTGATAGACTTCCAGATTGGTGTCATCCATGTTACACGTTCAATCTCTTTTACTTGCATTACTTCTATTTCCCGCATACTCGGTTCCTGTAATACCTCCAAAGGAATAGCACCCAACACACTCACATCTTTTTGTGACCCCCATTTCGCAAGTGCATCAGCCTGTTCATTCTCCCCCCTGGGATCTTCACTAACTTTACTTTAGTGAACTTAGAGATAAGATGTAAGACACTTCTCATAGACAACTCTGTCTTTGGCCCATGAGCTTGAAAACCTCCATTCATTTGATAGACCACGATCATCGAATCACTTCGTACCAGTAAATTCTCCACCTTTATCTCCAGTGCCAGTCTCAACCCCCCGAGCAACGCTTCATATTCAGCATCATTGTTTGTTGCCCGAAATGCAAAGTTGATAGCACTCATGAGCATATGCCCCTCTGGACTTATCAAAACTATCCCAGCTCCAACACCTTCATTATTGACTGCCCCATCGACACTCAGAGTCCACCAAAGTTCGAACTCCTCGGACTCAGTAACGTCTGACTTAAGTACAGGTTGTAGAGGGACAATGGCCATATTTTCCTCCTCCAACCCAGGAGAAAATTCCAATATGAAGTCAGCCAACGCTTGACCTTTGATAGACGTTCTTGGTTTGTAATTCAAGTCGAACTGTCCCAATTCAACTTTCCACTTCATCATCCGACCTGTCACCTCCGGAGGAAACATCAAGATTACCGAGGGAAGCTCACCCTAGCTCTTTTCCAAATGAGACCTCTCTTAAGAGACTAGCTAGATTAGCTAAAGAGCTATGGGATGAGTTAGCTGAAGAAGAAGTGGCCCTTCCTAAAAAGAAAAAGGGAAAGACGGTGCCAAGAGTAAATCCAATCAAAAGGCACAAGGTGAGAACCAAGAGAACTCTCTCACCTGAATTGAATGAAGTTGTGAAGAAGAGAGAGGTCAAGTCTATGAATATTGAAGACATCATCAAGCCTGTCACTCAATCAAACACTACCTTTCATGGCACTCCTATTGAATTCAAAGAAGAGCCCATATAGTTTGAAAACTTGGAATTCCCAAAGATTATTCTTAAAGCTGAAAAGAAGAAAATGGAGCCAAGGAGGAAAATTCTTAAGGGACCAGTGAAACTCCAATCAGTGCCTCAAATTGTCAATCCAGTAGAAAACAAGGATGATTATCTCTACATAGCTGACATTCAAGAATATTATGAATTGAATCTCTTTCTAGATGAACTAATTGAAGTCAGGGGCATTGACAAGTACAAAAATCTACCAGAGAGACTCATGTTTGTCTATAAAGGAGGAGTAGAAAGACCATTGCCCTTGTAGAGAATCCTAGGAGAAGGATACCCAACTTTGGTTAAGGTATTTTCAAGCATAAAAAGTACAAGAGGGTTCTCACCAATTGCAAGAGGACTAGTGATGAAACAGATTGAGAAGATAAGGGCTAGTTGAAACTCACATGAAAGGTTGCTTGTAAAAATGAAGATCCCATACAATGGACAAAAGATTCATCTCCAACCTTATTGGATGATGGAATTCGAGGATGAAAATGGTTGCAGAAATTTTTTCAGATTGGAGGACCAACTATCTAAGGAAAACACTAAGTACCTTAGATGGTTGCAATCTAAACTAAATCCAAAGATTGTTGAAGAGGACAACTTCTACAACCAATTGTAGCAGTAAATAGAGGCCAACTATGCCAGACAATGGAATAAGAAGATACTGCCTTCTAGAGAGAAGAGAAGAAACTAAAATTGCTCAGTCTAGAAGATCACTCTCTCTGTAATGTCTCTCAAATTCAACTCTTTTATGTTATTACATTATTGTAGCTCAATACAAATTTTATCTTTGACTGAATATCCTTTAGGAGTGTTTTGTTATCATCAAGACATTAATTTATGTCTGATTCTTAACCATACATAAATTGGGGGAGATTGTTAGGAATCATGTTGGTTCTTGATGATAAATAAACTAATTCATTTTAAAATTTGTATAAGTAAAGTGTAGCCTTCAACGGTTAGAATGTTATTACAGTATCGGTTGAAGGGTAACTTATCATTTGATAAGTCTTAATGTAACATACTCTTTTTGTTCAAGTACTAGCAGTTGAAATGTAATAGTGTAGGCTGAACAAGTCATGTTGATTTACAAATAGATATGTAGAATATGGAGGCTAATTATAAATACTCTGTGCCTTGTAATTTTACATAAGTGAAGTTGTATTTCAACGGATAGCCATTCAGCTTTCAATGGATGCACCTTGGAAAGCTTCAACGGATGCAACCACAACACTTTCAACGGATGCTAGAAGTTTAACCTCAATTGATGTTAATTCAATTATTAGTAGTTGAAATTGTGAAAGGGACAGTCTTGACAAGTCACATAGGTTGATGGAACAGAAAAGAGCATGGAAACCAGCATTTTGGGAAACCCTGAAGAAAAGGAAACATTATATTTCCATCTGGTAAATAGAGATGATTCTACAAGGACAATCAGCAATAAGGCAAATCATTACAAGAACCATTGGACTTAGAGTGGAAAATCAAGCCTTTGGACTTTACCTACTGTATACTTTTATGTAGTTCAAATTAGCTTGTAAACATGGGATGTATAACCAAGTGTAGCAATGTTTTTGAAGTTAAGAAACCAGATTTAGTTTTCAAGAGTTTAAGCAATATTCCTTTGTAAATTTCCGAATAAAAAACATTGTAATAGCAGTTGTGTGCTTACTTCTAAACAATGTAATTGCACACAATGTAATCATAGAGATTTCTTCAAATAAAATCTCTCAGGTGGAACAATCAATCCACCTGAATTTTTAATTCTTGTGTTATTTGTTTACTTTAATTTTATACTTCTATTCTAAGATTATCTTTGTCTGCAAAAAGAATTGGAAATTGAAAGGATTGTATTTAACCCCCCCCCCCCTACAATCATGTGATTACATTGTCAGGGATTAATAGAGATTGGATTGGATTTTACGTGAGATATGATTTTATTTTAAAAAAAGAACAAAAGACAACATAAAATATCTATGCGAGATACGATTTTAGGCACATATAATACTGACATATGTATATCAGTGTTATGACAAAGAAAAAAAAGTAACTTTTCATTATGCAGATTTGTGAATATCAATGATTTAATTGCTTGTATCTCCAAAGACAAAAAAAAAATTGTTTGCATAAGATGAAAAAGTCAAAAATTAATAATTGAATTGTTAGAAGATCCATGAAACCAGAGTATTGAACAAAATAAAAATAATTTAAAAACAACATAAAATTATACTACGTGAAATAAGAGTTTAGGGTATAATAATTCTACTACATGAAATAGGAGTTTAGGATATAATATAATCTATTTTAGATTAGATAATTATAACTTTTAGAAAAATAAATAATAATAATAAATTAGGAGTGAAACCAAAAAAAAGGGTGTGAACCTAAAAGAGTGTGAACCAAATTTGGTATAATGTTAAAATGGATTTCACTTATTAATAAAGGCTATAGATTTAAAGATCGGTGAAAGTAGAGCATTGAACAAACAAACAAAAATTAAAAACAACATAAAATTATACTATGTGAAATATGAGTTTAGGATATAATAATTATACTATATGAAATAGGAGTTTAGGGTATAATATCATCTATTTGAAATTAGATAATTATATATTAAAAAAATAAATTAGGGGTGAAACCAATAAAAAGTGAGAATCAAATTTGGTACAATATTAAAAGGGGGTTTCACTTATTAATAAAGGTTATAGATTAGAAGATCGGTGAAAGTAGAGAATTGAACAGAACAAAAAAAACAATATAAAATTCTACTACGTGAAATAAGAGTTTAGGATATAATAATTGTACTACATGAATTGGGACTTTAGGATATAATATAATATATTTTAAATTAGATCATTATATATTTTTAAAAAAAAATTAGGGGTGAAACCAAAAAAAAGTGATAACCAAATTCGATAAAAAGGGCGTTTGGCTTATTAATAAAGGTTATAGATTTAGGCTCAATGAAACTATTAGCTCAACTCAGCATGATATTGCTCATTTTAGGCTGAGCATGCACAGATTTATTTTTAGGTCACTTGTAAAAAATTTCATATTAATGGAGTTAGTTATATTTCCTATACGGAAGATATTCAATCACCATCGAGAGAATAAATCATCATAACCCATTGTGCCCAAAATCCAAGTCCGAACCTCTGCCTCTGATACCACTTGTTGGGGTCGCGAGCAAGCTTTACCTCAACAATAATATAAAATTGTCCACTTTGGGCCGAGCCCACACAGATTTGTTTTTGGGCACATCTCAACATGTCTCATACTAATGGAGTTAGCTGGTTGCTCTATATACAAGAGAATTTCCTTTAGTCTCATCGTTGTGGTACTTGAGTTTACACCACTCGATAATCCTCCCCTCAAACCAAGAATCACAAATCCCATAGTCTAACTCCTCGATTAATATGTCTCTATCTTGCACCGCCGCTATTAATCAGCGAAACCCGCTGTCTGAAGTCATTCAGGAAGATTTTCGACACAAGGTACCCAACAGATCTCTAATCGCCACCAAGGGCACATCGAACAATCGCAGCCCATTACTCCCATGATCCATTTTTGAACCTTTGGTTCTGATATCACTTGTAGGGCATCGAGCAAGCTTAACTCCCCAACCTTATTGGGCCGCGAGCAAGCCTTCACTCCACAAACACCACCCAACAATCTTCTTCTCAAATCAAGAACCACAAATCCTGTGGTCTTACACCTGCAATTGATCTGCCTATATCTTGCACCGCTACAATTTACTTCGCACAACCCGCCGCTTGAACTCCATCAAAAAGACTTTCGACGCAATGCACACATCAGATCTCCAATCGCCACTGGGGGGCCTCCGATATCGAACCACCGCAGCCTATTACCTCAAGTTCCAAGTCTGAATCTTTGGCTCCAATTCCACTACTTGGATCGCGAATAAGTCTCAACTCCATAAATATTGTCCGGTTTGAGTCAAGATTGCACGAATTTGTTTTTTTAACACAATTTAAAAGATCTCATACTAATAGAGTTAACTAGTTATTCTATGTAAAAAAAAATTCTCTTATTTTATCGATGGATTACTTGCATTGATACCCAAATTTTATTTTATTTTAATTAATTCATAAGTGCAAAAGCTAAACCAGTGGAATTGCCTTCACAATGTTTGTAAAAGAAACAAGTGTGGGACAAAAACAAAGACATGTAGCGGGTCAACATGGCATTGTCAAAATCAAGGCAATGGTAACCAATACAGGTAGGGACAATATAATCTTCCAATCACTAGTTATAACATCCAAGTATGAACGAGGGGCAAACAATTTATTAGAGTAAGCTGATTGTGGTGCCCCATCTTTTTTCATTACTAATTTTGACACACTCAATAATGTCATCCAATATTAAGTTGAATTCTCTGCTTTAACTTTGCTTATATTACTGGCTGCATATTCAGTTACTCAAACTCTCAAACAAGCTCAAGAGCTTCAACTCTCCCCCCCCCCCCCCCCCCCCCCCCCCTCTTCTTTCTCTCTGTATACACACAAACATCCTCTTTCTCATCTCTACATAATCTTTGTTATGGGGAAAGTTGATGAAGAGTGCATAACAGGGCCATCAAGCATCATGGGTAAGTCAAGTTGATTTTAGTTATTTTTGCTTTAGACTGCTTTGTTTTGGATCACTCTTTAAAAAATGATTTTCAAGTCTAAAGAAGCTGGTGATAGTTAAGGAAGTCATGTGCAACTCCTCAACAGAGTTCTATTTTGAGTATTTCTTGGTAAAGTCAGTTATGGCTGGTTTCATTTTCTGAAAAAAGGTAGAACTGTGGCAAGCTTTGCTCCTTGCATCCTTTCCACACCACATTCACATCATGCTTTTATTGTGGTCAATATACTGTAGTTACATGTTTGTTAGTTTTTGGGCACACACCTTGAGATCCTCATATCTTGGTGTTATCCTTATATTGATCATCTCTGTCTGCTGTTTAAGTAGTAATATATATCATGTCTTATTTTATGCCAGCTCAAGAAGCTAAACCTGCAGTTCCATCTGAGAACACAAGTGCAAGAAAAAATGTCCAACCAGGATTTTCGCTTAAGCGATACAGTTGGTGGATCCAAATGATCGTTTATTCAATCTTTGTACTCAGTGGTCAGTCCGTCGCCACACTCTTGGGAAGACTTTATTATGAAAAAGGTGGAAACAGCAAATGGATGGCAACACTTGTTCAAACCATAGGCTTTCCAGTTCTCGTACCTTTCATCTTTCTCGTATCAAACCAGAAACAACCTGCAGAAGAGACCAACAGAAGAAAATATTCCCCTGTACTCCTTGTCTCGCTCTTTATCTTCCTTGGTGTGTTCCTTGCTGCAGACTGCATGTTATACTCAATAGGCCTTTTATACCTTCCTGTCTCAACTTATACTCTTGTCTGCGCAAGTCAATTAGGCTTCAATGCGTTCTTTTCTTATTTCCTCAACGCACAAAAGTTAACTCCTTTTATAATAAATTCTTTAATCCTGCTTACTATATCTTCCGTACTTCTTGTTTTCTCACCTGACTCTTCGGATTCAAGTAGCACAAAAGGCAAGTATGCAATCGGATTCATCTGCACTCTAGGCGCATCAGCTGGATATGCCCTGATGCTCTCTGTGACACAGCTTGCCTTCCGAAAGGTTCTGAGAAATAGTAGTATTCGGATGGTGGTGAAGTTGATTATCTACCAAAGCGCAATTGCAACTGTTGTGATACTCATAGGGCTATTCGCAAGTGGCGAATGGAAGAGTTTGACCAAAGAAATGCAAAACTTTAAGCTAGGAAACCTCTCCTATTTGATGACTCTGGTATGGATTTCAGTATCATGGCAAATTTTCAATGTCGGAGCTGTGGGACTTATTTACAAGATATCTTCTCTGTTCTCCAATGTGATTAGTGCTCTGGGATTGCCTATTGTTCCTGTGCTGTCTGTCTTCATTTTCAATGACAAGATGAATGGAGTGAAGGTGGTTTCTATGGTTCTGGCCATATGGGGATTTGTATCATATATCTATCAGCACTATATTGATGATTTGGAGATCAAGGCAAAAGCTGAGAATGCTAACAAAGTTTCTGACGAAAGAAATGGTAATCAGGTTTCTGAAATTCCACTAATGGAAAGGTGACAGGAGGATTTTTTTTTTTTTTTTTTTCAAGTAAAGAGTGGCACCCTTTTAAAGACCAAATCAATTTGTAGACATATTTGTAATGGGATTTACCAATGACATGCATACAAGTGTAAAACCATGCTAGCAGCAAGCAACAGATGATCTTAAACTTTAAAGTTCAAGATACAGGTACTATGTAAAACTTCAATATATGATGAGACTGTGCTCTTTACTTCAAAATTATATATCACACAAATTTAACATAAACAAAATGTAAATCTTTTAAATTGTTGATTGTACATAAATCAGTTCTTTGAAAGAGTACTAGTTTGGAATTTACATAATATTGCAATTTTAATAATTGCTTTTTCAAATGTTTTGTTTGATTATATTTTTTGAGTGGGCAAACCAACAGCTAGATAAACAGGATGCCACTAGTTTGATAATCTTTGATAATATATACTTATGTATCATGTGAAAATATATAAATGTGAAATTGATAATATATAATATATATATGCATCATGTTCTCTTGGGCCACATGATACCCAACCTTGATTTGTTTTCTGGTGGATTTGCGCCATCTTTTGCGCATCAGGCAGCTGGGTTATCACATTTGGTGATGTTCTTAATCTTTAAAGAACAAATGTTTGTCGGAAGCACGTGTGATTGCTTTCGTCGTAGTAGATTATTGTGTTCTTGATTGTGTCCGACCCAATAGTTTTGCTTGCTGTCGGTAAGCACAATTACAAAACCAATACACAAGGTAGCGATGCACTTATAATATGACTCCAAATATTCATTCGGAAGTCCAAAACTATTGTTTTGTTAGCTTGTTGTAGCAACTTACATTCTTTCATACTTTGGAACCGCATGTCAAATTCCGTAACTGTCTTTTGAAGAATGTAGGGATCAAGAATAAGTATCTTTCTAACTTGACATCTCTTTCCATCATATCAACAGTTTGACTATAGAATTCCGGCAGACGAGGAAGCTTCACAGACATTTCTCAGAATGAGGTGATAATCATGGGAATAGTCAGTTACATGAGACGGCCTACATAATGTGCTCGCGGATACTTTCTTTGTAGTTGTGGCCACTGCACAAATAACTGATCAGCCATGTGTAACTTGTACAGAATAATACCACTAAGAGATAACCTCTTCACTCGTGCTATGCTCTCTACGTAAAATATTGATGACCACCTTATTCCTAGCACCTGTAAATAATAGGTTAAAGTTCTATGCTGAACTTTAAGGCATCCGAAAGAATGAATACTACTAGAAATATATATTACTGGATAACACTAACCTTGAAAACGAATGCAATTGCACACAAAGGTATACAAGTTCCAGGGCCATTGCATAGAATCTATTCAGCAAAATGTTGAAGTGAATTGAACACACATATTTATGAGAATAGAGTAGTCTGAAAAAACGAAGGCAGGGGTAACAAGAGTACCACTTGGGGCTTAATTTTCATCATCAGCAACAGGGCATGAGCAACAGCAAAAATGGTAGTTCCAATGGAGGTTATATAAGATTGGCCTACTTCACGGCTTCTATAAATCTGCATGAACTGAGGAGTTTCTCGTATCTTACCTCCTACCTACAAAAAAAAATTAATATAGAATAAAAAAAGTTGACTATTTCTTTCTTTTTTATCAGTTAATTACAAAGACTAAATCATGCAAGTATCTAATATATATTATTTTCACATGTCACTGCTGAATAAGCCTCTTCTTTCATCAGCGAGCAAAAAATTGTTTCCCAAAACAACATAAACAGATCCGGAAAGTATCAAAGAGTAAGATCACCGTATCAGCTAACTGGTTCTCATACACGCTTGCTTTCTGAAGGCTCATATTATCGGTAGCAGCAGCGATGTAATATCTTGGACAGAATCGATCCACTTGCAGCACTGATAATAGATTTAGCATCTCTGCCGTGTGACCCCCTAATTAGAATTAATATAACCAGATTGAAGTAATGATCAGATAATAACAACATAATATATAACTACCCAAAATATCGACAGAAACATAATAAGAAGCAGGCATCACCTGAACCCAGGATAATAAGTGTACTGACAGGCTTTGTAGACTTGTTTTGAAAGGGTTTGCTGCTCCAGTAGATGACAAAAATAATTCGAAGCACAACTGACATGAGCGCTACAGCAAGTATAACCATAACATGTATTGTCATTGTTTAAAAACTACTATTGTCCTTCTCTGTTGCTATTAGACTTCTTCTCTCACTGCCTATGTCATACAAAAAGTCATGCCAATTAGACAGAAGTGTGATAGAGCAAAATGCTTATTAAAAAATAAAAATGAATAACATCAATTCTTCAGTTAGTTCTAGTAGTATCTCATTTCGATGTACATGCAATAAAAACTTCATGCTCAGAATTTTTCATGGAATTAATTATATCAAATTACAAATCAATGTCTGCTAACAATTTAGCAACCCCCCCCCCCCCCCCCCCCAACAGAATAAACTGAATACATAAGACAAATAAAATTCTACTAAAAGGATAAGTTCCAATCCCGACCTTCATATTTAACTGTCAAAATACATATATATATATATATATATATATATATATATAGGTGGAGTAGACCTTTTTAACTTAAAAATTAAATAATACTAATGGTGTGACCAATTGCAGCATACTTTGTGCTTTGGGTGGAAAATCAAATTTCTAGAAGTTCAATACATTGAGTCTAAAAATATATTTAGCACTCATGACCCATAATTCACTTTTAAGCAAGCGTTTTGCCATAAGTACAGGTTATGAATCAGACACCAATTTAACAATTGTGCAGGTGTGCGGATAATAATGACTTACAAGTTGATAAAAAGTTTATTATTACCAAAAAGGCCATGAATAAAATAAAAATAATAAATGATACATATATAGATAATACAATGATATGACCACTCGCATATGAAAGAACATTATTCTAAACCCTAGTTTTGCTTCATAATATTGATGGATTATTTGCTTCCGGACACTAGCTGGATTGCTTTCTTTCTAACTTTGATTGCCTATCTGGCATCTGAAAGATCTCATCAAAAAAATACTACGGCCCTCATCAGTAGTAGAACCACCACAACTATCTCCATTGACATCAACACCAGAATAATAATCATTACTTACTTCCGATCTCCCAAACTCACATTTTAACAGTCAGACAATACATTATTAACCTCAACATTCTGCATTGTGTGACATCAGCAAATTCATGTTTCGTTATTCTTATTTGAGTAAACTGCATTTTACTTTGGTCGATATATCATTTGCAATCCTACATTAATAGAACTACCATTTGCAATACAAAGTTTATATGTATATACATTATGGACGTTTCGCCTATTTCAATTTACTCTTTGAGGACTTTCTGTAATATACTTGATTGAATAACAATAGTTTTGGGTTGGAGCAAACACTTATAATACAAATATAGCTGCTGAAATGTGAATTGGACAGGAAAAATGTCAATAAATTAGCTAAAATAGACAAAATGTAAACTTTCAATATTGCAATTGGCAGTTTCATAACTTTAGTATTCCAAGTGAAATGTGGGCTAAAGTGCACGTACACATAATGCACTTTAGTCTTCTTATTTTGTTTCCGTAACATGCAATCAGCCCTCAGTGACTCAGTCTATTCAATTAATTTCTATTTTTTCTGTAATTTTCAATTTATGTCACTGCTGAACTACTTCTAGATAGATTTCACCCCTAAGTTTTCATATGTTTCCCTTCTCTAATATTTTTTTCTGCAACTATTTAAACGAAGTTTAACGTAAATTGAATAGGCCTACCCATTTCATCTATATTTTCCAACCTCATGTTCTTGTAAAATTTTAATCTTTTACCGAGAAACTACAATGATTATTTAGTTAGAATAGATCTCTCCATAATTACTAATCAAGACACAATGAAAACTATAACAGGAAATACAAACAGTCCTTAGTCGCTTACTCATAGAGATTGAATAAAGGTACACTAGTGTCCTGTACTTGAACCAGAGACCTGTAAAGTAAATCACCGCACCTATAGTCCAACCAAAGGGTATGCTTCTGTATACTATTAACATCTTACATAACCCGCTCTTTTGTCACTCTTTCCTTAGAAAGTTATAACCTTTTTGTGACCAAGGTCTTGAATATCACAAACACCACAGATAGAGAAATACCAATTGAAAGTGTATATAATCTGCCCATATCCAAACTTAGTAACAAACACCATTGAGACTAGACTCATTTGGTCAATAAAATACGAACCAACATGAAATCTTAATATCTTCATCACAACAAACAAAGATAAACTTATCATCATACATAATGTCATTACCATAACTCAATACAATTATTTCCTCGACTCATAGCGGAAAAGTAACTAAAGATTCGATCTTGAAATATATTTACTCAAACAACTTGCAAATGTAACAAGAATCAGAATCCTAAAAATTAGTGCAGATCATAGTTTTACTTTACCCTTCTTGAACTTCATTATTTATTAAAAAAAACACTAAAAAACATGAATTCAATGATAAAAAAACATACTTTCAGCAAGAAATTTACAAGAAAAGCATAAAGTAACAATCTTTAAGGGTTTATAATTAAGTATTGTACCTCAATTTTGTGATTCAAGTTCCATTTTTGAAATATATACATACACATATATATACAGTGTTATCACTTATAAATGCATGTGAATAAAGAAAGTTATTTACCTGGATAGAAAATAGCTTTGCCGGAATGTGGGGTCTGTTTGTTTTCCGACGACGGAGATTCTTGTAAAGAGGAAAGTTGGAGATGATTCTTTGAGCATTTATTTTTATTTCTATGGATAAATAAAGTTATTAACCTATTTCTATTTTTAAATGTGGAGTTTTGAAGTTTTAAATTACTAGCTCATAACCCGTGTGAAGCACGGATCAAGATTAAAAATTAAATTACTAGAAAGGTAATTTAAAATATTGAGAATAAAAATAATTTATAAGTTTTATTTAAATATGTACTTGCAGAGAATTTTACATGAAATTAATATGAAAGTCTATAATAAATAAATATTATTTAATTATGTCAATAGAAATAATCAAATATTTGGTAAAATCAAAGAATTGAAATTGAATAAATAACTAACTTATATAATTATGCAATTGCAGCGAATCGAACATGAGTTTGGAATGAAACAAATTAATTTAGATATATCGTACTAACCAAAATTTGGCTTTGTACTATTGTTTTGCAACGAAAAAGAGTTTTCGTTATCAATAAAGTCCCCGATCCCCCGAATAATTTTATTATACTTCTTTCCATTCCCGCCATCAATTCCTGAGTTGTTTTTATACTTCTCTCTGTTCTTGTCCTCAACGCGAATAATTTCTAATTTCTTAAATTCTCGTCCCGAATGTAGTTGTTAGAAGTATGAGAGATACCCAAATTTGGCTTTGTACTATTGTGTTCCAACGAAAAAGAGTTTTCCTTATCAATCAAGTCTTATCAATCAAGTCCCTAATCCCGAATTATTTTTATGTACTTTTCTCCGTTCCTGCCACCAATCCCCGAGTTGTTTTTATACTTCTCTTCTCTGTTCCTGTGTCCTGAACAGGAATAATGTCTCAAATTCCCGTCCCGAATGGGGCGTGAGAACAGAGTAAGATCGATGGGACGAATAAAATACCCATCTGTAATTGTTAGAAGTAGGAGAGATAAGAATTGTACTGATCGAAAGTAACTTATAAAATAATAGGTAATATAAAAAATCTTTTGATCTCAATCAAATTATATGTATCAACATATGAGAACATTAAGTTGGATATGTGATTTTGATTTTATAATAAATCTTATTTATATTAATTTAGAATTATGTTAATTATATTAATATAATAATTATATGTTTACCGTTGTATATGACATACTACATTATTAAGAGTGAGTTTTTGTTTTTAATAAAGTAATAAAAATTAACTTTTAATTAAATAATAAATCATATTATATTAATTTAGAATTATGTTAATTATATTAAGATTATTAAGATAATAAATATATGTATACTGTGGTATACATGACATACCATACAAATAACAGATGTTCTGTTTTTAATAAATAGTAAGTATAAGTTTTTAATTTAATAATAAATCTTATTATATTTATTTAGAATTATATTAATAATAAAATAATAATATTAAGATAAAAATAATATGTATACCGCGGTATACATGACATACCATTTAGAGGGGCTTTCTGCTTTTAATAAAGAGTATAGATTTGGCAATAGGATTAAATTTTATCGATGTTAAATTTATGTTTTAGGTCTGGGTGATTCTTGTTGTGTTATACCCTATTTTCGGTTAACTCAATTATGTCATAATTTTTCAATATTATTCATAGAAAATATTTTCAAACGATCTTTCAAATCAGGAAAACAACGTTAATATAACTCTAAAAAGATAAAATCAACTTATCTCAATATATCCCTTAACAATCACAAGTATTAAAAATACTATCCCATCACAGAATTGCGTTGGCTTGATATCTATATATAAACAAGGTACGTAGACATCTTTGAATATGATCCGACACATCTAACAAGTCGAGACACCTTTCAAGTCCAGTCCAAAACATCCAAAAATCCCAAATCCCCCTATTTTTATAATTCGTTATTCGAGTAATCCCCGAAATTTGTTATCACCAAATTCCTCCGTTAACAATTGGCGCTAGAATGTGGGGATTATTTTTTGATTGTGGAGGACAATCAAATCATCTACATCATCATGCACAAAGGGGATTTTATCAGATCTGGAGTGGCTTTAATGGAGAAGTAGAATGGTGGAAGCGTTCGTTCGTAGTTCTATTCAAAATTAAGATAAATTTTCTTATGCTTTTTGTCTGTATACATAAGTTATCTTATAAAATTCGTAGTAAATTTAATATATGTCAGATTTTGATGATTTTTTCTGATCCGGAAAGCTTTTGCGATTTCCTACAACTTTCGTTCTTGGTGTTTTCTGAGATTATATTTCGATCTATTCTCGAAATCACAAAACATAATCAGATCCCGTTTTTCAGTATTGAGAAGTTAATCAGCGGACGTTTTATTTGATTCCCGATTCGTTATAAGTCCGTTTCTGACGAGCCATATATCATTGGAAAAATATTTTTGTTTCCTACAACTTTCATGTTTTGTGTTTCCAAGAAAATATCATTTACAGGGCCAAAAAGGTAAAAAAAACAGATCTCGAAAAAGGAACAAGCATAAAAAACAGATCTGGACAGAATCTGAATCATGAAGATGTTAAAGAATTGTGATGCAATATTCGTAGCACATGATTTGATTACTTCACTAGCTTGTGCATGGACGAAAACAAGTGTGGAAGATCCTTATCTGAGAAGTGTAATATTTTCGAAAGCTAAGGAGGATAATATTTTTGAAGATCCTTTTTCGAGTAGGATAATATTTTTGAAGACCCTCTTCCAAGAATGATAATATTTTTGAAGACTCTCTTTCGAAGAGAATAATATTTTTGAAGACCCTCTTTCGAGGAGGATAATATTTTAGAAGTCCCTCTTTTGAAGATGATAATCTTGTTTGAAGTCCCTACGGGTTAATAGTCTTCTAAAGGTCTTTTAGGGTAATCTTGTTTTGAAGGCCCTGCATCATTCGCATCATGCATTCATTAATCATCATGTGCATCATTCGCATCATGCATTCATTCATATCATCATTACACATTCTTAGATTCTGTGGTTGTCTCTGTGTGATATTTTTGAAGGCCCTTCTTTGATGAAGGTGTTTCTTGGAATTATTTTTGAAGGTCTTTCTTTGATGAAGGTGTTGCTTGGAATTATTTTTGAAGGCCATTCTTATGAAGATGTTGCTTATAAATTATTTTTGAAGGTCCTTCTTTACGGTATTTCTTGGAAATTATTTTTTGAAGGCCCTTCTTTGTGGAAGGTGTTGCTTGAAATTTATTTTTGAAGGCACTTCTATAAGGAGGGTACTGCTTGGAATACCTTGGTAAACCCGTACTTCCGGGGTGCTTATCCGTACTTCCGGAAAGCTCACCAAGAAGAGAGTCCACCCTCTTATGGTGAAGAGAGTCCACCCTCTTAAGGTGAGAAGAGTCTTCCCTCTTATGGAGAGAAGAGTCATCCCTCTTATGGAGAGAAGAGTACACCCTCTTAAGGTGAAGAGAGTCCACCCTTTTAAGGTGAGAAGAGTCATCCCTCTTATGGAGAGAAGAGTCCATCCTCTTAGGGTGAAGAGAGTCCACCCTCTTAAGGTGAGAAGAGTCCTTCCTCTTATGGAGATAAGAGTCCACCCTCTTAAGGTGTGAAGAGTCCTCCCTCTTATGGAGAGAAGAGTCCACCCTCTTAAGGTGAAGAGAGTCCACCCTCTTAAGGTGAGAAGAGTCCTCCTTCTTATGCAGAGAAGAGTCCACCCTCTTAAGGTGAAGAGAGTCCTCCCTCTTATGGAGAGAAGAGTCCTCCCTCTTAAGGAGAAGATCCTCCGGGATAATGCTTGGATTACAATCTCAACACATTACATTCTCTCCTTATTTCAACATACGAGGACATCACCACTAATGTTACTACTGTGACGCCCTCCCGACCCGGGGTCAAGATCGGGTAGCGCACAACCAATAAACATCACAACCCTGGAAATATAAATATAAATATAACAGTGACCCCGAAATAATAAGGATCGAGCACAGGTTATAATATGAAACAAGTCAACACAACTACTAATGTTATTACAAACCCCTATGTTATTAGGGTAACCCCGATAAGGAATTACGCTAACAACCAAATGTCTACAAAGTTTTACACACTGATTCAATTTAGGTTACATCATTCTTACAACCCTTCTATAGATTACACTCCAAACCACTACCTGACCACGGACATTGGGAAACTGACGGTTCACCCTCATTCTAGCTGTTCACCTAACGCGAGACATCCTCGTACCTATCTGAAAGGTTAGAATAATAAAGAAGCAAGAGTGAGCCAAAATGCCCAGCCAGTGCGATAGAATAAAGCTCTGAATATCAATGTATGATGCAATATATATGCAATTTAACCAAAACAGTACAGAACAGGTATTAGGCAATTCTCAATGGAATTTAAGAACAATGAAACTTGATTATCAATAACAAACCATAACTTTGAAAATAATACGGTTCCCCATAAGTAAAACTCTTTTCAGTTTATCATCAAAATAAATGAATTGGAATTCATTCGACGCTACGAGCTAAGCCGACGATCAATCGCTCATAGCTCGCCAACCAAACTGTGGTACACAGCAGGCTCATTACATATTGGGGTTCCCCGGGCATTTATCCGCCTCTCGACACTTATTGCTATTGGCCAAAATTCAACACACTCGACCGGCGCGCGGCCTTATGCATTTCCAAATCACGGGTTCAATATAAAACCCTAGTTTTTCAACAAATCTCAGTTTTACCCTTATCGGGTTCACAACTTCCCAATCATTTAGGAAATTTACATTTCAACAAATCTCAGTTTTACCCTTATCGGGTTCACAACTTCCCAATCATTTAGGAAATCCACATTTTAACAAAATAATTAAACTTTTCTCATTTAACATGGCAATATGAATCTGATAAGTAAGAATATCAATTAGAGGGTTTATTGAATATTGAAAGAAATAGTTCAAGTCCTTCAAAAAGTATACTTATAACAGATAAGCCTTACATTCTGAAGGAAATAAACTGAATTATGCATAACATATATGAGTTCGAATAAGGGACTGATAAGATAATTGCATTAACAAGAAGAAAATAAAATAATAACACTTGCATAGGTGCAAGATGGAAATAGAATACTTGTATAGGTACAAAGATAGGGATAGAATACTTGCAATTTACTTTGAAGGTAACATTCACATAATAGTTGAAGAAAAATATCACTTGAACAATGAGTGAAGGGTATAGACACTTGCCTTTGACTACGTTTCTTCTTAACTGTATGCAACCCTGGCTAGTCTCGCTCATCTAATGCATCTATAATATAAAAGTCAACATCTAAGTCAACAGTCTCGTCAATCTCATTTTCTAGCAATACCGATAAATTTCCATTCTAATTACCCTTCGCGATAATATTAAACACGCTCAAAACATTTAAATAGGCCTCGGGGCAATTATTCGTAATTATGACTTGATAACCGGATTATTCACGTAATTCGTACAACACATATCGACCTTAAAATGTAACAAATAAATCATTTAAGTCACGTAACCATCAATAAATAATTTTAGACTAATATTCGACTCTCGTTTAAAAAGAAATAAGTCGTAAAACATTTTTAGATCGAAAATCGAATCATGTTTCACAATATAAAGATTTAAAAACAATTTAATCAATTAATATAAAATTAATTGACTAATTATAAACATTTAATAAATTTTATTGAGTAAAACTAAGTAAAGAAAATATTTAAATCTAATTTAAATTAATTAGATTTAATTAATAATCAATTAATAGAATTAACTGATTAATAAAATTAATCAATCAATTAAATAAATAAATTATTAATAAAAAATAATTAAAATAATTAAGTTTAATTAAAATTTGAAATTAAATAAATATTTTATGAATTTATAAAAATTTCTGAATAATAAAATGAATTTTTAAAATAAAAATATGATTTTTAGAATTTTAAAACAATTTTTGATTTATTAAAAAAAAAATCTCAGAAACACTTTTTCTGAAAATCAATTAGGGTTTTGAAGATTGAAACCGGGTCAGAAAACAGGTCAACGGGTCGGGTCATGGATCGCCAAGAACAAACCGGGTCATCAAGAACACGCCGGAGAATTCCCAGATTCCGGCGACCGGTGCAATTCCGGCGAGCCCAAAAATCAACCAAATTGAGGGATTTTTGTACCAAAACATTGCTCACAACATTTCCAATCTATTCCGATCAAAAACATACCAAAACAACTCCTGGAACTCAAAACCCGATCAAACTCTGGTGGGTTCACCCCCAAATTCTGATTTTACTCATTTCTACATGACACTCAACGTTCTTGATGTTAAAATGAAGCTAAGAACATAACCAAGCAAAGCCCTATATCAAAAATCATGTCAGATCATTCATATGAACGGACTATTAAAAAGAAAATTCGGGCAAAACCCTAGAAATCGACTTTGCTAAAAACGAACATAAACATGAAATTAAAACATGAATTCCTACTAATTAGAACCCTAGGAACATGCTGGAAGCAATCAATTGAAAGGAGAATCACCAGAATGAAAATCTCCAATTTCGAACATAAACCCTAATTTACCAGAAAATTTCAAAAATTCATAAAAATTCGAGAAATTACCAGATGGTGAAACGGATTGAAGATTAAGAATCTAGGGATCAAGAGCTTTGATTTGAGTACTCAAACTTGAAATTTAGATTTCAATAACACCTTCAAACTTTGATTCGATTACGAAGAACACCAAGAACTCGATTAGGGTTTTCGGGTATTTTTGGATAATTATCGATATATTATACGCTTTATTATACATAAAATAATTACGATTCGTCTATTTATATATAACGGAAAATAATACCCCAAACGACATTTTTGGTTCAATATTGATCTGTTTGATCGTTTTTATTCGAATATAGCGTACCAGTTACAAAATGATAATCATCAAAAAGTACTATACGGATAATTACGAGAATAATTTAATAACATCTATATGTATAAACCAAAATATCTTTATAGCAAATGTTCAAAAATATCTCCCGCTTTAACGAATGAATTATTGGTACGAACGATATACCAATTTCCCGAACAATTACAAAACGAGCTAAATTCTTCGTTCAAAAATTTACGATAAATTTAAAATAAAATAAAATAAACTCACTTTTTAAATACCAATCTAATTACCTCAAAAATTCACGTAGCATTTATAGGACATACACATATGATCATTTAACGAAAAATTTCCCACATTTAAACACAGAATGTATTTAGATCCACGAATAACGTAAAAGAAATTATATTAAACTCTAAAAATATACACACGGTTTCCCGGTTCTTACAACTACATTCTGCTACTTTTATCTCTTGAATAGTGGATTCACAAACCTAACTTTACAAGGGGAAGCGCAACAATATCTACATAAAGCCGCTCATTCTCCTACACTTGTAAAACTACTCGTACACATGTTCTTCTCACACCTCACAATATGTTGTCTCCCTTATAGCAACAAACATATTACGGCCACATCATGTTGTCTCCCGCGCATGTACAGACATATTACGGCCACATCATGTTGTCTCCCGCGAATCTACAGGCATATTACGGGCAGATGATGTTGTCTCCCTCGCATCTACAGACATATTACAGGCACATCATGTTGTCTCCCTTGCATCGACAGACATATTACAGGCACATCATGTTGTCTCCCTCGCATCTATAGACATATTACGGGTAATTTTATCAGAGAGAGAGAGAGAGAGAATTTTAAAGCGGGTAAAAAAAATGGATAGATCGGGAAATGGGTGGATGAGTGATGTGAGGAGAGAGATATAATTATTCTAATTTAAAGATATGTGTGTTTATTTGTGGTCCAGATTAAAATTAGTTTTAAAATTGAGTGGCTGAGATTTAGTCTCAGTTCTCATTTTAACATAGGGTCTCATTTGAGCACTTGCCTATATATATATATCAGTGTTCTAAAAGTCGGCGATTAATCGGGATTAATCGCCGATTAATCGCTAGACGACGGGCCACCGAACTGATTAAGCGAAAATCGGTCAATTAATCGTTTTTTCAGAAAAACGGTCAAAAATCGGCTGAATCGGTCAAAAATCGGATTAATCGGTAAAAAATCGGGCTAATTATTAAAAAATAATAATAAATACTTAAAATTAAAAAAAAAATTTAAAATTTAAAATGTAGAAACTTAATTAAACAATAGGAAAAAACATTATTTTTGTACATATAATTATAATTTTACATGCCTAAATCGTAAATTCTCTTAATTTTTCCTCTTAAATTGATCTCTAATTGAAAATTTAAACCTTCAAAATTTTATTTATTACAATTATATAATATTTTTAACATATTTGAATAAATATATTATAATAACATATGTTTAGTTGAAATAACGAAACAATTATATATATGAATATAAATGTATATAAAAAATATTATTAAATTTATTCCGATTAATGATCCGATTAATCCCCGATTACCCGATTAATCCCTGGACGGTGCCTTCACCGATTAATTCCGATTCCCGCTTTTTACAACACTGATATATATATATATATAGTTGCACTCTAGGAAGAACATCTTATATAAAGAACAATAAAGTACACCATCATAAACACTTTATTTTTCATAAAAATTGATTTTTTTAAATTAGAATCATAAAATTGAACAACAATTAAGCCTAACATATCGAATTTAACGTAGAATCTCATCTAAATTTAAAAATTAAACATTACATATAATCCAGTACAGAATCTTGTATATATATTTATCACAATGAAATTACATGTAATCATGTTTTATTTGATTCTAATTTTTTGTTAGATTCTATTTTTATTCGTAATAAACCTTTTTTGGTGAGAAAATTAGAATCAACACACAATTTATGTAAGATTCTATGATGTTTTTTATTATTCTTTATATAAGAGTGTTTTTCATGGAGTAATGACATATAACTCTCTATATATATATATGTATTTAAATAATCAATAATCAAACTCTTAGATTTCGAATTTTACATTCAAAGTTTGTTTATACATTCGTGATATGCTAGTTTGAATTGTGACCATGTATGATGCTTGTGCTTTCATGGTTGATACTCGATGGATTCCTGTAAAGGAAAAAAAATTAAATTCAACATTAATTGCATGATTATAGTGCTTCGTGATAGTATAAAAGACTAACTAAAATCATAGCCACCAAATATTTAAACAATACAGTACGGCAATACATCAGATTATCAGAATATTATGAAAAACTGGTAAGGACAAAAAGATTATGAAAATAAAATCGTATATATAAGATTTTGGTGTTGGTGAAGAAAGAAAGGAAGTTACTCTTTTGTTAAATAAAATTACAATTATATGTCTTATTAATAAACTAGTTGATAAAGCCTTCGTGGCAGTGTTATAATTTCTTAGAAAAACTCTATTTATAAAATTACAATAATCAGTCATTTCTCCCTAATAAGCCGTTCTCCCGTTAAACACATTTTTCTTGTTAGGATCGAAATCGCAAATTTTATACATTGAATACTTGTCTCATATATTAATTTTCTTATTAACATAGTGCGTGTTTGGGGTATCATAAAAAAGTTGACTCATAGCTTAAAATGAATAAGTGCTTTATAAGTGATAAGTTGATGGATTCTTATAAGTTATACGGGTGTTTGGCTTTATAAGCCATAAGTTGACTTATTTTATCATTCCCAAACAGGCCCATACTCCTTTCTAATGAACCGCTCTCTCGTTAAAAAAACACTTATATAAATTTGCAATCCTATTTTACTTCCAATAAATTTTTTAATTATACATGCCTTACAATTCACAAACACATATTCTACTTCTAATAGAACTTTTTTTTAATATGTATTTCTTATAAATTTGAATTCTTCTGCTCTTTAAATTCAAAAACTTATTATACTTTCGATAGAACTTTTAATTATATGTCTAACGTATAAAGTCTCTATAAATTCGAACTATTTTCCTCTATACATTGGAATGCCGATTCTACGTCCAGTAGAACTTTTAATTGCAAGTATCTCTTATATATTCGAACTCTTCTCCTCTATAAATTCGAACACATATTCTACTTTAAATATAACTTTTAATTCTATGTCTTACCTATAAATTCAAATTATTCTCCTTTATAAATTCGAACACCTATTCTACTTCGAATCAAACTTTTATTTATATGTTTTCCCTATTAATTTGAGCTCTTCTCCTCAATAAATTCGAACACCTATTCTACTTCTAATAGGTTGAAGGATATTTTTCATTTATTAGTATTTAAAATTCAAAAATTCTAGAAAATTAGAAAAATAAATTGAGACAATCTTAGATGCGCCACCTCACCTCCCGCGTATCCTTCTTTATATATATATATATATATATATATATATATATATATATATATATATATATATATTGATTCGAAATTTTCTACTCTATAAACTTGAACACCTAATTCTATTTCTATTATTTATATGTCTTTCATATAAATTTTAACTCTTCTCCTTTATAAATTTGAACACATATTCTACTTCTAATATGTTAAATGATTTTTTAGTAGTATTTAAAATTCAAAAATTCTAGAAAATTAGAAAAATAGATTGAGATGATCGTCACCTCACCTCCCGTGTATTCTCCTTTATATATATACTAACCTATAACCAGTGCGATGCACGGATGAAGTTTAGAATTTTTTATCTTACTATTTGTATTTTAATTATATGATTTTATCAGAAGAAAATAAATTTTTAAAAATTAATAATGTATGTATGATGTTATTGTAAGCATTTGTTTGTATTTTGATGATAATTTTTTTTTAATATATTGTCAACTCTAATTTGCTTATAATGATATAGTGTAAATATATTGATAATATTAATAATTTATAATTATGTTATTAAAAATGTCCTTCCTACTCCGATAAGGTCGGATAAGACTTAAGATAGACTTGTGATATTTTAAACTTTTCACAATTCCAAAATCTTTTTAAGGCTCTTCTTTTTTTACTATAACTCAAGACAAAATATTGTGTTTTCACTGTTGCCGCTAAAAATGGCTCGCAGTCACAATCAGCTTAAACTTTCTGATAAATTGAGTTTGCATATATCTTAAATCAGTGAAGGTTTGACATATTTAAGATTGAAAATATGATCAAGTAACTACACTAAACATGAAGCAAGTGCACAAGAATATCATTGAACTTGTCTGGGTAATCTGTTTTTCCTTTTTTTGTTTCCACCTCCAAATTTGCTTATGTTATATTACAAAGTCATGGTACACTGAAATATTGAACTTGATGTAAAATATAACATGGAAGCAACAATATTAGGAGCCAATGTGCATCATCTTCCTTCTCATCATCTGTTGCTCCTGATTTTGACCTCGCAAGCTCGAGGATTTAATGATCTTCTACTCATACTGTGCATTAACATTTAGGCGAAGAACTTGTAGTTTTTGGATGAAGCAATAATTGTTTTTAGACCACCAATAGGAGCTAAAATCATCAGTAGAACACCAAATACTATGCAAATCTGTACAAGAATATCCAAGTTGAGGTAAAGAAGGATAAAAGAAATCATTTAAAAGATGAGCAAGCAAAAGTTACATACCCAATTTATCCACCAGGACGTGCTGAACCTCCGGGGCTTAACAAGGATAAGCCAGATGATGCAAGGAAGCTACACATGAAAATGTGTTAGTAATACAGCATTTTGGTGTTTTCAGGACGCTGAAATCTGATGACTGACCATTCTACTTTCACACTTACATAGTATGATGTAGGGGCCAAAGCAAATCCACCAAAGAATCCAAGTAAGCCACCAAAGAATGGGAATGCAATAGCTACAAACAATGTGAAACCTGCAAAAAACCATAAATTTTAATGGCTGCCCAGTTATCCCTAAATCGAGAGATATCTGAAAAGCAATCAGTTCACATACCAACATATGTAAATCTTACAACCATGCGAAGTTGTGTACAAGGTCTAAATTTCAAATGCTTTACCAAGAAAGTCTCAACCATGTCATACACAGGCATTGAAAAAATCTGCATCAGTTTCAGGCAAATTTAATTACAAGAATAACAATCAAAGTAGTTTATAAATGAATTTCAGTAACAATAAGATTACCTGGTAGCCTCCAATTACATGGACAACAACAAACAAATTGGCTGTTGCAACCAGCCAATTTGGTTTCTCTAGTGTAATTAGGATGTTGTCATCTACCGAATTGCCAAAAATGTAGTACCCAACCACGGCAACAGGGAAGTAGCAGAGGGCAACAACAATATATGCAACAATGACACCTTTCCACATTGGCTTCTTAGAAGGCATTTGTGGAGTGGAAGGGATTGTGGCCTGGATTTCTAGTACTACATTGTGACCAGCATAAGCAAAAGCTACATCACCCAAGGCACTGAAAAAGTTCAACACATTTCCACCTGTGGTTTTATCCCTATAGCTGTAATCAACGTCCTGATGAATCCCTTTCATAAGCGATGCTATCCAAGCAATACACGAGTAACTACACAAATAAAAAAATTCACTTTCCCAAACCAAAATATAATTATTTAATATATGTTGATCTAAAATTTTGAAAATTCAAATAGAAGGGCAGATAAATATTTTGCATAATCTAGAATTATGCTTGGTAGTCATACAACTACTTGCAAAATATTGGTAGCAGTAGGGTAGTTTACAGCAAAAAGTTTACCTTATAGACATGACAGCAGCAGCCAGGGAAACACCTGAGATGGAGTTGAAGTTGGGGAGAAGACAGAGCACAAAGTGAACAGAGCCAAATATAAGTATAAAGTAAGAAGTCTTGATAGGTTTGCAGGTTGGACAGACTGATTGTTGGAATTTCTGCAAAGATTTGCCTCCAGTGACCATGTAAACAATACAAGTACCAACCTCCACGATTAGTTGCTGCGGTACAACAATCCAAAGGCCAAGCTTCTCGCCAAAAGCTGCTTGGCCCAACTCATGATACCTATCCAATCTTTTGCCTGGAATAATTTCGTGCATCTCCACCATCTGCCATAGGGTGTACAATGTTATTAACCATGAAAGAGCAAGTACGACAACTCCAGGTCCCCTGAAACATTATATATCATATATTAGAACATCTACATCTGTGCACCCTGTTGTAACTAATTACCCATGTACCATGGATAACATTATAATGAGAAAATAATAACAAGTTCAAGTCTGAAGGGAAAGGATTTAGGTCAATGCATACTTATACACTCAAGCACAGTAAAGAACTTCGCTCTATACTTAGTAACACAAACACACATAACTGCCATGATGTTATTCGAGAACAAAGTAAGCTAGGTATCTATGGAAAAAATTTGATACATGGAAATTTGCGTATACGTCAATTGACATGATTAATACGTTGGTTCACACTTGGCACTGTGATTTCCAGATTAGCAAATATGCTGTGATAAACCAGAGATCAGGGAATAATATGGATGAGGAAAATTACCTAATGATAAAACCAAAAAATTTGACATGTAACCTTAAAAAAAAATTACTTACCATCCAAGTTCAGACAATGCATAAGGAAGGCTAAGCACACCAGCTCCGACCATGGCTGTGACATTGTGAAATGCCGAATAATACCATTTGGCATTTCTCTCAGAAGTGATGGGTAGCCAGTCATCTATGGCCTTCTCCTCTGCGGTTCTTCGATCCTTAAAAGATTCATCATTCTCCATTTTTTCTTAATAATTTCTTATAAGGAAGATGAAAAAAATTGAAAAAATTCAGAATGTGTAATGTACATAAAGAAGACTCAACAATGTAATCTGTTGAGCCTTCTATATGGAAGGATGAAAACAAATATAATTTGTCAGGAATAAGATTATATATACAGGGAGATAGGAGATTCATTTCTTCTTCCTGCCAAATATAGTAAATTAATTTTGGAACGTACATATTACTATAGTGTTGGTGACTTATTCAGCATACGTCATCCAAATCCCCCCTCCCTCCCTGTTCTCCTTCTTGTATAAATGTACATACAACCAATTAATTCATCTCAGAATCGCCTCCTTTGTTCACCATTGCGTCTTAAATTTCTTATATTCTTCTTTTTTACATGTATATATATCGAAAACTATCGACAAGTAGATGGTGACATGGTGCAGTTCCAGCGCATCTCTCTACACATAGATGGTGAAGATCTTTGCATGGAACTCCATCTGTAAATTCAGCCGTTTGCTCAATACAACAAAACTAGCAAGCAATTAACTACAGGCGTCACATACTTTGCTATATAGACCTCCTATATGCACGGTCTTTTATCCTAGTGATTTTCTGTTCATTGCTCATCTTTTGGCAACTCTCTACGTTTTCAGGACGTCTACGTTTTGGCATCTTTGATGCATTGAATTGTATGCTTAACTTTGTGAGGACTGTACCATAGTATGTATTACAAAGTGCACTGAAACTGAGGGAATGAGATATCGATTATATGGAACATAAATAGCACAAAATTTCATACTCACATTAATATCACCAAGCCAATTTACATACAATAGCAATCAAAGGAATAGAATACATATGTTCTCTCACTTTCCAGGGACAAAGTTTGTGGCAAAGGCCCATGCGTTGTTGTTTACAGGGTCTGCCAAGTGGTCAGCTAGGTTTTCCAAGGGGCCCTTTCCTGTCACAATTGCCTGTACAAAGAAACCAAACATGGAGAACATGGCTAGTCTTCCATTCTTGAGCTCCTTCACCTTAAGCTCAGCAAATGCCTCTGGATCCTCAGCAAGGCCTAATGGGTCGAAACTTCCACCAGGGTAAAGTGGGTCTACGATCTCACCAAGTGGTCCACCTGCAACACGGTACCCTTCAACAGCACCCATAAGAATAACTTGGGTAGCCCAGATGGCCAAAATGCTTTGTGCATGGACCAAGCTTGGGTTACCCAAGTAGTCAAGTCCACCCTCGCTGAAGATTTGTGAACCAGCTTTGAACCACACGGCTTCACCAAACTTGACACCGTTACGGGCCAAGAGTTCAGGGAACACACAGCCAAGAGCTCCAAGCATGGCCCATCTGGAGTGGATAACTTCAAGCTCACGGTTCTTTGCAAAGGTCTCGGGATCAGCTGAAAGCCCAGCAGTGTCCCAACCATAGTCACCTGGGAATTCACCAGTGAGGTAAGATGGGGCTTCCCCGGAGAATGGGCCCAAGTACTTGACTCTGTCTGGTCCATACCAAGGGCTGTCAGAGACTGGTGCTTTAACTGTTTTCCTCATGGAAATTCTTCCATTTCCAAAGAGCTCAGAAGAAGATGGAGCTACTTGCACAGCCTTTCCGGCAAAAGAAGGGGAAGACAGAGCCATTGATGCAGCAGCCATTTTAAATTTGAGCTAGGAAAATAAGTAATAAAAGTGGTGATTGTGGGCTTGATTACAATGGGTGGTATGGAGGAGTATAAATATGACTTGGATATTGATCAGGGGTCTTATCCTTGGGGATCTCTATCTCTTTTCTTATTGGTAAGTATCTTTTAACAACTCCATTCTAAAATCAGCTGGCAATTCCTATGCCACTAACCATCCAGATATAATTGATGGGAATAATTTTAAGCAGTGTATAGCTAATTCTGTATAAACCAACCAGGTATTGCCACACAAGCATTTGGATATTGCAATATCTTCTTGGATCAAGTATATCACATACATAGCTTCAGAGAAGTGTGCGATTTCATAGGACTACCAGTTGTATGGCTGGTGGCAAATACTTGTCTGGGGGACCTTGATATGTCTTCTGAGAACTAGTTAAATGAACTTCAGCCTAACGGTAAGTTAAGTTGTACAAGTGGCTCTTAATTTTCTCATTTTTACGTCACTGATCATAGACTATGGCCTGTGAACTTTTGAATTGTATATCAATTTTTTTTAAACTGTAAAAACATTAAATAGATTGATAAGTATTTTTATAAATAATACAAGTGAAATGCAAGAAATTGAATGTAAAACTTGTTTATTTTTTTAGTTATGGGTAAAATTTTGATTTTTTTACAATTTGAGATCATAAAAATGAGTACAATTATTTATTTATTAACTTTTAATACTTTTATTATTATATTACTAATTTTATAAATGGCTAATAAATTTACCAAACTGATAATAACATATAAGTCAAAACTTATATTTTACTTATAAATAATAAAATACAAAATGTAATTTCTTCTAACACAACCAAATGGCCATAAACAGCACTTTAACAGAACCACACATGTCACAAATTTGAATAGAATCCTGTTGAAATTACAGTCCTAATTCCTGCAAGCCAATCATCACTAAAGTGTTTGCAAAACTTAATCAGTGAGAACTGGAGTTCATTGCTTAATCCATCAACCCAGATCATTTTTTTCCGGAAATCTATATGACACAGAGGGCCTGTGTGATCAACATCTAGCACATGTTCAGGGACGACTCTGGGAGCAAGTTGAATTTAGTGTCAACAATGAAGTGCTAATACCTAGCTTTGAGGAAACAAGATCAAACTCAATAAGATAATTCTCCATTTGATGCCCTCTTATAACAACTGAAGTTCTTGGCTCTAACCCTCCATCCACAAAAGCCAGGCATAAGACCTCTTTATTCACTGACACCATTGCATTGGCACCGTAAAATCTCCAATTTTTCTTGCCTGCAAGACCAATATCTATGTATGGTACTACAGGTCCTGTCTGGCTTTTGGCTATATAGAGTTAGCTTTGTAGCACACTCCAAATGGTGCCACGGATACTACTCTCTTCATCTTTCTGAGCTCCGCAGCCTTGGTAAACTCACTGATAAGACTTTTATAAATGGAAGTCTCTAATTTGGCAAACGGAGTAATAGTACTCATTTTAGTACCACCATTGCCTTCTTTGTTGATGGACAGCAAATTAGCAATGATAGGGACATTTTTATGATCGACACTGATAGATTTAACATCTATAAAGTATTCAAACGGAGAATGTAAATGGTTTTGGAGATTTGTACATTATTCCGGCTGCGAATGTATTGGTAGCCTCTGTAAATAAGGCATCCTCTCCTAGACCTTGAGCATAATAATCATTACTGAATGGATTGTAGGAGGAAACACCACATGTATCATTGGTGCAACCTGGCCTGCGAGGGAGATTGCAGCCCATGCACCCGTCGCTCTTAGCCTTTCTACATTTTGTAGAACCTCAACTAATGGGTTGATAGGTTGGTAATTCATAGGCATCACAGTTGAACCATGTGTGTTGGCCGCCAAGATCTATCACTACTTCTATTTCTGTTGATATCGTGGAAACTGTTAAAGTAGTGTAATACTGGAGTGCTTTTGTGTCTTTCCTTTTCGGAAACATAAGAGCAGTGGGTTTTGGTATTTTGAACTTGGCAGAATGTGAAGGTGAAAATACTTGAATACTTAAGACTAAGAAAATTAGAGGATAATAGATGGAATAAGACATTGTTGTGCAGAAATGGTTTCCTAGTGCAAAAGGAGTGTGCAGGAGTGACTAAGTTTTATACGAGAGTTGTCTCCTGATTAGTCAAGATTGATGTGCTGTGCAAAGCTAGCTGATCAATATATAGTTTTAGCGGCAGAACCTTGCAACTTGCAATAACGAAGGAGTCAAAATTTTAGAACGTGGGAATGAGATTTAGATCTTCCAGGCAATAAATTAGAGTGCCATGAAAGGAAGAAGACATTTGTCTAAGCTATGAAGCTATTTCCAGATTATTGCGAATCTAGCAGGTAAATGCACATGTTTCCTTGTTAAAATTGCTACATGTACGGCTAGTGCCACAGCTTGAAGGTGACTTATTAGTATAATGTACTAGCTTAGAAAAGTTCTAAACTATATTACACAGGTTAAACCAACTTAACCCAACTTTATAATGGTGTAAATTTTACACCAAATAATTAGTTCTGTTCGGATTGCTTAGCCATGAAAAGAATTCATTTTTGCCAGTTCGGATTTTAATCCAGGACAAATATGTTCGAATTCATTCCTGCAAATGCTTGTACGTACTCTTCCTAAAAAAATACTGCCTTTGATCTTGAGTGAGTAAAAGACATGCACTTTAACCAGGTCTTTGATGCATAATTATGAAGTCTGGGGATAACACTAAATTGAATAAATATCTTACTGTTGTGATCATCTTTGACTCTCTGTAGGGATATAAATTATGAATTTTTCTGTTAATATGTTTTCTTATATGAATCTATGTCTAAATCTATGCATCCACCCTTCAAAGTTCGATCTATAGTTTTTCTGGTTGTCATATTTTTATCAGAAAGTTTCATACACTGATAGTCTCCTGGGAATTCACTAGTGACGTAAGATGGGGCTTCACCACAGAATGGGCCCAAGTACTTGACTCTGTCCAGGCCGTACCAAGGGCTGTCAGAGACTGGTGCTTTGACTGTTTTCCTCATGGAAATTCTTCCATTTCCAAAGAGCTCAGAAGAAGATGGAGCTAATTGCACAGCCTTTCTGGTAAAAGAAGGGGAATTCAGAGCCACTGATGCAGCACCCATTGATGGAGCTGGGCTTGAGTGTTTTTTGGTTTGAGTTCAATGGGGTTGTGCGGAGAGTAGAGATGGGCATCACGTCACTTTCCCCGATTTACGAACCCGCTCCTGATCTCCGTACCCGTCCCGCCCCGAACGGGGATCCCCGCAGAGAATCATGGATTTTTATTTATTTTTTAAATAAAAATTATATATTCTATAATGCATTTTCTTATAAATTTAATTGATAAATCATAATGTGTAATATGTATTTTAAATCTAATATCATATTTTGAACAATTATTTGAATTAAAAATTATTTAAAATCAAAGATAGAGATGAAATTGAAATTATTGTAAATAAATTATATTCTAGTATGAAAATTTTGAGTATAAAAAAATTGATTATAAAAATTTAAAATAAACAAATAAATAAATATTATTTTTACTTATATATTAAATTAGTTAATATTAATATAAAATATATATTTTCATAAAATATGTAAATCGGGGAACGGGCGGGGATCTAATCCCCACCTCGCCCCGATTCCCGATTTTTTTTATATCAATCCCCGTTCTCCGTCCTGAACCCGAAAACTTCCCCAAATCCTCAATCCGAACGAGGCCGGGATCAGATCGGGGTCCGGCGGGGCGGAGCGGGTGAAATGCTCATCCCTATTGGGGAGGTATAAATATGACTTGAATATTCAGGGCTCTTATCTTTGGGGATCGTTATCTCTTTTATCATTGCTAAATTATATCCGGAGATTTTCATTCTAAATTTATTTGGCAATTCCAGAACCACCAGCCAAAATGTATTACTCATATTGGTAATAATCTTAAGGAGTGTATAAGTTGTTCAGTTTTGACCAACCAAGTATTGTCACACAAGCACTCCAGCAGTTGGATATATCTATATCTTCTTGGAGCAATTTTATCAAATTATTAGCAACTGGATTGCTTTTGTAGGAGTATCAAGTGTGCGGCTGATTGCAATCGATGGGTAACAACAGAGGACAACATGGAAGTTACTTTCATCATAATTATAATTGTTAAAGTAGGATGTTAACGGAGGAATTTGGTGATAACAAATTTTGGGGATTGCTGGAATAACGAATTATGAAAATAGGGGATTTTGGGATGTTTGGGGCTGGACTTGAAAGGTGTCTCGACTTGTTAGATGTGTCGGATCATATTCCAAGATGTCTGCGTACTCTGTATTTATAGGGATCAAGTGTTGGGTTTGACCAGTTGTTCAACCCAATATGGTAATATGAATTTGGGTGATTAAGACTGTTTTGATAATAATTGTATGGGTAGACAATTATTATATATGGTAATAATTGTATGGATAGACAATTATTATATATGGTATGTCTTGGTCATTATATTAGGGAATTAGGTACCAAGAATAAAAAGTCTTGTATAACAAGTATGGTAAGTCTTGTAAAACAAGTATGGCAAGTCTTGGTGGCTAAGTTTTGGGTGGCTATATAAACATAGTCATATTGTATTTGTTTGATATGAGTGCTTAAGAGATGTAATTGTCTTAGGTATTGTTTGGGAGATGTTTGAGCATTGTTTGGCTCAAGTATCGAGTTTGGGACACCATTGAGGTGTTATTGTTTTGATTGTATTATTGATAACTGCTTTGATTAATAATACAAGTTGGGACGTGGCTGTTTCCACGTCATATATGTTTTGTGTGTGTTACTTGTCATCTAATCGTGTGTTTGTGTGTGTGCTCTACATTGGTGTGTTGAGAATCTCGAATTGTGTAGTCCCTCAACCTAACATCAAGTCAACGCAGTTCTGTTATAGGATTGTGTTTTTAATCCTTTCGATTATTAGGGATGTAGTAGAAATTAGTTGATTTTATCTATTTAGATTTAGATTGGGATACCTTCCTGATTGAAGGATATCGTTTAGAGATATTTTCTATAATTAATTGGAGATTTTTTCTCGTTTCAGAGAGAGAAAATAATTAACATGGAAATTAAGTTAATTATTAATAGATTAATATTGGAAAATTATGGAATAACCGAGGCAACCGAAAATATGGCGTAACATAGAATAATTAGATATATTCTTTGTTTTCATTTTGTTTTTACCCAAACAAACATTGGTGCGTTACTCAAGAATGAAACTTTCTTCTGTAATTCTTCAAATTTACAATGCAAAGCATGATTCAATAGGTAGATATCTACACTGAGATGCGATACAATTCAGAAAATAATAAATCCGAAAGAGTCTGTAGTAGAAAATCTGGCCTCGACACTATATTCCTAGTTAATTCAGTTCTAACTCATAATCTGTAGCATTTTTCTGGACTGCAGTTATATGACTCACAACACACCGCCACACCGTGTGATGCAGCACTGAGACCCAACAATTATGGTCACTGGTAAACGAATTGTAGACCACCCAAACAACTGTTGGGAGATAATTTATACCAACTGTTGTAAGAAGCATGGCAGCCAGTTTGGAACCAAGTTATTCTGGGGATCAGAAAAAGCGACGGAGAGAGGGAGATCACATCAAAAGTTACAAAGATCGTAGAGATGGAACTAAAAACATTCGAAATGAATTATTTTGTAGATCCAAAATAGTCAGGCGGGATGAGGACTCCGAAGATAAGCCATGAGGTGCCTGTTCAATACAGTCAGTTAGCTTGTATCCATATGATATATATTTTTTTTTGGTGTTGTGTATCCATATGATATGGGTATACTTAAAAATCTTAGGTATAAAACTAGGAAATTAAGGTAAAAAGTAACATATACATCAAGTTGGATATTTTAGAGAACATATATGTTATTTTTGTAAAATATTGCTATAAAATAATGTAATGAACCTATCAAATTTGCATAACATATGTGGTCTCTAAGTATCCAACTAAACACTCACCTCGAACTCAATAGAACTTTTCTCAAATTTATTATGTAAGTATATTTTATGATGGTTCATTACATAACTATTAAGACAAGTGTTACAAACTTCAAGTTGATTATAATAAATTCTTACTATTTTCTATGGCAAAATTATTATTGCTACGTAAATCATTTTAAGTTTTAAATCACCTTCTTCCAACACCCTATTAATCAGAATATTCTAAACCCATTGTAATTTTTTACATATGCTGTTGTTAAAATATCACATAAAAGTTTTCAATAAGATATATGTAAATGTTAAATATTTACTTACACATACGAGAATCCGCATCAAATGTGTTCAATTCTGAGCATCTTCTTCATTGTTTGATAAATAGATCCATCGAGTATGATCAATATTTATATTCATGTAAAAATACCTGTCAATAAAATTTAAATCATTATCAATATGATTATTGATATTATAGAAATCAATCGGAATCAGATTAAAAAGATACTAATTTGTATCTTAAACAATACAAGGATATGAAATCACATTAACTTAAAATAATTGTGCAAGATCTGTTAACAGTTATAATAGATCTACGGTAATTACATTTAATTTGTTATGATTTTGACCATTTTTTTGCAATTAGATCTAAAAGAACAAATTACACAATAAGAACAAAGATACTTACATGATTCAATTAAATCAATCAGATCGGAGAAACTTGTATAATAAAATTCCCGCATCAGCAAGCGATAGTCCCGACAAGATGCGATGGTTCCGGCGAGATGCGATGGTTTTCGTGAGGCAAGATATAATGAAGTATGGTATGTATGTTAAAAGTTACATATATAATTTGTGTTGAGGTCAAAATCAATGAAAGAAGATATATTTTGTAATGACAATTTTCGAGTTAATACACGAAAATATATAATATTGTGAAAGAATCATATGGACCTGATATGATTACAAGTCCGTATAGATGTATATCAATAGTCTCTGGCCCATTGTCTCTAAATATACACTATAGCTAACTCCTGAAAGATATGGATCAAAACTAAATTATTAATTTTTCCATATTATTAGTTTTATTAAATTAAATTATTAATAATATTATTGAATTCTCGCATTAGAATTTGAACATGCATATATATATTATATATATATATATATATATATATATATATATATATATATATATATATATATATATGTTCGTGCTCAAATGAGAACTCTTAATATTGTGAGATATGAGATCTAATCTTAACTACACATAAGTTAAATTACTTTTAATCTTGGTCATTCTTTTAAATATTATTATCTTCTTCTCCTACCACCACCATCCCCTTCCTCCTCCCACCGTATATATATATATATATATATATATATATATATATATATATATATATATGTTCGTGCTCAAATGAGAACTCTTAATATTGTGAGATATGAGATCTAATCTTAACTACACATAAGTTAAATTACTTTTAATCTTGGTCATTCTTTTAAATATTATTATCTTCTTCTCCTACCACCACCATCCCCTTCCTCCTCCCACCGTAATTTCCGATGATGACCCATGGCCAACCTCCGCCATGATCAACCACCAACCTCCAGCCACATAACATCCTCACTCCGTTTCCACAATACCGTTGCTGCCATTGCACTACCAAGGCTGCCCACCGACCTATCACCACTTCACGATCGATAATCTAGTTATAATCAATATATACTACGATGTCGTCTTCACCACCATCACACGCTTTACCACTGCTTTGATCTGTTCCATTACAAATTTTTTGACTCATTTTCGTTGGTGATTTTTCATTAAATTCTGGTGATTTTCTTAATTTTTACTGACTTGTGTTCATTTTCTAGTGATTTTGGATTGTAGTTGATGATTATTTGAATATTGCTAGTTTGTAAATAGTGGTGATAGTAGTGGCGGTTTTGGTGGTGGAAGCAAATTTAATTGTGATGATTTATACTAAAATCTGAAATTTTGTTATGACGTTGGTGGCCAGAGTTGGTGAACGAAGACAGTGGTCGGATGTGGTGGGTAGAGGCGGTGGTCCTGTGGTGTTTGTGATGATTTCTACTCAATTTTGGTGATTTTAATGTACGTGATGATTTTGTTTTGAATTTTGGTGTTTGGAGATAGTGGTGGAGTGATGATTTGTAGGTAGTAGCCGGAAGTGGTGGCTGGAATTGATGGTGGTCAGAAGTGATGGTTTAAATTTGAAGGAAATGATGGTGATTCCTGTTTTATGGTGGTGATTTTTTTTTGGAAATAAGTACTTGATAAATGTAATATAGATGGGGGTTGAATATTTTACAATCGATTTTCACTTTGCAGCTAAGTAAATGTGTATGAAGTGTTTGCGGAATAAAGAACAACACAAATTTACTTTTCGAACTAAATGATATTAGATTAAATGTTGCTACAACCTATGAATACAAAAGTATATTCTCAGCTTCTCTTTCTCAGAGAGATTTACAATTCTTGAACTTGAAAAGCGTATAGCTAAATGAAGTAGTATATACACTTATAAATTGTGCACATCTTGCTTTTAGAATAAGACAAAAGCTAATCGTACTATTTTGTTTTTTCAACAAATAGAGATCCTTTTCCTTAGTTGTCCTTCCCTTGAATTTCTCTCCAAACTTCGTTGTAGGCTTGCCTTGTGTACAATATACTGGAAGGACCACTACAGGTGCACAGGTTTCTGTTGATCCTTTGTCTCCATAATCTTTTCAGAAGTTTGTCTGTAGTAACTCTAAAAAATGTCTGTCCCCCATTCGATATCTTTAGAATAACTGATTTGATATCTCGACTTCTCGAACCAGTGTAATCTTGACTTCTCGAATCTCCACTCTTCACTTTTCGAATCAACATCTTTATGACTTCTCGAATCATTGTATTTTACTTCTCTAACTGTGACATCTCGAATTAGTTGTTTTGGCTTCTCTAATCCTTGACATCTCAAATTAGTATAATGTAGTTTACTAATTCAGACATCTCTAATTAGTGTATTTTGACATAACACTAATTATGACATCTCGAATTAGTGTTTCTTCACTTCTCGAACAATACACTTGACTTCTCAAATCTTAAATGCAGCACTTCTTGAGTTGGTGACTTATCAAATAGACTATTATACACTTCTCAAATTATGACTTAGCATATTTCAACTTCATTTATGCAACTTCTTTCTTCAATCTGTCTTCTAAGAGGCTTGAGGCATGGTCTATAGATCTTTTTCCAAAGTACCATTGTAGACTTATTTTGAGATTACATAAATGAGTTTCTTTATGACTATGTGCAAATGTAGAACATTTGGAAACAAAGGGATCCCCTACTTAAAGGGTTAAGTAAGAATACAAAGTATTACATTAATAATAGAGGCTTGTTATTAGGTAAATACAGAAATGCCTATGTAACTAACAATTTTTTCTAAACTGTGATGATTTTAGTTATGACATTGGTGATTATTGCTAGTCATTGGGGGTGGTATGTGGTCGTCAGTGGGTGGGTGGAGGTGGTGGAACACTAAAATATTTATAAAATTAATGAGTGGTAGGAGATGAATATAAGATATATAAATGACTGGTTAAGATTAGATCACTTATCTCACAATAGTGGGGTTCTCATTTGAGTAAGACCCTAATATATATATATATATATATATATATATATATATATATATAGTTAAGTTCTATGGAGACCATCTTTTTTGTGGAGACCTGGAGACCACATACGTTCAACAATCTAAATTTAGCAAAAGATAATATTTTATAAATTACGTTCTATGAAAATAACTATTTTCATTTAAAATCTTTTAAATTATATATGTTTTGCAACTAAAACATAGAAAAACATATTGTTCTGCAAAACATGTTCGGTTTTCAGAACATTCATGTTTAGTTTGCAGAACTTACATGATTTTCAAGATTTTCAATGAAATAGTGATTTTTATAGAATATACTTTGCAAAATAGTACTGTAATATCCCCAAATTTTGTACTTATTTAAGAACCATTGATGAATAGGAACTTTTGTTAAAAACCACTGATGAATAATAACTTTTGTCATTTAGAAAGTTTTCAGACCACCCTATGTACAGGACGGTATAATGAACTTTCAAGGTCATATTATTGATCTACTATGAAAATGATTGAATGCAGAAGCTGTCAGAATCAGAAGAATAGCATTTTCCGTTTTCTCCGAAATTTCACCAATAACTGATGGATTAATCATTATTTAAGTATATTGGAGGATTTTTAATTATCAATTCCACGGATATGGATTTAGTAAAAGCATTAGTGATATCAAGAACGCTAGGGTAAAACTACTTCGATAGAACACTTAAGAAACCCTACAAACGTTTTATGAGATTAAGCAGTAACAGAACAACGCGACACTTACAGGATTAGATACAAGCATGGAAGTAACATGTAACAAGATTAATCCAAGGAATGCAACATTTGGATCATCCATGTGAAACCAAACCAAAGATTACCAAGCAAGATACTTGTAAACACTTCCAAACTTGACCTTTGGTGAAAGATGACACCATTTTTAATACATCATCAATGCTAATACTTATCACATTACTTTAGACATGTGTTTTATCAACCAAAATATCAAGAATAGTAATCTTTTGTGTTCTTGATTTTGTTCTTAAAGATTAAGCTTGTTAAGGATAGTTTAAAGCTCAAGGAAGGATCATAAGCTATTGTGGGTGTTTATAAAGCATCAAGGAAGGTATAAACTCTTGAAACCCTTGGTTATAATTTGAGTTATATGGCTATTTTTAAGTGTAGATTAATTAGTACGATCATAAGGATTTGTGATTGATTTTGATGAAAGTTGATGTTGTTTTGATGGTGAATGAGTAGATGTTTGTTTTGACTATGGTTGATGATGAGTATGGATTAGTAATGATGTTGAGAAATTGACTTGATGATTTGGTTGGATTGATCATGTAAAGTTTATGATTTAAACTTTGGAATCATTAAAACATAACCGTTATAATTCTCGATTTTCCTTAACCTTGTTTTGCTTGTAATATTCGAACCTAGTAACTTCTGCCCAAGGATCACCACTTCCATTATAGTGTAGGTCTTGTTTCAAGGTTCTTTTTGGTGCGAAGATCATGTGAATCCGATTTACGGTTTAAGAGAAACAAGTGTTTTAATAAAGGATGTTTCGAGAAATCAAACTATACCACTTAACCATCTTCGAGGCAATGATCGAACCCCTTAAGTGCCTTATTGGAATGTGAAACTTTGTGTTAACATGCTAGGTACGTTTAGGAAGACCCTCAAAAAGATTTCGTGTTAAAAGAATTAAACCTCAGTTTTATAAAAATGCGTGAGCGAGCATGCACGAGTGGAATTCCTTAAAAAGTTAACTTGAAAATGAACTTGTTACTTGAGATAGTATATACTTAGTATGGTGAGCGTTTAAGTTATTAATCTCGAACCTTGTGTTGATTCTAGATTACCGGACCAACCCGAGGTTTACCACTGCTTCCAGATTTCCAGGCAAGTTTCCAAAACCTATGACTTTCTACGGTTGTTGTGATGAAAAATGCTTTTGATTTATATTTTACGAATATAATATTGTTGTGGTACTTAAATCTTTTGAATTGTGATTGGTTTATAAGCTATATGTTATGATAGTTAGAAGTAGGTGTTTGTAAAGGCTCTTAGAGTAGAACATGTGTATCGTATTTTGAAACTTAGACCGGGAGTCGGTATATTTTCTTTAAATCGTTAAGGTTTATTTTATGATAAGTATATTGAATAGATATATTCAATTATTTCATTATTCAAGGAATATTATTTTAATATTCACTTAGATTTGATTATTAAATATTTATTGAGCTTTTGATTATTATTTAATCATTTATTAATTGATGAATATTATTTGAATATTTATTATTCTTTTAAGTAACCTGAAGGTGATGTATATTGTTTAAAAAGTCATCTTTGACCTTCAATGATTATGAAGAATATTTCCGACCTTTATAATATTTATTTTAATTAAAGTAGGGATTCCCAAATATTATTTTGATTTAAATCTACCTTAAGAGATGATTTAAATATTTGCTGACCACTCAAATGGAACGGAAATACCCTTAAAGATTTCCAAATAGTTTGACTCCCGGGTCGTAATCTTTTAAAGAGAAATCTTATCTAATCCTAAGTGGGTTGATAGCAGGTACCCTTTTTCTCAACTCAGTCAAGGCTAGTGTTTTATTTGATTCCGGAGCGACTAAATCATTTATATCACGGGTCTTTGCGTATAAATTAAACCTTAAGGCTAGACCATTAAAAGAGTCGTTACAAGTAGAAATAGCCAACCAAGAGGTAGTCCCAGTTACACGAGTCCACCCCGATTGTGAACTAGAAATAGGGGAGCAACGCTTTAACGTAGATTTAATTCCTTTTAAACTTGGGGAGTTTGATGTTATATTAGGGATGGATTGGTTGTCCAGCAACAATGCTCAGATAGATTGTAAAGGGAAAAGGTGAAACTGAAGGTACCAGGAAAGAAGGAATTGGTGTTCAAGGGGAAACGACAAACCCAAAAGTTTTTAACCATGGCCCAGACCAAAAGATTATTGTGCAAAGTAAATGAGGCATATTTGGCCTATGTTGTGGACACCCAAAGTGAGGTGCCCGAGTTACAAGAGATCCCGGTAGTTAATGAGTTTGTGGATGTGTTTCCTATAGATCTTCCAGGATTACCACCCGACCGGGAAATCAAATTTGCCATTGAGTTAGCCCTGGGAACAGTACCAGTTTCAAAAGCCCCGTACCGGCTAGCCTCATTAGAGATGAAAGAGTTAGCTACCCAGTTACAAGAACTATTGGAGAAAGGAATGATTAGACCCAGCGTGTCACCATGGGGTGCACCAGTGCTATTTGTAAAGAAGAAGGATGGTAGTATGAGGTTGTGCATAGACTACCGAGAGCTAAACAAGCTGACAATAAAGAACATATACCCCTTACCAAGGATTGACGATTTGTTCGACCAACTGAAAGATGCCGTGTACTTTTCCAAGATTGAATTGAGAACCAGATATCACCAACTGAAGATTAAACCAGAAGATATCCCAAAGACGGCTTTCCGTACCAGATATGGACACTATGAGTTCTTGGTGATGTCATTTGGATTAACCAACGCTCCAGCCGCTTTCATGGATTTGATGAATAGAGTTTTCAAAGAGTATTTGGACAAGTGTGTCATAGTTTTTATCGATGATATTTTGGTCTACTCAAAGACAGAGGAAGAACACGCTGAGCATTTGAGGATAGTCTTAGAGATCCTGAGGAAGGAAAGGTTGTACGCCAAATTCTCGAAATGTGAATTTTGGTTAAAGGAAGTCTAGTTCTTAGGACACGTTATCAATAGTGAGAGAGTGTTAGCCGACCCCGCTAAAATAGAAGCAGTTTCTAATTGGGAGAGGCCAACCACCCCGACAGAAGTGAGAAGTTTTATAGGATTGGCTGGATATTATCGAAGATTCGTCCAAGACTTCGCTAAGATCGCGGCCCCATTAACTAGGCTTACCCGTAAAACTGAGAAGTTTGAATGGACTGAGAAATGTGAGAATAGCTTCCAAGAGCTGAAGAAAAGGTTAGTGATAGCTCCTGTGCTAGCACTACCCGATGGAAAAGGAGATTTTGTGATATATAGCGACGCATCGCATAAGGGATTAGGTTGTGTGTTGATGCAGCATGAAAAGGTAATTGCGTATGCATCCAGGCAACTGAAGGAATACGAGCTTAGGTACCCTACCCACGACTTAGAACTAGCAGCGATAGTTTTCGCTTTGAAGATCTTGAGGCACTACTTGTATGGAGAGAAGTGCGAGATTTACACGGACCATAAGAGTCTTAAATACATTTTCACCCAGAAAGAGCTTAACATGAGACAGAGACGCTGGCTAGAGTTAATCAAGGATTATGATTGTGAGATTCTTTATCACCTAGGGAAGGCCAATGTGGTGGCCGATGCCCTTAGTAGGAAAGAGAAACTTCAAATGATAGCATCGTCAGATGAGTTAGTCCGAGAGTTGGAGAAGCTGGAAATTGAGGTAAAGATGACAGGAAATGGTATCGAGAAATTATTTGAGATTGCCATGCAACCAGAGTTGTTGCAAAAGATCAAACTGTGCCAAGAAAGAATGATGAGTGAGGGAAGAAAGTTAATGACGTGAGAGGAAATAAAGACTGAGAGAGACGACAAAGGGATAATGAGGTATTCCTACCGAATTTGGGTTCCTAATGTCCAAGAGTTGAAGGACGAGATTTTGTACGAGAGCCATAGCTCAAGGTATTCAATTCACCCAGGAGGCACCAAGATGTATAGAGATTTGAAGGAATACTATTGGTGGCCTAACATGAAAAAGGATGTAGTAGAGTGGGTAAACAAGTGTTTGACCTGCCAAAGAGTGAAAGCGGAGCATCAGAGACCTAGCGGACTTTTGCAACCCCTAGAGATCCCAGAATGGAAATGGGAACATATAGACATGGATTTCGTAGTAGGTTTACCAAGAACCAGAGCTAATCAAGACGCCATATGGGTGGTCATAGACCGATTAACGAAGTCAGCCCACTTTATCCCAATCAACGAAAGATACACAGTCGACAGACTAGTGGATATTTACATGAAAGAGAGTGTCGTGCGACATGGAGTCCCCGTCGCCATCGTGTCCGACCGAGACCCCAGATTTAACTCCCGATTTTGGAGAAGCTTTCAGGAATGTGTGGGAACTACAATAAACATGAGTATAGCCTATCATCCCCAAACTGACGGCCAAAGCGAAAGGACCATCCAGACATTAGAGGATATGCTAAGAGTCTGTGCTGTGGACTTTAAGGGAAGTTGGGACGAGCACTTACCATTGATCGAGTTTTCCTACAACAACAGTTTTCATGCAAGCATCGGAATGCCCCCGTATGAAGCCCTTCATGGAAGAAGATGCCGCTCACCCTTGTATTGGGATGAAGTTGGCGAGCGAAAGATGCTCGGGCCCGAAGTTGTCCAAAAGACTAAGGAAACCGTAGACCTTATCAGAGGAAGGTTAGTAGCAATCCAAGATAGGTAGAAGAAGTATGCCGATTTGGCACGAAAGGATAGAGAATATGAGACAGGGGACCTAGTGTTGTTAAAGGTATCCCCATGGAAAGGATTGTGTTAGATATAATTGCTGACGTTTGTTTATCAGTGTTTAAGCAACAGGTACTGATCAGAGTTTATCGGAAGCCGGTCAGAGTTTATTTAAAGTCTGACAAAGTGAAGAGTTTAAAGGAAGCCGGTCAGAGTTTGGTAAAGTCTGACAGGATGAAAGTTGACTTAGCTGTCGGTGCAAAGATAAAGATTCTAGAAGCAATATATTCTGAAGATGGAAAGAAGCAGAATATATTGATACAGCTAAGGAGACTGGACAGAAGACTGAAGCAATCCTTAATTGATATCAATTGTATAGCTAATTTTTAGGAGTATCAATTAGATAAGGATTGTATGTAACTGTGTATTATATAAACACAGATAGGTTATCCCTAGAAGGGACGCGAATATTGAATACATTATTCTTGTAACCTAGTAGCTCTTTGTGATTCGTTAACATCATAAAGAGAGAAGCTGTTAATATAAATACAGTTTTTGTTGATTCATAAACTGTGTTCTTTATTGTTATTCTCATACATACTTGATTATATTGTGTATTCGGCCTAACAATTGGTATCAAAGCTTAGGCTGTTTAATATATACAGTTTTAAGATTCAAACACAGTATTAATCATGTCTGAAGAAAATCAAACTGCTCCTAAGGCTGAACAGGTTAAGCCCAATTCTGTGAGTCGATATGAAACAATCAGGGTTCCAATTCTCAGGCCAGTAGAGTATCCGATTTGGAAGGTTAAGATGACCATGTTTCTGGAGGCTACAGATCCAGAATACCTTGACAGAATCTATGATGGTCCTCATATGCCAACTAAATTGTCCCTTGTTGTTGATGGACAAGAACAAAAGACTGTTCCAAAGGAAAAGAAAGATATGACTCCTGAGGACATCTCATCAATTGCAAAAGATGCAAAGGTTAGACATCTTCTCCACAGTGCTTTAGATAATGTTATGTCTAACAGAGTAATTGGCTGCAAGACTGCCAAAGAGATATGGGATGCTTTAGAAGTCAGATGCCAGGGAACAGGTGCTATCAAGAAGAACAGAAAGACAATACTCACACAGGAGTATGAACACTTTGATTCAAGACCTAATGAAACCTTGACTGAGACTTATGACAGATTTTGTAAACTGTTGAATGATCTGTCTCTGGTTAATAAAGAATATGAGCTTAAAGAGTCTAATCTCAAGTTTCTGTTATCTCTACCTGAAAAGTGGGATTTAAAGACAACCACAATAAGAGATAATTATGAGCTTGCTGATACAGATCTTGATGAAATCTATGGGTTATTGAAAACTCATGAACTGGAGATAGAACAAAGGAATAGAAGATTGAGTAAAAAGACAAAATCTGTTGCTCTCAAAGTCGAGGAGAAGCCCATTAAGAAGGAATCATCAAGGAAGAAAGCCAAGGGAAATGCTTTAGTCATTAAATCTGAAAGTGAGTCATCAAATTCTGATGATGACTCAAACTCTGGTGAAGCTTCTGACTCTGATGATGATGAAGAACAGATGATGCAAATGGCTGCATTGATGGTGAAGACCTTCAAGAAGATGGGGTTCAAGAACTTCAAGAAGGGAAAGAGATTCTCAAGGAGAGATTCAAATTCTGAGAAGAAGAATTTCAGAAAGTCTGATGGAAGGGATACCAAGTCTGGAAAGAAGGACAAATCTGAGATCCAGTGCTACAAGTGCAAAGAGATGGGTCATTATGCCCCAGAGTGCAAGAAAGGCAAATCTGAGAAAGCACTCATCTCTAAAGGCAAAGACTGGGCAGATACTTCAGACTCTGATGATGGAGAAAATTATGCTCTTATGGCAACTGTCAGAGATGAGACTGAATCATCTGAAAATAAGGTACCCCTAACTACTTATGCTTATGATACTGATAATATATCTGAGTTAAGAGTATATCTGAAAAGTGTTCATGTTAGCTATAGGGATCAGACTTTAGAAAATGAAAGAATTAAATCTGAGAATCTTAATCTTAAAGATAGAAACAAGTTTCTTGAAGGAGAACTTGAAAGTATGAAGCAGATTCAAAAAGAAAGAGATGATGCTGTTTATGTAGAACATGAGTTGCTGAAAAGATATAGGCAACTAGAATCTGATTTAGAGAAGGAAAGAAAAATAATCAAAACTTGGACAGATTCTGGAAGAGACACACATCAAGTGTTTCAGACTGATTCTGCAGGTTTAGGTTATTGTGAAAATGATGAACTTAGGTTTAAAGACAAGGTTAAAGTAAAACCACAACTTAAACCTGTGAAATTTGTTCCAGAAGCTAATAAGTTAAAATCTGTTGTAATAAGAGAAGCTGATATGAAATCAGATGAAGCTTGTGAAAAACAGGAATATATTATAACAGAAAAACTTATGGAAAGAGAAGCTTCTAGAAAGCCAGTAAAAACTTGTGAAAAACAGGTTAATGTTGGTTTGATGACAGGGAAACAGTTTAATCATAAGCTGAAAGAGATAAAATCTGCCATAAAACCAAAAGGGTCCAAGAAGAATAGGAATGGAAAGATAGGCATAAATAATAGAAATAATCATTTGCCTACTGGTGCTGCTCCAAGGAAAACATGTTATAATTGTGGTAGTTCTAATCATCTTGCTAGATTTTGCACTAAGAACAAACATATTAATTCTTTATCTTCTACATCAGGAGTAAAGAATGATTATGTAAGGGTTAAACCACAAACTTTATGCACACACTGTGGGAGCACTTGGCATTCCATTTATACTTGCAAGAGTTATCATGCTATTTATCACAACTATTATGAGCTAAAACCCAATCTGAAGTGGGTTAAAGCAAACTCTGCAAGTGTAAAGTCTGACAATGTTAGCTTAAACTCTGTTGATAGTAATTCCGCTGCAAAAGCTAACACTGTTAAGAAAGACAAAGGATCCAAGCAAGTCTGGGTCCTTAAAACTAACACTTAGTATTTGTTTGTGATTGCAGGGTATAATAGAGAGCACACTTATCTTGGACAGTGGATGCTCAGGACATATGACTGGAAATAAAGCCCTGCTATCATACTTTAAGGAGAAGGCTGGCCCAAAGGTTTCCTATGGAGATGGCAACATAGGACACACTCTGGGATATGGCAATATTAATCTTGGAAGTGTCATCATCACAAATGTAGCTCTAGTCTCAGGACTCAAGCATAATCTGCTATCTGTGAGTCAAATCTGTGACAGAGGAAACCATGTAGATTTTCATACTGAATACTGTGAAGTTATCAGTAAATCTACTGGAAAAGTTGTTCTAGTTGGACACAGGCGCAACAACATTTATGAAGCAAGTTTGGTAACAAACTCTGATGGAAGAACAGTGTCTCTGACTGCAAGAATGTCAAATGAAGAGAGTTGGAAATGGCACAAGAAGCTCTCTCATCTCAATTTGAACAACATCAATGAGCTAATAAGAAAGGATCTTGTAAGGGGACTTCCAAAATCTATACTCAGTCTAGATGGCTTGTGTGATTCTTGTCAAAAAGCCAAGCAAAGGAAGTCATCTTTCAAGAGCAAATCTGAATCTTCAGTAGTGGAACCTTATCATCTTCTACACGTTGATCTCTTTGGACCAGTGAATGTGATGTCCATGGGCAGAAAGAAATATGCTCTAGTAATTGTTGATGAATATACTAGATATACATGGGTGTATTTCTTGTCAAAGAAGGATGAAACTGCTCAAACTCTGATGGATCATGTAAATCTACTGGACAAAGGATCACAGCACAAAGTCAAAATTATAAGGAGTGATAATGGAACTGAATTCAGAAACTCAATCATGGAAGCTTTCTGCAAGGAAAGAGGAGTGAAACAAGAGTTTTCTGCACCTGGAACTCCACAGCAAAATGGTGTAGTTGAAAGGAAGAACAGAACTTTAATTGAAGCAGCCAGAACTATGCTTGATGAAGCAAAATTACCAACATACTTCTGGGCAGAAGCTGTTCAAACTGCTTGTTTTACTCAAAATGCTACACTGATCAACAAGCATGGGAAAACACCATATGAGATGGTAAAAGATAAGAAGCCAAATTTGAAATATTTTCATATATTTGGATGCAAATGCTTTGTGTTAAAGACTCATCCTGAACAATTGACAAAGTTCGAGTTAAAAGCTGATGAAGGAATCTTTGTTGGCTATCCATTGTCAACAAAAGCATTCAGAGTTTATAATCTAAGAACTAAGGTGATCATGGAATCCATACATGTGTCATTTGATGACAAGAAAATAATTGGACTTGAAGACAAGGATGGATATGATCAACTATGTTTTGAAAATGAAGATCTATTCTCTGATGATATAAACTCTGATGAAGCAGGGTTGACAAACTCTGACGAAGCATACTCTGAACCTCTACTGGTAAATACTGGAGAAACTGGAAATTCTCAAATTGAACAAAATAGAGAACCAGTTGAGGGGGAGCGTGAAGAAGCTCAACAAGACACAGCAAGTGAGTCAGTTGAGGAAACTGATTCGAACTCTGACAGTTCAAACTCTGAGCCATCCAATTCAGGGGGAGCCTCATATGCTGCAGAAAGTCAACATATGAATCAGGAGAGCATGGATCAAGGGGGAGGATCCGATAATGATGCACGAAACCACTTACCAACAGCAAGAAGGTGGACACAGGCACACACACCTGATCTCATAATTGGAGATCCTGATGCTAGTGTGAGAACTAGAAGTGCAACAAATAATGAGTGTCTGTATCATGCTTTCTTGTCTCAAACAGAACCAAAAAAAGTGGAGGAAGCTCTTCAAGATGCAAATTGGATTACAGCAATGCAAGAAAAGTTAAATGAATTTGAAAGAAATGAAGTCTGGACACTTGTACCTAGACCAAAGAATAGATCAATAGTAGGTACAAAGTGGGTTTTCAGAAACAAGACTGACAGTGAAGGTGTGATTACAAGAAACAAGGCTAGACTTGTGGCAAAAGGATATTCACAACAGGAAGGAATTGACTATGATGAAACCTTTGCTCCAGTTGCAAGATTGGAGGCCATAAGAATCTTTCTGGCCTATGCTGCACACAAGAAGTTTAAAGTCTTTCAGATGGATGTAAAAAGTGCTTTTCTCAATGGGAAACTTGAAGAAGAAGTATTTGTTGAACAACCACCAGGATTTGTAGATCCCAAGCATCCAGATTATGTCTACAGGCTTGACAAGGCATTATATGGACTAAAGCAAGCACCAAGAGCATGGTATGAAACTCTTGCTCAATTTCTTTTAGAAAGTGGGTTCACAAGAGGTACAATTGATAAAACCTTGTTTTATTTCAATTCTGGTGATGATTTGCTTTTAGTTCAAATTTATGTAGATGATATTATTTTTGGATCTACTAATGACAAACTTTGTAAGAAGTTTGCAAAGCTTATGCAGTCCAGGTACCAAATGAGCATGATGGGAGAGCTTAGTTATTTTCTAGGCTTACAAGTCAAGCAAACAGATGATGGTATTTTTATCAATCAAGCAAAATATACCAGAAATCTTCTCAAGAAATTTGGTATGCTTGATAGTTCATCTGCTACAACTCCCATGGCTACAGCAACAAAGCTAGACAAAGACACAGGAGCCTCAGTAGATATGACAAACTACAGAGGAATGATAGGGTCTTTACTGTATCTTACAGCAAGTAGACCTGATATCATGTTTGCAACATGTCTTTGTGCAAGATTTCAAGCAGATCCCAGAGAGCCTCATCTAACAGCTGTAAAAAGGATTTTCAAATATCTCAAAGGAACCATAACCTTGGGTTTGTGGTATCCTAGAGAATCAGAGTTTAAGCTAATTGGTTACTCTGATGCAGATTTTGCAGGCTGTAAGATAGACAGAAAAAGTACAAGTGGAAGCTGTCAATTTTTAGGTGACAGATTAGTTTCTTGGTACAGCAAGAAACAGAAGTCGATTTCCACATCCACAGCTGAAGCAGAGTATATAGCAGCTGGTAGCTGTTGTGCACAGATTTTATGGATGAAGAATCAATTGATGGATTATGGGTTAAGGTACTCAAAGATACCTATTTTCTGTGATAACCAAAGTGCTATTGCTATGACAGGAAATCCAGTACAGCACTCCATGACCAAGCACATCAGCATAAGGTATCATTTTATCAGAGAACATGTGGAAGAAGGGAACATTGAGCTTCATTTTGTGTCTACAGACCAACAACTTGCAGATATCTTCACCAAACCTTTGAGTGAAGCTACTTTTACAAGATTGGTAAATGAACTTGGGATGATCTCTGGTTCTGACTAGAGATACGGGTTAGACTCAAAATCTATACATGTTTGATTTTTAATGCTCATGATTCCTTGCATGTATTAACTGTTATAAGTACCAGTGTCATAAACTCTGTTCGTTAAACTCTGATGCTAAACTCTGTTAGTCATAAAATGTTGGTCATACTCTGATTGTTACAGTTTAACGTCATACTCTGATTGTAATTTTGTCTGAAACATATGGACCAATGAAGAAATTTGTATGAAGCATAATTCTCAGTAAGTAATTATGAATCCTTAAGAGTTGTATAATTCTGATCTCAAACATGTGCAGTAAGTTAACACAGCATGATACTGTCTCTGTATTTATACCATCTCTTAGTTTATTAATCCTATACACTGAGCCTGTATTAGCTGTTTGCATTTTCTCTCATAAATTAATTGTATTAACTGATGATAAGTCTAAACTCTGATTATTAATTGCAAATAATTCACCCTCAAATCAAAAGATGCCAAAAAGAGCACAAATTCCTTTGAGATCATGTTGTGCCTAGGAAGATCCAGGAACTTATTGTATGAAATAAGGGCTAAAATCTTTGATTTTTGGTGACTAGTGCCAACCACTGATTACTGGAAAATATATATATATATATATATATATATATATATATATATATATATATATATATAAAGGGGGTGAAAAATAAAAGACATATCCAAATGAAAGGATATCAGTATACAGAGTTTAGATATAAATTCAGATTTTATGTTATACATGAGAGTTTAGGCAACCAGTTTTTACTACTTTAGTTTGAGGATTTTATGCACTTTGAGATGATCTAAATATTGATTTCGGTAAACTCTGCTATTACACACACATATTTTCACACCTGTACAGTTTGAGAAAAGAGTTTATTGACAAAGAAGGACAAATGGTAAACACTGATGTATTGTGTGACATATGCCGAGGTAACTTTGTTTTAATCTCTGATGGTTAAAATAATTTCTTTGTTTCAGACATTTTATAATTTTGAGATTAGACATTTGTTTTTCGAAAAAGTATGATTGGTAACAGATCTATTTTGCATTAAACAGAGAAAAGAAAGAGTGTGTTTGATAAGTCCTGATGGTAGCGCTGATGAGTATGTTAGTTTACTGTTTAAAGTGATATCATTTCTTTCACTTTACAATTACTATGAGATACTGATGACTGTAGTGCTGATAATTCATTTATGATTATACATTCATCATAACATTAATACTGATATGAAAAGCAAAACAATGGATTTTTTTTTTATAAATTGATTCAAACTTTGTTTACATTCAGACAAATTCATACTCTTGTATAGCTACTTGTTCGGTTATCTGATCATTATACCATCTGGGATTTCCAAGGCTTGACAACCCCCTGATGTTGAATCATCATCATCATCCTCTCGAACTCTCTTTCTGGTTTGCAGCTTGCAGGATTCCAAGAAGAAATTCTTTTTCGAACCCTTCAAGTAGCTCTGATAAAAGAGCATCACACAAATCTCCACAGCTTCATCATCTGCAAGGATGGGCACATCATATGGCCCAGGACGAATGATGTGCACATAGGGATTGGAGATAGGTCCTTCCGCTATTTCATCATCAGCGATGAGACCTTCATCATTCAGAAATGACAAAACAAGAAACTCATCGATAATATAGTTTGCTTGTTGACGCCAGTTCATATTCAAGAATGATTCTACATCCATGAATTCAAAGGTTCCTTCCATTTGATGGATGGTAATTTTAAGATATGGATTGCCTGTTGTTACAATGCTCTAGCTTTTATAGCATCCAACAGGGCAACTGAAAGGTTTGCTTGGCTCGAAACTCTGGGGACAGTAAAGTGCGGAGTTCCAAGACAGTCATTATTCTTCTGACTGTTGAGCTCTTTCGTACTTTGTTATTATGTTTCTGAGATATTAAAATTGATGATTTTATTATTATTGATTTTTTTTTGGCAAATAAGCGGATATTTTGAGTGTCTTATGTGATACCAGGTGTCTCCTCGTCTGCCGTGTAGATTGGAAAGTTGTTCAAGAATATTTTAAACAGAGGAGAGAGGTTAATTGCATAAAAAGGTGTAACAGGCGGTAATTATTGCTGTTTTTACTGCGCATGCGTATTGGAAACCGCCAATTATTTGCTGTCAGCGTATGCACGTTTGACATGTGTCCCATTCACATGATTAAAGGAGTAAGACAGTTGTGTATTGATGATTAAAAACTCTTCAGTTTTTAATCTTTAATTTTCTTTTAAATACAATACACACATCTTCAGTTAAACTTTTCACATCTTACTCATACACATCTATTATCACACACACATAGTCACAAACACCTTTCTACACATAAACTCTGTTAAGCTTTCGCATCAATTACTTGTTCCTTCTTCAAAATCTTCTAATGGCAACCACAGATTTCGTTTCGTCTGGGTTAGAGTTCGTTCCAAACAACTATACCGCACCACTAAACACTGCAAACGCACCAGAAGCATTTCATATGATTCAAAAGTTTCTTGCTCAGTCAGCGATTGGGCGTGCTTTAGTTGAACCAGCCAAACTTTCTGGTTTACAAATCAAGGCGTTCTGGGAGACAGGGGTTTATGATGATGGTGGTGAAACTGGGAGCCCATCCATAGTCTTCGAGTTTGAAGAAACAGAGTATGTTATTACTGCTGGTACTATTCGAGATGCATTGGGGTTTCCTGAGTATCCTTCCTACACTGTTGGCATGGGTGATGAGGATTTAATACGAATGATGCGAGAGATTGGTTACTCTGGGCCATTGACAAAGATTGGGCAACTCAAAAGGCCGTTTCTGCGCAAGGAATGGAGTTTCTTCTTCGATTGCATCACAAGGACATTTGGAAAGAAATGCACAAATTGGGATGCTATTCCCACAGACAGTCTGCAAATCGGGTATTCTTTATTATATGATAATCATTTTGATTTTGCACGACTTGTTTTGACTAACTTAGGGGAGAAGATGACAGAGAATAGAGGAGTTGTTTATTTTTCTAGATTCTGCCAGCTTTTGGTTTCTTACTGTGTTGAAGAAGTAAATGTAATTGAAGCAGATGTTTCTTGTTTTAAATTACATAAGAGGGTATTTACTGATCTAGTAAACAAAGATGTTAAGAAGGGAATTGTTGGAGATCTTTTGCTACCTGCTTCTGTGCAACAGTTTGTGGATGCTCAAGTAAATCCACATACACAAGCTGAATCTCAACCAGAACCTTTAAACACAGAGTTACCCCATCAACTTCTGTTAAACCTGCAAGGGGAGGTAGGACCAAACATATTGGTACTAAACCTGCAAGGAGATCATCTGCTGAAGCTGGGGTATTGAGACCTGCGGAGATGCCTCAGAAGACAAGGCTAAAGAAAAGAAGAGCCAATAGGGCAAAGTCTGTTGTTGAAGCCTCAGAGACTGAAACTGATGAAGAGACTCTTCATCAGAGAAAAAGAAGACTAGTGGCTGCACATCTTTTTGGTGCTATAAATGTCAATATGGACAGAGTTTCTGAGGTAACTGAAGCTCCTGCATCAGAGAATGAGGAGATTGTTACTGAAGCTGTCAATCTAGACAGGATAAATACTGATGCTAATATGATGGATTTGGAAACAGAAGCTCCTACATCAAAGTCTGATGATGTAGTTGAGGAAGCTGTAGATGCTGCTATAGATAATGGTGAAGCTGAAATTTTTGAGCCACAGGGATGTGATATGGATCTTGAAGCAAACACCTCTTTAAATTCTGAACATTTTACAGAGGGTTTGGAAGCTGATTTAGACACTGTGAGAATTGAAGAATCCATGGCTTCTCACACAGAAATACTTACTTTTGAAGTTGAGAAAGGTGAAGAAGTCAATCAGCCTTTAGCTGCTAATGATATAGAAGTTGTTGCTACAGAAACTGCGAATCCTGATGTTGTTGAAAAGGATTCAACGGAAAATGTTCAAAGAGAAGCAGAGTTTAGTAATAATGCAAACTCTGATGATCCTGAAAAAGTGACAGAGAATGTTATTTCAGAAATTGAAGCAGAGGATGACAATGTTGAAGCTAGTCCTGCTAATTCTAATCCTGATATTCAAGTCGAGTTGTCTGACATTCAAGCAACCTCTGAAGAAGAAAGAGAAGCAAATCGTGCTACTGCAGAACATTTTCAGAATATGTACTTCTCAAATTGGTCAAGCAAGGATACTATCTTTTCCAATGAACGAGCTGCAGATTTTGTCACAAAGTCTTCTAAAGAGATTACAAATCCAGAACTTCTCAGTCATCTCAAAGCAACTATTGTACAAATCAAATCATTGAACAATCGTTTTGATGATTCTGACAAGGTGATTACAGGATTGAGGAATGATATAACTCACAGAGAGCTTACCCAGCAAAAGGACAAATCTCTATACATCTCTTTGTGTAAAGATCAGAAGAATTTTGATTCCAGGCTATCTAAGGTTGAAGACAATCAAGTCAAAATGTCAACTAAGTTGGATGAAATTGCAAATTCTATTGAATTGCTGACATCAGTACTACTTTCTGATGATGTCAAAAAGGGGGAGAGTGTACCTAAAGACAAATGCAAAGACATTCAAGCTCTGAGACGGAGGGATGATTCTACTGATGGGGGAAACAAAGAAAATAAAAGAAAGGTTATTGCTCAAAGGCAAAGCAGGACAAGAATAAACTCTGACAAGATAAACTCTGGTGGCCAATCTACTTCAAATCTCAAGAGTTTAGTTGTTTCAACTAATCCATCTACTGATGAAGAGATTGCTGCTAAGATATTCATGAAAGAGCATGGAAAGAATGTTACTATTGAAGATATCCAGGCTGAAGAGCAAATGCTTGCTGAGGAACACAAGAAAAATATTGAAGCTGGAATCTACAAGAAAAGGGAAATCAAGGCTCCTAGAAAGAAAGAAGTTGGTATTTCTATCAAAGAGAATATACAACAGAGTATACAATATACAAGGAGACCTGTGATTAGAAACTCTGATAAGGGTAAAGGCATAATGATTGAAGAGCCTAACCTAAAGAAGAAAGATAATTCAACCTCTGACATTGCTCAAGTTGAAACAAGATTAGCTAAATCAACCTCTGACGCTGCTCAAGTTGATGTTTCTATTGAAGATATGACAACCTCTGACGTTGCTCAAGTTGTACAGAAATCTACACAACTTTCAGGATTCACCAAACCTAAAATTCTTGAAGATTTAAAGCTTGAAGCTGTGAATTTCTCAGAAACCAGAACAGTATTGGGAAAAGAAGCCTTTGATAAATCTGGACTGGGTTCACACAGAGAGAGAAGAACTAATAACAGATCTCAAGACAAGTTTTCATTGGCAGAATTTGGAGTTGGAATTACTCAAGAAGGCCTTGACAAACTAGAATCTGTACAGATGATTTTTCACAAAGGAATTAAAAAGGAATTCTTGTTATATTTTATGGCTGATGGCAGAGTGTATAGAGTTGGTGAATTTGATATCCAGTTAAAACTCTGGGAAGAGCTAGAGTATGTTCTATATCTATTTGAAGTAAAGAATAGAAGTACTTATGATGCTGCTCGAGTTTTGAAGGAAAGGATGATGAAATCCAAAGTTTTGAGTGGAGCTGGAGTATCAAGTGCATACATTCCTAAATATAGAGATGCACATGGAAAGTTGGTAGAAATGAAAAGGAATAGTGCTAGGTTCAAAACTGCACTAAATAAAAAGGTTCTTGAGTTCAATCTAGAGTCTGATAAACCTTTTTATATCAGACTTGGCAATGAAATGGACAAAAACAGCATATATTCTTTGAGGGCTGCCATTTATCAAATTGGTGAAGATGAACCAGAAATGAAGGAGCTGAAGAAGATTATGATTGCTGAACTAAATAGAGCTGAGAAGAAACTACTGTCAGATTATATCAGGACAGTGCCTGATATTCAAGAGATTAAGTAAAATCTGACTGTAAGTTTTTATGTTTTCTGTTCTAAGTTAAATTTAAACTCTGTTTTAAAATTAAACTCTGACATATGTTAAACACTGCATTTGTTATATGTTTTGACATCATCAATTATCTTTTTAACTTGTACATTTTATTATGAACAAGTTGGGGGAGATTGTTAGATATAATTGCTGACGTTTGTTTATCAGTGTTTAAGCAACAGGTACTGATCAGAGTTTATCGGAAGCCGGTCAGAGTTTATTTAAAGTCTGACAGGGTGAAGAGTTTAAAGGAAGCCGGTCAGAGTTTGGTAAAGTCTGACAGGATGAAAGTTGACTTAGCTGTCGGTGCAAAGATAAAGATTCTAGAAGCAATATATTCTGAAGATGGAAAGAAGCAGAATATATTGATACAGCTAAGGAGACTGGACAGAAGACTGAAGCAATCCTTAATTGATATCAATTGTATAGCTAATTTTTAGGAGTATCAATTAGATAAGGATTGTATGTAACTGTGTATTATATAAACACAGATAGGTTATCCCTAGAAGGGACGCGAATATTGAATACATTATTCTTGTAACCTAGTAGCTCTTTGTGATTCGTTAACATCATAAAGAGAGAAGCTGTTAATATAAATACAGTTTTTGTTGATTCATAAACTGTGTTCTTTATTGTTATTCTCATACATACTTGATTATATTGTGTATTCGGCCTAACAGATTGATGAGGTTCGGTAAGAAAGGGAAGTTAAGCCCCATGTATATTGGACCGTTCGAGATCTTGAGACGCATCGGGGAAGTAGCTTACGAGCTAGCCTTGCCCCCAAATCTGCAACAAGTTCACAACGTGTTCCACGTATCCATGTTAAGGAAATACAATCCAGACGCCAGGCACATGGTAGAATACGAACAGGTAGACGTACAACCAGACCTATCCTACGTAGAGCAGCCTGTAGAGATCATCGACCGGAAAGAGCAAGTGCTCAGAAATAAGGTTGTTAAGCTGGTGAGAGTCTTGTGGAGAAACCATAATGTTGAAGAATCCACTTGGGAACTAGAAGGCGAAATGCTAGAGAAGTATCCCCAATTATTTTCGAACTGATTCCGGGACGGAATCCTTTTAAGGAGGGGAGACTGTAATATCCCCAAATTTTGTACTTATTTAAGAACCACTGATGAATAATAACTTTTGTTAAAAACCACTGATGAATAGTAACTTTTGTCGTTTAGAAAGTTTTCAGACCACCCTATGTACGTGACGGTATAATGAACTTTCAAGGTCGTATTAGTGATCTACTATGAAAATGATTGAATGCAGAAGCTGTCTGAATCAGAAGAATAACATTTTCCGTTTTCTCCGAAATTTCACCAATAACTGATGGATTAATAATTATTTAAATATATTGGAGGATTTTTAATTATCACTTCCACGGATATGGATTTAGTAAAAGCATTAGTGATATCAAGAACGCTAAGGTAAAACTACTTCGATAGAACACTTAAGAAACCCTGTGAACGTTCTACGAGATTAAGCAGTAACAGAACAACACGACACTTACAGGATTAGATACAAGCATGGAAGTAACATGTAACAAGATTAATCCAAGGAATGCAACATTTGGATCATCCATGTGAAACCAAACCAAAGATTACTAAGCAAGATACTTGTAAACACTTCCAAACTTGACCTATGGTGAAAGATGACACCATTTTTAATACATCATCAATGCTAATACTTATCACATTACTTTAGACATGTGTTTTATCAACCAAAATATCAAGAATTGGCAAGAACCAAGCTAACCACTCCCCGCCCCACTTGAAGAAGAAACATTCGGCCAAAATTTTCATCAAAGGATACTTTTTCAAGAATCAATCTTCCAAGCTTCCATAAATCATGATGTTGGATTCAAAAGTTTCCTAATTCCTAGACTAAGGTATACTCTAATTCCTAGCTTCATCCATGAATTTTAACATGCTTGAATATTAGATCAAATGTGAGAATGAATAGTGATGTGAATAGTAATCTTTTGTGTTCATGATTTTGTTCTTAAAGATTAAGCTTGTTAAGGATAGTTTAAAGCTCAAGGAATGATCATAAGCTATTGTGGGTGTTTATAAAGTATCAAGGAAGAATTAAACCTCAATTTTATAAAAATGCGTGAGCGAGCATGCACGAGTGGAAGTCCTTAAAGAGTTAACTTGAAAATGAACTTGTTACTTGAGATAGTATATACTTAGTATAGTGAAAGCATTTAAGTTATTAATCTCGAACCTTGTGCTGATTCTAGATTACCGGACCAACCCAAGGTTTACCACTGCTTCCAGATTTCCAGGCAAGTTTCCAAAACCTATGACTTTCTACAGCTGTTGTGATGAAAAATGCTTTCGATTTATATTTTGCGAATATAATATTGTTGTGGTACTTAAATCTTTTGAATTGTTATTGGTTTATAAGCTATATGTTATGATAGTTATAAGCCAGGTGTTTGTAAAGGCTCTTAGAGTAGAGCATGTGTATCGTATTTTGAAACTTAGACCGGGAGTCAGTATATTTTCTTTAAACCGTTAAGGTTTATTTTATGATAAGTATATTGAATAGATATATTCAATTATTTCATTATTCAAGGAATATTATTTTAATATTCATTTAGATTTGATTATTAAATATTTATTGAGCTTTTGATTATTATTTTATCATGTATTAATTGATGAATATTATTTGAATATTTATTAATCTTTTAAGTAACTTGGAGGTGATGTATATTGTTTAAAAAGTCATTGTTAGGCTCAAGACATGTCTGAATACCACTATTAACAAGCCTACACTATGTGACTATGTCACACTACATGACCTAGTGATTTCTATCACTGGGATATAGTATAGGTCTCTAAATGTACTTGTCTTGTTCTCATGAACAATAGCTTTATCATGTATGCTCAGATCTATAATGAGCTTAGTAAAGTTTCTTGCATCTAGATTGTATATAGGCCATTGAATAATTGTCCTGGTAGAAGTTCAGTAATGTTCATGCAGCAGGATAGAAATGAATAAGGCCATGAAGAAATAAGTTGCAGAAATTTGTCTAAGGCATTATATAGCAAAGTCAGAAGAAAGCTATGTCGTGAAGTCACCAATATCTATGTCGTGAAGTGCTACATCGCATAGTCCATTTTGGTCTATGTCGAGAAGTCCTCAAGACACATGTCGTGAAGTGTTGAAGTCAGCAAAGTCAAAGAAGCCTAGATCGTGAAGTCCTCAGAAGCCTTATGTCGCATAGTCATCAAAATGACCTATGTCGCATAGTCATCAAATGACCTATGTCGCATAGTCCTCAAATGACCTATGTCGCATAGTCGTCAAATGACTTATGTCGCATAGTCGTCAAATGACTTATGTCGCATAGTCATCTGATGACCTATGTTGCAAAGTCTTCAAAGGCTATATCGCGTAGTCCTCACAAGGGAGATCGCGAAGTCAGGAATGAAGTGGAGTTCACGATATCAACACTTAGCCGTTTATAACAAGACAAATCAAGGTACAGAATCAAGAATCAAAAGAGACAAATACTGAAGAATTTGTTCTGGCAAGGTGGTCCAAAGAACAGATGGCAAATCTACAGCTAAACTTGGAGAGAAAGATAAGAGACAAGTTGCTACAGAAACGGGAAAGACTCCGAAAAGCAGGTGGTCCTTCCTGACACAGTTAACGTCTTATGGCAGGACAAGTTGGACTTTCATCAAGGAGTAACTGTGTAAAAATAGGTGTGTGCACTAGTTTGTATAGGGATTATATATATCATGCACATCCTATTGTTAGCTGTAAGAGAGATACACATAGTTATTTGCTAAGCTCTTTTCTCTGTAAGCAAGCAAGTACAAACTGTTCTTGTTTAGAAGCCAGAAATTCGATTGTGAATTTCTTGGAAAGCTGTAGTATTTAATTTGCTTATACAAAGTAGATTAAAGTGATTGTGCGTGTTGTTTACTTTTTGCATATTACATAGCATAATCATATACAGTTTACATTTAGTTTCAAGAAAGCAAAAATCCATCAAACTATCCATTCACCCCCCCCCCCCTCTGTCTAGTTTCTAGGTGATATTCATTCCTAACAAGTGGTATCAGAGCATAGGCTGTTAACGTACAAACAGGAAAAGATCAAGAATGAGTTCACAGAAACTGAGCTGTATCAAGATTCCTCCCTTTAACAAGGAGCACTACAGTTTATGGAAAAAGAAGATGTTGCTTTTCATCAAAGCTTCTAACCCCGTGTATTTAGATATTCTAAAGCATGGTCCCTTTATTCCAATGATCGAGATTGGTGAAACAACCAATGGCACTGAGATTGTACCAGCAAAACATGTGCCCAAAGACCCCTCAAAATACACTGATCCTAAAAAGGAGAAAGTAGCACTGGATGGACATCTTCAACTTATCATTTGTGAATCTATGGACTTCAACATGTATGGCACTGTTGCTCATTGTACTAGTGCCAAGAAGATGTGGGATCCTATAGAAGTGCTCTGTGAAGGAACTACTGAAGTAAGAAAGAACAAGAAGCAGATTCTTGTTTCACAATATGAAGCCTTCATGGCTCAGCCAAAAGAGGGAATCACAGAAGTGTTTGAGAGATTCAACAAGCTGATAAACGAGCTCAAACTCTATGACAAACACTATGAGACAGAAGAGCTCAATATGAAGTTCTTACTAACTCTTCCAGATCACTTGGAACCAAGAATCTCTTCCCTTAAAGAAAGAGATCTAACAAAGATTGGTTTTGATGTGTTGTATGGTGTTTTGAAGACATATGAGTTAGAGCTGTTTCAAAAGAGATCGATTCAAGCAAAGCAAGGATTAGTGGCCAATACCTCCTGTGCCCTTATTGCTGACAATCTAGGTCAAAGAATGGATTCTCTAAAAATCAGTCATGTCAAGATTGAGGAACTGGAAAGTGATGACACTGGTGATGAAACTCAGGTTGTGTATGATTTACCTGAAGATGATGAGTTCTACAGCATTGATGAACTGGACAAGATGGAAAACAAATCTTTTGCTTATATGGCTAGGAGATACCCTAACATAAGGTTTAAGAGGAAGCAGCCATTCAAGTCTAGATTCAATAGTGGAAATGCTGGTGGTTCAGGTAGCTCAAACTCTTTCATCAAAGGAAAAGGGATTACTGGTGCAGTTAAAGGAGGATACAAATCTGGGAGTGTGGATAGGTCCAAAATAAGATGCTATAACTGCAATGAACTTGGGCATTTTGCCACTGAGTGCAAAAAGCCTAAACAGGTCAAGAAGGACAAAGCATACTTAGAGCTTGAAGCTAAGTATGAGGCTCTACTCAAGAAACAGCAGGGTAAAGCTTTTATTGCTGAGGGAAAATGCTGGGATGACTCTGATGAAGAAGAAGAACAAGAGTACTCAAATTATGCCTTGATGGCATTTTCTGATGATGGTGATTCTAGTCAGGTACCTATTCTTACTTCTCTTGATATGACTCCCCTTCAATATAAGCAAACTGTTGAAGATATGAGTACTGAGATGTTTAATATTCATACTAGCATGTTAGTAGCAAATGAAGAAATTGATAGACTAACTGCTAGAAATCTTGAGCTTACTGAAAAGAATGAGGAACTTGAGTTAATGGTTGTGAACCTTGATGGTTTGAAAAAGGAGGTTGAGTATCTTAAAAACAAAGTGATTTGTGCTGAACAAATAGAGAAAGCTCTTAGGGAACAAATTGCTGAAACTGAATTGAAACTAAGAAGCTTTAAGAACTCCTCTGAACTTATTCAAACCTATCACAAGGAACACACTGAAGATAGCAAGGTTGGAGTTGGTTTTGACTATGAGAATGATAAAGGAAGGAAGAAGGCAAAGGGCAAAGGAAAAGAATCTTTTACAAACAAAAATGCCCCAACTATTCTGTCTAGTGTTGAACAGCCCATCTTCAAAAAGAGTGTTGTTGAGTTTGATGAAGAACTATTGATCATCAAACAACAACTTCTTGAAGAAGATGAGGCTGCTAAAGACACTTCTTCCTCTCCTGAATCTGTCAGTCAGAAAGAAACCAAAGACAATCTTGTCAAAAGTCCTAAAGCAAAGAAAGAAGTTGTTAAGAAAAAGAAACAAAACAGGAATGGTAAGGTTGGTGTCAACAAGGGTAACAATTATGCTTATGTGCCAAATGCTCCCAGGAAACAATGTCAGAAATGTCTATCTATTAATCATTTGACTCATAAGTGTAACAAACAAGTGAATGTTGAAGTTGATAACCTGAGTAACCATTCTGCTAGCATAAGCTCTAGTCATGATTCCTTCTGTGGTAAGCCAAATTGCATGACATGCTATGTGACTGTGATTGCTAACTGTTTATCTCTAAAGCATAAACTTGATTCTGCACAATCTAGTGAATCACACACACACATGCACACTCACAGGACAGGATCCCCAATCAGGGTCGAGAGGGTGTACACTTCATGTGAGCCTAAGAGTGTGAACTCCAAAGCCACAAACAATATGAAGTATCCTACTGTGATGAATGCAACTTATGACAGAAGAATTGTTAACAAAAATGTTTCTAAATCAACTGGACCCTACCATGTGTGGGTACCAAAAACAACTTAGTTACTTTGTGAATGCAGGGCAATAGGAATAAAAGAGTCATATGGATCTTGGACAGTGGATGCTCAAGTCACATGACTGGTGATATAGCCCTGCTATCACATTTTGAGGAAAAGGCTGGCCCATCAGTAACCTTTGGAAATGACAACATTGGTTATACAATGGGATATGGCAGTATAAAATCTGGAAATGTCATTATTGAAGATGTAGCATTTGTTGAAGGACTGAAGCATAATCTCTTGAGCATTGGACAATTTACCAACAGGGGTTTCAAAGTGGAATTTGATGAAGATCATTGTTCAATCTCAAAAAGAGAAAATGGTGAAGTTGTTCTAACTGGTGTGAAGAAAGGAAGCCTGTTTGTAGCTGATCTCAAGGCTGCAGACAAGGGAGAAATTTGTTGTCTCTACACTAAAGCCACAAATGAGGAATTCTGGCTATGGCACAAGAAACTGTCTCACTTAAATGTTCAGGCAATGAACTCTCTAATCAAGAGAGAACTCATCAGGGATTTGCCTACCTTGGAGTTTGTGCAAGATGGAGCATGTGAAGCTTGTCAGAAAGGAAAGATTAAAAGATCTAGTCACAAGAACAAGTTGCTCAATACAAACTCAAAACCTCTGCAGCTAATTCACATGGATTTATTTGGTCCTGTGAATGTAATGTCCCTTTCCAAAAAGAAATATGCTCTAGTAATGGTTGATGATCATTCAAGATACACTTGGGTGGAATTCCTATTCTCCAAGGATGAAGCACCTCAAGTCATAATAGAGCATATCAAGAGAGTTGATAGAGAAGCACAAAGCACTGGTTCCTCTGTAGTTGCTTTGAGAAGTGATAATGGGACTGAGTTCAGAAATTCAACCTTGTATGAGTTTTGCAAAGATAAAGGAATTTCTCAACAATTCTCAGCTCCTAGAACACCTCAACAAAATGGAGTAGTTGAGAGAAAGAATAGAACTCTCATTGAAGCTGCAAGGACAATGCTGTTGGATGAAAAGCTACCCACTAGCTTTTGGGCTGATGCTGTTAACACAGCATGCTATGTACAAAATAGAACATTAATCAATAAGAAGTCTGGCAAAACTCCTTACTCATTAATGACTGGAAAAAGAGCATCCTTCAAGCATCTGCATGTGTTTGGAAGCAAGTGTTTTGTGATGAAAGATACCTCTGAGCATGTTGGAAAATTTGATGCAAAAGCATTTGAAGGTATCTTCATTGGATACTCTCTGGAAAGGACAGCATACAGAGTGTTTGTACCTGAGCAACACAAAGTCATGGAGAGCATGGATGTTACCTTTGATGACAAGAAGACTCCTGGACTTAAAACAAGTGATTAAGACAGTGTGCCATTAAGATTTGAGAATCAAGGTTATCTTGAGGATTCTGATAGTGAAGATGAACCACCTGTTCAAACTGTTCTAGAGAATGAAATCCTTGAAGTTGACAATCTTCTTCAAACACCTGTGCAAGGGTTCACAAACACAGGGGGAGAAGAAGAGAATGCAACTGTAAACCAAAATGAGCATGGAACAGATCAAGGAAATGAACAGGGGCACACAAGGAAATGGGACAGAGCCCACACTAGGGATCAAATCATTGGAGATCCTAGTGAGGGAGTTAAAACAAGAAGGGCAACATTAAATACATGTCTGTATAGCTGCTTTCTGTCACAAGAGGAACCTAAGGTAGTTGAAGAAGCTTTGAAGATTTCTGATTGGATTGTTGCCATGCAAGAAGAATTGAATCAATTTGAGAAAAACAAAGTATGAGAGCTAGTGCCACCTCCTGAAAGAAAGAATGTTATTGACACCAAATGGGTATTCAGAAACAAGATGGATGAAGAAGGAGTGGTAATTAGAAACAAAGCAAGGCTGGTTGCCAAAGGATACTGTCAGCAAGAAGGCATTGATTATGATGAGACATTTGCACCTGTAGCAAGACTGGAAGCCATCAGAATCTTCCTGGCTTTTGCAGCTCACTCAAATTTCAAGGTGTATCAAATGGATGTGAAAAGTGCATTTCTCAATGGTGATCTTGCTGAAGAAGTGTATGTATCTCAACCACCTGGCTTTGAAAATGAAAACTTTCCAGACTTTGTGTACAGACTGCTTAAGGCACTCTATGGACTCAAACAGGCACCAAGAGCCTGGTATGAGACTCTATCTCAATTCCTTCTTGAGCATCAATTTACCAGGGGTACAATTGACAAAACCCTATTCTTCAAGAAGCATGGAAATGATATCATTCTTGTTCAAATCTATGTGGATGATATCATCTTTGGCTCTTCAAACAAAAAACTCTGTGAAAGGTTCTCTAAGTTGATGCAAAGCAAATATGAGATGAGTATGATGGGAGAATTAACCTACTTTCTGGATTTGCAAGTACATCAAAGGGAGGATGGCATCTTCATAAACCAATCAAAGTATGTCAAAGATCTTTTGAAGAAATATGGTTTAGAAGACTCATCCCCTGCAAAAACTCCCATGTCCACTGCAATCAAGCTTGATGAAGACAAGAAAGGCAAAAGAGTAGACATCAAGGTTTACAGAGGCATGGTTGGATCACTACTCTATCTCACTACTAGCAGGCCTGATATCATGTTTGCCACATGCCTTTGTGCAAGGTTCCAGTCTGATCCCAAGGAATCTCACATGATGGCTATCAAAAGGATTTTCAAATATCTGAAAGGGACTCCTAATCTTGGGCTATGGTATCCAAAGGGCACTGGGTTCAACCTGGTTGGCTACACAGATTCTGATTATGCTGGATGCAGAATTGACAGGAAGAGCACATCTGGAAGCTGTCAGTTCTTAGGTCAAAGGTTAGTGTCCTGGTTTAGTAAGAAACAACAGTCCACAGCAACATCCACAGCTGAGGCTGAATATATTGCTGCTGGAAGTTGCTGTGCTCAATTGCTTTGGATTAGAAATCAACTCATGGATTATGGACTAATGTTAGAACACATTCCTCTATTGTGTGATAATACTAGTGCAATATCCATAGTTGCCAATCCTGTTAATCATTCTACTACAAAGCACATTGAGATCAGGTACCATTTCATTAGGGAACATGCTGCAAATGGTACCATAGAAGTCTCTTATGTTCCAACTGAGAAACAATTAGCTGACATATTTACTAAGCCTCTGAATGAAGCTGTCTTCAACAGACTTGTGAGTGAAATTGTAATGCTCAATCCTTCATTTAGTTGTTCTAAGTAAGTATGCTAGTTAATTGTTGCAGCAGTAAATTTTCACTGTATATAAATGCTCTATTTATTTGGAGTGAAAATTAGCTGAGATATGATCTATAAATATTTCAGTATTTTACTGCATATTTTTCAAATCATATTTGGTTGAGGAGTTGTGAGCTTTTGAGACATCTCGATATAGATGATTTTGAGAGTTCACGACATAATACAAATCAAACAGACTTATATCGCAAACTGTTAAAATTGTGAGACTTTGCGATATAGTTCATTTCATGAGTTTGGGACATATTTCATTTTAATGACTTTGCGACTTAGAATAACTATATCGACAAGTCTCCATATTTGACAGAATTTTGATTTAAATTTACTTTATTTCAATTTTTGATTTAAGTCTGACAAAATCTTTAAAAAAAAAAAAATTCAAAAAGAGAGTTTTAGACAAGGTATTTTCACTATATCGCAAAGTCATCCAAATTCTGATATCCTCAAGACTTTGCGACATAGTTTAATTCAGGACTCTGCGATATACTTTGCAAGGACTTTGCGGTACAGGCCATTTTGAGACTTCGCGACATACATTTAGTCTGTACATATTCATAACTCCATATCGCAGTGTCTCTATCATATAAATACTTTTTGTCGACCGTTCACAACTTTTCATCTTGTCATTTGCTCTCAATTTCTAAAACCTAAACTCTTCTCTCTCTTTTTCAATCTCAATCTCAATTTCAATGGCACCCAAATCTCAAACAGCTTCCTCTTCAAGCCCTTTAAACATTCCCAAAGAAACAAATCTTCTCACCATTCCCTCTGAGGCTGAGGCTAACCCAAGGTACAAGTGTTTTGTACGGTTCTTGAACACTTCCTACCTACGCCAAGCCCTAACCCTGAACCCTACATTGTATATCGATGTGTTGGAAGGATTCTGGAGAACGGCGTTGGTATCAACTATGACTAGGGAAGATGGAACCTCATTCCAGGAGGTTAGTTGTTCAATTGGAGGCAAACACTTCCAGTTTGGTGAAAAGGAAATCAATGAAGCTTTAGGGTTCAAGGTGGAGGGTCATGACCAAGAAGCTACAGATGCTCAAATCGTAGACTTCATGACCTTCATTCTGTATGCTGATGAGATAGATACTGGAAAGCTAAATAAGAAGTTTGTGAGAAGGGAGTGGTCATTTCTGTTTGACGCACTCCAGAAAGTGTTTCTATGCAGGAAGACAGGATGGGACCATATTAGTCACATTGCTGTGAAGCTAGCCTACTCCCTGGCCAACAACCAGGAGATCAATGTGGGAGCCATAATTCTCAAGGAATTGGCTCAGAGGCTAGGCAGGACCGTTCGTGGTAGAGGTAATGACATCTTTTACCCTCGTTTCCTTCAAGTTATTTTAAATTTTCTTGATGCAAATATCCATGAATTGGAGGGTATAGATAAAACTAAAATGGCTTATTCCAAGTCCATGTCCAAAGTACTATTTGGCTCATTGGACACAAGGAATCAAGTGGATGTGATTCTAAGTGTGACCAAGCATATGCAGGACACATTTGAGTCTTATCCACTTGATAAGCCCATATACCATGAACTTTCCTAGACAGGGGAGGCTAAGACTGAAGGAGCTGCACAGTCTAACCCTAGCCTTCCTATCCCATCCAGCAACCCCACTGCAAACACAACTATAGAAATTAGGGAGCCAAGTGCATCAGTCTCCCAAAAGACTGATGTTACTAAAAAGAAGACTAAGAAGAGACCCCTAAAAGTGATTCAAGAAACTGAAGAGTTAGAAAGTGAGAATCCTGAGTCACCTCTCACCAGACAAAGTAAGAAATCCAAATCCAAACCTACCACTGGATCCTCCCAACAGGATTCAGATGTGGAAAAAGGGGTACACCTATTACTGTCAATGGCCTCCCAACAGGTTATTGGCATTGAAAAGAGTAGTCTCCCCACTACAATCTGTACTGAGTCTGCACAGGATCAAGAACTCACTCTTGATCCTAGGAGAAATAAGGATGCTGACACATTGAGTGGAGAGCACATCACACTTGAAACTCCTCCTATTTCTTAGGGGGAGTTGCCAAAATTCAATCCACACCACACTTCTCTTCCAGAATCTACATCTAACATTTCTTCTCAACAGATCAGTCATTCACATGACTTTTCTGCAATTGATCAATCACAATCCAACACTGTGATTGAGCCAACCTCAAGTGACATGGTGCATGACACTGTGCTCACCACCCAGGAACCACATCTAGTTGGTCAGGGAATGCATGCTGGGGCATATCCTAATGACACCAACACAAACATGGAGGATTCACCAGTTTTCACTGGAGACTCTATGCCAAATTCTCCCATCCTTAGGGATGTGGAACTGTCTTCACAGACAAATAGGGCTGATGTTGTAACACATCCCATTTCAATGGAGACAACATCAGACTCTACAGCCATTCCAAGGCTGGAGGAGACTCAAAAACTTTCATCCCTTGAAGTGCCTATCACTAGCTCTCACTTGGCTCAGGCCACTCTGTCAGAATGGCTGAAGCCTGTGCAACATGACAGGCCTTCAGGATCGTCAACTGTGCCTTCTAAAATGATAGAAGAAGCCATTCAAGATCTACATGTGGCACAGATTGATGAGTTCTCAAAAATAGCTCAACACCTCCTCACCTCCAACTTGCCAAATGCTGATTATGAGGCTATTCTTCTTTGCCACAAGGAGGATGTTGAAGCTCAGCAGGAGAAAATAATGGATGCAGCTGAACTAGAGGGAAATATGGATGCCTGGTTGGATGCTAAGAGGTCTATCAAACTCAAGGATGCCCTGGCTTTTCTGAGAGAAAATTATCTCACCTCTCTAGGCTCCAATGCAAAGGATCTCTCTCCTGCTGCAGTTTATGATGCTATAAATGATGTCTACAAGAATCAGCTAAAGGCTCTGCACTATCTTGGGAAAGGGCTTCAATCAGAGATTTATTCTATCCAGGAGGAGACAGAAAGATCCCTCACTCAACTAAGAAACTCATATCTCTCTGATTTTCCCAAGGTGGATGGCATCCTCAAGGAAATCCAGAAAACCAACTCTAATGTCAACATGATGGACATCTCTCTAGCCATGGTCACTGACAACATCAAGAAACTGGCTACTACATTGGAAAATCAAGTCAAGGCCAACATCAACTCTAATGCAATGCTGAATGTGATTTGGAAGAATCAATATGGTGACAAATTGGTGGATGAAGTTCCTATGTCAAACATCTCCAAATTTGACTTTGCCAAGATCAAGGATCAATCTCTAAATTCTTTCAAGTCTCAACAGCTATTCTCCAAGGTGGATGGTCTAGAAAGAGAAGTGGCCTCTCTGAAAGATGAAAACAGGATACTTGCTCAATCTCTAAACCAGCTCAATGACAAGCTGGATGACCAAGGCAACAATACCTCTAATATCCTGTTGGTGCAACAACAAATGTTGACCTCTATGATGAGACAAATGAACCTGCCTATCCCTGGGGAAGCTCAAGACATCTTGTCTGATTCCAAGCCTAAGGGGGAGAAACAAAAGGAGGTCATTCTGCAAAAGAAAGGGGGAGTACCTACCAAGCAACAGAAGCTTAAGGGCAAAATTTCTGAAGAAAACAATCAAACCAATAATCCTACCCCTGTAGAGGTTATAAGTGCACAAGGTCAGAAAAGCACAGTCACAACCACCTACTATCCATCCACGATGCCCAAAGACACTTCAGCTGCTCAACCTACTCCTAATGCTCAACCTGTCAAAGCTACAGTTATCACAGAGGCCAAGCTACAGGAAGTTGCCAATTCAAACATCTATCATGATGAGGCCTTCCTGGAGTTTCTGAAAGCCATCTGCAGAAATACTCATGAAGATGCAAGAGGCTACAGAGAGAAGCTCAAGGAAAGCATCAAGTACTTCACAGTTGCAGTAAAGAAAATCAGGGATGTTCATCTAAGAGAGGTTATCATGGTGTGCAAGGACAATTGCTTGTGGCATCTATCATTTCAAACTCTAGAAAGACTGAGATTTACTGAGCTGTCAATCATTCTGGAGTTGATTGAAAAGCATGGAGTGAACAATGAAAGTCTATACAATGACTTGAAGATAGATCAAAATCAAAGATTGCCTGAGGTTATCTCCAAACCAAGGACAATTATCTACCAAAGTCTATCTCAAGATAACAGCATTGACCAACTTGTCATTCTCTCAGACCTGAAAATGAAGAACAATGCAAAGATCAATCAGGTGCTACAAATGCTGAGAGCCAAGAGAGGAGTTAGGACAGTTGAGGAACTGGAAATGATTCACACTCTACAATCTTTTCTGATTCATGGAGTCATTCCTGAATCTGTCAAAGAAAAGAGCAAGAAGAAGGATGGTGAGGATGATGATGAGGAGAAAACCTATAGAAGGAGATCTCATTCAAGGAGTGATAAGGATGGACCAAGTGAAAGTAGCAGGAGCAAATCCTCAAAGAAGACTAAAGGTGCTGATGATGACAAGAGGGATTCTAAGGGGACAAAAGAAACAGTCAAGAGAACAAGGAGTGGAATTCAGCAAGTCAAGGACATTGCTAGCAGTACTTTAACCACAACACAAGACTCTAAGTCTAGGGTGGGTACTGTTAGTAATGATCCTCCAAAATCATTATCTAAGACTTCTGAACCTGAATTGCCACAGAAGAAAGTTGAAACCACAAAAGGAATATCAAGAAAACACTTCCACAAAGTTACAGCTAGTGGAGTGTTACAGTGGATGAAGGGGAAGGGAATGAAGCTACTCCCAAGTGATGTGGCACTGAAGACTAATTCTCCCTGCTCCACAAAGCTACCTCAAGTGAAGCACATGAAGATCAAGAGGGCAGCTAAGAGGACAAGGATAACAAAGAAGAATGGGATAATCACTAATGTTGTAGGGATCAAAGTGCTTCCTCTTAATGAAGACTATGATGAAGATGCCCTAGCATTCTTGAGAGCTCAAAGAATCTTTGAAGTCAAGGTGAAGCTAGATCATCTAGAGATCAAGTACACTGATGGAAGAGAAAGGATAATGAAGCAAGGAGGCTGGCAATATTTCTATAAGTATGAGCTTGAAAGGATAAATGCCTTACTGAATTTTGAAGAAAAAGAAGAAAGGACATGGAAGATAGATATTGCCAGGTACTTGAAAATGCATGCTGATTATGAAGAAAACATGAGGAAAGAGAATGAAGAGAAAAACATACAGAGAGAGAAAGAAATGGCTGAGATGGAGGAGAGGGCTAAAGAGCTAAGGCAGAAAGGGCTGTGCAGGGTCAAACAAAATCCTTACATTGTGGAGTACAAAAACTCAAATGGAGGCCAAAGCAAAATAAGGATGGAGTTTTTGGACTCCTATGTAGAAAGTGCACTCAAGGCTGCAATTGATGACTTGAAAGGCTCACCTCTCATTGAAGAACTGATTGCAAGAGAAGAACTTCAAGAAGCCATCATAGACATGAAGAGAAGAGAAGAGATAAGGAAAAAGAAGATGTATGATGATTTACTAGAGAAGCAATTGGAAGCTGAAGCTGCTGAGCAACAAAAATAATCTGTAAGCTTTCAATTTTTCTATGTAATCAAATTCCTGATCTCAATGTTCATGAATTGTCCTCTCTGTTACTAAATTTCCTTTTATGTAAGTTAGGCTTGTTATCAGACATGAAATTGTGCCTAAGGATCTTACTCACAATTTGGGGGAGATTGTTAGGCTCAAGACATGTCTGAATACCACTATTAACAAGCCTACACTATGTGACTATGTCACACTACATGACCTAGTGATTTCTATCACTGGGATATAGTATAGGTCTCTAAATGTACTTGTCTTGTTCTCATAGACAATAGCTTTATCATGTATGCTCAGATCTATAATGAGCTTAGTAAAGTTTCTTGCATCTAGATTGTATATAGGCCATTGAATAATTGTCCTGGTAGAAGTTCAGTAATGTTCATGCAGCAGGATAGAAATGAATAAGGCCATGAAGAAATAAGTTGCAGAAATTTGTCTAAGGCATTATATAGCAAAGTCAGAAGAAAGCTATGTCGTGAAGTCACCAATATCTATGTCGTGAAGTGCTACATCGCATAGTCCATTTTGGTCTATGTCGAGAAGTCCTCAAGACACATGTCGTGAACTGGTGAAGTCAGCAAAGTCAAAGAAGCCTAGATCGTGAAGTCCTCAGAAGCCTTATGTCGCATAGTCATCAAATGACCTATGTCGCATAGTCATCAAATGACCTATGTCGCATAGTCGTCAAATGACTTATGTCGCATAGTCGTCAAATGACTTATGTCGCATAGTCATCTGATGACCTATGTCGCAAAGTCTTCAAAGGCTATATCGCGTAGTCCTCACAAGGGAGATCGCGAAGTCAGGAATGAAGTGGAGTTCACGATATCAACACTTAGCCGTTTATAACAAGACAAATCAAGGTACAGAATCAAGAATCAAAAGAGACAAATACTGAAGAATTTGTTCTGGCAAGGTGGTCCAAAGAACAGATGGCAAATCTACAGCTAAACTTGGAGAGAAAGATAAGAGACAAGCAGCTACAGAAACGGGAAAGACTCCGAAAAGCAGGTGGTCCTTCCTGACACAGTTAACGTCTTATGGCAGGACAAGTTGGACTTTCAGCAAGGGGTAACTGTGTAAAAATAGGTGTGTGCACTAGTTTGTATAGGGCTTATATATATCATGCACATCCTATTGTTAGCTGTAAGAGAGATACACATAGTTATTTGCTAAGCTCTTTTCTCTGTAAGCAAGCAAGTACAAACTGTTCTTGTTTAGAAGCCAGAAATTCGATTGTGAATTTCTTGGAAAGCTGTAGTATTTAATTTGCTTATACAAAGTAGATTAAAGTGATTGTGCGTGTTGTTTACTTTCTGCATATTACATAGCATAATCATATACAGTTTACATTTAGTTTCAAGAAAGCAAAAATCCATCAAACTATTTATTCACCCCCCTCTGTCTAGTTTCTAGGTGATATTCATTCCTAACAGTCATCTTTGACCTTCAATGATTATGAAGAATATTTTCGACCTTTATAATATTTATTTTAATTAAAGTAGGGATTCCCAAATGTTATTTTGATTTAAATCTACCTTAAGAGATGATTTAAATATTCGCTGACCACTCAAATGGGACAGAAATACCCTTAAAGATTTCCAAATAGTTTGACTCCCGGGTCGTAATCTTTTAAAGAGAAATCTTATCTAATCCTAAGTGGGTTGACAGAGGTCCACCCCCCGGTAACTTACTTCCTCTATTATCCTGGGAGTAAGGAGGCCAAGAAATGTTTTCAAAAGAGAGACAAGTACTAAGTACTTGGGAAAACAGGATTAACTTCCGTTTTCCGTGACATTGATTTTCATATGGGGCCTGGGATTTATTTTCATACTGGGTAATGAAATAGGTGCCTGAACAGTATGACTCTATGCTCGACAATGAAATAGGTGCCTATATAGCATAAAGGGCCCGAATGCGGTCAGGGTGATAACCAGAGGGGAGTCGTCCTTCTACTAGTAGAGAAAGTGTTTATGCGGTATATCGACTGATCATCGCTTATCGTGGTGTTTCCGGTATAGCCCCCATCTTCCAATTGGAATTGTGCCTGCAACATTGTAACAGAAGCCTAGGAGCTCAGTTATCGATAATGTTGGCAGTATTTTGAGAAATATTCAAAACTGGTATTTTCTATAAGATACCTGATTTATCTTGATATAAGAGTTGTGTTTTGAAAGCTGGTCTATGTTATAGCAAAGATTTTTCCGATATCTTGCAAATATGTATTATGATATGATATAGTACAGATTTCATTACAGATTATATTGTGGGGCTTTATTGCTCACTCTTGCTTTGTTTTATAAAATCACACAACAACAAGTAGGAGAGATGGCCAGGCCGAGGCACACTACTCGTAAGCGGGTGGGAAACGCCCGTCAGTACCACGCACAGATACTAGCCGCCATGGCTAAGGTGGGGATAACCAGTTGGTTAGGTTATCATCTTTCGTGTATCAGACTTATTTATATGTATGACTTAAGTAAGGTTATGTCCAGAAACGGGTAACTTATTCGGTAATCACTTTGGGTTGTAATAACTTTACCTTGTGGATTAATGACTCGATACTTATTTCAATTTCATCTCTGAGACTATAATTAGTGTTGTGGATTGTTTTGTGGGGTCACAACATGTTGTTTATTATTATTGGGATTTAAGTTCAAGGGATATTGTTGGGATTGAGGACGTGACAACCCGGATCTCCGACCCCGGATCTGGGGGTGTTACAAGTACGTTTTGCAAATTTTTGATTACAAAATATGATGTATTTTGCCAAATTTAGATTACAGAATGTATGCGGTCTCCAGGTCTCCACAAAAAAGGTGGTCTCCATAGAACTTAACTATATATATAGTATATGTAAATGATTTTTAATTTTACAGTACTACAATACTGAATCAAAAAACTGATTGTTGTTAAAAAAAAGTAGAATTAAATTTGAGTATCTTGTATCTCAAATAAAAAGCCAATTATTAAAAACTAATACACTAATATGTAAGATATACTTATATTTACAGATTAAAAGATCGATAAATATTTAATATTAACATTGTATATTTATTAATTTTGACTTTTGTCAAAGAATCATGCATAGTTTTCTAATCAAGAAATTAATAATAAGTAAATATTATTAGTCATGTAGTTGATTATAAATATAATTTTTTTAAAAAAACGTAATTGTAGATAATTGAACCTGGAAGTAGGATGCATATACAAAATTAATAAATTTTATTTAAATATGTAGTTGTACGAAATCCAATCCAATATTGGGATAGAACCAAAGAACCCAAAGAAGTAAAAACATATAAATACATCATGCTTAATTATGTAATTTCAGTATTTATGGTGAAATTAGATTTGATAACAAGGTACCAATAAAAAGGGATTTTGATTATTAATAAAAAGAAAAAATTATATTTAAATATGAATTCAAACTACGTTACCTAAACAATTTACTTTAGATTAAAAGTTCATAATATATGTGGACCATTAATTGATTACAATCAAATGAGTTTTCAATTCTCCTGTTTTATAAATTATTAATAAAAAGTACAAATTATATATAAATATGAATTCAGACTACGTTACCCTAAAGACACGAGAGAAAATCAGTTTTCAATTCTCCTGTTTTATACATTATATAGGAGTAACTAATCTTTTACCAATATATACACACGTAAGTGCAATACAAGACTAACTAATCTTTTATTAAAATATATACACAAGTAATTAAGTGTAGAGACCATATAAGACACGAGAGAAAATTTCTATAATACCATTTTGTGGTTGAGGACTTGAAGACCGAAGTACCATCGTCCATCATTCATGTAGATCGGGGGTCAAAAAGGTTAAATACATATATAGGAAGAACTGGAATCATAGAGACCTTCCAAGTTTGAGACGTTATTTCTATAGTTGGTTACTAATGATTCAATATGTGTTCTAATGTAAATTATTGATTTGCGTCACTAAGGTAAATAAATTTTCGTTGCTCCATATTATTGTGAAACATGTTTTGTATTGTTGAATTACTTGTTCTTCAATATTTTTTTAGTTATCGAGAATATGGTATTGGGATGTGATTAATAAGGTAAACAATTTTAAAAATCCCCAATCTTATTCATGTGTTGAAAGTATAAGATCTTGAACGTTGAGAAAATGTGATATGTAGAACTAGTTTGTGCACGTTGCAGAACATATCAATACCGTGTCTGAAGAGTTTCAAGCATCAAACACAACTAGAAAAAAATAAATAAATAATAAACGAAAATGAAACCTTTCTCATGATCCATGTGAAAAAATGAATATTTAATTTGGAGTCATAGTGTTTTACCTTAAAAACACTTTTGACAATAATGAGGAGGAAAAGATAAGGAAATCCAAAGCAATACCATTCACCACATATCCTGCTCTCGCGATCTACACTCAACGGTATCCACATGAATACTTGTTTTTCTAAAGATCGATGTGTACTAGCACCCAAACTGATTTCTTCTTCTCCATTTCTCTATCTCTCAAAACCGATAGGGTTTTTGTAAAAAAATGTGTGTAATAGAAAATGAGTTTGGAAATGATGATATGTTTTTTTAGGCTTGATGATATGTTTATAAGAAAATGGAATGACGAAATAACAAAAAAATTAATAAAATTTATGAAATATAATTGATTTATATAATTGAAATATAAATTTGAATATGAGTAAAATGATGATATTTTTATAAGATAAAGAATTTTTTAACAACTTAAAAAAAACCAAATTTCAAATTTAAATTATTAGAAAAAATTGGTACATGATCTTCAAAAGGGTAAATTTATCTCACATTATTTGTCAACAATATTAAAATGATGTGAATAGTAATAAGATGTACTTGCGATCCTTAAACATTATGCAAAACTGTATATATGCAAATTTTCAAATATTGAATACGTTATTACTCTACTGAAACAATATAGTAGTGAGTCTAAGTGCTACACTATGTTTGTATTTTCTAACTACACTTAATGGTGTATTTGTTTTGCACTTGAAAGTGAATCTGGTAAAGACTAATCATATGATGATTAAGCCCATCTTGGGATCAACTATATAATCCCTTGATATTTTTAGTGGGGTTAGAAACTTTTTTAATTAATAAGTATCTTAGTTCAGTTAGGCATCAAACTTTAGAATATAATAGAGAAGGGTACTTCTATGGACGGTGGACATAGTAATACAATGGTGATATATGTCAGGTTTAATTTCAGTTAATCAAGGTTATACTACTACTTATTTTTACTAATAATTATTGAAGTGGCATTAAAATTGTTTTTAAAATTGTATTTGTATCAGCCCTCATCACCATATGCAACAGTTTCTGTAAAAACTAGTAAACAAAAACCCGGACGCGAGTACAAGTCAAATATTGTTGTAATGAACACCAGAGAACCACTATATTCAACCCATCTATCTCCAGCCTTAGCTGAGATGTTGGCATATGTAATAGCCCATATTTTATTTATACTTATGGTATTTTCTTTCTTTATATTTGTGATTTTTTTATAAAGAAAATACAATATTTTTGCATCAGCTGATTAGTAAGTGTTTTATTAAATTTGTTATTAAATATAAAAATGTCAAATCATATTTTCATTCGCTACTAATGAGGGATTTTATGTGTTTAATTTATAGATGTAGATATATCTAGAGAGGGGCCATAGAGTGAAAGTTTAAATTGTTGTTAAAATTATTAGTAAATTTATAGGAAGTAAATATATTTTTGTTTATGAGGCAAAACTTGGCTATATATTGGGTTTGGGGGTTTTAACTTAAAAATCAAATAAAACTCTATATCTATTGGGCTATTGGGCTAAACTTGGATATAGATTGTTAAACGTTGGAAGTCTGTCATAGCTAAACTTCAGGACATATATCTATTTGGCTGATGGAAATAAGTGATAGCAAAGGCAAGTCTACTACATCTTTTCCTTTTTATTCATGACAATTTTTTTATTGCTTTTAAATATGTGAATTTAATAGTAGTACTCGTGAATATATTCACATTCGTTTTGGTAATTCCTGGGAGATGAGGAATTTGTTCAGCACCGTGTTCTAAATTTCCTTTTTGAAAAGGGGAACTTTACTATATGGTGTCGTTAAGGAGTACCATATTTTGGGGAATCAAGTAAACATATATTCCTTTGCGAGCGATTATGTTTTTAAGTGTTTGTGAAGTTAATTGTCATTTTATATAGTATGTCATATGTCCTTGTTAACGAAGGAATTTGGTGATAACAAATTTTGGGGATTGCTGGAATAACGAATTATAAAAATAGGGGGATTTGGGATTTTTGGATGTTTGGGGCTGGACTTGGGATGTGTCTCGATTTGTCTCAGATATTGGATCCCTTTTGCCAAGATGCATGCGTACCCATTTATATTGGATCAAGCCCACACAGTTCTATGCAATTGTGTTTATCCCTACGAGACTTTAGGGATAAACTTCGTTAATGTGGACAATTACAGATTTTATCTTGCATTATCTTAGCGTTGTGATTCTATCATGATTTGAAAGAATCGTTTGGAAACATTTTTCGTTAGTGATTGATTGATATTGATTCTTTCCTCGTTTCAGAGAGAGGATATTACTTGGTGGTTAAGCAATAATTATTAATATATTAATATTGGGAAATTTGGGAGATAATTGAGGCAACTGAAAATATGGCGTAACAACTACCTCCCAGTTCCCCAGTGCAGCTTGATGGACTGGAGAACTAAGCGTTCTTTGATCTTCCGAATTTCCCGAGTCACTGAAAAAACTAGGAGTAGAAGATTAGCAAATAATATATAGCAGATAATTACCCGTAATATGTCTGTAGATGCGAGGGAGACAACATGATGTGCCCGTAATATGCCTATAGATGCGAGCAGACAACATAATGTGCCGTAATATGCATGTAGATGCGAGAGAGACAACATGCAAGATGTGAGAAAAACATATGTACGAGTAGCTTTGTAAGTGTACGAGAATGAGCGGCTTCCCCTTGTAAAGTTAGGTTTGTGAATCCACTATTCAAGAAATAGAAGTAGCAGAATGTAGTAGCAGTAGTAGTAATGTCCTTGTATGTTGAAATAAGGAGAGAATGTATGTGTTGAGAAGGACTTAAACATATGCATTTAGTGGACTTACGCTCCCTAAGGAAGTCGTATTCTTATGCACATTTTTCTAAAGGGGACAGACTCAAGCTCCATGCGTTTAGTGGACTTACGCTTCCTGAGGAAGTCGTTTTTCTACACATCTTCTTCCGCAAGGGAAATGACTCCATCTGCTCCATGCGTTTAGTGGACTTACTTTTCCGGGGGAAGTCGTATTCCTACGCACCTTCTTCCTTGAGGGAAGGACTCCAGTTGCTCCATGCGTTTAGTGGACTTATGCTTCCTGGGAAAGTCGTATTCCTACACACCTTCTTGGTGAGCTTTCCGGAAGTACGGATAAGCACCCCGGAAGTACGGGTTTACCAAGGTATTCCAACCAGTACCCTCCTCATAGAAGGGCCTTCAAAAATAAATTCCAAGTAACACCTTTCACAAAGAAGGGCCTTCAAAAAATAATTTCCAAGCAACACCTTAAAGAAGGGCCTTCAAAAATAATTTCCAAGCAACACCTTCATGGGCCTTCAAAAATAATTCCAAGCAAAACCTTCATCAAAGAAGGGCCTTCAAAAATATCACACAAAGACAACTACAGAATCTAAGAATGTCCAATGTTTACAAGTAAATGTATGATGCACATGATGATATGAATGAATGCATGATGCAAATGATGCACATGATGATTAATGAATGCATGATGCGAATAATGCAGGGCCTTCAAAACAAGATTACCCTGGAGGGTCTTCAAAAGACGATCACCACGTAGGGCTTTCGAACAAAATCACCCTAAAGGGCCTTTAAAACAAAACTAACACTGAAGGGCCTTCAGAAGACGATTACCTCGTAGGGTCTTCTAAAATATTATCATCCTCGAAAGAGGGTCTTCAAAAATATTATCATCGTCGAAAAAGGGTCTTCTAAAATATTACCCCTCTCGAAAGAGGGTCTTCAAAAATAATATAAGTAATACCCCTATCAAAAAAGGGACTGTTAGGTCCTGATAAGTTTGTAGAAGGGGGGTTGAATACAAACTATACCGTTTAATCGAAATTTGTCCTTTTAAGATTTAACAATTTGGAACAAATTAATGCGGAATAAAAACTGAAACAATATTCAAGTTAAATAGAAACTCTATTAAACTTGAGGGGTGTTACAATTTTGATCACTGATTACAAAGAACTTGATAAAACAAATCTAGAATAAATTCGACATGAATTTATCTATTTTTGTAATAAAAAGGATCGAATACTAAAAAGTAGTTCGATATAAAATCTAGGGATTATGATCCGCTAGAAAGCTAAAGCAGTGCAAGAGAATCACTTCTTATGAATTTAATGTTAAGAACCAAACTAGAATTAATTCTCTGGCAGGAAATGAATAGCTTCGACAGTTGAAGAAATAAAGACAGAAGATGGAATGTTGATGTTCTGTGTCTTTACTTTTTGTTCTGTGTAATGTCATTGATTGAATGCCTTCTGCCTTGTCTTTATATTAAACCAAAATGCATTGCTTTTCTTTTGTCAACCCACGTGCAATTAACTTGACAGAATGGAAATTGCACTAGGAAGACTAGTAGAAAAACAATCACTTTACCCTTGGAAGACTGTCGGGAAGACAATGTTTGTTAATGGAAGACAATCGGGAAGACTCTAATTTGCCCTAGGAAGACAATCGGGAAGACTCACTTGTGAGTCTTCCTAGTTCAATAAACTAAGTCTTCCTAGTTCAAACCTAAGTCTTCCTAGTTCATTTTTATTCTAATTTAAATAATTAACTAAATAAATTATGTATTAAATTAATTCTTTACAGAATTAAATTAATAAATAATATACTTAATAATATTAATTATTTATAAGAGAATAAATAGAATTAGTTGACTTCTCAAACATTTCCAGAATCACTTAAAACTTAGATAAATAACAAACACAATAGTACGTTGACACTCGATGCACTGTCTGGTTCATGAGTGACTAACGACAATGTTTGTTCTTTATCCATTTGACTTTAAGCAGTGATTCACTTCCTTCTCATTCAAGAACTCTGTAACCAGTATCTTTTGCTGTCACCACTTGAAATCTCCGTCACCTTAATAAATCCACTGAGCTTGAATACTTCATTGAGGCTTGATCAATAAATTGAGCTTCTTTCAATGTAGAATCACTTCAAGTCTGTAGATGACTTTAATCTTCATTCTTTGACAAATATAATCTTCTGAGATTCCTGTGACATTTGATTTTTATTATTTACTTATTACATCTTAATTAAAGTTGAGTAGAATCCTCGGTGTTTACAAATAGGTCTAGACATATGCCTTTCAATCTCCCCCTATTTGTTTGTTAGACAATAACAACCAAATACTCTAGAGGATAACTCAACTAAAACAAGAAAAGATAAGACTTTTAAGAGCCAAGCAAATAATAAAAAGTTCTGGATTAAATATAACAATTTCCAGATTCAAACAATAAAGATAAATACAAGATAGATGTTCCTCTAGCCTGAACAAATGATAAATTTCCCTATCTTGATTTACCTAGCTCTAAACATATAACATTTACAAATTGAGCTAACTACATCATGCCTTTAGTCTCTAATTTCACCTTCTTCAGCTTCTGCCAAGGTGACTAGAAGATCTTTGTCAAGGACACGATCACTTTAAGAAACCACACCACTTGGCATTACTGGTTGATTGGTGATCTTCTTCAATCTATTCTTCATCTGAGCATACCTTGGTACTTTCTCCGTGCAGTAGTCTGAAATCATATCAGCAACTTCAGACTTTTCTACAGTAGCAAACCCAGATGTTCTCAGAAGATTCTCCAACTTCACCAGTTGCATTGTAGTCTGTAGCTTCATGGAATCAGGATCCAGCCTTACCGTCTCCAAAGTTGTACCTCTGTAGATTTTGACTTCATAAGGAAAATGTACAACTTGAGGGCTGGCCTTCATAGCAGAATCTCTCAGCCGGTCATACAGAAGCTCGTTCAAGCAAGAAGATCTCTTTACTTTACTCATCAGAATCCACAATTCAGAGAGAGATCTTCTTTGGAGTAATTCAAGAGAAACAGTGAATGACCCTTCAAGAGCACTTGAGACATAGATGAACAGTTCTTGTCTTACTTGATCAAATGCAGACGTAATCCTTAAGATATCTTGCTTCAATGCCTTCATATATAATGAGTTGTCTGGATTAACAATTCTGATCTTCTCAAGCAACTTCAGAAAAGTAGCATCATTGTTTGTGCCTCTCTGAGGGATATCAAACATCTCCCTTGCTTTATCCCAATTGCTTCCTTGCTTCATCCTCACATCCAATCTCCTTTCTTTGACATGAATACTATGAAGACGTTGTTTGTCTTCATCTTCAGCCTTTTGAATCTTTAACTTCTGAGATATGATGTCGGAGACCTTAGCATTCTCATCCTCCTTTCTCCTTAGCTCTGCCTGTTGCTTCTTCAACTCCTTCTGAAACAAAGGGTCAGGTGTGTATAGATCAGCTTCATCTTCCCAGTCATCAAAGTTGGCTGCCAGTATCTTTAAGCAGTGATTCACTTCCTTCTCATTCAAGAACTCTGTAACCAGTATCTTTTGCTGTCACCACTTGAAATCTCCGTCACCTTAATAAATCCACTGAGCTTGAATACTTCATTGAGGCTTGATCAATAAATTGAGCTTCTTTCAATGTAGAATCACTTCAAGTCTGTAGATGACTTTAATCTTCATTCTTTGACAGATATAATCTTCTGAGATTCCTGTGACATTTGATTTTTATTATTTACTTATTACATCTTAATTAAAGTTGAGTAGAATCCTCGGTGTTTACAAATAGGTCTAGACATATGCCTTTCAGGGACTTCCAAATTATTACCCTTTTCAAAAAAGGACCTTCTAAAATATAACCCATATCAAAAAAGGGTCTTCAAAAATTATTCAACTCCAAATCTAAAAATAAATTTTCCACCATATATCCGAGATGCAATAATATACATAAATATTTATAGTCAAAGTATACTCTGCATGGCATAAATATATTTATAATCTCAAAAAATTAAAATAAATCGGAAAAACTTATCTTTATTTTTGATTTTATCTTGCGTTGCAGGTCCAAGTAATTTTGGACAGGTGCTGAATTTTTCTTCTAAACCGCGTGCGTGATTTTTTTTTCTATGTTCGCTGCTGATCCGTGCACTTGATTCCACTTTGTCCCGCAAAAACTAGAACCCAATCTCCTTGTTTTTATTGTTTCTGGTAGACGCGCACATGGCGCCCAATTTTTTTCAATGTTGTATTTTTTTTCTTTACTCGCAGGTCCCATCGATTTGTTTGATTTTGTATTCTTGAATCCAGCTCAATTCTTGTCTGATTGTCCATATGCGGATCTCATTCATGTATTCTTTCTTCGTCTACAGTTAGCATGTAACACCCCTAGATCCGGGGTCGGAGATCCAGGTTGTCACTACCACCTTAATTCCCAATTAACAATACTTACCTTGAATTAATAGTCACCACACAGTACGACCCCTCCAAGTCATTACACCACATGGATTATAGTCTCAGAAAAAATAATTAAACATTACGATAGAGTCAATAAATCCATCAATTTAAAGTTATTACAGACCAAATGCAATTCTTTCCAAAAGGCGGTTGCCGATAGAGTCTCTACGTGAAACTGTATCGGAAACCAGAAAGTTTGATTGATTTAATAGTCTTACATAAGTCATACTTAAATATAAGGCGAACCAACCGAAGCTGGAACCCTAACCGACTACATCCATCTACCTGGCGTGGGGCTCTGACAAACAGACTATGGTAGTGCTGCGCGTTTCCCACGCGCTTGCGGCCAGTGGTCCTTAGCCTGGCCATGCTACTGATCTGTTGTGTTGTGTTGTGATATTTAAAGAAAGCAAGAGTGAGCAATATAGCTCATCATATAATTTAAGTAGTTAAAACATAACCTCAACATTTCTAGAAAACTTGCGGGTCACAAACTTGACCATACTTTTCAGTATCAAAATACTATAATGAATGATTTTCGTCAAAACAGCTACAGTACCATGAAATGTACGGGAAGTAATAATTATTCAACACTGTCACATTATCGGTAATTCAGCACCTGGGCTCTCATTACAATGTGCAGTACAAATTCCAATTGGAAGAAGGGGACGTTCTGGAACACCACGATACACGGTGATCAGCCGTTGTACCGAAACATAACTTCTCTACTAGTAGATGGATGATATCGTTATACGATCATCACCCTAGCCAGCTGTGGGCTTATTATCATATGGTCACTACTCGGCACCTATTTCATTACCGAGTAAGCCTTCACACTACCCGGCACCTGTTTCATTACCGGGTAAGGAAGCAATTCCAGTCCCACGATGAATCATATCCTTATAACTGGAACCGAATTTAATCGTTGTTCCCCGAGCGTTAGACTAGCTCGTTGATAGGTTTAAGCTTGTTACCATACTTACTTCTAGGAAGTTTGAGGAAGTAATAATAATATGTGGGTTGACTCCTGTCAACTGATAAAGAATGTTTTGAAATTTTAAGAAATTCACGACCTGGGAGTAAATCAGAATTTTTCTGAAATTAACTAGATTGAAATCCTTTAATTGGGACAGAGTAGAAATCCCAAGATATGAATATTATCGAGGAATGGAGAGGTAAAATCACTTGCTCGACTTCTTAAACTGGATTCCCAATTTTTGACAAGTGGAGAAATATTTATTCGTATTTAAATATTTTAATAAACTCGGAAATAATATTTAGGAACCCTTACCATATTTAAATGATTTTTCTGAAATTCAGAAAATATTTTAAATAATTAATAAAGCCTTTAAATAAATTTTAAATAAGGTTCTATGATTTTTAAATCATTTTAGAATATTTAATAAATATTTAAATAATATTTATTAAATAATAAACCATTTGGAATATTTAATAATATTTAAATAGTATTTATCAAACCCTAAACAATTAAATAAAACCCTTTTAAATGAATATTCAAATTAATATTCATTTAAATAAATAAATATTCAAATAATATTTATTAATATCATTTAACATATTAGATATATTTAAAATATCCAATTTATATTTATTGGAAGATTTTAAATCAATAATTGAAAATAATATGTCTCCGGCAATCTCCGGGTTTTTATGCCAGCGTTTATGAAAACTATTTCCGACTCCCGGTCGAGGTTGAAATATTTAAAATACGCTCTACATCTAGAGCCTCGTATATACTCCGGTTTATATCTATATCAATATATAGCATGTAACCAACATTCGACATTTGAAAGTTCGTACGATGACTAAAACAGTTCATGCATTTATAACAATTATATCACAACAACAATAGTTTACAAAAATAACCGAATACTTAAGATTCGGGTTTGAAAACTTGCCTGATAGTCTCGGGGTGGTCGGGTCTCGAGAAATGGGATGACAATCTATACATATTCATTAAAACATCCAATTAGTCCCGTAAACGATCTGATTATACCACGACACCATATAATAACGAGACTTCTTAACGATGCCTTAATTGACTCGTACTAGCCTCTTACAACTCCACATTATCATCTCAACACTTCTGTTTTGGTTTTGTTTCGTAATAATTTCTAAAATCGAATCCTTTTTAATCGTAGTTTAAGTTCATGTCGAACTATCCCCTTAAGTGGGTTTTCACTTGCGCGCTCTCTATTCGAACATTTTTATAAAATCGAAAAATTCGAATTTTTACTTAATTATTTTTTGGTTATCTTCCTTACTGTCCCCACTTGCTATCCTCAAATTTTAATAATATTATCAATCTGTTAAGGGGTCCGAATTTGGTTCACAATCTAGTGTCTTGTAGCAGTTTTTGTTTCTTGAATTACTTACACTAAAATGGCCATAACGTTTAAACCATAAATCACCTAAACATGAACTTTATATTCTTACAATCTATGAAACAAGATATTTACCTTCATGGTCAGTGGTGTTTACAAACACAATTATTCTTGGTCCGAATGTGGGTTACAAGACAGTCCTTAGTTCTAGTGGCCTTACAAGGCTCATACATGTCATAACTTTCAAGTTGATTCAAGATAATCTATCAAACAACCTTAAAATCATCAAGAATCTCATCTTAAATCCTAGGTCAGTTTATATACATCAATAAATCATCAAGAATACACATCCAAGATCAAGAATCACCAAGATATACCCAGGGGCGGACCCAGGATTTGAAATCTACCTGGGCTGGAATAATTTTTTTTTCGTGAACTTAATAAAAAGCATAAATGACCATACTAGCATAAGAATATGTCATAAAATAGATAATAAGCGTACATGTAAACAGGAAACCAAGATTTACTTACATCATTTGAGTTGTACTCGACGATTCTTTTGAGCATAAAATTCATCTATCACTTCATCTATATCAATATCTTCAGCAAACTCCCTTTCAACGTTGATAAGCATAGAATCTCTCAAATATTCATCCCCCATTTTATTTCGAAGTTCGGTCTTCAATAATTTCATAGCTGAAAAAACCCTTTCTGTAGTTGCTGTAGAAACAGGGAGAGTCAACACAAGACAAATCAACCTATAAATCAAATTGTAGTGTTCTGCCTTTCCTGTAGCAACTAGTTGTACACATAACTCAGAAAGAGTAGACAAACTCTGAAATCTAGCATGTTTAACCACATCAATCTTGTAATGATCAAGTTGGAGTTGAAGATGGTACATATCTTGTTGACTAAAATCAGCAGGATAAAAGGTACTTGCAAGAGTACAAATCTGCTCCTTGTCAAACAAACCAAAATTATTCTTCGGTTCTAAAGATGAACTTAATCTCAAAAGCTCAACAGCATGATCATTGAACCTATATTGTAGCTCTTCTAACTGGAAATCAATTGCAGAATTAAATACATCATAATGATAATGATGCTCAACTGATATATCATCACTTTGTCGCACAGAACGAAATTCATCCATATAACGAGCACTCATATCGGCAAAGCAAATCAGTAATGCCCATGATTTTATGTATCAAGTATAACACAAATAAAAACTTAAATGATTTTAGTGCCTTTATAGTACCTCTAGCTTCCTCACGTTGAGCACTCGAATTAGTACTACAATTATTTATGCTTTCCAACACAATAATTATTGAACCATACTTATCAATCAAGCTACAAACATTAGACAGACAATCACATACTAAATTGCACGTCCATTTTAAAGTCCCAATGTCAAAATATTATTTCTGCTTAGAAATCACATCTCGGCAATGATTCCAAACAACAAACATAAACCAAACTTACAATGTAAACCTAAACATAAAACATCCCTGATCCCTGCAAAAAAAAAAAAATAGACCTTTGCCTTAAGGGTGTACAAACAATTACTTCAGTGTAGACATGTTGCTTAACATATTCATTCACCATGAATCATAATACCCATCAAATAATGGTAACAACCATATAAATACAGAATTTGTTGTCGACAGAAATATGGTTGTATGCAAATAGTTCTAAGTCCTGTTTCACAACCTCACCTAGTGATTTTACATTCTTTTTGTAATGGAGGGGAAATTATATGATTTGTGTATAGAGTTTGCTGCTCCTTTGTTGAAGTTCCGATACGAAAAGATATAAATATAATCCAATATTATCATATTTACGATGCTATAGCCTATAGCCCTGGTTTAAGCCAATCGAAGATAAATGGATACTGGGACTTTATCAACATTTGTAGAAAGTCGTGGGAGGTCAAATACCCTAATTGAGTGATTGCTTCATCCGAGATTGCTGGTAATTGCAGAAAGATGTCTAGAACTTTTCAAAGACTACCATCACAATTCAAATGTCTAAATAACTTGTCAAAGAGTAGTGGTACAAATGTACAATTTAAGTGTCTAAACAAATTATAAATATTAAAAGTAGAGGATGAAGTTATCACTTAGAACAGAATTAGAGTGCTCTAGAGACTAGAACAGAATTAAATCGAAAGTAAGCTAATTAATATATGAATATGAGGGATTAGGGTCGGGAAGTACTTACATTTTAGTGTTGCAGCAGACAATCAAACCTTCAAGAATCAAGATAATCAATATTGAAAAGAACACAGATTAGTGAGTTCGGTAGTCGGGAGTTGACCTAATTTCATACAATTTGGGGCTAGTTAACAGGACTGTTTTTTTTTTCTACCCGGGCTGGATAATATGTTGGACTAAATGCTAAATGGGCTGGTAAAAATCCACCAGGGCTGCAGCCAACCCCAGCCCAGCTGGTGGTCCGCCCCTGGATATACCCATCCACCTACAAAGTCTTCAAGATTCAACATCTCACTTACTAACAAAACAATACTAACTCATATTTTAAACATATAAAAAGTGGATGAGGGGTATACCTTATTTGAAGCTCTGACAACTATAATCCTTTCAGACAAGCCTTAGAGAAGCCTTACAAAATCTTAAATAACCTTGATCTTTCAAGATAAACCAAGAACACACTTTGAGTTACTATTCATCCTTAACTTTGAATAATTATTTAACTATGCTACACTTGATGGATTGTCATGAAACTTTAAACATACCTTGTATATACTATTAAGAAGCTATGGTTTTAATTTGAAGATTTATGATGAAGTGGAAGAGCTCAAGAAAACTCTCTTTCCTCCTTCTTTTTTCTTTGGCCGAGAGCTCAGGGGAGGGGGAGGTTTCTCTCCTTTTTGCTTTTCTACTTTACTTACTCACTTGGATTATGTTTGTATAGATATAGCTCAGCTGATATATTGTTATAATTGCATGGTTTAAAAGTCTAAAAGTTGATAGATATCAAGTACTTCATGGAATAGTGCAAGTCATGGTCTATGTACTTGTTTCCTTAATTCAAGCAACTTGTCTCTTCATTGTAGTTGCTTTGGTTAGGTTGGTTTCTAAGTATTAGTTTGCATGCCTCTTGCATGTATCTTGAAAGTATTATTACTGAGCTTACTAATTACCCAATGCTTGTCACTTAATCCTTCATGCAAGTTTGATAATTTTTTCATAAAAGTATTTCTTCGCGTAAAGATTTCTATTATCATTCTTAAACACTTGAATAAGTTAATTCACTTAGTTCCCATAAATTCCTTGTCATGGTATTTATATCATTCCAAGATTTCAATAATACTTAATATCCCACGAATTTCCAATTATTTAATAGAAGTGAAAATCCTTGCATTCAAACGACTTTTACATTATCTCATTTACTTCGTACAGTAATACTACATTCATGAATCATCGAAATTCCATTATTCATATAACGTGGGCTTAAAAGTTTTCCATAAATCCGCAAAATCACTATTCATTATAATTTTAAAATATTACAAAAATCAGGGTTCTTACATAGCACATCCATTCACAAATCCTTATCCATTATTTTTTTTATTTAATCGCGTGCATCTTCTTTTTTCTCAGTTTTTCCGATCCACGTCTCCATTGTTCTGCTCTCCTCCATTAAAGCCGCTGCAGATCCATAATAACCCCCATGCATATTGTATACATTGATTGTCCTCCAAAATAAAAAGCTATCCCCTCCTTCTAGCGCCAATTATTATCGAAGGAATTTGGTGATAACAAATTTCGGGGATTGCTGGAATAACGAATTAAAAAAATAGGGGGTTTTGGGATTTTTGGATGTTTGGGGCTGGACTTGGGAGGTATCTCAATTTGTCTCAGATATCGGATCCCTATTGCCAAGATGCCTGCATACCAATTTATATTGGATCAAGCCCACGCAGTTCTGTGTAATTGTGTTTATCCCTAAGAGACTTTAGGGATGAAATTCGTTAATGTGGACAATTACAGATTTTATCATGCATTATCTTAGTGTTGTGATTCTATCCTGATTTGAAAGAATCGTTTGGAAATATTTTTCGTTATTGATTGATTGATATTGATTCTTTCCTCGTTTCAGAGATATGATATTACTTGGTGGTTAAGCAATAATTATGAATAAATTAATATTTGGAAATTTGGGAGATAATTGAGGCAACCGAAAATATGGCGTAACAACTACCCCCCGGTTCTTTAGTGCAGCTTGATGGACTGGAGAACTAAGCGTGCTTTGATCTTCCGAATTTCCTGAGTCACTGAAATAACTAGGAGTAGAAGATTAGCAAATAATATATAGCAGATAATTACCCGTAATATGTTTGTAGATGCGACGGAGACAACATGATGTGCCCGTAATATGCTTGTAGATGCGAGCAGACAACATAATGTGCCATAATATGCATGTACATGCGAGAGAGACAACATGCAAGATGTGAGAAAAATATATGTACGAGTAGCTTTGTAAGTGTACGAGAATGAGCGGCTTCCGCTTGTAAAGTTAGGTTTGTGAATCCACTATTCAAGAGATAGAAGTAGCAGAATGTAGTAGCAGCAGTAGTGATGTCCTTGTATGTTGAAATAAGGAGAGAATGTATGTGTTGAGAAGGACTTCAGCGTATGCATTTAGTGGACTTACGCTCCCTAAGGAAGTCGTATTCCTATGCACATTCTTCCAAAGGGGACAGACTCAAGCTCCATGCGTTTAGTGGACTTACGCTTCCTGAGGAAGTCATATTCCTACGCATCTTCTTCCGCAAGGGAAAGGACTCCAGCTGCTCCATGCGTTTAGTGGACTTATGCTTCCCGGGGGAAGTCGTATTCCTACACACCTTCTTCCATGAGGGAATGACTCCAGTTGCTCCATGCGTTTAGTGGACTTACGCTTCCTGGGAAAGTCGTATTCCTACGCACCTTCTTGGTGAGCTTTCCGAAAGTACGGATAAGCACCCATGAAGTACGGGTTTACCAAGGTATTCCAAGCAGTACCCTCCTCATAGAAGGGCCTTCGAAAATAAATTCCAAGCAACACCTTAGAAAAGGGCCTTCAAAAATAATTTCCAAGCAACACCTTCATAAAGAAGGGCCTTCAAAAATAATTCCAAGCAACACCTTCATCAAAGAAGGGCCTTCAAAATATCACACAAAGACAACCACAGAATCTAAGAATGTCCAATGTTTACGAGTAAATGTATGATGCACATGATGATATGAATGAATGCATGATGCAAATGATGCACATGATGATTAATGAATGCATGATGCGAATAATGCAGGGCCTTCAAAACAGGATTACCTCGAAGGGTCTTCAAAAGACGATCACCACGTAGGGCTTTCGAACAAAATCACCCTGAAGGGCCTTCAAAACAAAACTAACGCTGAAGGGCCTTCAGAAGACGATTACCCCGTAGGGTCTTCTAATATATTATCATCCTCGAAAGAGGGTCTTCAAAAATATTATCCTCGTAGAAAGATGGTCTTCTAAAATATTACCCCTCTCAAAAGCGGGTCTTCAAAAATAATATAAGTAATACCCCTATCAAAAAGGGTCTTCAAAATTATTACCCTTTTCAAAAAAGGACCTTCTAAAATATAACCCATCTCAAAAAAAGGGTCTTCAAAAATAATTCAACTCCAAATCTGAAAATAATTTTTCCACGATATATCCGAGATGCAATAATATACATAAATATTTATAATCAAAGTATACTATGCATGGCATAAATATATTTATAATCTTTAAAAATTAAAATAAACCGGAAAAACTTATCTTGATTTTTGGACAGGTGCTGGATTTTTCTTCTAAACCGCGTGCGTGATTTTTTTTTCTTTGTTCGATGCTGGTCGGTGCACTTGATTCCACTTTGGCCCGCAAAAACTAGAACCCAATCTCCTTGTTTTTATTATTTCTGGTAGACGCGCTCATGGCATCCAATTTTTTTCATTGTTGTATTTTTTTTCTTTACTCGCAGGTCCCATCAATTTGTTTGATTTTGTATTCTTGAATCCAACTCAATTCTTGTCTGATTGTCCATATGCGGATCTCATTCATGTATTCTTTCTTCGTTTGCAGGTAGCACATCCATTCACAAATCCTTATCCATTATTTTTTTTATTTAATCGCGTGTATCTTCTTTTTCCATTCCACGTCTCCACTGTTCTGCTCCTCCATTAAAGCCGTTGCAGATCCATAATAACCCTTCATGCATATTGTATAGATTGATTGTCCTCCACAATAAAAAATTATCCATCCTTCTAGCGCCAATTGTTAACGGAGGAATTTGGTGATAACAAATTATAAAAATAGGGGGATTTGGGATTTTTGGATGTTTGGGGATGGACTTGAGAGGTGTCTCGATTTGTCTCAGATATCGGATCCCTTTTGCCAAGATGCCTGCGTACCAATTTATATTGGATCAAGCTCACGAAGTTCTGTGCAATTTTGTGTATCCCTAAGAGACTTTAGGGATAAACTTCGTTAATGTGGACAATTACAGATTTTATCTTGCATTATCTTAGAGTTGTGATTCCATCCTGATTTGAAAGAATCGTTTGGAAATATTTTTTGTTATTGATTGATTGATATTGATTCTTTACTCGTTTCAGAGAGATGATATTACTTGGTGGTTAAGCAATAATTATTAATAGATTAATATTGGGAAATTTGGGAGATAATTAAGGCAAACTAAAATATGGCGTAACAGTCCTTTATTGATCTTTTACTCTTTATTATTGTGATTATGGAAGTGAGTGACTGGCAGCACTTTATATTTTTCTTTCTATAAGCAAATTTGGTACTTTCTTATTACCCAAACTAGTATTCTATGGGGATTGAAAATAGGAGTTTTTGAGTTTATAACGGAATTTGGTTATGTTACAAGTAAAATTTATTCAGTCATATATTATGAATCTGAAATCTGTTTGAAACATGGAGGAATGGAAATTGATTTAACATTTAGTTTAACTAGTAAATTCTAATTACTTCGTGGATTGTGGACTTAGCGAGGTATATAACGTTAATTAAATTTATTCGATACTATCTTTTCTTCATTTCCACAAGTCTATTACCTATTCTTCTTGTTAAACACATTCTATATTTTCTAAAGAACACAAGTTTAACAGTTAACTTTCCTTTCTGTATTTTCTAATAGTATAGCTCTCATGTGTGTTTATACTTCTTTATATAGAGTATTTGTGATGTCAAGTTTTTTCTGAGGTTACACATTCTGGAGTTCTATGTTACAATTTCAATTATCTTTATCTTCATAATTTGGTGGCTTTGATAATTTGAGTTATCTTTATTTTCTAAGTATGGAGTAAATTGAGGGGAACAATGGAGTATTTAATTTGCCCTAGTGGCTGGAGTATTATATTACCCTTCGTGGCTGGAGTGAATAACTTCCTTCGTGACTGGAATTCTACTAGCCTCATGATAAAGTGTGTGTATATATATATAGGCCATTGCTTCATGAAGAACACTCTTATATAAAGAACAGTAAAGAACACCATAGAATCTTACATAAAATTGCATGTTGATTCTAATTTTCTCACCAAAAAAGGTTTATTACGAATAAAAATAGAATCTAACAAAAAATTAGAATCAAATAAAATATGATTACATGTAATTTCATTGTGATAAATATATATACAAGATTCTGTACTGGATTATATGTAATGTTTAATTTTTAAATTTAGATGAGATTCTACGTTAAATTCGATATGTTAGGCATAATTGTTGTTCAATTTTATGATTCTAATTTTAAAAAATCAATTTTTATGAAAAATAAAGTGGTTATGATGGTGTTCTTTATTGTTCTTTATATAAGGTGTTCTTCCTAGAGTGCAACTCATATATATATAAGATGATTTTATCCTCATATTTATTGTGTTTTGCATTGATTTGGATTTTTATTTAATAGATTTTGATGGTTTATTGTAGAAAATAAAGAATTCATAACTTGGAAGGATTTGAAGGAAAATAGCTGATTTTGGAGCTTAATTAGATGGAAATTTGGATTTATTGAACTAAGTGGGTTGACTACACTGTTTTTGATGATCGTACAGTCCATGCAAAGCTTATGGACTTTTCTTTAATTCTAAAGTGATCCAGTAAACAGAGTCCGACTGGAGAAGCCCAGAAACTGGAGACAACAGTCAGCAACGAATTTAACATTAAATTCCTATACAATTATAAATATTCACTTGTATAATATTTAGAAAATTAAAACAACTTTATTATTAGTTTGATAGGATCAGATATTACCGTTAGGTTTTATTATTAGTTTTAGGTAGAGAGATACATATGTATATTTTATTCTACCTAGAGTTCTTTTCCTTCTTCCTCTTTTTCACGGGGTGTACTTTATTTATCTTGGATTCCCCCTCTATACCTTGAAAGGGACTGTAATAACCCCAATTTTCGTACTTATTAAAACCCTTGATGAATAGTAATTTTGCCGTTTAAGAAAAACTTTTCAGACCACACTACATACGTGTAGGAAAACTGAAGTTTCAAAGTTGTATTATTGTTTTACTATGTAAATGAGTGTATGCAGATCAAATCGGATTTCAGAAATTCACAACATGGAAATATATCGTAAAATTCCGAAGCTGTATATACGACACAAATGAGAGTATATAAATCCCATTTATATTCCAAGATTCACGCTCAAACCATCTTAATTAAGTATTCGGTTGTTAGGACGAACAGTGAATAGTTACTATTCATGGCGAGAATCGCGTAGAGTTTTATTCGCTCTTTTTAGAAAATATTTTCGAATCGTTTCAAGAAGAACAAAAACAAAGATGGATAGTAACATTATGAATAGTACTCCAACGTGAATAGTAAAAATTTATAGTCTCCGATCGATCCCATATTTCAGCAGAAGTTCCGGAATAATAAACGGTTACCAATCGCGCAGTCAGAAATCGCAAACGAAAACGAGAATCGAAAATCCGCTTGAAGGAGCAACCTTGGACGTATTATAACTTAGGAAATAAAGAAGAATATATGTATTAAAAGAAAGATATGGGTGAAAGAAGTGTGTGGAAGAAGCTTTGTAACTTAGCAAACTTGAGGGACTAGTTTGCAGTGACTAACTTGCATTTTGGCAAACAAATACCTAAACCTTATAACCACACATGTACCACACCTCTCCCACACAAAACGCAACAGCCTCCTCCCCCATTTCTTGAAGAAAAACCGAATGGAGAGGAAGAAGAAGAAAGGAGATGGCAAAGCTAGCAAACCTCCACCAAACTTTGAATTCTTAGGCTTAAAAGAAAGAGTGAATCAAGCTTGTTCTAACTAAGGTAACATCTCCCATACCCACTTACTCTAGAATGATCTTTTCTTGATATAAAGAAGATGATGAATAGTGTTTTAAAAAAGTTTTGTGTTTATAATTTAAGTTTGAAAGCATGTATGTGTAGTTTATGTAATGGGTTGATGTTTTAAGTGATTAGATGAATTGTTGGTTGAGTTTGGAGGATGGGTTATGAAATTATCTTGAATATTTATGGAGGATTTGACTAAGTGGAGGGAGTATAAGGTGGATGGTGAGTTTGGGATTGATTGGTATTGATTTTGGGAGTTAATTAGAAATGGAAAACGTTACGTTTTAAGCCGTCGTAATGCCCGATTTTGCATAGCCCTGTTTTGAGTTAAAACTCCGAGAGTATCCCCCACTGTTAAAAATGACCACTGTCCATGTTTGTGTAGAGCTTTGTTTCTAGTTTACGTGAGCGCAAGAATCATGTCATTACGAACTACGGTTTAGGAGAAACACGCATTTTAGTGGAAGTCGTCCGTAAAACCAAACTACACCATTTAGTCAACTTTGAGGCTATGATCGAACCACTTACATGTCATAATAAACTTTGAAACTTTGGTATATCATGCTAAGGACAGTTAGGAAGGTTCTCGAAAAGGTTTCGTGTTAAAACAATAGTTTTTCAATTTTATAAAAACGTCGGAAACGAAGCTATGCGACGATAAAACGATTTCTGCACCCCCACTGCTATAAATTGCCCATTCGGGATTTTCACTCCCTAGACCATAAACATATTTTTAAACCATTTTGTTTTAGACATTCTCTAGATCGTGCATGCGAAAACGGTGTATCAATAGAGTTAACGATTAATGAGTTATGAGCGTTTTCGTGAAACGAGCGTGAATAGTAAAACTCCGTAGTTGACTCGACTTTTAAAATGCATTTCACCTATTTCGACTCATGTTTTCAAATCAAGATATTTTTGATAAATATTAAAAATACTCAAGAATCTCCTTGAAATGGTTTCGTAATTTATTATTAATTTTCTGATTTACTAAAAGTGTTAGAGTGTGAGTTGCGGAATAGTGATTTTATGGAAAGTCAACTCTAGAGGTACTACTTTGACCATCCGTTTTGGCTAATTTAAAATAGTGATTTGGAGTCGACTAAAACACGAAACTTGTTAAGGATTATTAAGATAACGTATTGGTGTGAATAACGAGATTAGAAATGGTTAGCAAGAGGTATAAAATATAGTAAGTTAAGCGAACCCGAGAGTGTGGAAATCGGGTAAAGTGTAGTTTACTTAGAATAAGCGGATTTAATCGAAGGACTAATTGAGGTTATAAATTGTCTTGGTAGAGGTTCCAGGACTAGAAGAGATGACATCCAGTTAGAGGTTGGACATCAGGCAAGTTTGACTAACTCTTACTATATTGTTCAGAGTAGGTATATTTTCAAATGCTTAATACTTGTTTATTCAAATATATATACACTCTTTTGATCAGAGTATTGTGACAAGATTTCTAATCCTATGTTTTACTTATGAAAATATATATGGAGCATGTTTACGCAAGTTTACTTCTCAAATACATATACCAATGATATATCATGTTGTGTTTACGGTTTTGGATATCAAGTATAATTGTTCAATTTATATTATGAACTTCATATGTGAAAATTGTGATAAAGCATACTATGTTGATAATGGTATGTTATGTTTAATATTCGGATAACGGCTCTAGGGATGGAGCGCATTGGTCCAAAAAGTAGAGTTGACCGGGGAGCGGTATTTTGTTTTGACTTATTATAACTATGTAAACCCGAAAGGTTCTTCGGGAGATAGTATATGTACTAACGATTATTAATTGAACTTTATTTACTCAAAGATTCCAAAAATATTTATCTTGGATTAAATACATTATTCAAATATTATCAAACCCTTTAAACGCTTCCGAAAATACTTAAAATATTATTTTAAATGATCCAAGATGCTTCGAAACTTTTATACCCGTATACTTCCTCACTCGAAATCTTTTTGTGAAAACCCCCGGTCATGGTTTGCTCAAGTAGCGTCGTTTTTAAGTAAGAATTGGTCGACTAAGGTCGGACCTCAACTACTCGATTTTCTATTTCAAAATGATTCTTGAAATAAAGTAAAACAAGGGGACTCTGGCGGTGGCAAGATCGTCGACGGGCGATCCCGAGTTTAGTGTAAGAGGCCGTTAGCCAGGCGGTCCATCAACTATTGGCCGAATGCGCCAGGATGATTACGGATGGAGTTCTCATCCAGGACGATTACGGATGGAGTTTTCGTCCAGGGTAATTACGGATGGAGTTTTTGCCCTTCTACTAGTAGAAAAGACCCACGCTTGATATGGATGTGGCGACTGATCATCGTCAATCCATGTCATGTTTTATTTTTATATAAATCCCATCCTTCCAATTTGGAAATTGATATTAACACTGTAACGAAAGCCAAGGTGCTGAGTTACCGATAGTGTTGATAAGAACTAAAGATTGTTCTTTTACAAATGATTCTGTTTAATTATTGATGAAAGACAAACGGTATTTCAAAACTTGTGAACTAGTGTTGTTCATCTCGCAGTATATAGAACTGCGTACTTGTTGATTTCTACAAATCGTGCAAAGTCATTGATAATGTGTTTCTAAATTACGAACTAAACTCGTTCATACGGTAGTATTCTAAACTTCATATTAAGTATGAATACTTTAATGGGAAAACTATGTACTACTTTTATATTGTTAGAAGAACTTTATATTAGTAACTAGTTAACTTGCTGAGCATTCTTTCGCTCATTCTTGCTTTGTTAAAAATTATATTTTCAGTGAGACCATAGTCGGTCGTCCCGTATTGTGAGGAAAGGAATGTGGAAGATACTCCCTTGAGATAGTGCAGTTCAAGAAGGATACTGTATGAGTAAGTTGGATAGGTTCAGCTATCCTTATTAAGTGTTTTTACAAAATGGGTTGTAATAATTCCATGTAGAGGTTGTAGTTAGTAGTGTGAGATCCGGGATAGTACATTTGGTTTGTAATAACTAATGTTACTGTATATCATTTCTAAGGCTATAACTTGTGTGAGTAAGAGATTAGGGTCTATGATGGTGTTTTGATTGAATCAGTGAGTTGATACAGGTATTATATGATTGGATGGTGAGGTGACGACCTGGATCCCAGACCCCGGATCTGGGGGCGTTACAGGGACGATCCATGTACATGTGCTGGTATTAAGTGCAATTATATTGGTGAATTTTCACCGCCCTTGGTTCTGGAGAATTACTTGAATTTGGAAAAAAGGAAGAGAAATGAGAAGAAGATGACTTGCAAAAGAGACGTTGTGTTCATTGGTTGTACAATATGAAATGGGAAAGTACATGGTAACATGTGTTTAGGGCTTAATAATTGTGAGAGATTGATCACCTTTTACATGATCAAAATTTTATGTTGAGTGCTTTAACTAGAATTGAACATTATGTTCTATTAGTTATCAAGTTAGCCACTTATGAGCCTTTTTCTTGATTCCTTACCTGCACCGTAGCCATGTTACAACCTTTAACAAAGACCTTTGAATTTGTGCATGCATGTATACAAAGTAGTGGAGATTTGGTGGACAACCAAGCATATGGTAGCACATGACTTTATTGATTTAACATGAGTGATCCACTTAACCTATACACTTGAGTGCTTTGAGAGTTTTGTGAGTTTTTTTATCCATAGCATGTTACTTACTAAATGCGGCATTGATATCTATTTCATGATATTTTTGTCTATTCAGACTTTGTGTGCTTACTTGGATAGTTGTGTACAAATGATGTGCAAAGTGAAAAAACATTCAAAATTATGTAACTGATGTTTACATGTGTGGAGTACTATGATATGTTGCATACTCGAGACTTGGCAGAAAAAAATGGATTTTGTGGGTAAATTCACTATAATTAAACCCTCACGAGACACAACGCGTCCTACTAGGGCCGCCTAGGGGTTTAATGGCTTGTTGCATATGCTCAATGCAACCGTGTCATCTATGAAAATGGTGTTAGTTAGTTATGGCTTAGTTTTTATTTCACTTAATTTCCCGTGGACGTGCAACTGATTAGTGCAGGGATGTTTTGATAAAGTAATATATATATATATATATATATATATATATTAGATGATTTTATTCTCATATTTATTGTGTTTTGCATTGATATGGATTTTTATTTAATAGATTTTGATGGTTTATTGTAGAAAATAAAGAATTCATAACTTGGAAGGATTTGAAGGAAAATAGCTGATTTTGGAGCTTAATTAGATGGAAATTCGGATTTATTGGACTAAGTGGGTTGGCTACACTGTTTGGGCCGTATCTTGTGTTCCAGAAGTCCGTTTTTGATGATCTTATAGTCCACACGAAGCTTCTGGAATTTTATTTAATTTTAGAGAAGCCTAGAAACTGGAAATAACAGTCAGCAACGAATTTTACATTAAAATCCTATACAATTATGGATATTCACTTGTATAATAATTAGAACATTAAAACTACTTTTATTATTAGTTTGATAAGATCAGATATAGTTAGGTTTTATTATTAGTTTTAGGTAGATAGATACATACGTTCATTTATTCTACCTAGGGTTCTTTTCCTTCTTCCTCTTTTTCACGGGGTGTACTTTATTTATCTTGGATTCATCACCATTAATGTGAAGTTCAAGGTATTCTTATATTCTTTTCTTTATTAATGTATGATTTATATGATGTTCTTCATTATTTTTGTTACATTTAATCTTAGTATTAGCGAGTAGTAGTTCTAATGGCATAGAAGGGGAAGCCATGTTTGCACAATGATTTTCATAGTGGTTTGATTGGTTATGGCTAATTCTAATTGATTATGTTATTATGTTTGATTTGTGTAAGATCGAGAGATTTTACTACTAGAGGCACGCTTACGATTAGCAGAACTAAATTTGAGTGCGAGAGAATCGTTGGATTTCTAAAAACGTTAATACCGGAGATAGATTAACATTTTCTTTAATTGCTTAACCAATTAAATTACCAAAGGTTATTAATGTGTAAGTATGTTCTGAGAGTGTTATTACTCGAGAGAGAATAACAAACTCTAGTTACATGACCATTTTAATTGTTTTAGCTTAGAAGCCGATTATTCTATAAACATGGTGGACCTGATTGCCCTAGGTTTTAAATTTATTAGTCAGATATTTAGTTAAATTAATTTTAATTTAGTTATAATCATTAGTTTAGTTAATATTCTCCAAACAATCGTTTTGTTTTTGTTATTCCCAGAACAATGCAACCTAGATTGTAGAAGGGGGGGGGGGGTTGAATACAATCTAGTTAATTTTTTAAAACTTTTTCAAACCTTGTCGAGTATGAATATATGAGTTTGTAAATTAACTAAATACAGTCAAGCTTTGAACAAAAATAAATTCTTCAAGTTAAAAAGAAATGCAGGAGACAAGCAAACTTTTTAAACTTTTCAGGTGGGTTTCTCGGAAAAAGTCCACCTGAGTTGTATATTGAAGAATTCTCTGGTTTTGTTTTACAACAAACTCCAGCTGCTTACCTAGATGGTGAAAGAGAGCCTAAGTGTTTTCTTTTGGCTTGGTGCTCTCTTCACACTTTTCTATGCTACTTCATACAGTCTTATATACATCAACTGTATGTTACAATCAAAACCTACAACATAATAAAATATTACATTTTTGGTTCTGCTTGTTCACATGCTCGACACTGAAGCTATTCTATTTGGGAAATGCCTTGGCTGACATCACAGATAAACTTGTATAGTCCCAAAGAATGCTTTCTGGTTCCATGTGCTTCTTTCTTCAAGAATTACTAAGTTCATGTAAATTGACCTAGCTTCCAAGCCCTCGTGACATCTGCATGAAAAAGACCTTTCCTTGAATACACGACTGTCAAGTCACTATCAGCTGAGATAAGTGAACATGTAGTTTTGCATATACGTCCTCATGCTTATCAAGCTTTTCCATTGCGTCCAGTTAGAAGATAAACTTCTGGGTAGCTGTTTTAACTCTTATTTATCCTTTGAGACATAGAAGATAATAGACGACTTCACATTTCATTTATAGGAATTTGAGCCTTCGAATATTTATAGTTTGACTCCCTATTTCATACATCTTTTACGTCGTTATCCATCATCTTTCAGTCACGGGTGTGTAATTGTGATCTCTGAGACTGTCCTCCATTCAACCTGTTAAATAAAGAAAACTTCAAAAGATTCCTTTACATAGATTTGCTTTTCTTGAATGGGATGAATATCAGTAGGCGTATTAATTCTTTATCTATAGACTACTATTCTTCTTCATTTATCCGTAGAATAACAATCTTAGAATATCAGTAGAAGTAATATCCTGAACTGTATCCATAGATAGAACATGACATCCTTAGCTGCATCCATAGGTAGAACATGACATCCTTAGCTGTATCTGTAGATAAACTATCTTCAGCTTTATCCGTAGATGGAATATCCGTTGATGAGATAAGATGTCCCCAGCTTATATCCGTAGATGAGATGAGATGTCCTCAGCTTTTATCCGTAGATGAGATGAGATGCTTTCAGCTTTTATCCGTAGATGAGATAAGACTTCCATAGCTTTATCCGTAGAACGGATACCTTTAGCTTCATCCTTAGATAAAACATCTCTCATCCTTATTGACTCATCATTACTGAGTTGTTTTGGCAAACTTACCACTGAAACACTTGGTGCTTGATTAGACGTCTGTTGGTTTGCTCCTGAATTGCTTCCTAACTTGATGACAGAATATCTTCCATACATTTGATGTGACTTTGAGTCCTTGGATAGATAAAGTGTCTTATAGTTAGCTTCCTGATTATCAGCTGCTGTGATTTAGCTTTGTGACTATCAGCTTCGATATCATGATCAAATTCTTGTCTTAAGTATTTTGTTATCATCATTCCAAATGTATCAACCCTAACATTCTTGAAACAATTTATAATAATTGAATCGAAATTGATAGAACCTGTTGCCTTGTGAAATACGATCCACTTGTCATTCTATTGTCATTCTAGTAGACACTATACTAGCAGTAGACACCGTACGCTTGCGATTATATAATTTGACACATCACCTCATGGCTGCGGTGAATAATTGCCTTCGTGGCTGAAGTTTATTGGCCTTCGTGGTCAGGGTAAAATTGGCCTTTGTGGCTGGAGTTTTATTGCATTTGTGACTGGTGAACCTTTTTACAATGGGGGAAAACACTACCAAGCTGATCACATGCAGTGAAATACAAAGAATGTTATATACTTGATTGTAATTGTTGGTGTTCTCTTAACTTTGTATTTCGTTTATGTCGAGGAATAGGAATAATGGGGGTTTATATATCTACGTACGGCGTATATATTTAATTCTTTTCGGGGTGAAATAGATATTAAAATTAAACTTTGTTCTATCCATATCACTCATTGTACCGAGAGAATCTATTCTGAGGCTTACATATAGTCCATCGATAAAATAAGTATTAAGAAAATATGTATTGAAATCTATATATTTATTTCTTTGCTCATTAGTTCTCACTAATTCGAGAAATGCAAATGTGGAAAGTATTATCTGCTTCTTGGTGTTTTTTTTTATCTTCGAGAGATATATATAGAACGAAAAAGTGTAAACATTAGAGATTTATGTATCTTTATATGCTACGTTGGAGAATACATGAGATTGTAAAATTTTAAAATTTCAGGGGGCATACAAGCAAGGTGGTTAGTCCTTCTATACTCATAATCTTTCAATTTAAATTATGAGGAATCTTAACTATTTCATAATTCAATATTGGTGGTGGTTTTCTTGCTGCGCATTATTTTTCCCACTCGTATTTTGTTATTTCTGGACCAGTGAAGAATGAAGAAAACAGAAGAGCAACCATGAAAGAAATATATGAAAGGTTGTAGAGGCTGCGAATGATATTATTATACTCATTTTTTACCCAAGTACAAATGATTCAGTCTAACAATTAATGTGAAAGTTTATTGTTTTAGATGATGATAATTTTCAGTTATTTATTTATGTATTAACAAATAGTAGAGTTAAATATAAATTCGTATAGTTTTATGTTATAACTTGAATCAAATAAATTAGAAAGAATGCTGAAAAGAAACACAAAAATTTAAGAGCATAGAAACAAAACAGAGTGTTACACAGTTCTGCACCCAAAAGACTTGCTCAAAAGTTGAAATCATATATATTTCATGTAGCAGTAACTAGTAATTCACAAAGAGTTTTTTAAAAACTCAAAACCAAACAGTCAAGACACTCATCATCTACTTTCTTAAATTTACTTTCCGGGAACAAAGTTGGTGGCAAAAGCCCAGGCGTTGTTGTTAACGGGATCAGCAAGGTGGTCGGCAAGGTTCTCCAATGGACCCTTTCCTGTAACAATAGCCTGAACAAAGAACCCGAACATGGAGAACATGGCTAGTCTTCCATTCTTCAGCTCCTTTACCTTCAGTTCAGCAAATGCTTCAGGGTCTTCAGCGAGGCCTAATGGGTCGAAACTTCCTCCGGGGTAGAGTGGGTCAACAACCTCACCTAGTGGCCCTCCTGCAACACGGTAGCCCTCAACAGCACCCATCAAGATGACTTGGGTAGCCCAGATGGCCAAGATGCTCTGTGCGTGGACCAAGCTTGGGTTGCCCAAGTAGTCAAGTCCACCCTCGCTGAAGATTTGTGAACCGGCCTTGAACCACACGGCTTCGCCAAACTTAACACCATTACGGGCCAAGAGCTCGGGGAAAACACAGCCAAGAGCACCAAGCATTGCCCATCTGGAGTGGATGACTTCGAGCTCACGGTTCTTGGCAAAGGTCTCGGGATCAGCGGAAAGTCCAGCAGTGTCCCAGCCATAGTCACCTGGGAATTCACCAGTAAGGTAAGATGGAGCTTCACCAGAGAATGGACCCAAGTACTTAACCCTGTCTGGGCCGTACCATGGGCTGTCAGAGACTGTGACTTTCTTAACAGTCTTCCTCATAGAAACTCTTCCATTTCCAAAGAGCTCAGAAGAAGATGGAGCTACTTGCACAGCCTTGCCAGCAAAAGAAGGAGAAGAAAGAGCCATTGTTGAAGCAGCCATTTTAACTGGAGAGGAAGGAAAGAAAGATATAATGATTGTTGTAGTAAGTGTTAGTAATATATCAGGACTGAGGTTAAGGTAGTTATTTATATTAGCAGAGAGTTAGCTTATTGGTTATCATATGATATCTATATCTGCATTCTTATTGGTTGCCAAGATTTTCTTATCTATACTTGGATCTCCAACCAACCACCTGTGTTGTGAACTTGTGATATTAGTATTTGCATGGACGTAAATGGTGCTGTCCCTCTTTAGAAATTGGTGGACTAGGATAAGTTCATCTGACACAATATTCTTGTCCATTGTCATTGGTGATTATCATTCTCTTGGGGTCCTCCTATCGTGTCTGTTGTGTTGGAATGCTTCAGCCTTTCCTGCCCTGTTCCGGATTTTTTAGACTGGTCATTGATTTAAATTTCAAATATTAAATTGTAATTCTTGCTCTCTAATAAAATTCAAATAATTGTTCTTGTCTATATAATATGTTACTAACAGTCGTTTATGAGTTATCAATAGTGAAAATAATCAACTACATGCTGTAACAAGATCGATTGATTGTCTATAAATTATGTTCTGTAACTTGCATATTCTTGAGGGTAAGTTCTTAATTCCTGATTTGATTGAGTGTTTATGAGGAAGGTAATTCTAAATATTTTAAAAACTAGCAGAATGCCAGCGGTTCAAGGTTGAGAATCTGTAATATATTGTGAAAACCAAATTATATTATATTTGGCTTAAGATAATTATTTTCCTGAATTAATTGAGTGAGTCATGAACACTCGAAGCTTATTTGGTTCTTGGTAGTGGGATGCTAATATGACATGGTGGTGGTTCCATTTAAAAAGACATCATTTCATTGTGCTACTACTCATGAACCATCTATGTATATAATAATTCCTGAACAATTTTAAAGGGATAAAAAGGTAATTTCACTTTCAAAAATAATTTAAAAAAAAGTCACATCATCATTGTTATAAATGTAATCATTAATGTTATTAGTTAAATATGATTATCACAATCATGCATTTTATTGTTTTCTTCACTAATTATGGTAAGTTTTGAAATCAAATTTTAGATTACTACAAACAAATTAAGTTATGCACATTAGCATATTTACATTTGGTATATCCAAAAATTAGATTTCCAAAAAATTTCTATTACTTTATTTGATATTCTCAATTTATTTTCTCTTCCTTCAACACTATCAAATCAATATTCAATTTTGATTTTAATATAATTCAAAATGAATTAACTTAATTTAATTTTTTTAATCTCAATATACGTTTTTTTCTATAAACCAATGATATTTGCATGTGTAAGATTCTACTATACGATGAAAATTTCTTAGTTTTAATTTCTTAATGCATAATCATATAGTATTTTTTTTATTATTTAATTGGTACATCAATCAGACGATAAGATATAAATATTTATCACTTAAGTTATCTAATTATCACAAAATAATGTTAAAAAAAATCATCTTGAATCTTTTTTTGATAAAAAAATCAAAATTAAAATTTTGAATAATTTATCAGATTGACCAAGATTTTTTGATACTTAAATGGTGAGTTTTGAAAATAATTATATTTAATTATAAGTATAACTTCTTTTCTCTAAAATAAAAATAAAATATACATAGTTTATCAAATCAAATTTTATATTAACGGTCCTATAAATTTACTAATAAATGACTTTTGTTTTCTAGGCATTGACTTAATTGAGTCAAATAATTTGAATCAAGATTTTACAAAGTTAAAAATTTCTCGAATATCTTTCAAACACGTCTTATATCTTTATAGTTGAAGCTCCTATCCAGATTATGAGCTACCTTTATATAGACACCTTCAAATTCAAATTCAAAATCTTAAATATATTCTATAAAAAAAGAATTTATAAATATTTTAATAATTTTATCAACATCAAACCCATCTTCTCCTAACAACAAGTAAACTCAAGGTCAAATATTGCAAGTAAAAAGATTAATTTATCTGAAAAAAATAAACACTTACAAAACAAATTTCTACCTATAAATTATAATTATAGGTTTAATCATTAAATAAATCAAAAGGATGTGGTATAGTTAATAAATAGATAAAATTGGAAGCCCGAGCCCGGGCAAGAAAACACTAGTATATTATACATCGGAAATGGTCAGATGAAACTGAATAAGCATGAAATAGATAAAACAGTCTTGATACGTTAAACATTAAAAGCTTTAAGGTCAAACTCCTGTTTGAGGAAAATGATGGAGGAAACTTCGTGCATGCTACGAGTCTTCAACTCATAACGAGTTTGACAAAATGGGTATCTTAAGCTAGACTATTCATCTTAGTCTAAGTCAACTTCTGTACAGCTAGAATTAGGCTATATACATCCATTTAGCAATGAGGCCTGAGTAATACAATGGATGTAACTACCATTATTCTGCTGTTCTCCACTTTGTTATCTATATTGAAAAATTCCATAGCAGTAGACACCATTAGAGGACATCAGATCGTTAGGGATGGTGAAACAATCACTTCAGCCGGTGGAGAATTTGAACTTGGATTTTTCAGCCCTGGGAGGTCCACCAATCGGTATCTTGGTATTTGGTACAAGAAAATATCTAATGGGACGGTTGTTTGGGTTGCAAACAGAGATACTCCTATTACGAATACCTTAGGCTTGGTAAGAGTCACCAACAAAGGGATCACATTGCAAACAGCTGACGGGATGATATGGTCATCGAATACATCAATATCTACAAAGAATCCTGTCGCACAACTGTTAGATTCAGGGAATTTGGTTTTAAGGGATGGAGATCATAACATCGACAATTTCTTCTGGCAGAGTTTTGATTATCCTGGAGATAATTTGCTACCTGGCATGAAGTTTGGATTAGACTTGGTAACTGGACTAGACAGGTACCACACATCATGGAAAAGTGTTGATGATCCTTCCACGGGGAACTTTACTGACCGACTTGATCCTAATGGTTTTCCGCAATTTTTTCTGTATAAAGGTTCTGTGAAATGGTCCAGGAGTGGACCATGGAACGGTCGCCAGTTCAGTGGCTCTCCTAATGGTAATCAAAATGGAATATTTTCAGATAAATTTGTTTCCAATGAGAGGGAAATTTATTATAAGATGGATCTCATTAATAAAACTTCGCCTGTTGTAAGGTACACATTGACTCCAAATGGATTAGTAAAACTTCTTGTATGGAATTATCAAAAACAAATTTGGAGTGTATATCTTCAAATATTTCTTAGTGAAAGTGACTGCGATCACTACGGATTGTGTGGTGCTAATGGCATTTGTAAAATTAATAGTGTACCAAGATGCGAATGTTTGAAAGACTTCATTCCCAAATTCCCAAAAAAGTGGACAGCAGATTGGTCTAGTGGGTGTGTTCGTAAAAAAGAACTAGACTGCGGGACTGATGCAAGTTTTATGAAATATGTGGGTGTGAAGTTGCCAGACACACGACATTCATGGTATGACATGAGAATCAACCTTGACGAATGTAAGAGATTGTGTTTGAAGAACTGCTCTTGTACAGCTTATGCAAATGCAGATATTAGATTAGGCGGAAGTGGTTGCATCTTATGGTTTAATGAATTAACTGATATTAAAGGTTATACAGAAGATGGACAAGATCTGTTTGTAAAAGTGCCAGCATTTGAATCAGGTAATACTACTTCTCCACTTCTTAACTTTAATTTATAGGTAAATGATTGATATACAACCTCAAATTTTTCCATTTCTAGAACTTCTGTTTAATTTCTTCATTTGTGGCAAACTGGCAATGCAGTGGTTAGCGGAAGATCCAAAGCAAAGAGGCATATATGGATCATTTTATTTCCAGTGGTACTAGTATTAGTAGTACTTGCTCTAATATTCCTGTATGTATTAAGAAAGGGTAGGCAGAGGGCAGAAGGTAAATTATTGACTGATACTATAACTGTTATTTAACAAAAAGATTTTTACTCAAACAAGTAACGGCAACAGCGCCATGAGAGCTTATAACATAAACCAATAGTAACCTGATCCGTGAAACACAGATCCGAAATATGATTAAACCATTTGAAAAGTTATCACTATGCCTTACTGCATTACACTATTACTTCAAACTTTGCAGAAAACTTGAAACTAAGTCCAGAAAGTGTTGCCTTAAACAAAATCGAGAGTGAAGAATGGGAGTTGCCTTTGTTCGACTTTAAAACTATTATAAAAGCTACAGATAACTTCTCTCAGAACAACAAGCTTGGGGAGGGGGGATTTGGACCTGTCTACAAGGTGATTATATTTATATACAGCCTGTGCATTTTTGGTATATAATTCATTACAAAAAATAATATTGTCTTACTACATGGTATAATATTATAAGGTGTAAATTGTGTAATCATCACAATGAAAATATTCGGTGATTGTTTTTAGGGCATGTTGAAGGACAGACAAGAGATTGCTGTGAAAAGGCTTTCAAACAATTCGTGTCAAGGACTAGATGAGTTCATAAATGAAGTTTCATGTATTGCAAAACTTCAACACAGAAATCTTGTGACACTAGTTGGTTGTTGCACAGAGAAAGGAGAAAAAATATTGATCTACGAATATATGGCTAACAAGAGTTTAGATTCATACATTTTCGGTATGTCCTGATCTTAAAAATGTGTTTTACATCTGAGATATATTTATGCTAATTAATTTTAATCTATTGAGGATTTGTCGTGTATCTCTCTTCATGTATACAAGTTTGAATTTACTCTTTGATGAGATGTTAATAGACGAAAAGATAAGAAGCTCAATGGACTGGCCAAAACGATACACTATTATAATAGGCATTGCTAGAGGACTTCTATATCTTCATCAAGATTCAAAGCTAAGAATCATTCATAGAGATCTAAAAGCCAGTAATATTTTACTTGATCATGAGATGAATCCAAAGATATCAGACTTTGGCATGGCGAGATGTTTTGAAGGAAGTCAAACTGAAGCAAATACATCAAGAATTGTTGGGACATAGTAAGTATTTCTAAAACTTTGTGATGTATTGTTTCCTTTTTGTTCATAACTTACAAGTGATAATATCGATCTCTGATCTCTTGTAGTGGCTACATGTCCCCAGAGTATGCTATTGATGGACAGTTCTCCGTTAAATCAGATGTATTTAGCTTTGGTGTTTTACTCATAGAGATAGTGAGTGGAAAGAAAAATAGATTATTCAGTCATCCTGATCACAGCTTGAACCTACTTGGACATGTAAGTAAGCATCCATGAGTTTATTATAACACTTGTATGCTATAACTTTGGCGTACATTTGTTTATTTTATCTGCACTGCAAAAATGAAAAAGTTTACTGACAAATTATATATTATTACCTTAAGGCTTGGAAGTGTTATAACGAAGGCATGCTTTTAGGACTACTTGATGAGGCGATGTTGGAGTCAAGTAACCAGATGCAAGTATTTCGAGTTATCCAAATTGGACTATTGTGTGTTCAAGAAGATCCAACAGACAGACCAGATATGTCCCAAGTGTTTGTAATGTTGAGCAGTAAGATGAAATTGGCTCATCCTAAGAAACCCGGTTTCTTCGTGGAGAGAATATTGCAGGACAAAGATCACTTACTGAGCAACCCAGAAATTTCATCTTGCAACCAGTTCACTATTACATCTGTCCTACCTCGACAATAGTGTGAGTATTCTGGGAACCTTAATTACTTGAGTAAATTACACCAGGATGACCGTACTTTACACCAAATTCAAAAAATGTGACTAAACTTTCAAGTTCGCAAATTAATGGCCAGCTTTAGTTCCCGCGTTTTAAAAAAGTGGCTTCCGCTAACTGTTTTTCAAAACAATGGTCAGATTTTATTTCGAATTTTTAAAAGAATGGCTCATTTTCACGTTAACAATTAGCGTGAGCCATTTTTTTAAAAGACGGAAATAAAATTTGGCCATTAATTTGCAAACTCGAAAATTTAGCCACTTTTTTGAAAATTGGTATGAAATATAGCCACCACTCGGTAGTTTACTCTAATTACTTTCTCTTTTCTGTATTGTGACTGCACAGACTGAATGGTTGAAGCCATAAAGCAGCTTCGAAGCCTAGCAGTGGTGATTAAAGCTCTGATGAGCCTATTTTCTTATATTACCAACATATTAAGAGCATGAAGCAGTCTATCTTTGATATAGCATTACGGAGTAGGAAGTTGATTAGTCAGAATATAGACTAATTAGGAACTAGCTTCATTCAGCAGTAGTAATAAGCATGGAGAATGATCGGATATGTGGGACTACAAAGAACAGCTCGATTAAAAGTTCTGAATAATCATGGTGTCTTTTGCTTTAGTAATAGTATAAAATTCCCGGCCTTTTGGTATTGATAATTTTAACAATATTATTGTTATGCATATAGTCTGTATAACAATTTTATCACAGAGCATTGATATTATAATTTGTACAGTTTGTTTATCAATTTTATCTTTAGCCATTGATATCATTCAACAAAAAAAGAGGCTACCATTGTGCATTGTTGACATGAACGAAATGGGACATATGGGAAGAACAAGACATATAATCCGTCCAGTGGTTTGATTTTTGTAATTTTAAATTTATAAAATTGCAGTGGAATGGTAAATGAGAGATTATTTTAAATTTAAGCGGCAACTACTGCCAACTTGCGCTTATTCGTAAGGCGTGGTTCGTTGTGAGTGATGCGTTTAGTGATTTCAGAACAATTATAAATGCAATAATCAATTTTTTTTTGTCTCTTATATGATTTCACTGCTCAATGCTCTGATTCAGAAATAAGTTATACAGCACTAAATTTGGAAAAAATATATATATTTCGCACTCTATTTTGTAATGTGCATGGAAATGTTTCTAATTGGTAAGTTTAGTATAGCTTGTTGGAATTCGTGGCTTATGGTTTTCTGTTTTCTTAAAGTCCTGGAGATTCATAGGAGTTGTTCAGAATTGAGTGAGCTTTACTTGTTGGTGAGGTAACTCGCAGATGAATCTTTTATATAATACAACTTCCCAGAGAACGAGTACAGGGTTAGCAAAGCTCTCAATAAATTCCTGAATGGAATATCTATTATCTGTGATGTCTATAATTTTATTTGCTTGCCTCAAAAATTTGGATCATTTGTTATATGGGAATGATATTTTCATAATGATCAATATTTCTGGATTAACATGGTGAATGATTAATCTGAAAAAAAAATAAAAATCGAACCTACTATATGCCTGTGAATGATTGTAATTTATTATGAGCTAAGAGTTAGCTTATTGATTATCTTTTTTCAGGCTCATCTGACAGAATATCTTTGTCTATTGTCATTTGTCCCTCCATTGGTACGTTAGATGGCTTCAGCCTTCCCTGCTTTGTTTCATATTTTCTGGACCAGTCACTTGCTAAGTGTTTTCTCTTTTGCAACTTTAATGGGCTTCTCATTCGATTAACTTGATAGTTTTCCCCTAAAGTTCTCTTTCTTCCTCTTCATCATCATCATCAATAGAAGTTGAAGGATTATCTACCTGTTGTGTTTGAAGTGAACATATTATTTGTTTTCCTTCAACTCGATAGTAGTTTGGAGGATTAATGTGCGGTTTATGCAATTTTTACCTACTAACCGCTTTTTGGCCAGTTTCAAGATGGCACTAAATTGCATACTTTGTACTCCTGATACTTGCATTTAATCCTAAAGTGCAGTTAACTGCGCACTTAATCTCACTCTTCACAACACCATGCTTATCGCTGGTGTCTGGTGTCTGGTGATATGATTAGCTGCATACTGCAATATGACATTACTTCAAGCTTGTTAATCACTATTAATTAATGTACTTAATTGTTACTGGTTCAGTATACTGATAGTGATTTGGGAACATCAAATATCATCATATTTTGGGTTAGAAAATGATATTATGTAGTTAAAAAAACTGTGTTACTGTCAAAATGACGACCTCGCCTTCTACGGTGGTGTCGCCCTCCTTTGAGTCGAGAAAGGGAGGACTAGTTTAATAAAGCATTCGCGATAATGAAGAATCTCCGATGGGCCTACTCCATACCTATAAAAACCTCACATATCCCTAAAATGTTACCCGTAAGCTAGTGTATAGTAAAAGTTATGCGATTTGGGCTTAACTCATTTACTTACCAGCCTCGCCCTTTTGCGGAATAGGTACAATTTGGGCTCAGCCCAAGTATTGCCGTTTGGTAGACAACCTCGCCCAAGGGTGTGGTAGACAATCTCGCCCAAAGAGGTTTGAAGATAACTTCGCCCAAGAGTTTTGAAGATAACTTCGCCTAGGTGGTTGAGAGGTCTCGCCTAGAATAAATAAAAATATTTAAATTATATTCATCTTACAAGATTAGAGTCCATCCAGGCTAGTAAGCCTCGCTTTACTAGGAGAGTTGAGGGGCATTACCCTTTGATATGCACATGACTGGTCTTTTGCTATTTCTTCTCTATGAACTAGCTTATAGCCAGTTACTTAAATTTTATTTATAATTATTCTGTTTATAATTATATTTTTATTACGATGCAACACACGATTGTTTTTTTAATATTTATAATTATATTTATTTATGAATATTTTAATATTTAAAAGTTATTAGTTTACATGATTAAATTATTGTTAAAAAAGATTTAGCCAAAAAAAATTATATTTAAAAATTTGATATTTATTATATTTTACACCCTCAATTTAATATTTGTTTATATTGAGTTATAAAAGTTAGATTTGGCCAATTTTACGGTTCACATGAAATTTACAAAATAATCTTTAATTTAGTTGTGGTTTAATAGTTCTTTTTCAATTAAAAACTATTTTAAAACTAAATAGAGAATAAAGTGACGAAATTTAATGTTGAGAATTCTATTCGATTTAGGAAATTTACTTAACTTATATGTAGTTTAGATTATTAGAATAACCTTTATTAACCAAATACATGTTTTAATGTTAAATCTAACGGTTTTCACCTATCTATTTAAGATTAAACGATTTTTATTATTTTGGTTATAAATGGATTTCCTTATTTAATTACAACTATTTTTATGTTTTAACTTTTTGGAAAATCCAATCATAATATAATATCTTTTAACTTATATCATTTTTAGTTAATAATTTCTTTTTATATGATATAATCTTGATCATCTATTTTTAAAAGTATTGGATCTAACGGTTGAGAGAATGTTTTGGCGGTATTTAGGACCAAATTACCAGGATAAAATCATTAATTTTTCTTAATATTTATAATTTTTTTAATTTTTAATTTTTTTAAATATTTATTGCTAAAATATAATATACTCTTTTTTGTAATATGTTAATGATGCGGGAATTTTGAACTTTTGAGAAAATAAATTATCAATTAAAATATATTTGTTTTGTAATAGTTCTTCTTTTAAAGTAGTACACCGTGACGATCAAAATTCTGTATAATGAAAGCTTTCTTATAAGTGTGATCGCTTTGTTTGATCACTCAATACATAATCGTTGGATCTTTCAAATTAAATTGTTGAGAAACCTTACATATAACAGTAAAATTATCATGTAGAATGATCTAAGATTTGAATCTACCAACAACATATTAAAATTTACAGGTTTTTTTTGAATTTTTTTTTTCATTTTTTTTTTCTTTCAGACATAGGTTATTTGATAATTTTTGTTGTAAAGTACGATTTTTCAGAAAAGTACTATACTAATTGATTAACAAACTTTTAAAGTTTCGAATTTAATAATTTACAATGTATATAGGTTAAAAAAGTTAGGTCTGTTCTGTAGCTGAGTCTACAATTTCAAAATACGGTTTTTTTTAATATGAATATAGTTCTGCTAACAATGAAATTAGGTCTTTGTGAGTGCTTATAAAACAAAATCACCATTTGCGTATAATTTATTATTTTATAATAAATTCTATTTGATTAGTTATGATCTATAACTTAATAAAATAGGATAAAAAATATGCACAATTTTTATAAAATTTTATCCTCGTATTATTATATTCTTTGTTGATTTGAATTTTTCTTAGATTGATTTTAATTTTTGAACATAGATTTCTAAATTTAAAATAGTTAGAAAAAAGTAATTAAATTGGCGTTAAAATAATGATGACATAATAATCATTATTAGAATTTAAATACCCAATTTACTGATTTGGGCTTTATCTTGTGTTTTAAAAATCAGATTTTGACGATTTTACACCCCACGTGAAGATAATTAAATTATTTTTAATTAAAAGATGGTTTAACAATTTTTATCTAACTGGAATTGTCCATGGAAGAGAAAAGAAAGTCACGAATTTTTTACATGGAGAATTCTATTCAATATAGAAAACTTATTTATATTTGGTATATTTGGTTTAAATTATCAAAATACACTTTTTAGAATTTAAATATAATCCTATTATAAATAAAATACACTTTTTTAATATTTGATCAAACGATTTTCATTTATCTGGTTAAGATCTAATAGTCCTTATTAATTTGGTTGTCACGATCAAAATTTTGGATAAATCCCTATTATGCTTATTATATAAAAGAGTTTAATATAATAAGGATATCAAGTACATACTGATATAAGTATCTTACTAACTGTTTTTACTTTTAATGTTTCGGTTTTATTTATAGTGTATATAAAATTTTAAAATACATTATTACTTTAAAATTATTAAACAGTGTAAAAATTATGTTATGATTATATAAAATTTTATTCTCATATTATTATAGTCTTTATCGATTTGAATTTGTTCTTAATTTATTTTAATACTTTATTGAAAGAAAGATAAAATTTCTATATTTAAAAGAATTAGTGGAAAAATAAATAAATTGGTGCTACAATTATAAAAAAATATTTATTAAAATTTAGATACTCACTTTACTATTTGGGTTCTATCCTGAGTTTTAGAAATTGAATTTTGACGATTTTACAACCCACGTGAAACTAACGAAATTATCTTTAATTTAATGATGATTTAATAATTATTATGTAACTTGACCAGTGACCTACCCATAAACGGAAAAGAAAAGATGGTTAAGTATTATATTCAAAATTATTGTTTATGAATATGAAACCCTCAATATTTTAATAATATTTTGATATTATCATTTTATGTTTGTTATATGTAAAATAATATAATTATAATTTGGATTAATCAAATTGTTATGTTCCTTCAGAAAAAAAATGTTTAAATTTATTCATGTACAGGAGTTCTCCTAAGTCTCTTATAACGCAGGGTCCACATGTATCATTGTTATATGATATACATGAGCATTATATTGATAATTTTTAATATTGTAATCGATATGAATTGTTATCTGATATTTGGTTTAACAATTATTATCTAACTCGAACTATACATAAATTAAAGAGAAAAGATATTTAAGAATTTTTACATAGAAAAATTTTAAATTATCAAAATACACTTCTTAGTATTTAAATATAATTATATTATTAATCAGATACACTTTTTAATATTAGATCTAACAATTCTCATCGATCTATTTAAGATCTAACTGTAATAATTAATTTGGTCGTATAGTGGCCGTACACGGACCAGATCGATTTTAATTTTTTCTTAAATTGATTTTAATATTTTATTGAAATAAACATAGAATTTATAAATTTAAAAGAATTAGGAAAAAAATTAAATTGGTGCTACAATAATAATAAAAAAAATTAAAATTTAGATAATCACTTTACTGTTTGGGCTTTATCTTGAGTTTTATACAACAGATTTTAACAATTTTACAGCCCACGCGAAGCTAACAAAATTATCTTTAATTTAATGATGGTTTAATAATTATTATCTAACTGGAACTATCCATAAACTAAAGAGAAATGATAATTACAATTTTTTACATAAAAATTCCTATTCAATATAGAAAACCTATTTATAATTGGTTTAAATTAAAAAAATATTAAAATTTAGATAATCACTTTACTGTTTGGGCTCTATCTTGAGTTTTAGACAACAGATTTTAACAATTTTACAGCCCACGCGAAACTAACAAAATTATCTTTAATTTAATGATGGTTTAATAATTATTATCTAACTGGAACTATCCATAAACTAAATAGAAAAGATAATTACGATTTTTTACATAAAGATTTCTATTCAATATAGAAAACATATTTATAATTGGTTTAAATTATCAAAATACACCTTTTAGTATTTAAATACTATCCTATTATTAATCAAATACAATTTTTAATATTATATCTAACGGTCCTCATCGATTTGAATATTTATAGTTTTATAATCCAACGGATCATATACTTTTGGTAGTACAGTGACCGACCAAAGTTTTGGATAAGATCTCCCTTACGCTTATTATATATAAGGAGTTAATTAGATAAGCATTGACTCCGATAATCTCGGGTCAATGACTTAATCACCTTATCCCGAGATAATAGCAAGACCATGACAGCTCATTGTGACGTGTCAAAGGTAGTGATCCCAATCTTTCCGCTCTTTAAAGAAGGAAACTTGGCCCATTGGTTGCTTGCTCTCCAAGAACTACGTTTGGCTTGATCCCTATAAATAAGGGTACGTAGGCACATTGTATGGCACGATGCGATCTAGCAAAAAAGAGTGAATTCAATATTCAACTTCAATCGCGACCTATTCTCACATACATTCTCACCCATCTCCAAATCATAAACCCTAAACCCTTTCAACCTACGTCGTACACCATCATCAATTACCACCACAATTCCAGCAACCCTCTCTGAATTTGTTTTCACCAAATTCCTCCGTTAACAATTGGCGCTAGAAGGAGGGGATTGATATCTCTGGAGGAAGGATGTCACAACACATCGAAGAACCAGTTGATGTAGGTAACGACACAAGGGAGGTTGAGATCCATACAACGGATCTACCTCCTCCACCCCAAAGACAATCAGATCTGAGAGAGGCTACCACGCCAAATCAGACAAACTCGGCTCCACGTCTTGGAGGGGATCCTCCTGTCTTGATGAGAAACACCGAGCTTTTGAGTCAGATTGCTCACATGGGAAACACGGTGAATAGAATGGCGGAGCACATGGAGTCGTTTGAGAGAGAGAGAGAGAGAGAAGGTTACCAGAGCAGACTCGCCGTAGCCCAGATAGGCGGCGTACCTCTGTCAGGGACAGGCGTCCCCCACTTACCAACAGTCAACGTCAATATGCAACCGAAAGATTTCATCGCCCCAGGAAAGAACTTGTCACTGGTCGTAGAGGACCTTCAAGAAGGGATCCCCCCCCCCCGAAAGAGAGGTTCGTACGATTGACGAAACCCGTCAGAATCGAAGATTCCAAGCTGTAACCCTTAGGGTTTTAACCTATGATGATAATGTCACCCGATACGTTGAGTTCCCCCCCTCCCCGATTGTTCTGGTCATCCTTCGAGACCCCCTACCCCGAGAAATCAAGATCCGAGTGAATTGAGAATCGAACCTTATGATCAGCATGGACAACGTTCCGGACCGATTTCACCTGAAGATCCACATAGCAAGATGGAGATCTATCGAGGAAGAGATCAATGGAGATCTGGAGGGGGCGACGCTCCCCACCGTGGGTGAGGACTGACAATCAAGTGAGAGATCGTCCTAGGAATTCCCAATCAGATGACGATGTTGTGATAATAAACCCGGTTCAAACTACCTATAGGGGTGGGCTTGCGAATCAAGAAGCCCAGGATTCCAGGCGACCTCGCCCTCAGGAAGAACAAGCTTTTAATCAAAGGAGGGTAGGTGAGCGCGGACCCTCGTATGAAAGAATGGAGGAAGATATTAACAGAGATATAGTTTTGTTTCAGAACAACCAAGGCGGACATCACATTAATCGTGGAAATGGTCCACGTCAGTTTAATCAGCAGAGGGAACCTACACCCCGAGGACCGACCTATCAGCAGAGGGAACCTACACCCCGAGGACCGACCAATCAGTAGAGGGAGTCTACACCCTGAGAACCAACCTATCAGCATAGGGAGCCTACTCCTACAAGACCTATTCATCTCCAAGGGGAGCCTATGCAGCGACAAACAGAGCATATACCCCAGCGAGGATTTCCTAATCCTCAAAGGATCCCTACACCTCAGCATGGACGGAACCCTTACCTAGTAATGCCAAATCATTTTCAACAGGAACATGTGCCTCATGCGGAACTAGAAGGTGGGACTCAGATAATCCCAGGCTTGGAAGGTATCAATATGAATGCGTTATAAAGGCTCATTGCTCAGTCGGAAGGTCAGGGAGGTGTTATCCCTGATGCAGCACCTTCTCCTTTTTCTGCTGCTGTACGAGAAGTCCCTCTTCCACCAGCATTCAGAGGTACATGAGATCTTCGCTTTAACGGAAGCACTGACCCTGAAGAGTATATTGGTAGGTTTAATACAGAGATGGAACTCTATTAAGTGGAGGACTTAACAAAGTGTAGGCTTCTTGCTTCAACTATAAGGGGAAATGCTCATTAGTGGTTTCAAAAGCTGGGACCTGCGTCAATCACTTCTTGGGAACAGATGCGTAAGATGTTTTTAATTCAGTTTCAGTCTTCAATTCATTATGCTCCACCTGTTATAACTCTAGCTAACATCAAACAACGAGATGGAAAGACTCTCCAAGAGTACTTCAATGTTTCAATGCAGAGGTTCCTATTGTTCGTGGGGCATCCGATGAAACCATTAAGAATTTCTTGATTGCTGGGGTTCGCGTGGGAACCGATTTCTGGAAAAATTGGCAACGAGAGGACCTCTCAACCCTAGCAGCTTTATATCTATAGGCTGAGCCTTTCAAACGAGAGGAAGAGGCTTTGAAGAGGAATGACTATGGAGATACACCTCGCCGAGGTAAACGGAAGGAAAGGTCTCCTAGCCCCAAAACAGAAAAAAAGAATGGTAGGGGAGATGTGAATCTAGCTAAGACTAGTGGACCGATCCGTTCGAAGTCCCTTAGCCCAAAGGGGAACAAAGGAAGAGATAGATTCACCAGATCCAGATCACCTAGCCCCCCAAGTTGTCCGCCTCCACCTCCGAATCGGCAAGGAAACCAGACAGTACCCCGTAACTATTACACTCCCCTCACAGCGTCCATTGATTATATCTATGAGATTACCAAGGATCAAGGCCTATACAAGAAACCCGCACCTTTGTCAAGAGCTGTTATGAGAGATAAAGGAAGATATTGCGCATATCATGAGTCCCAGGGGCACAGCACACATGCCTGTAGACAATTGAAAGAAGAAATTGAAAATTGATAAAGGAAGGCAAGCTTACTGAATCGGTGGTTCGGGAAGTAAAGAAATATAAGGAAGAGGCTCCAGTCAAGACAACCGAGGCACTTGAAGGTTCCACCGAAGGTAAGATTCCAGAGAAACCTGTGTTCGTGAGAGAGGCGAGTATACACTCTATCTTTGGAGGACCTCATATTGGAGGGAACGAAAGAAAAGCAATGGAGAGATATGTTCGTGAAGCTCAACAACTACCCCTTACCAACGCCAATCATCTGTCTAAGAGGCCTCCTAAGCTCTTCAAGGGGGAGTATATTCAAATAATTTTTTTCTGAAGAAGATGCTAAGTGGGTACATCACCCTCATAGCGATGCTTTGGTGGTTAATGTCAGAATTGGGTCTAGAAATGTTCATCGCATATTTGTTGATAATGGAAGTTCGGTAAACATCCGGTATTACGGAAGTTACCAGAAGATGGGATTGCTAGATAAAGAGATGACTCAAGGGACTACTCACATCTATGGTTTTACAGGAGATTCTGTTCGTGTAAAGGGAACTGTTAAATTGCCACTCACTCTAGGAGAAGGCCTTCTTTCTGCTACTCAGGTATTCGAGTTCCTGGTTATTGATCAACCCACGTATTATAATGCACTTTTAGGGCAACCGGTGTTTAAAGAAATGCGAATAGTCACCTCAATTTACCATCTATCTATGAAGTTCCCAATCCCAAATGGCGTAGGTTGCATCAAAGGATGTCAATATGATTCTCGGGACTATTATAGCAAGATTATCAAGTCTTCTTACAAGGGAAGAAGAGGGTTAGAAGATGATTCCGATATGCCAGACTTCAAGGAAGAAAATGCACAAGAAACTCAGAATTCTTTCAGACCACTATACGCTGTTACTAATATGGTTTACACAATCGAGTTTCCAGAAGAGGAGAGGTTAAAAGAGTATGAGACTTTGGCAAGGGTAGGGACTCCTATTTTCTTTTTGGAAGCACCTCCACCGGTAAGTGGAACTGTTGATATGATTTACGAGAAATATACCTCTATTGGAGGAGATGTTGTTGTTCCTATAGAGGGCGAGGCTATCTCTATACCCCGACAGTTAAAAGAGAAAGTGTTGATGATCGAAGCCCCGCCACCAAATCCTTTTTATGAAGGAATTATGGAAGATGCTAGTGATGAAGAAGAGGACCGGCATAATCTTCAGGCAAAGAAAGGTAAGATTATCATGGAGACACCTTTCATAGAATTTCCGGAGGATCTTCCGCAAGCATGGTCTTCCCGGTCACCTATCAAGGGCGAGGTTGTGTCTATCCAAGAGATTGGAGAATCAAGCGGGACAAAGGATGTTGAAATAGATTTAGATCCGCGTTTTCCTGAAAATGATAAGATGGGACCGGCAGAGGATACACTCTCAATTCTAATGGACGACACAAATTCCGCGAAGATACTTCAGATATGAGCTAGGCTTGAGCCCAGCCTGAGGGCGAGGTTGATCGAATTCCTGAGGCAGAATTTGGATGTTTTCGCTTGGAGTCATGCAGACATGGTTGGGATTGAGCCGGAAGTAATGTGTCACAAACTGAATGTTGATCCCCTACGAAAGAAAGGCTTCAGACAAAAGAGACGTGCAATCAGTGGGGAAAGAGCAATAGCTTTAAAGGAAGAGGTTGACCGACTTATACAAGTTGGTTTGGTGAGGGAATCATTTTATCCTAATTAGCTAGCAATCCCGGTGTTGGTGAAGAAACCCAATGGAAAGTGGAGAGTTTGTATAGATTTCACAGATTTGAACAAAGCCTACCCAAAGGATAGTTTTCCTCTTCCTAGAATTGATCAAATGGTAGATGCCACGACAGGACATGCTCTTCTCAACTTCATGGACGCTTATTCAGGATATAATCAGATTCCAATGTATGAGCCAGATCAAGAAGATACCTCGTTCATCACGGATATGGGGCTCTATTGTTACATAGGAATGCCTTTTGGCTTGATTAATGTCGGAGCTACGTATCAAAGACTGGTTAACATGATGTTTAAAGATCAGATCGGGAAAACAATGAAGGTCTATGTAGATGATATGCTCATAAAGTCTAAGCAAGCAGGGGATCATATCATGCACTTGGATGAAACGTTTCAAATATTAAGGAAGTACCGGATGAAGCTCAACCCTCAGAAGTGTGTGTTTGGGGTCGAGTCTGGAAATTTTTTGGGTTTCATGGTGAATCACCGAGGAATAGAAGCGAATCCTGCCAAGATACAAGCTCTTCTTAACATGAAGTCACCTAGGACAGTGAAGGAGGTTCAGAGTCTAACTGGTAGGGTGGCTGCTTTGAATCATTTTGTTTCTAAATTTCCTGATAAGTGCCAAGAATTCTTCAAGGTCATCAAAGGAGCAGGTAAGAGGTTTGACTGGACAGCTGAATGTGAGGAGGCTTTTCAGAAATTGAAGGATCACATGCGATCTCCTCTTCTTTTATCTAAACCTTTAGAAGGAGAGACCCTTATTTTGTATTTAGTCGTGTCAGACTATTCAGTAAGTGGGGTTCTAGTTAGAGAGGAGGTGAAGTTTAGTTCCCAGTTTATTATGTAAGCAAAAGATTGTTGGATGTAGAGACCAGGTATAGCAATATGGAAAAACTTGTGTATGCTTTAATATTGGCTTCTAGGAAGTTGAGGCCCTATTTCCAAGCTCATAGGGTAGAAGTGCGGGCAGCCTATCCTTTAAGACAAGTGTTGCACAAGCCGGAAACTTCTGGACGTATGCTTCGTTGGGCTATTGAGCTGGGACAATTTGATGTAGAATATAAGCCTCGGAATTCTATCAAGGGGCAAGCCTTGGCTGATTTTATTTTAGAATTCCCTCTTGAGCAAGAAGGTGATGCCCTGGCTGTTGTTTCAACAATTCCACTTGAGGTTGAGGTTGAGCAGGCTACCTCGGCTTCATGGTGGGCTTTGTATGTCGATGGGGCGGTTAATAACGAAGGATTTGGAGGAGGGATAGTCTTGATTAGTCCTGAGGGGCATCACTTACAAAGTGCCATTCACTTTTCTTTCTATGCCACAAACAATGATGCTGAGTATGAGGCTCTAATCTCAGGCTTGAAACTTGCTTTGGAGATGAAAGTGGAGAATATTAATATTTGGATTGATTCTATACTCGTTGTATACCACATAAACGGAGGGTTCCAGGCAAGAGGACCTCGTACGGAGTTATATATGAGATGTGCTCAACGGTTGATGGGTTTGTTGAAGGAAGCTAGGCTGGAACAACTTCTGAGAGATAGTAATGCAGAGCCAGATGCCTTGGCCAAACTTGGGTCTCAAAGAGATGCTGCCTTATTAGGGGTCATTCCCATGGAAATCAAGACACAACCTAGTGTACCAGAAGTTGATTTGATGCAAATTGGGGAACCTACTCTCCTCACCTGGAAAACTCCAATTTGGGAGTATTTGACGAAGGGGGCTCTTCCAGAAGACGGGGGTGATGCTCGTAGGTTACGTTGTAAAGCAGCCCGTTATGTTAATTATAAGGGAGTTCTATATCAGCGAGGATTTAATCAGCCTTTGCTCAAGTGTTTGGATGGTGATGAGTGTATCTACGTCCTTCGAGAAATTCATGAAGGTATCTGTGGCAATCACTCGGGGGTGGATCCTTGGCTCAAAAAGTGTTGCGATAGGGATATTTCTGGCCTACCTTAAAGGAAGATGCCATTCAGTTCGTTCAAACTTGTGATAAGTGCCAAAGGTATGCTAATTACATTCATGCTCCACTTACTTCAATCACTAGTCCTTGGACTTTCTCTATGTAGGGAATTGATCTGATTGGAGAGTTACCCAAGGGGAAGGGAGGTGTTAAATATGTTGTGGTTGCTGTGGATTACTTTACTAAGTGGGCGGAGGATGAGCCTTTGGCCACGATTACCGCTAAGAAGCTAGTAGACTTTGTGTATAGATCCTTTGTTTGTCGATTTGGAATCCCCTATAAACTCATTTCAGATAATGGAAAGCAATTTGACAGCAAAGAGATGATAGAGATGTGTGATAACCTGGGAATTGTGAAGAGTTTCTCTGCCGTTAGTCATCCCCAAACTAATGGACAAACAGAAGCAATTAACAAGATTATCAAACATACCCTTAAGGCGAAGTTGGAGGAAAGTAAGGGTAATTGGCCCAGGGAGTTGCCCAATGTCTTGTGGAGTTATAACACTACGCCTAGAACTACCACGGGAGAGACCCCTTTCATTTTAACTTATGGATGTGAAGCTATGGTTCCGGTTGAACTTGGGGCTGGATCATTTAGGACGGATCATTTTAACCCGAAAGTTAATGAGGTCAATCATCGACTGTACCTAGATATGGTGGAGGAACTCATAAATACTTCTCAAACCAGGTTAGCGGCTTATCACCGGAGGGTGGCGAAGCACTACAATTCCAAGGTAAGGGCCAAGCCCGAAAATAGGTGACTATGTCCTACGTTGGGTTATGCCAAATACTAAGATTCATAATCATGGAGTCTTTGGAGCAAACTGGGAAGGACCCTACCAAGTCCGAGCTGTGTTATGGAGTGGTACTTACTATCTTGCAGATATGGATGGGAAGCACATCCCTCGTGCTTGGGACATGGAGCATCTTAAGAAGTACTATCAATATTGTACGATGCTATCTCAAAACTTATGTAGACTTTCTTTTAATTTCTTTGCAATAAAGTCTAGGGGTAAGTGAATGTACTCCTCCTTTGACAAAACTTATCCTATATTTATGAATAAAAACATGCATGTTTCTCTCATAAGTTTAGATCTTTGCAATCCTTTATGGAACTTGCTTATTTGATATATTTTACAATACCTTGGTAAACCCGTACTTCCGGGGTGCTTATCCGTACTTCCGGGAAGCTCACCAAGAAGAGAGTCCTCCCTTTTATGGAGAAGAGAGTCCTCCATCTTATGGAGAAGAGAGCCCTCCCTCTTATTTAGAAGAGAGTCCTACCTCTTATGTAGAAGAGAGTCCTCTCTCTTATGGAGAAGAGAGTCCTACCTCTTATGTAGAAGAGAGTCCTACCTCTTATGTAGAAGAGAGTCCTCCCTCTTATGGAGAAGAGAATCCTTCTTTTATGGGAGAAGATGTGTAGGAATACGTATTCCCCAGGAAGCATAAATCCATTAAACGCATGGAGCAACTCAAAGCTTCAAAATTTATATCATCTTTGAAGATATTAGCCACGCCCTTCAATTTAAAAGGCAAAACTATAACCTCTTAATAGCATATTGAAGATGAGCTTTCATGGAAAGCAATTAAAATCAAGTATGTAAGAGAGCGAGGTTATCAGTTCTGCTTTAAAACTTTGTTTTTGCTCAAATATCTAAGAGGGCGAGGGTGTCAGTTCTGCCTAAAACTTTGTTTTTGCTCAAGTATGTAGGTGGGCGAGGTTCTTGATTCCTGCCTTTAAGTTTATTTGTTTAAGTACTTAAGTGGGCGAGGTTGTCATTATTCATTTTTCTATGTGGGTGAAACTCTAAACCGATATCAATATATGGTACATCTCGCCTATGGTACATCTCGCATGTGGTACATCTCACATATGGTACATCTCGCCTATGGTACATCTCGCCTATGGTACTCTCATATTTCTCGCCTGCATGTGATGCAATATTGTTTTGAAATATAAATTTCAAGACATTTGTTTTTATAAACAAGGCAATTAAGTGAAATCGGCATAATCAAAATCAAAGAAGTTAAGACAATACATGTGCGACGCCTATAAATGGAGGGCGCGCTTGTTAGATCAGAATTCAATGATCGTCAGGAGCTAGACTCAACTGATCAGGATTGCTGACATCATCAGGATTGCATGGTCGTCAGGATCAGAATACATATCAGGACTGGGATCAGGATTGATCATCAGGACTGGAAGCTGATCAGGATTCCTACTTCGAGTTATATTTGGAGTCTAGTTAAACATGGAAGTTTATTCTGTCGGTTCCTGGTTTGTAGAATGTAGCTATCAATTATGGATAGGTTTCAATCTTTGTAATTGATTAGGACTTATCATTGATAGAGAAGCTGTGTAGTATATAAACACATTTTTGGTTTTGGTTCGGTGTGAATCAAGATAGAAGCTCTCAAGAACATAGAATTTCTTGAGAGAGTTTTTGTAAGCTAGCAGCTCTCAAGAACATCAGAATTTCTTGAGAGAGTTTGTAACAGTTTTATATCAGATTTAATAAAGCTATTATCTTTCTTTCATATTTGTGATATATACATTAAGAAGTCGATTATCTTATACTATTGTATTCAACCCCCCTTCTACAATAGATTATTACTGGGCAACAATTGGTATCAGAGCAAACTGATTTAATTCTGAATCAGATACGATCTAAAGATGTCGACAACCAAGTATGAAAGCATGAAGATTCCCATCTTGAAGAAATCAGAATATCCAACATGGAGGGTAAAGATGCTGATGTACCTGGAGGCTATGGATCCTGACTATTTGGACAGGATTCGTGATGGACCATATATTCCTACAAGGATTGTAGAACGAACAGATACAGTACATGAACATTATGTGGTCAAGGCTAAAAGTGAATGGACTCCAGAAGAAAAAGCTCATGTACTCAGGGAACCAAAGATAAAGAATATCTTGCACAGTAGTCTTGATGCTGTCATGTCAAATAGAGTGATTGCATGCAAGTCTTCAAAAGAAATCTGGGATACTTTGGAAACTCAGTGCCAGGGATCTGCATTTGTCAAGAAAAACAGAAGGGCTCTTTTGATTCAAGAATATGAACAATTTGATGCAAGACCTGATGAGAGCCTAACTGATCTATATGATAGATTTCTGACACTATTGAATAGTTTATCTTTAGTTGACAAGGAATATGAAACTGAAGATTCAAACACCAAGTTTCTAAGAGCTTTACCTGAAGAATGGGACACTCAGACCTCGATCATTAGACATCAGTATGATCTTAACACTGTGTCTCTTGATGAAGTCTATGGGATGCTAAGAACTCATGATCTTGAAGTTCAACAGAGAAAGAACAAGAAAAGCAGCAAGGCAAAATCAATTTCTTTGAAGGCAGAGGCTAAATCAAACGGAAAAGCTATGGAGGTGTCTAGAAGTAAATCAAGAGTAGCTGAGTCAGATCCTGATGACTCTTCATCAAATACTGATGGCAATCCTGATGCCAATACTGATGATGATTCTTCTGACTCAGACATGGAAGAGATGGTTGCTATGATTGTCAGAAACTTCAGAAGGATGAAGTTCAGGAAGAATAGAATACAAGGCAACTTTCCGAAAAAGGCTTTCAATCCAAACAAAGATAAGTATATCAAAAAGGACAGCAAGGGTAGCAAATTTGACAAGTCAAAGGTTAGATGCTACAAGTGCAATGGTATAGGTCACTTTGCTTCTGAGTGCAAGAAGACAAAGACACTTATCACATCAAGCAAGGATTGGATGGACTCCTCCTCAGAATCTGATACTGAGGTGGTCAACTATGCTCTAATGGCCAATGCTGATGTAACTGTTGCTCCTGATGATAAGGTACTAAATACTATCTTTGATTTTGATACTGATAATGCTTCTGAGTTAAGACGTTTTCTAAATTCATTACATATTAGCTTTAGAAGTCAAACTGCTGAAAATACTAGGATATTATCTGAGATGTCTGAACTTAGAAAAAGGAATGATATATTAGAAGCTGAATTTTCTCGTATGCAAGAAGTACAAAAAGAATGTGATAATGTTAATCACATGTATTTAGAGATGAAATCCAAATGTACTACTCTTGAAAAGGAACTTGAATATTCTAATGAGAAAATCAGAACCTGGACAGACTCTGGTAGGAAATTTCATGAGATTAATACCTCTAAGAATTGGAAAGAGTGTCTAGGATATAAGTCATATGAGGATAAGAAATTGAAAGAGAAAATTGTCATTGATGAGGCAGTCAGTCCAAAGACCTATAGACATGTTATAGATGCAACCAAATCTAAGATTACTCATGTTAATTTTGTTTTTGGTAAGGATTCCAATTCTACTTTTGAAAAGGGATCTACTTCTACTCAAGGAATTAAAATTATATAGTCTAAACCTGTCATGAATAAAGTCATTAAGAATGTAGGTCTATTGTCTCAGAAACAGCTTAAGGATAAAATCTGTGAGGTGACAGATAAGAAAGAGGAAGCTACTGTTAAGAGAAACAGGAATGGTAAAGTTGGGATCAATAAAGAGAATGGTTATAAATATATCCCAAATGCACCTAGAAAGTGTTGTTTTAACTGTGGTAACTCTAATCATCTTGCTATTGATTGTAAGAAGAGTAAGAAGAAGATTGCTGATATTTCTAAGTCTGATGTTAGGAATAGATCAGTATTTTATAAACCGCAGAAGTCCTATTTTCATTGTGGTAGTATATGGCATTCTATTTATACTTGTAAAGATTATCATGATTTGTACTATAACTTTTATGATCCACTGCCTAAGATTGATAATAGTACAAAGTCTGATAGAGTTGATAATGTCATTGTGAAGCATGCTTTTGTTAATACTGATACTGACAAAGCAAATCCTGATGGAGTAAATCCTGTCAGGACTGCTGAAGTCAAAAAGTCTTCTGCTGTGAAAGTTAATAAATTGCATGGAAAAGGAACCCAACAAGTATGGGTTCCTAAATGTTCTAACTAGTGTGTTTCTATTCTGATTGCAGGGTAAAAAGAAAAATGTGTTAGTCATGGATAGTGGATGTTCTGTGCACATGACTGGAAACAAAGCCCTGTTATCAGAATATGAGGAAAAAGATGGCCCAACTGTGTCTTATGGAGATGGCAACATTGGACAAACTTTGGGATATGGCAATATAATCATTGGAAATGTCATCATTGAAAAAGTAGCTCTAGTGAAAGGACTGAAACACAACTTGTTGAGTATTAGTCAAATCACTGACAGAGGTTATCATGTCAACTTCTATTCCACTCATTGTGAAGTAGTCAGTAAAGCAACAAGCAAGATAGCACTAACTGGCTACAGGCATGGTAACATATATGAAGCCAGCATTCAATCAAATACTGATGACTCCCCTACCCGTCTGATCAGTAAAGTATCAGTAGATGAAAGCTGGAATTGGCACAAGAAGCTTTCTCATCTCAACTTCAGCAATATCAATGAGTTGGTTAAGAAAGATTTAGTGAGAGGATTACCAAAAGTGTTATATACTCCTGATGGACTCTGTGATGCATGTCAGAAAGCAAAACAAAGAAGGACATCATTCCGGAGTAAATCAGAATCCTCAATTGAAGAACCATATCACATGCTACATCTTGATCTATTTGGTCCAGTCAACATCATGTCCATCAGTAAGAAAAGGTACACTCTTGTAATTGTTGATGAATATTCTAGATTCACCTGGGTGTATTTTCTGCACAGAAAAGATGAAACTCCTGAAGTTCTGTTGGAACATGTGAGAATGATTGAGACAACCACAAAGTACAAAGTCAAGATTTTGAGAAGTGATAATGGTACTGAATTTAAGAATTCAAAGATGGAAGAGTTCTGCAAATACAAAGGAATTATTCAACAATTCTCTGCTCCTGGCACACCCCAGCAAAATGGAGTAGTTGAAAGGAAAAATAGAACTCTTATTGAAGCTGGCAGAACTATGTTGGAAGAAGCAAAATTACCTACATATTTCTGGGCAGAAGCAGTCAACACAACATGCTATACTCAAAATCTCACATTAATAAACAGGCACGGTGTGACTCCTTATCAATCACTTAAGGAGAAGAAACCAAGTCTGAAGCATCTGCATGTGTTTGGCTGTAAATGTTTTGTTCTCAGAACTCATCCTGAACAGCTAGGGAAATTTGAAACAAAGGCTGATGAAGGAATTTTCATAGGCTATCCTGCATCAAGAGCCTTCAGAGTTTTTAATTTGAGGACAAGGACTGTCATGGAGTCAATACATGTATCTTTTGATGACAAGAAGATAACTAGATTTAATGAAGACTCTCATGATAGATTGATTTTTGAAAATGAAGCTACCAAGGAACCTGAAGAAAGTGAATCAGATCATGTCAATACATTAGATCCTGATGGGTCACCAAATCCTAATGTCACACCAGATGTTGATGGTGCAAATACTGATGATGCAATCAATAGTGATACTTCTAGTAGTGCTAATATTGAGGGGGAGCAACAGCATTCTGCTACAAGTTCAGAGTCAACTCAATCATCAGGACAGAATTCTTCAGATACTGATTCAAGTGATGATCCTGATAGCTTATCAGGAGGACATAGCAATAATTCAGGGAGAGCTTCAAATCAAGCAAGTTCTTCAAGTCAAGATAACACCAATCTAGGGGGATCATCTACTTCAAGAAACAATTTAACACCAACAAGGAAATGGACTGCAAGTCATACTCCTGATTTGATCATTGGGGATCCTGATGCAGGTGTTCAAACAAGAAGTGCAACTCAAAATGAATGTCTATACAATAACTTTCTATCCAAGGAGGAGCCAAAGAAAGTTGAAGATGCACTTAGAGATGCTAATTGGGTTACTGCAATGCAAGAGGAACTGGATGAATTTGAAAGAAATGAAGTCTGGAAACTAGTACCAAAGAATAGATCAATTGTTGGTACAAAGTGGATTTTCAAGAACAAGACTGATTCTGATAGAGTAATAATCAGAAACAAAGCAAGACTAGTTGCAAAGGGGTATTCTCAACAAGAGGGAATTGATTATGATGAAACTTTTGCTCCTGTTGCAAGACTAGAAGCCATCGGGATATTTCTTGCTTATGTAGCACATAAAAAATTCAAGGTTTTCCAGATGGATGTTAAAAGTGCTTTCTTAAATGGAGAACTGGAGGAAGAAGTCTATGTTGAGCAACCTCCTGGTTTCATTGATCCTAAATATCTAGATCATGTCTACAGATTGGATAAGGCACTTTATGGACTAAAGCAAGCTCCAAGAGCATGGTATGAAACTTTAGCTCTATTCTTACTGGAAAGTGGATTCAAAAGAGGTTCTATTGATAAAACTCTATTTTATTTGAATCATGGTAAGGACTTGTTGTTAGTTCAGATTTATATTGATGATATCATTTTTGGGTCAACAAACAATAAGCTTTGTGAAAAGTTTTCCAAGCTTATGCAGTCAAGATATCAAATGAGCATGATGGGAGAAATGAGTTACTTTCTTGGTCTTCAAGTTAAACAGACTGATGAAGGGATTTTTATCAATCAGTCTAAATATACAAGGAATTTATTGACAAGGTTTAACATGCAAGATAGTTCTCCTGCTACAACTCCCATAGCTACAGCTACCAAACTTGATCCTGATCAAGGTACTGAGGTAGATGTAACTCACTACAGAGGAATGATTGGATCTTTATTGTATCTCACTGCAAGTAGACCAGATATCATGTTTGCAACCTGTCTGTGTGCAAGATTTCAAGCAGAACCTAGAGAATCCCATCTGATTGCAGTCAAAAGAATTTTCAGATATCTCAAAGGCACTTCTTCACTTGGCCTTTGGTATGCAAGGGAATCAGATTTTGGGTTGTGTGGTTATTCAGATGCTGATTTTACAGGATGCAAAATAGACAGGAAAAATACTTCAGGAAGCTGTCAGTTTGTTAGGAATATGTTGTTCTTGATGATAAACATAAAACACTTAGTAGAATTTGTGTAAAGTCATTTTGTAGCTGTCAACGAAATGGCATGCTTTGCAGCATTCCGTTGACAGGAAGCTCATCAACGAAATGAGTGATGTAGCAATTGCACTGTACAATACTTCTAGTTTGATATGCATTTCGCTGTAGATATTGGATAGGTTTTCTAAGTCATGTTGACTAAGTACTAGATAGGCAAAATAGGTTGGTTAATTGTAAATATATTATGCCTTGTAATTTTGCCTAAGTGAAGACATGTCAACGGTATGAAGATTACTCTATCAACGGTATAGAGTTTACTCATCAACGGTATGAAGATTACTCTGTCAACGGTATGGAGTTTACTCATCAACGAAACACATCTTACTACTATCAACGAATCATTATCACTTTTCTGAATAGTTGACAAAGTGATAGTGACAGTTTTCTGACAGATCAAAAGGAGATGTGGAAGTGTACTTTGCATTGGAAACCATTAAAATGGACATGGGGAATAAGGAAACATTCCAATTTCCAATCTGGTTATTGAGTGGGATCACTATAAGACTGAAGACAAAGATCTCCAAGGACCATTGGACAAAAGGGATGAAAAGTAAGCTACTGACGGTTACCTTTAGTGTACTTTAGTGTAGCCAAAAATAGCTTTGTAAACTTGGGAATATATATATAACCAAGTGTAGCAGTTAAAAAAAAGTGTAAGAGAAGAAAAACAAATAGATTGTATTAGCTATCTTTGAGAGCATACTTCTCTACATTCTTGTAACTGAGCAGCTATGTACTTTTTGTATCACAGATTATTTCCGCAATAAAAATCACTTCAGTTGGATCATCAAACAATCCAACTGAAATTATTAAGCGCTTGTGGTTTTTATTTTATAAGTTCAGTTTTAATTTGTAAGGTATTTTTAAGTTTGAAAAATATCAAGAATTGTATTCAACCCCCCCCCCCCCCCCCCCCGCCCCTTCTACAATTCTGTTAGGTCATTTGGGATTAACAATTGGTATCAGAGCAAGCTACTAACAAACAAGAAGTTTAAAGATCAAGACCAAAACAGTAACCATGGTGAAGAAGGATGCAGGTGTAAAGATACCAGTTCTTGATAAGGACAATTACTTTCACTGGAAAGTAAAGATGCATTTACATCTCATGTCTATGGATGAGAGGTATGTAGACTGCATTGAGAAAGGTCCACACGTTCCCATGAAGTTTGCATCTAGAGTTGGACTGCCAGATGATGCTCCTGATGTAGAGATTCCAAAACCTGTCTCAGAATGGACTATTGAAGATGTTGCAGAAATCCATAAAGATAAAAGAACCATGAACATTCTGTTTAATGGTTTGGAGGAAGAGATGTTTGACAATGTCATAAACTGTACAACCTCCAAAGAAGTATGGGACACTGTTAGAACTCTCTGTGAATGAACTGAGCAAGTTAGGGAAAACAAAATGCAGCTCCTTATACAACAATATGAGCATTTTCATTTTAAAGCTGGTGAAACCCTAAATGATACGTTTAGTAGGTTTCAAAAGCTTTTGAATGGATTAAAGTTGTATGGGAGGATCTATCAAACCAAGGATTCAAAACTTAAATTTCTTAGAGCTCTTCCAAAAGAATGGAAGCCTATGATTGTTTCTCTCAGAAACACTCAAGAGTACAAAGACTACACTCTTGAAAGGCTTTATGGAACCTTAAAGACATATGAGTTGGAAATGGAGCAAGATGAAGAAATTGAAAAGGTACAGAAGAAAGGTGGATCTATTGCATTGATAGCATCTGTGAACCAACTGGAAGATGACAATGAAGAAGCTGCAAAGGCCACAACTAGTCGAGCTAGTTGTAGGAGTAATTTTAGCAAGGGTAAAGGCAAGATGACAGAAGAAGAAGAACCAGAACCAGCCAACTTGGATGACTTAGATGAGATTGATGAACACATTGCTTTTCTGTCAAGGAAATTCTCTAAGTTCAAGTTCAAGAGAAACTCAGAAGCAAGGCCACCAAGGAAAGACTTTCAACCTAGCAAAAATAACTAGATTGAAAAGTCTAAATCTAAATGTTTCAATTGTGGAATGCTTGGTCACTTTGCTGGAGACTGCAGAAAGCCCAAGGTTGAGAAGGGCAACAGGAAATTTGAGCCTGTTGATTATAAAAAGAAATACTTTGAACTTCTCAAGCAAAAAGAAAAGGCTTTCATGTCTCAGGAGTATGATTGGGCTGGTAATGGTGAAGATTCTGATGATGATGTTGAGTATGTCAACTTGGCTCTTATGGCTAACAATCATGAGCAGGAAGCAAGCTCCTCAAGCAACCAGGTAACAATTACTAATATTTCTGAGCTTTCTAAAGAGGAATGCGATAGTGCAGTAAATGAAATGTCTACTGTACTATATAATTTACGTGTTACTCTTAAATCACTTACCAAAGAGAATTCAAGAATAAAAGAGACTAATTTGCTCTTAAGTGATAGGAATGCAATGTTAGAAGCACAGCTCATTGATTTTGAGAAAATGAGGTGTGTTAGTAGGGATGCTAAGAAGGAACTTGAGAACGTGTTAGAAAGGGAAGAAATTCTTAAAACACAACTTGAAATAGAACAAAGTGTGATTGCAAAATGGAAAGATGCCAGGAATGTTGCTAACAACATCATTAATGTTCAAGGTATGGAATCTTTCTGTGAACAATCATGGAAAAAGAACAAAGAAAAGCTAGGGTATGTTGGTGAAACCTTAGAATCAGAAACAGAGTCAACAAACAACAATGATCATTTGTTGAAGGTTGATATGTCAACGGAATGCAATGTTCCGTTGACAGATGAACCATCAACCGATCAGGCTGTTTCGTTGACAGAGAAAAGAAAAGATGAACTCACTAGACTTAATAACAAGTATGGTCATGTCACCAAGAACTTTATTCAAGGTGAGTCTAGTAAATCAAAAAAAGTTGAGAAGCCTGTTGAGAGAGCTAATGTAGGTCACTTGTCTAACAAGCAATTGAAAGACAAGTTAGAGAAAGTTCAAGTTGAGGCTAAGGGAAATAAAAAGAATAACAGGAATGGCAAAGTAGGGATTAACAAACACAACAATTACACACCTGATAAATATGCTCCTAGAAAGACATGTGTCAATTGTGGAAGTGTTAGTCATTTATCTACTAACTGCAAATCTGTTAAGAAGACTGCTAATGTGAAAATGCCCAAATCTGCGATGAATAGTTCTATGCCTACAATGCCTGTTATGCCTAACATGTTTGCTCCATATGCACAATTTCAAAATCCAAATGCCAACATGTCATTTGTGCCTAATCCATACATGAATATGTTTAATGTGCCACAAATGCCATGGAATGTGAATAACATGTTTTTTCCTCCAACTATGCATGCTGTGAATGAAAATGTGAGCAACCCTCAGAAATCAACACCAAAGGTGAAGATTGATTTAAATCAATCTGAGCCCAAGGTGAAAAATGATATAAAAGGAAAAGCAAAGGCTAACAAAACAGGACCCAAGGTAACTTGGGTACCAAAATCAACTTGATTTGATTTTATTGTGTGCAGGGAGACAAAAGAGAATGTCATCATAGATGAGGTTGCTTGGTGGATGGTCTTAAGCACAATCTGCTTAGTATCAGCCAACTTTGTGACAAAGGATTTTTAGTTACTTTTTCTAAAGAAGTCTGTGTTGTTTCTAAAGGAGGAAACAACAATGTGGTAATGACTGGATTCAGAAGAGAGAATGTGTACATTGCTGACTTTAGTAGCACAAGTCCAGACACCATCACTTGTCTCTTCAGCAAGGCAAGCAAGGATGAAATTTGGCTATGGCACAAGAAATTATCTCATCTGAATTTTAAGGTTATGAATGATTTGGTGAGGAAAGATCTTGCCAGAGGAATTCCACAAGTGGAATTCTCCAAGGATGGTTTGTGTGATGCCTGTCAAAAAGGGAAACAAAAGAAGGCATCATTCAAAAGCAAGACAGAGTCATCAATTGTCCATCAGCTTGAGTTGCTTCATATGGATCTGTTTGGCCCTGTAAATGTCATGTCTATCTCAAAGAAGAAATACTGTCTTGTGATTGTTGATGATTTTTCTAGATTTACATGGACCTTCTTTTTGCACTCCAAAGATGAGGCAAGTGAAATAATTATCAATCACATCAAGATGGTAAGCAATCATCCTGATTTCAAAGTAAGAAGGATTAGTAGTGACAATGGGACAGAATTCAAGAATTCAAGCATGAAGGTGTTCTGTGAAGAAAATGGTATTTTGCATGAGTTTTCAGCAGCAAGGACACCACAGCAAAATGGTGTAGTTGAAAGGAAAAACAGAACACTTATTGAAGCTGGAAGGACAATGCTAGATGAATCAAAGTTACCAACTTATTTTTGGGCTGAGGCAGTTAACACAGCTTGCTTTACTCAAAATATTTCTTTGATTAATCAGGCCAAGGGAATGACCCCTTATCAACTACTCAAAAGAAAGAAGCCACTGTTGGATTTTCTTCATGTCTTTGGATGCAAGTGCTTTGTTCTGAGAAATCAAGCTGAGCATTTGGGGAAATTTGAAGCAAAGGCAGATGAAGCAATATTTGTGGGATATGCAGCAGGGAAAGCTTACAGAGTCTATAATCTCAGAACCAACATTGTTATGGAATCTGTACATGTTGTTTTTGATGATCTCAAAATTCAAGGTCTCTGTGATGAAGGTTTCCATGAAAGTCTTTCTTTTGAGAATGAGGAAGGAGATCAAGTGAATCATGTTAAGGCTACTGAGAAACAACCTAAAGTTGTTGTATCTAGCACAGATGAAAGCAGCAGTGAAGATGAAATTGCTGCATTGAGATTGAAAAGAATAGCTGCTAGCAGACCAAATGGTCATTTCGTTGACAGTCATGGTGATGGATTCGTTGACAGTCAAAATGAGCGTTTCGTTGACAGCCAAATTGGACATACCGTTGACAGTCAAAGAAATGCTTCTAGAAGTGATCAATTAGGGACAACAAACTCAGGGGGAGTTTCTCAAGGACAATTATCCAATCAAGGCAATCATGATCATGAAGCTACCTCGTCAAGAGCAAATCTACCTCCCTCAAGGAAATGGACTAAAGATCATCCCTTTGAACTTATTATAGGTGATGTTTCTTCAAAAGTCCAAACTAGAAGAGCAACTCAAGAGGAATGTCTATACAGTAGCTTTCTGTCTCAAGATGAGCCAAAGAAAGTTGAGGATGCACTTCTAGATCCAGATTGGGTTTTAGCTATGCAAGAGGAGCTAAACCAATTTGAGAGGAACAAAGTTTGGAAGCTGGTGCCCAAGCCTAAGGACAGGAGTGTCATAGGCACAAAATGGGTGTTCAGAAACAAGATGGATGAAAATGGCATAGTCACAAGGAACAAAGCTAGATTGGTTGCAAAAGGCTATTCACAGGAAGAGGGAATTGATTTTGATGAAACCTTTGCTCCTGTTGCAAGACTAGAAGCAATAAGGATTTTCCTAGCCTATGCAGCCCATGCCAATTTCAAAGTCTATCAAATGGATGTGAAGAGTGCTTTTCTGAATGGGGAATTGGAAGAGGAGGTGTATGTAAGTCAACCTCCTGGTTTTGAAGATGATGATTTTCCAGAATATGTATACTTCCTCCTCAAAGCACTCTATGGTTTGAAACAAGCACCTAGAGCCTGGTATGACACACTTTCACATTTCCTCCTTGAGAATCTCTTCACTAGAGGTACTGTAGATAAAACTCTGTTTCACGGGGTTGTGAATGGCTCTACTATACTTGTTCAAATTTATGTAGATGACATAATCTTTAGGTCTACAGATGTGAAACTTTGTCAAAAGTTTGCCAAGCTTATGCAAAGTAAATATGAAATGAGCATGATGGGAGAATTAACTTACTTTCTTGGTCTTCAAGTGAAGCAAGTTAATGAAGGCATTTTCATTAGTCAAACAAAATATATTCATGATTTATTAAAGAAATTTGACTTAATGGAATGCTCTCTTTCCAAAACTCCCATGCCTACTGCCACCAAACTTGAATTGAATACTAAGGAAAAATCTGTGGACATTTCAAGTTACAGAGGCATGGTAGGCTCACTTTTATATTTAACAGCTAGTAGACCTGATATTATGTTTGCTACATGTCTATGTGCTAGATTTCAGGCTGATCCTAGGGAATCCCATTTATTTGCTATTAAAAGAATTTTCAGATATCTCAAAGGAACACCAAACCTTGGCATTTGGTATCCTAGAGAATCTGGCTTTGAACTAATTGGTTATTCAGATGCAGATTATGCAGGATGTAAAATTGACAGGAAAAGCACAACTGGCACCTGTCAATTCTTAGGAAACAAGCTTGTCTCATGGTTTAGCAAGAAACAAAACTCAGTTTCTACCTCCACAGCTGAGGCTGAGTATATTGCAGCTGGAAGTTGTTGTGCACGGATTTTATGGATGAAAAATCAACTACTTGATTATGGATTAAGAGTTGAGAAAATTCCTATTTTCTGTGACAACACTAGTGCCATTGCCATTACTGAGAATCCAGTGCAGCATTCAAGGACCAAGCACATTGATATCAAGTACCATTTCATTAGAGAACATGTTATGAATGGTACTGTGGAGTTACATTTTGTTCCAAGTGAACAACAACTTGCAGACATTTTTACCAAGCCACTTGATGAATCAACATTCTCAAGACTAGTAAGTGAGCTAGGTATGTTAAATTTCTCCTAGTTATTTTTGAGATTTTTGCAAGTTACAATGTAGCCAGAAATTTGCTATGTTTTTCTGTGAATGAATTTTCTCAGGAAAAAGTGCAATTTTGTCTAAGTCAAAATTACTATGTCAACGAAACGCACCATTTCGTTGACAGTCTTAGCATTTTTCTGGGTGTTTCGTTGATAGCTCTTTTATATCAACGAAACGTAGCTTTATCAACAAAATAGACGGGACTTTAACCGCCCAATCCTGATTCGTTGATATAGCACAGTTAATCTGAACCGTTGAAATTTGACACGTCTTTTACCACGATCTATACATACACCCCTGTAAGTATAAATCATGGTAATACTTTAAAAGTAACGGTTATATTTTTAAGCCAATCCAGTAATTTACATTGATTATTGGACTTAATTTCTGAGAATTTTTGGGGGAGTATTTAAGAAATTCTATTTTTCTTTAATTCTTTTTTACCTGTTCTCAAAAATTCCAAAGGCTTTTCTTTCTTCTTCTCTCTAACAAGCAATTCAGTTCGAAGCTTTTCTTCACTCAACAATGGCACCAATAGTCAAGCTTATGTCTGCTGGAGGATTTATCTATGAGAAGAACAACTCCATCCCTTTTGTTGTCAAGGAAAGCCCGAACAACATCTTTTTCAAAATGATGGATTTCATGAAGAATTGCAAGTTGAGCTATGCAATGTTTCACTCTACACCACTCTACAATGAGATAATCGAGGAGATTTGGACCTCATGTGAGTATAGTGGGACAAATTGCACTTTGCAATTCACCATCCAAGGTAATGAGTATATAGTTAACTCTGATGTATTGCAAGCATGTCTACATATTCCTGAAAATAACTGTAATGCTTTGCCTACATATACTGAAATGATTAACATGCTAAATTCTATAAACTACTCTTTGCCTATTGATAATTTGGGTAAGATTATTAGGAGAGGTTTGGTTAAGGAATACAGTTATTTAGCTGATGCATTCATTAAGGTCTTCTCTGGAAAGATTAGCAATTTTGATGCATTAACTAATTCTCTGTTGATTCTCTTAACCATGCTTCTAACTGATAGATATTACAACTTTAGCACTCAACTTATGTATGAAATTGGTGCTAAGTTGGGTGATAAGGCTAATAGGAAAAAGAATATCTATTATGCTAGGTTTCTGATGATGTTGGCTAACCATGTTAGTCCAGCACCATTAGTTATCTCTAACCCTATTTCCAGGTTCGAGTGTTTTGTGCAAGAGAAGAGGGTTTTGACAGATATACTGAGACTTAACCACAATGGTGATGTCCCAGTGGTGTATCTGCCCATCATTGAGGTAACTTCTTCTAACCCTGTTAGTGTAGTTGTTACTTCTATTGTTTCACCTACCAATGTTGCTATAGAGTCTGTAGTTATGTCCCAACAGGCTCCTGCCCAAGCAGCAAAACCTAAATCTAAGAAATCCTCAAAGCCAACCTCAGGTGCTTCTCAAAAGGCACCTGTTGCTAAAACTACTTCACAACCAAAGGGGAGTGATTCTGGAGTTGTGAGAGGTGAGGGAAGGGGTGAAAATCAAAGAAACCCCAAGAATAAGGAAGGAAAGGATAGTGTGTCCCAGCCATGCCCCATTGTGTCTTCCCAACAAGGCATAATGAGTAAAATGGATTTAAACACAAGTCTAGTTGCATCCTCCCAAAAGGATGTGATTATTGAAACAAGCTCTCCTCCAAGAGCACACTCCAAGAGGGTAAGGGACACTTCAAGCCCACAGTCTACATTTTCCCAATACCAAAGGAGAGTGAAGCAAAAATCCAAGGGTACACAGGGTGCACACACTCTGGAAGCAACACTTCTAGTTTCACAAATTCAGTTTGATGTAACCCCAATTATTACTCTGGGGTTACAGTCCCATTCTTTAAACATCAACCTTGAACTATCTCCACCAAATTCACCAACTCAGTCTTTAGATGTGGACATGATCCATACATCTATTCCTGATTCTCCAACTCTTATCTTGGAGAAGCCCCACTCTGAAGCTGGTGGTCATCACTTGTTAAGTGATTTGTTGGGCCATCAACCAATTTTTTCTGAAGCTGCAAGAGGATCTGTGGACTCCAATCTCACATCAATCACCACAGATTCGATTGTAATTTCACTTTCTCAAAATGCTTTATTGACTTCATCAACGAAACAACCTCTTTCGTTGACAAGTGTTTCTCCATCAACGGTATCCATACCGTTGACAGTTCAAACTACCATTCCGTTGATAGGTCATTCTACACCCCTTATTGAAGATCAAGTTGTTTCCACAACTAGTGTAGATGACCTGGTGGTAGTTGAGACACTTTTAGGTTTGAGAGAGAGTGAAACTGAGAGGCTGGCTTGCAGCCAGGCAAAAGGAGAGAATGCGAGTGAGAGACTGGCTATTTCTTCCAGCCAGGCAAAAGGAAAGATTGAGAGTACCACCTTAGTAGGTGAAGGTGAGGGTGTGAGAGGTGTGAGCCATGGGGAGCCCATGATGAAAGAAAAGAGTGGAGAGAGAGAAGGGACTACAGGAGTCATAAGGGAGGAAGCAGCCATTGCTAGTGAGTTAATGGGGGTCAGTGAGGGAGAAAGGGAACTTACTTTCCAAGAGCATTATCAACAAACTCTAGATAGTATTTCCCTGGATCCTGAGATCTTTACTCATCCTGTGCCAGCCTATCAAGTTATGGCTCAACAGGGCAATGTGGAGGCAGATAGGTCACTAAACCTAATTCACACAACAGCATCAATGCAACGAGCAAAGGATGCCTTGACCAATCTATCTCCAGCAGCTGCAGCCAGTGGAGACTTTGACTTTTCTGATGATGAGGACAGCTTTGGTGACAATCTACAGGTGGCCACTACTTCACAGACTGGAACTTCTGTGGTGCCTCCTAGACCAAACTGGCTTTCTCAGGATATGCAAGGAAGATGCACTCTAGATGCTGCTATCACAAGGCAGTACAATGAGGCATATCTAGCTCATGAGTCTGCAAATGCAAGGGACAAGAAATTCTACAAGGCCATCATGAATTCACTGGAAATCCAAAGGCTACAGATGTTGTAGACAAGGATTGAAGCTACAGAAATCAAGGATTCCATTAGCAACCTCGGGGATGCTACTAACAGGAGGCTAGATGAAAAGCTTCCTCTTCTAACTGTGTCCAAGATGAACAGGTTTTTCTCCAAGGAACCTGAAGTGTCCTCATCTTTGAAGACTCTTTCCTCTAGAGTGGACAAAGTTGAGGCTACACTTTCTCACATGCAAAAGGAACAGGAGAAGCAAACTCAGCTACTCACCCAGCTTTTGGCAGCTCAAGGACTCCCTATCATCTCACTTGATGATAACAAAAAGGGGGAGAAATCTAAGGAGCTGGAGAATTCTAAAGAGCTTGATATACAAATCACAAAGGTTTTGGTCCCAGCCATTTCCTTACCAAATGAGCCACTAGCAATGGGGGAGCTTGGACAGAAGAAAAAGGATGGAATTGACCTAATTCAGGAAGCTTCTATGAGGATGAGACTTGCAGAACAGATCAAAGATCATTGGTCCAACATAGAAGCAAGGGTCAAGAAAATTGCTGGAACTGCAAAGAACTCAAATCCATCAACGGATCAACCATCAACGAATGCCATGGTTGTAACATCTACGGAATGGGAGCCACATTTCAATAGTTCTTATGTTATAGAACCCCTTCAGCATGGAGTCCTTCACGATTCAAGAAGTGAGAAAGGACAATCTTCATGCTTTAGGAATGTGGATGCAAGAGGGATATCTCCAATATCATCTGTCAAACCCAAGGGCAAGAACATTGCAAGGATATTTTTATCCTCCACCAAAGCCAGATGAGTTCAAAGTCCTAGGGAAGCTGATCATTGAAAGCAAAGAGAGCAATCATCAAAGCATAAGGAACAAAAGGGCCATCATCTACAGGGATAGCAAAGAAATCTGCATTTGGGTTGGTCACCCAAATTTTGCTAAGGCCAAAGCTGAAGAATCTGAAAGGATAGCAATGCAAGCACTAGCAGTTGCTCAATCTCTTGAAGATGAAAAAACCCTACAGGAAGAAAAGGCTAAGGATGAAGCTAAGGAAGCTGGAAAGGAAAGGAAGAGTGTAAGGCAGCCAAAGGCTAGAGCTAAAAGGAATCTGAACTTTGACAAAGATGATTCTCAGGACACTGCTCAAGACTCTTCCACAACAAGTGCACATCAAATTCCTGTTGATCTACCACGTGAAGGAAAGTTGGCCTGTGATCCTGCACATCCTGTCAACTTTCATGATCAACCAATTATGCCAAAAGAGGAGCCTCTTGACTTTGATGAGGCCTACTTTCCAAAGTTCCTATTTGAGAAGGATCAACCAATGAAGACAAAGAAAAGGGAGGTATTGCAGCTTCTCAAAAATTACCTGAGAGACTAGTTTTTACATTCAAGGGAGGTAGAGAACAAGTGTGGCCTCTCTATAGAATTTTAGGAGAAGACTATCAAACACTACTCTCAGTGTTTAGATGCTTGAAGAAGGACTTTGGCTTCACCAAAACAGCCAAGTCTGAGGTGGTCTCCAAAATCTGTCAGATAAAGGCTAGCTGGAACAAGCCTGAGGCTCTTCCCAGGATGCTTAGAGTGCCCTCAACAGGAAAGAAGATCCATCTTCAACCATACTGGATGATGGAATTTAAGGACAAGGACAATTGCAGAAGATTCTTCAAGATGGAAGACCAGCTGGATAAGGCATCTAATCAAACTCTAAAGTTTATGCAATCCATGCTTGGTGATCAAGATGAAGAGGAGAAAATCTTTTACAGAAGGCTACAGGTCCAAATTGAGGAAAACAACTCTAAGAGAGGGAAGAAGACTATGCCACAAAGAAGACACGGATGAAACATTTGCTCAGTCTAGAGGAGCACTTTTGGGCATTAGTCTTGTAAGTCTTGTATTTTGTCTAAAATATTATGAAGCTTAATGCATTTTCTACTTTTGTAATTTATGATGTATCTGAGTGTTTTTGTTATCATCAAGTCTCTTGATTTATGGTTGTTATTCTATCAGTCATAAATTGGGGGAGATTGTTAGGAATATGTTGTTCTTGATGATAAACATAAAACACTTAGTAGAATTTGTGTAAAGTCATTTTGTAGCTGTCAACGAAATGGCATGCTTTGCAGCATTCCGTTGACAGGAAGCTCATCAACGAAATGAGTGATGTAGCAATTGCACTGTACAATACTTCTAGTTTGATATGCATTTCGCTGTAGATATTGGATAGGTTTTCTAAGTCATGTTGACTAAGTACTAGATAGGCAAAATAGGTTGGTTAATTGTAAATATATTATGCCTTGTAATTTTGCCTAAGTGAAGACATGTCAACGGTATGAAGATTACTCTGTCAACGGTATGGAGTTTACTCATCAACGGTATGAAGATTACTCTGTCAACGGTATGGAGTTTACTCATCAACGAAACACATCTTACTACTATCAACGAATCATTATCACTTTTCTGAATAGTTGACAAAGTGATAGTGACAGTTTTCTGACAGATCAAAAGGAGATGTGGAAGTGTACTTTGCATTGGAAACCATTAAAATGGACATGGGGAATAAGGAAACATTCCAATTTCCAATCTGGTTATTGAGTGGGATCACTATAAGACTGAAGACAGAAGACAAAGATCTCCAAGGACCATTGGACAAAAAGGATGAAAAGTAAGCTACTGACGGTTACCTTTAGTGTACTTTAGTGTAGCCAAAAATAGCTTTGTAAACTTGGGAATATATATATAACCAAGTGTAGCAGTTAAAAAAAGTGTAAGAGAAGAAAAACAAATAGATTGTATTAGCTATCTTTGAGAGTATACTTCTCTACATTCTTGTAACTGAGCAGCTGTGTACTTTTTGTATCACAGATTATTTCCGCAATAAAAATCACTTCGGTTGGATCATCAAACAATCCAACTGAAATTATTAAGCGCTTGTGGTTTTTATTTTATAAGTTCAGTTTTAATTTGTAAGGTATTTTTAAGTTTGAAAAATATCAAGAATTGTATTCAACCCCCCCCCCCTTCTACAATTCTGTTAGGTCATTTGGGATTAACACAGTTTTTGGGTGGAAGACTAGTTTCATGGTTCAGTAAAAAGCAAAAATCAATTTCCACTTCAACTGCAGAAGCTGAGTACATTGCTGCAGGAAGTTGTTGTGCTCAGATAATGTGGATGAGAAATCAGTTGTTAGATTATGGTCTGTCATACTAAAAAATCCCTATTTATTGTGATAACCAAAGTGCTATTGCAATGACAGGAAATCCAGTTCAACATTCTCTTACTAAACACATCAGTATTCGATATCACTTCATAAGAGAACAAGTTCTGGAAGGAACAATTGAACTTCACTTTGTTCCTACTGATCAACAACTAGCTGATATATTCACCAAGCCACTTCCTGAAGCTACTTTCAATAAATTGGTGAATGAACTTGGAATGATGAACTTTGAGAATTTCTGAGGAAAGCTACAGAGAGGAAATCCTGATAACTGTCAAATCCTGATGGTTATTCAGAAAGGTATGTTTTCTTTGATCAAATCCTGATAGGATGCAATCCTGACAGGAAGTCAACTGGTCAAATCCTGATGCTCGGATATTGAAGCTGGTATGAAAACCAGAGGTTCTATGCTAATTTGTCATCAACACTTCTGGTAAACTCTGGAAATAAGATTTTTACTTAGTCTTTGATTAAGTTTTCAGTCTTAATTCTCAATTTCAATTATATTTTTATCAGAGTTTACTATTCGTCATTTTATATGTCAAATATCAGTGTTACTAACAAATTTTGCAGGCAAGTAAAGAAAGGAAACAGTTGAGAAAATAGACATATTTCATTAATTCTTGAAGATTCATTACAAATGAAAATGGAAATTACATATTTTTTTCCTAGTCTATTGTTCTACTCAGGAACACGTGCCCTACAGATTAGCATGAATGCTCCTGAGCAGCTTCACAGTCCATCAGGAATGGACTGTCTCTTGTTCCATCCTTAAAGGACAAGAAGAGGAGCTGATGCACTTGAAGGCGGATCGTCACCGTGACCACCGGGACTCTTCCGTGCCTCCAACTTGCATGACATACAAGCATCACGAATTCTCTTCTTTCTTTTCTCAAGCTCTCGGACGAGCTCTTCATCATCTTCATCTTCATCCTCTTCATCATTGACAAATATGAGATTGTCAAGAGGATTCCAGTCAGGATTGGCCTGCTGGAAATTGTGCCAAAGCACATCGGCCATTGCATTAACAAAGGCTTCATGTTCCTGAGGGTCAGGAACTGGTTGAGGCTCTTCATCTTCTGCGATCTCAGCCAGTGCATCGAACATCTCTTGCCAGATTTCATCGAGATTTTCGACTTCTTCGTCTGGTAAGTTGTTTTGTTGTTGGTTGGCAGCCATTGAAAAACAAAGAAGGTGAAAGGTTTTCGTAAGTTTTTCTCTGGAGAGGGTTTGTGTTTTAATAGATAAATGATGTTTATGCTTAACAGTTCTATTTTATAGAGAATGTGTGTTAAGGATGCAGGTCATTTTCTCAATATCGAGGCGACTGTTCAGTTTCTCATAATTACTTTGCCTCGGTAATTGGTAAGAATGGTTACATGGGTATTATGCTATTTGTTTTGTAATCATTTTTTTTTTAAAAACAGCACTTATCAGGATTATCAAAATAAATTTTGTTTTCTTAAATAAAATTTTATTTTACTTCATATTAATTTTTTTTTTCAATCCTGATAAGGCAAATGGTTTCATAGGAAATGCTTTTATTCCTGATGAGGTTAGGTTTTTCTTACATAGGAAAATGCCTACTCGTTATGGTTTAATTTCTAATGTTATGGGGCAAGGCCAATCACACCTTGTTCCTAACCCAAGCATTCATCCTAAACAGTCAACTACCACCTCTAATGTCTCTCAAAAGACTTTAGTTGTAAAAGCAAAGAAGTCAGCTAGAACTGATGTGTCAGGAAGGCAATCAGGTTCAAAGGATTTTTCCTGTACACCACTCACTAAAAAGAAGTTACAAGGGGGTGTACAAGGGGTCCTGGTGAAGAAAGCTGCAAAGGGAGGTGAGGCTGTTTCTGTTAAAAGAAAATTAGTTCTCAGGGATGAGACTGACTCAGAGGATGATTTACCTATATCCTCTGTGATGAATGTGAATAAGGAAGTTGCTGATACTGCTACTACAGCTGTGGTTCCATTGTCTACACCACAGAAGAAAAGGAAGTTATCAAAAAGCAGGTATCATATTCCTTTAGAAAAGAAGCAGGATACTGATGTACAGGACACTTCTATTCTGAATGAGCAATCAGTTTCTACTGCTCAAGCAAATCCTGATGTTAGTATTCCTGATGCTGCACCAAGTCAAGTGGTTAATATTTCAGACTCTCCAGCACAGGACTCTCCAACAAAAAGACATGTTGATATTTCATGGGAGAAGTATGGTGCTGCTGCTTCCAATCTTGGGATAAAACATCCAATGGAAAAGCTAAGGAAGGCAGAAGAGTTAGTCTATCAGAGACAGAAGAAACTGAAAGGATCAAGCCCACAAGAACCTGAACCTCAAAGTGGTTCAGCAGCTCTTTCTGATGATCCAGCCACACAAGAACCACTCAATCAAAGTTTGAGTGAAGGCTTAGCCCGTGGAATGGTCCCACAAGAACCATTTTCTCAAAGGGAGAATGCAGACATCGACATTCCAGCTACACAAGAACCATCTTCTCAAAGTGAAGATGCAGGCCAAGCTACAGTTTCTGAGAAATTTCCTGACAATGCTCAAGGGATTTCTGGTGCAGATGAAGTTCAAAGATTGGTCGAGGACATTGTCAATGAGGGAAGCACACAAGAACCTTTGACTCAAAGTGTTGAAGCATCTTCTAAACCTCAAGCTCCACAAGAACCATTGGTAGCAAATACTGATGCAAGCATATCAAATCCTGACGGTGTTCATCCTGACGCTAGTGGTGCTCCTGATGCTGAGCCTATCCTGATACAGCCACTTCGTTCAAGACCAATGGATCATCCTATCACAGATTCACAGGATAAAATGAAAGGTATAGCTATTCCTGATCCTGATGATACTCATAGTACTGATGATGATAACTCTGATGATAGTGATGATGATGAGAATCGAAAAGAGAAGGAACAGCTTGCTACAACACTCAAAATTAGTCTTGGAACTAATTTTGGTTCATCAAGTACATATATGGCTGGCAAAGCTTCCACTGGGAAAGATCAGAGACAAGATTTTTCTATTCCTTCCTTTAATCCTGCTGAGGCACTTAGACAGAATGAATGGAACAATTCATGGCACAGATCTGCTGAATCTGTAAGTTATTCTTCTGCTTTGGAACATGCCTATGATGCAGTGAAATCTATAGAGAATCAAGACTTGAAGAATCATCTGAAGGCTACAACTCTGTTATCCCAAAGCCTAAAAAGTGAGATTGATTCTATCAAGAACTCAACTGAGTTGGTGAGGAATGATATTTCTCAAAATTTTACAAAGGTGCCTACTGCTTTTCAGCTAAGGGTAGTAGAATCCCAAGTGAAATCTGTCATTTTTGAACAAACCTCTATCAACAGAAGGATTGATTCTCTGGATACCAAGGTAACTGACATTCAAGCCTCTCTTTCCTTAATTTTGAATTTATTGTCAAATCCTGATGTCAAAAAGGGGGAGAAGGTTAGTCGGACAAAATGCACACCTGATCTAGTATTAAGGAATAATGATGATGATACTGGAGATGATGGTAGTGACAAAGTGATACAAGGAGAAACCTCTGATGCTGCTATTATGAAGTCTACAATTCAAACTTCACAAAGTCAAACAACACAGTCAACTCATGTTTCTGATTCTGGAGTTAAGACAATAAGAACTTTGGTGCAATCTCAGATCCTGACGGAAGAACAAATCCTGACACCTGGTCATGGACATACTCTTGCTACAATTCCTGAAGGTGATGAAGATATTTTTATTGATAATCCTGAAGATGCATCAAATTTATTCCAGAAGTTTTCTACAAAAGATGGCAGAATTGTTACTCTATATCACACTGATAAAAGAGTTCAACAATTATTTGCAAGAAAAGCACTCTCTACAGCAAGTGAAGAATATCCTGATCTCTCACATGAAGAATTCTTAAGACAACAGAGAGAAATGATGGAAACCTTTAATAACCCTGTTCCTGCTAGAGGTAGAGGAAGCAGAGGTAGGAGATGAGCTAGAAGAAGTAGAAGAGGTTCTTCAACTCAAACAATACCTAGAAAGACAAGGTCTAGAGGGTTAAGAATTGAAGAAATTCCTGAACCTATTCAAACTCTAGTAGTTCCTGACAGATCTACTTTTGGTAATGATGGAAATATTGAAGAAGAACCTGAATTGAGAAGAAAATCAAGAAAATCAACTCTATGTAATACAAATCAAATTGAAGAATCTAATCCTGATGTTGTTCCTGATAATATTCAAGATCCTGATGATTCTGAAATTATGCAAGAGATTGATTTGATAATTTTATCTACTGTGGTTGATTCTCACAACAAGGAAGTAGATGAAGAAGAAGAAGCCAGAAGAAGTGAAATTACAAGATCAACAAATAGATATTTCAATCTCTATGTACAAAGGCTTAAACTCTCAAACAGAAGAAAATGGAGGAACCCAAGCAGACAAGAATCTTCACTGGAAAGAAGCTATGCCTTTGAAAAGGAAAAGGATAAGAAGTGGAAACATATTAGTACACTGAGGTGTGATACACTTATCAATTTTCAGTCTGGAGGAATTATTACAAGCGCTTCAAGTGTTGTTGATTTATCTGAGATGGTTAGATCAAAAGCACTCTGGTTAAAGATGTTTTCAAATCTGAAGCAATTGACAAGTAATTCAAGAGGAGGTATTGGACACAGGGATGCTGAATATCTAAATATGTCATATGTTGATCCTTACTCCTTAACTGAAATTGGAGGTACTTTAACTTCTGAAAACCTGAACAATTTACTAGCTGTTGATATAGTTATAGATTGTCATGATGGTTTTGACAAGAAAGAAAAGCTTTTGTACTTCATGAAAGATGTTAGTGTGAAGATTCTATCTATTCAAGATCTGTTGATGAAAACTACACAGGAACTGAAATATGTTCATTATCTTTTGAGATCGAAGAATCAAATGTGCAACGAATGGAGTGACATGATTTTGTCAACAATAAGAAGAAGACTGGATGGAAACAGTAATTTCAATGGTAATTATACTCCCATGTACTTAAATCAAAGAGGTCAGGATGTGGAAATGCAAAGGGGTACTGCTGTTAAAGAAGTAACTTTTGGCATGACACAACTTACTCTCAATCCTGATGGGAAGGAAATTGCGTATCTTTTGCTTGAAGAGCATAGTCTTCAGAAAAGCTCCATATTGAATCTCAGAGCAGCTATCTGCCAGATTAATGAGGAAGATGAAGAACTCAGAAATCTTAAGGAAAGACTGATTCAAATTCTTGAAGAAAAAGAAGAAAATTTGTTATCCAACTTCTTGAAGATGAATCTGTTCTATCAAAGAATTTAAACAGATAAGTTGTTGCTGCAGATACTGTACATTTTGTATATATGTTTTTGACATCATTGAATGTAAGACCCCAGATTTTGGGTAGAATTAAAACTTTTATTATATGTTGATGTAAATATGGATAGTGGCAATGACTTTGAGAATCAAGTTATGAAATGAATATGAATTTCGGTTTTCAAACATTTTGAGAATAGTAAGAATGGACTGAATATATAAATAAGAACAATCAATCTGGAAGATAAGAATACAATACTCCAGGGAAGGAAAGTATTTTTATGTCATCCAAATCAATATCTGGAATACATCCGACAACTCCGTAAACAAGATAGCGTGTGCCCGAGAAAGCACTAGAACATTTCTAAGTGCAAGAAGTAAAGAGAAATAAACCAGGAATATTGGAACGGATATTGATCCAAAGGATTATAGAAAAACCACTGATGAATAGTAACTTTTGATGAATAGTAAATTTTTGTCGTTTAAAAAGTTTTTCAGACCACCCTATATACGGAACGATATAATGAACTTTCAAAGCTGTATTAGTGATCTACGATGAAAATAAAGGAATGCAAAAGCTGTCAGAATCGGAAAAATAGCATTTCCGTTTTCTCCGAAATTTCACCATTAACGGACGGATTAATCATTATTTGGGAATATTGAAGGATTTAGATTATCAATTCCATGGATATGGATTTAATAAAAGAATTAGAGATATTAAGAACGATTACGATAAACTACTTCGATAGAACACTTAAGAAACCATGCGAACTTTTTACGCGATTAAACGGAGACGGAACAACGAGACATTATAGGATTAAAATACCGACATAGAAGTAACATGTAACAAGATTAATTCGAGGAATGCAACATTTGGATCATTCATGTGAAAAGAAACAAACTAGTAAAGCTGCTTTGCCACCATGACCCTCCAGTGCTTGACATGTGTCCCTGCTTGCCACCATAACCCTCCATGGCTCGACACGTGTCCCTGTGACTAGCCAAAGTGTGGTGACTCACCACTTTCTAATACAAAATATCAGCCTTATCATTAATTGGCCAAAACAAAAAGAAAAGAAGAATTCATCCATTTTGAAGAGAAAACCCGAGGGAGAAATGAGGAGAAAATGGGGGAGAAAGAAGTGATCGTAACTTGAGATTCCGTGATCCGTTTTTGGCGTTCCACCACTCAAATCGAAGCTCTCGAGAAGACCGACGTAACCATGGTAAGCAATCGACTCACCTCTGTGATTTACCCTTCGATTTCAGTGAGTAACAGTTGGAGAAGATGATGAATAGTAACTTGTATTTTGCTTTGTTGCTTTTGATATTGAGTTTGTGGCTTCCAAAGGTTGTATTAAGCAAGGATCTAAGGTTACATAAGGAATATAGCAGCAAGCAAGCTTGGAGGAAGGTATAAACCTCTGCCCCTTTGAGTTTTATATGAGTTTTAAAGTGGTTTTGATGTTCATGTAAAGTTAAGATCATGATTAAGTGATTTAGTGATTATTTGGATTTGTTTGAATGTGTAAAATGATGGGTGTTGGATTTGAGCCTCCCCACTGATCTTAGAGGTGTATGATGGTTGTTTGTTGAGGTTGTAGATGTATGGTATGCCCGGTGTGGCTTGGTTATGTTGTGACAAAATAGGATTATTCGATTTTAAGCTGTCGTAATGCCCGATTTTCGGTAACTCTATAAACTGCCTAGAATCAGAAAACCTAACTGCCTCTTTTGGTTCAGTTATGAACATGAGTGTGTAGAGATTTGTTTCTAGTTTATGTGAGCGCAAGAATCATGTCATTACGATTTACGGTTTATGAGATATGACCATTTTAGTGAAAGTGGTTCAAGGAATGAGATTGCAGAAATGTACCAACTTTGTGGCTATGTTTGAGACCCTTAAGAGTTGTTTTAAAATATGAAATTTTGTATTGAAGTGTCAAGGGCAGTTACGAAGGTTTGTACGAAGGTTTCGAGTCCAAAAGATTATTTTCCGATTTTATAAAAATGTGTTAGCCGAGGCTGCGCAAGTGAAAACCACTTAGAGCATGACTTAGAAACCAATGTTGAAAATGGTTAAGTATAACTTGTATTCGAGGATCGATTTCGGACTAAACCTACGACTGAAGTAATTGTCGACTAAACATGGACTTAGTATGAGCCTATATCGAGCTAGTAATGCCTTGGTTGTGTTTCGCTTACGTGTTTAAGCATTGAGTACAAGTGGATTATCCAGGGGATTAATTGTGCGTTTTCTTTGACTTTGTCTAGATTGTCCGGCATCGTCGCGAACCCCTATCACTTCTCGAGCATCAGGCAAGTTTTCTAAATCTATACTTTGAAGTATTGATTATATATTACTGTTGTTGCCATGTGTGGAGTTATACAGCTGTGCGATACATGTTATATATTGTATAAAATAGAGTTTGATTTGGGTTTATATATGAGCTTTGAGATAAAGTAGTTATAAACCGGTATACCTTGTAGCTCTAGAGATAAGAGCGTACTTCTTGTTTTCGACTCTAGACCGGGAGTCAGTATTTGAGATATGGAGATAGCCGTGGAAACCCGGAGGGATTCCAGCGGCAGTGTACTAATTATTTTGAGGACTGCTATTATTAAACATTAATTATATTTCTAGAAAGTATTAATTACCTGGAAATGATTTGAGGAATGTTATTTGAATACTACCTCATTCGAAGGTTATTATTTGAAAATGATTTGATTATGGGCTTCTAAGCTAGATATGGGATATTAGTTAGAAGCCAGGATTTTATATTTGCCCTAGGATAAGGGCGGGTGATTTTCTCTAAGATCAGAAGTAATTATATTTCGGTATATGTTAAAGGTTATTTTCCGATAAAGATATCGGGTAACTGTTATTCGAGGGTTAATTATTTTATTTAAGGAATATTATTTATATACATTTGAGGATTATCGACCTACAGAATATTATTTATATACATTTGAGGATTATCGACTTACAGAATATTGTTTATATTCATTTGAGATTTATTTAATTAATGAATATTACTTTTGAATATTCATTTGAGATTTAATTATTTAAAGGATATTATTTTCGAATATTCATTGGAGGTTCACTTATTTGAGAAATATTATTTTTAATATTCATTTGAGGATTATTTATTAATGAATATTATTTTTGAATATTCATTTGAGGATTATTTATTAATGAATATTATTTTTGAATATCCATTTGAGGATTATTTATTAATGAATATTATTTTTGAATATTCATTTGAGGATTATTTATTAATGAATATTATTTTTGAATATTCATTTGAGGATTATTTATTAATGAATATTATTTTTGAATATTCATTTGAGGATTATTTATTAATGAATGTTATTTTTAAATATTCATTCGAGGATTGTTTATTTGATGAATATTATTTTCGAATATTCATTTGAAGGTTTACTTGTTTAATAAATGTTATTAAGTATTTGTAAATCAAAAGAGGTTCCCAAAACATTGTTTTTCCATTTGAATCTGTCTTTTAAGAAGATTTAAATGCTTGCTCAACTATCAAAAATATGGGAAACCTGATTTAAGTGACTACTACTCTTTTTAAACTCTCAATTCAAAAACTGTCAAGGGACAGATATTTTCTTGGAGCAATTTAATTGCTGCCAGTCTAATGTTGTGTTACCGCCTCAATGATCGAGGGGTAAATTCATGGAACAAGTCGATATCCATTAACAAGCATAGCTTGGGAAATATTGGGGAATCTTCCTTTCCAACCTAGATATAACTACTTAGTGGAGTCGTATCAACAAGTGTTACACTTGGGGAAAGGAGGACGATCTTTACGTTTCAGAGTCATGGATTTCATCTGAACTAGGAGTGGTGTAAGTGGTCTAGTTGCGCGGACCCATCCAACTTTTATTGGCCCAACCGTTGGCCGGGAGGTCACTGTAAGGCGGTAGACAATGTCAGGCTGTCGTGATTCTTCCATCTACATGTAGAAAACTATTTGAGCGGTGCGACCTGCTACTGATCATAGCAAGGTTAGGCACAGCGGGCGCGGTAGCAACTCCGGTATTGGTTCATCATCCAATTTGGATATTCCTGCAACCTGTATTGGGAAGAAAAACCAATCGTGTTGACAGGGGGTTGAAAGTATTTGAAAATGAAGTGACAATGAATCCATGCAACTTCATCTTTTATTTTATGAGTTATGACTCTGTGGATACCTTACATAACATGAGTTATGGTAAGGGAGTTGTTTATACTGAATCACCTTATAACTTCATCTTTTAAGTTATGTGTTGATATTCTGCTTACATAGCAGATATTTTCGGAAAGGTTATATTGGTTCACTTTGAAACCTCATCTTTTATATTATACTAGAACTTTGTTCATAATATAGCAAAAGTTTGCAGAAACATTATGAAAATGATATTTGAAGTACAATAATGGTACTGTTTTTGGGAATACATTCCGATAAGGATATAATTTCAGTATCGAGATATTTTGACAAATTATTGTCTTATACCCGCTTTATTCTGGGTTGAGTTAAAGGCAGAATTATGCCATACTTTCATTTCCTTGATGGGCTATCGCTCACTCTTGCTATTGTTTTATATATATTATATAGCAGCGAAGCAGGATGCCAACGGGTCGGCACATACCCCGCAAGGCGTTTCCATAAACAGTTTCTAACAGTGATTCCGAAGAGTAGTACGAACCAATCGAATCAGGCTACAGCTTTTGGTGTTCAACTTATGTATAGACATGAATGGTATTAGAGGATTGTGAGCATCAGAAGGCTAAGTTGGTAATGTAACATTACTTAGAAATTGTATCAGTGACAGATTCAAAGACATTTGGGTATTGTAATAAAAATTATTTATTCCGCAGTTGTTGTATTGTGTCGTTTCTAAGACTCTAACCTGTGTGTGTGTGTGAGAGACTTATTGTGGGGTCATGAGCAGGTGAATTATGAACGGTGTGAGTAATACAGGTAAGGCAAGGAGTAAATGGATTGTGACAACCCTAAATCCCCGACCCCGGATTTGGGGCTGTTACATTGAATCTTAGAAATCTATACTCTATTTCACAAAGTATGAGATTGGGGGAGATTGTTAGATCAGAATTCAATGATCGTCAGGAGCTAGACTCAACTGATCAGGATTGCTGACGTCATCAGGATTGCATGGTCGTCAGGATCAGAATACATATCAGGACTGGGATCAGGATTGATCATCAGGACTGGAAGCTGATCAGGATTCCTACTTCGAGTTATATTTGGAGTCTAGTTAAACATGGAAGTTTATTCTGTCGGTTCCTGGTTTGTAGAATGTAGCTATCAATTATGGATAGGTTTCAATCTTTGTAATTGATTAGGACTTATCATTGATAGAGAAGCTGTGTAGTATATAAACACAGTTTTGGTTTTGGTTCGGTGTGAATCAAGATAGAAGCTCTAAAGAATATAGAATTTCTTGAGAGAGTTTTTGTAAGCTAGCAGCTCTCAAGAACATCAGAATTTCTTGAGAGAGTTTGTAACAGTTTAATATCAGATTTAATAAAGCTTTTATCTTTCTTTCATATTTGTGATATATACATTAAGAAGTCGATTATCTTATACTATTGTATTCAACCCCCCTTCTACAATAGATTATTACTGGGCAACAGTGCTTCCCCGAGTACTTGAAATAAAGTTATCAATACACACAAAATGTTTAAATCAATGGATCATTTGTACTCCAATAGTCTTTGCAATTACGAACAGATCAAATAGTCAGGAGCCAACGGTTTCAGAAGGCGACGCCATGGTCTTGTTCTCCTGGTCGTCCTCGCCTGTGATCTTCTTTTTCGTCTCAACTGTAGCCAGTTCTGCTTCTATCTTCTTTCGAAGGTCTTCCTCGGCTTCCTTGATAGCTTTGAGATTATCAGCTTTGAATTTGGTCATGTAGGTGGGAGTAGAAGGAGCAAAGTGAGTAGACCAGTCATAGTCAGGGTGAGCCGCAAGAAAATTTTGGAGATAACCGAGGAACCCCAGGTTATAAGCATCACTTAGCTCTTTGTCCTATTTTTCTTTGATATTTTCTAGTTCTTCTTTCAGAGTGGCGTTTTCTTTCTCCAATGCCTCGCCCATGGCTTTTGCCTCTGAAGATAGCTTGTCTAGCGAGGCCTGAAGTTTCTCAACTTCATTCTTTCTAGATTTGGCTTCCTCGTTAACCTTTTTATGCGCCTTAGAAAGCCTGTTGTTGAAAGAGGAGCCCTCGCCCTTTAGCTTTTTCAAAGCTTTGTCTTGTTCTTTTATACGAGCATTCTTCTGGGCGAGAACAGACAGACTATGAACAAATGCATCGCCTAGGTCAACTTTGAAATTTAGTTCGTCATCCTCTTCTTTGCGGGCGAGCCATAACTGCGCATCCTGATCAAAATAATTGTCTGATGCAATAGAGCCAAATAGCGAGGCCACTGAATCAATGGGCGCGTCTTCTGTAGCAATTGTCTTGAGTTTTTTCTGAGGATTTTGGACAATTTCCGCCCTTTTCGTTTTTTGTTTTTGTCAACAGTTTTGACAGGAGGAAGAGGTGGAAAATTTGCCAAGGCAGAAGCAGAAGGGCGAGATTGACTAGCGGTGGTGGCAACTGGTGTAGCAACTGGTTTGGAGAAAGGATTTTTACTAAAAGGGAGCGCGACCATTAGTCCTGAAAATAAAGACAAAAAAAAAATAAGTCAAGGCATTATGCAATATAGAATGATTGTATATATGCGAATTCAAGTAAGCATGTGAGGTAGATAATTCTAATAGGAGAGCGACGTTGTCAAAATTACCTTTACTAGTTAAAGTTTCAGTTTGTTTTTGATGAATTCCTTACAAATTTGATTGGAGCAAGTTGTCCAAACCCCTTGTTATAGAAACCGTGGGCGAGAAGGTTTTCGGACGTAACCAATAGAGTCAAGTCTTTCTCGTCTCGGGAAAGGTCTCCCATCGCCTGAGCTCTTAGGAGGGCTTCATCTTTGAGCTCTACTTGGGAAGGCTTAACTAGAATATACAAAATTGATGATGAAATATTAACGAAATGTGCAATAAAAAGAAAGAAGGTGAGGTTTTTACTGAAGGGCGAGGATTGTGGAATACTTACAGGTTCTAGATTGAACTGAGTCCTCGTTCTTGGGACATCATACAGGTAGAAAAATCTGTCTTTCCATATTTTCACGTTTCTTGGATTTCCGGTGGTAAAACCCTTTTTATTGTGTTTCGCCCAAAAAGCAAGGTAGTAGAAGCCAAGGTCCTTACCACTGTTCCTTAAAGATAAAAAATGGCTGACCTCGCCCATTGATGGGGCCTCGTATCCATTGTTTCTATAGATCATATACAGTCCAATGGCTGCTCTATAATTATTGGGCGATAATTGAACTGGGGCGATCTTGTAGTAATTTATCAGTTCATGAAGGAAAGGATGCATAGGCCATCCTAGCCCTAATTCCACTAACTTGTTTGCCAGGGCCATCCTTGGAGTAGGAAGTCCTACTGTGTCGAATATGTGCATTCTCATAAACGAGCGAGGTCTTAGCCACTTTCCTGCTACGTTGTAATATTCGATCAAGTACATAATTTCTTCGGACGAGATTCTGGATCTAAGACCCACACAGGAAATGATTTTTCTTTCTTGACGAGCATCTGCCTTTTCTTTCTCTGTAAATTCTTCCCCAAAATCTAAATCTAGTTTGTGTTCAAAGATTGGAGCTTTATAAGGATTCTGTTGAGGAGAAGGAAGTTCCATAGCATATCGAATAGGAGATACAGAAAGAACTTCGTCCTCGTCTCCAGTCTCGCCACCAGATGATTCGTACTCCTCGCCTTCGTCGTGTTCTTCCTCGCCCTCTGGATCAGGTTGATCGCGGATAAATGCTTCATATTTAGCTAGGTCTTTTCCTCATCCTTTTCCTAATCTAGAAGAGCCTACTTGTGGGCGGTCGAGATCTGCGAACAGATCATGGAGGTCGTCATCATTGTCCTCTCTCATTTCCTCCGCATGAAATGTACTTGAGAGGTCTTCAATAGCCTCGTCTGTGTTTAGATCCTCAGAAAGGTCTACGATTTCGGAGGCACGGAGTGAAATCTTTGTAGAATTTATATTTCTTTGATGGGCTCGTAACCATTGAGGGTTTTAATATTTTTGAAGGTTATCGCCCTCCTGATTGAGGGACGATGTTTTTGAGGGCGACGACAAGTGATTCCCGGAGGACGAGTCTTTGTTCGACATCTGAAATAAAGGGCGAGGACATTGTTAGAAAAAAAAGGGTTAGAAAGAAGGCTCATGGAGTAGGATATTTTTTGGAACAAGTGGAGAAAGGGGTTAAATGTCCTCGCCCTACCAAATAAGAAGGAGACGTCATAAAACTAGTTACAGCCTATCCTAGAATGGACATGAAGGGGTATCGCCTATTCATAATACAAATAATGCAATGATGAAAATTAAATAAAGACAAGAGGTCATACCTTTGTGAAGCTGAGAAGATCGTCTTCGGAAAAAGTAGGAGTCGCCTTTTGACTTGCAAATCTCGCCTTTCAATATGGAGCCTCGCCTTCTTCGTACACAGAAAATTTTAGCAGCACTTCGATAGATTTTTGGAAAGTTTGGAAAAATGAGGAAAATTTTGGGGTTTATATAGGCAAACAGAAAATTTCCACGTGGCTATCTCTGATTGGTTTTTGGGCTCTTTAGTCAAGATGTGACAGTTTGGGAAATAATTGAAATTTTTCGGGAAGAATAGGTTATACGCGTACACAGGTGAATGATATGAAAGGAAAGAATTACAAAACGACCTTGCATTTAAGGGAATAAAAATTCCAGAGAAGGGCGACACCTGTAAAGGGCTCGTCCAGATAAATTTTCTTTTACGAATCCTCGTTACAAGAAATTGGGGGGTAATTGTTACTACCAAAATGAAGACCTCGTCTTCTACGGTGGCGTCGCCCTCCTTTGAGTCGAGAAAGGGAGGACTAGTTTAATAAAGCATTCGCGATAATGAAGAATCTCCGATGGGCCTACTCCATACCTATAAAACCCTCACATATCCCTAAAACGTTACCTGTAAGCTAGTGTATAGTAAGAGTTATGCGATTTGGGCCTAACTCATTTACTTTCCAACCTCGCCCTTTTTCGGAATAGGTACAATTTGGGCTCAGCCCAAGTATTGCCGTTTGGTAGACAACCTCGCCCAAGGGTCTGGTAGACAATCTCGCCCAAGGGTCTGGTAGACAATCTCGTCCAAAGAGGTTTGAAGATAACTTCGCCCAAGAGGCTTGAAGATAACTTCGCCCAGGTGGTTGAGAGGTCTCGCCTAGAATAAATATAACTATTTAAATTATATTCATCTTACAAGATTAGAGTCCATCCAGGCTAGTAAGCCTCGCTTTACTAGGATAGTTGAGGGGCATTACCCTTTGATATGCACATGACTGGTCTTTCTCTATTTATTCTCTATGAATTAGATAAGCATTGACTCCGATAATCTCGGGTCAATGACTTAATCACCTTATCCCGAGATAATAGCAAGACCATGATAGCTCATTGTGACGTGTCAAAGGTAGTGATCCCAATCTTTCCGCTCTTTAAAGAAGGAAACTTGGCCCATTGGTTGCTTGCTCTCCAAGAACTACGTTTGGCTTGATCCCTATAAATAAGGGTACGTAGGCACATTGTATGGCACGATGCGATCTAGCGAAAAAGAGTGAATTCAATATTCAACTTCAATCGTGACCTATTCTCACATACAATCTCAGCCATCTCCAAATCATAAACCCTAAACCCTTTCAACCTACGTCGTACACCATCATCAATTACCACCACAATTCCAGCAACCCTCCCCGAATTTGTTTTCACCAAATTCCTCCGTTAACACCGTGCACAAATTATTAGCATTTGCAGGGATATTGAGATATGCATGGAAAAAGTCACAAGATTCTTCATGGTTCAGTATACTGTTTGTGATTTGTAGCTTACACCACAAATTATGTAGCTTATACCTCAATCCTCCAACTTAATTTTTTTTATAATCCAGAAAGAAGTTTTAGGTAGACTAAAAAGACACAAGATTGTTGATATTATATACTATTATATAATAAGAGCAAAGGATAATGAAGCCATACTACCATAGTTCAAGAGTTCCACTCTCATCAACCACATATTAAATAAAATATTTATAATTTGGACTCTTGTCATACATAACCGAACTTTTCTAAGTTAGTTATTTGGACCGGACCATATATATGCGCTAGAGAGCCACTGAACCCAACAAAAGGCGCCACCCATGGGCCACGAGTTTTGTTCAGGTAAGAGCGCTTTTGCTGTAAATTGTAGTAGTGTTTGGGTCTAGGTAAATAAGAGCGACTTGGCTCAAATGAAAATATATAATATATCGGTTACTTGCTTAGTTTTATATTAATTAATTTATAATTTGAGATTTTGCATTATTAATTTTATTATCTTAAAATTCGTGCAAAACAGGGATTATTTTTTATAATTATTATTTTATTATTTATATTTTAATATTATATTAATTTTATTTATTAAAAAAATAAGTAGGCATATTAAAATATGTACACTTTTTAAAATAATTAAAAAGTATTAAATTTAAAATAAATAATTAAGAATTTGCCCGTGATAATTTTTGAAAAAGAAGACGTTTTAGTAAGGAAAAATAGACAATGTGACATGTTTTAGTTGAAAAAGTTAATTGTCCGTGATATTTTTGGAAGATGATGGAGTTTTGTCAGAAAAAATAAAAGAGGTAATGTGTTTTAGCTAAAAAATGTAAGAGTTTTGTTACAAAATATTATCAAAGGTATACAATCTAATGCAAAGACTGTTAAAAACTAGCATTTTACCCGTGCTATGCACCGAAAGCACAATCTTAACATTTTTAAATTTTAAAAATTTCAAAAAAAAATTATAAATATGTTATATAACAGAACTTATATCAATTTTTAATACTTTTACTAAATATACACATGCATATATTAATAAATATAAACTATGTTAATAATACAACAGTTGTTACAACTTCAACTCTGAATCTACAAATCTGAAAATACCGCTGAAGGGAAAATTTACGATCGTGGCGGGTTCGGGGACTGATTTCGGGGTCGGGGGCCGGGTGCAGGGATAACACTCCCCGATCCTGAAGTGATCCGACGCACATCCGTAGTTATGTTATTGGTTTCTAAGAAAATAGATATTTATAATTAAAAATTAAATATTCAATCGCATAAAATATTGATTGAACAAATATATAAAATGCTACCATCGTAACAAAATAACATAAAATACGATATTAGAATTTGTTTGAAATGTACCATCAGTTTTTAAATTAATAAAAATGTGAAACGTCTTAACCCATTTAAAATTATACGTCTTTTTAACTCCATCATCATTGACGTGGATATGCGTATATTTGTTCTCAATTTTGAATCTAGATTATCACAATAAAATTATCATTATTAGCTGAATCATGCACCTTCTTCAAGAGAAACGAAATGGTTGAGTTATTAAGAATGAGACAGACAAATTTGATGTTGGACAAATATCACAATTATTTATTTGAATTGAAAATTTTATGTTCACCACGTCATAATTAACATTACATGAGGTGATTTTAAATTCTTGTGAGGGCGCTGAAACTTTAGAATTTGAACTAATTTTACCACATTCAAGGCGAAGTACATTGTATTGATATGTACTAACTTTCAATCATTAAAAGATATAGTGAATGTCTGAATTTTTCCAGTAATGATTTTCAATTTCCAGGATACTGGTTTTTGTTTTCTTCTTATGATAAAGGCTTTAAATTCATTAGAATAAATTTTAAATTTACATTAATATGTTATACTTTTAGGATTTTGTATTTAGTACGTCATTACCTTTACCTGAAACCTAAACTAATTATATATATTTATGGTAAAGAGGATAAGAAGAATTTTTTTTGAAAAATTTGAATTATTAAACATGATGCCTCATATTCGGGTTTGAGATGATTTTACCACATTTACATTTATATGTATAACTAATGATACATGGTTTCCCGGATTATATCTTCAACACTGCAAACTCATAAATGATATATCGTCTCCATCTGCATTAAGATTTTAAAAGTTTAATAATGAAGAATTGATAAGTCTAACGACTACACCGAATTGATAACTAATGTGAAAATATGTCTTATTTTATTAATAAATTTAATATTTGTTATAATAGAGCATCTCCAGTGGGGTTGACTAAAATGATTGGCTAAAATGATATAAAATACTGATTATGTAAAATTTGTTTTAGGATTGACCAACCCTTAGTTAATAAAATTAAATAAGGAAAGTTTTAATGGATTTAAATTCTAACTAAAAAAAGTTAATCTCGTTGCATGGATAGTCTAACCACCGGTTAATAAAATTATATGAGGAAAGTTTGTAAGCTCTTGTGATTGGTTTAAAATTTAAGATTTACATCTGATTGGTCCTAAAATAATTCAAAGTTTTCTGATTGGTTAACTGATATGTGGTAGACTCAGTTATTATAATAAGGGAAAATGAATTTTTTTTATCACTAAACTTTATATACTTTTAGAAACCAACCACTGAACTATAAATTTTTAGAAACCAACCACTGAACTATAAATTTATTTGTTTATATCACTAACGTTACTCTCGAATTTCAAAATTAGCATTCCGTTAAAAAATCAGTGACGGAATGCTGGATTGATTCTAGATTGGTGTTTGAACCCTAGTTTGTATTAAACCCCAATCTAAACATCCGTTGGCCAATCATTTAACAGAATGCTAATTTTGAAATTTGAGAGTAACGTTAGTGATATAAACAAATAAGTTTATAGTTCAGTGGTTGGTTTTTAAAAATTTATAGTTCAGTGGTTGGTTTCTAAAAGTATATTAAGTTCAGTAATAAAAAAATTCATTTTCCCGTATAATAAAAGATATATTAAACAATTTAATAAATAAATATTTATACTAATATCCCGTTAATAAATACGTATGCTATAAGCTAGTTCTCATAATTTTCAGATGGCAACTTTGGAAATTTATAAAGTCAAGGTCTTCCTTAGCCATGTCAAACCTTTAATTATTTCGGTTTGGAAAAATGACAGGAAAAGAAATTTTGTCATGCTTCAAGTCTGAGGAATTGAAATGTTGCCTATCTTATGCTTAATCACTCTTCAAAAATCGTACTCAACCTTTAAAAAACTAGAACTAGTCTATACAGATATATTTAGTTATGAGAGGCCTGAGCAGTACAATGGATGTAACTGTTGTCATGCTGTTGTTCTTCGGCTTGTTATCTACCTTAATAAATTCCACAGCAATAGACACCATTAGAGCACATCAGACCCTTAGGGATGGTGAGAGCATCACATCTTCCGGTGGAGAATTCGAACTTGGATTTTTCAGTCCCGGTAGCTCTACAAATCGATATCTTGGTATCTGGTACAAGAAAATATCCAACGGGACGGTTGTATGGGTTGCTAACAGAAATACTCCTATAAGGAATACCTCAAGTGTGGTTAGAGTTGATGACAAGGGAATTACATTGCAAACGGTCAGTGAGATAATATGGTCATCGAATACGTCTATATCTATGAAGAACCCTGTTGCACAGCTATTAGATTCAGGGAATTTAGTTTTAAGGGATGAAGATGATGACATCAACAATTTTATTTGGCAGAGCTTTGATTATCCCGGAGATAATCTTCTGCCTGGCATGAAGTTTGGATTAGACTTGGTTGCCGGCCTAGACAGGTACTTTATATCATGGAAAAGTATTGATGATCCATCCACAGGGAATTTTATTAACCGACTTGATCCTAATGGTTTTCCGCAGTCATTTTTGTCAAAAGGTTCTGTGAAATTGTACAGGTTTGGACCATGGAACGGCCGCCAATTCAGTGGCGCTCTGAATGGTAATCTAAATGGAATATATACAGAGGACTTTGTTATCAGTGAGAAAGAAATCTATTATAAGTTTGATCTTATCAAAAAAACCTCTGCTGTTATAAGGTACACATTGACTTCTAATGGAGAAATAAAGCTTCTTGTTTGGAATAATGAGAATCAAACATGGAATGTATATGCTACTGTAATGGTCAGTGGCTGTGGTCGTTATAAATCTTGTGGTGCTAATGGTATTTGTAACATTAACGGTTCACCAAGATGTGAATGTTTGAGAGAATTTGTTCCCAAATTCCAAGCAAAGTGGGCCGAAGATTGGTCTAGTGGGTGTGTTCGAAGGGAAAAATTAAACTGCCGGTCTAATGCGACTTTTATGAAATATTCGAGTGTAAAGTTACCAGACACACAACATTCATGGTATGACATGAAAATGAACTTTGAAGAATGTGGGAGATTGTGTTTACAGAATTGCTCTTGTACAGCTTATGCAAACACGGATATTAGAAGAGGTGGAAGCGGATGCATCTTATGGTTCAATGATCTAAGTGATATGACAGGGTACATAGAGGATGGACAAGATATTTATGTAAAAATGCCAGCATCCAGATTAGGTGATACTATTTTTCCATTTTTCAACTTTTTTTATTTTATGTAAATAAGAAAATTACAACCTCAGATCTTCTCTTTTCGAGAAATTTTGTTTTAGTTTTTCATTTGTTGCAATGCAGTGGATAGCCACAGATCCAGAGGAAAGAGACATAGGTTGATGTTTTTGATTCCCCTGGTTCTAGTATTAGTAGCACTTGCTCTAATATTCCTGTATGTATCGAGAAAGAGAGGGCAGAAAGAAAAAGGTAAGTTATACACTAAAACAATAGTGCTAATATAAAATAAATGATACTGGTAAGCCCTGCTCCTGACACTTTGAGGTTCTACGTGAATTGGTAACTTAACATGGTATTTTATTATGGACACGACGGTACCTAAAAGCTGTAATCTACAAAAAAATGTACTTTGATCCTGTGCATTACTGCATTAATCCTAGTTCAAACTTTGCAGACAACTTGAAAGTAAGTTCAGAAACTGTTGCCTTGAAAAAAATTGACAGTGAAGACTGGGAGTTGCCAATAGTTGACTTCAAAACAATTGTAAATGCTACAGATAACTTTTCAAAGGATAACAAGCTCGGAGAGGGCGGCTTTGGACCTGTGTACAAGGTGATTTATATTTGACGCATGCATTTTATGTAAACAAATAATTACGAGATAAGGTTGCCTTACTAAAAAATATGCAAAAGAATTTTGTACTGGGGTTCAGAATGTGGAATCATTACAGTGATAACATTCAGTGATTTACCTTTAGGGAATTCTCAAGGACGGACAAGAGATAGCGGTAAAACGGCTTGCAAACAATTCTTGTCAAGGACTCAATGAGTTCATAAATGAAGTTTCATTTATCGCAAAACTTCAGCACAGAAATCTTGTGGCGCTAGTTGGTTGCTGCACGGAGAAAGATGAAAGGATTCTGATCTACGAGTATATGGCCAATAAGAGTTTAGATTCATTTATCTTTGGTATGTTCTCATCTTAATTGTGTTTAATATTTGAAATAAATTGATGCTAGTGATGATATGTATGATTTACATGACAAATCACTAGACGAAGAAACAAGACACTCCATGGATTGGCCGAAACGATGCAACATAATAAATGGCATTGCTAGGGGACTTCTCTATCTTCATCAAGATTCAAAGTTAAGAATTATTCATAGAGATCTGAAAGCCGGTAATATTTTACTTGATCATGAGATGAATCCAAAAATTTCAGACTTTGGCATGGCAAGATGTTTCAATGGAAGTCAAACTGAAGCTAATACATCAAGAATTGTTGGTACATAGTAAGAAATTTTATCACTCTGCAACTCATTTTTTCATTTGTTAGCAACTGACTACTGAAATATCTATCTTTGATTTCCTGCAGTGGATACATGTCCCCTGAGTATGCTATTGATGGACAGTTCTCTGTTAAATCCGATGTATATAGCTTTGGTGTTTTACTCATAGAGATAGTCACTGGAAAGAAAAACAGATTATTTAGTCATCCTGATCACAGCTTAAACCTACTTGGACATGTAAGTAAACATACATGAAATGTCCAATTTGTTTCATTTGCATCACAATTACTAACCAATCAAGAATTTTGATATTTAGGTTTGGAAGAGTTATAACGATGACAGGCTTTTAGGTGTAATCGATGAGGTGATGTTGGAGTCAAGTAACCTGAGGCAAGTGTTTCGAATTATCCATATTGGACTATTATGTGTTCAAGAGGATCCAATGGACAGGCCAATTATGTCTGAAGTAGTTCTTATGTTAAGCAGTAATATGGAATTGGTCCATCCTAATAAACCTGGTTTCTTCATGGAGAGAAGATTGCAGGTCACAGACCACTTATCGAGCATCCCTGATTTTTCATCATGCAACCAGTTCACTATTACCTCTATCCTACCTCGCCAATAGTTGAGTCTTCTCGCCAATAGTCGAGTCTTCTGGGAACCTTGACAACTTCTTCCTTCGTTTTGTTTTATTTGTACTGTAACTGCACAGACTGAATGGTTGAAGCTGGTTGATATGATATTTTCCGTTATTGATTGATTGATATTGATTCTTTCCTCGTTTCAGAGAGAGGATATTACTTGGTGGTTAAGCAATAATTATTAATAGATTAATATTGAGAAATTAAGAGATAATTGAGGCAACCGAAAATATGGCGCAACAACTACCCCAGTTCTTCAGTGCAGCTTGGTGGACTGGAGAACTAAGCGTGCTTTGATCTTCCGAATTTCCCGTGTCACTGAAACAACTAGAAGTAGAAGATTAGCAAATAATATGGAGCAGACAATTACCTGTAATATGTCTGTAGATGCGAGAGAGACAACATGATGTGTCATTAATATGTTTGTAGATGCGAGCAGACAACATAATGTGCCCGTAATATGCATGTAGATACGAGAGAGACACATGCGAGATGTGAGAAAAACATATGTACGAGTAGCTTTGTAAGTGTAAGAGAATGAGCGGCTTTGTGTAGATATTTGGTGTGCTTCATCTTGTAAGGTTAGGTTTGTGAATCCACTATTCAAGAGATAGAAGGAGCAGAATATAGTAGCAGCAGTAGATCTCCTTGTATGTTGAAATAAGCAGAGAATGTATGTGTTGACAAGGACTCCAACGTATGCATTTAGTGGACTTACGGTCCCTAAGGAAGTCGTATTCCTATGCACATTCTTCCATAGAGGACAGACTCCAACTCCATGTGTTTAGTGGACTTACGCTTCCTGAGGAAGTCGTATTCCTATGCACCTTCTTCCATGAGGGAAAGACTCCAGCTGCTCTATGCGTTTAGTGGACTTACGCTCCCTGGGGAAGTCGTATTCCTACGCACCTTCTTCCACGGGGGAAGGACTCTAGCTCCATGCGTTTAGTGGACTTACGCTTCCTGAGGAAGTCGTATTCCTACACATCTTCTTCCATAGAGGAAGGACTCCAAGCTGCTCCATGCGTTTAGTGGACTTACGCTTCCTAAGAAAGTTGTATTCTTACGCATCTTCTTCCATAGAAGAAGGACTCCAAGCTGCTCCATGTGTTTAGTAGACTTACGCTTCCTGAGGAAAGTCGTATTCCTACGCACCTTCTTGGTGAGCTTTCCGGAAGTACGGATAAGCACCCCGGAAGTACGGGTTTACCAATGTATTCCAAGCAACACCTTGCGCAAATAAGGGCCTTCAAAAATAAATTCCAAGCAACATCTTTCACAAAGAAGGGCCTTCAAAAAATAATTTCCAAGCAACACCTTCGATAAAGAAGATCCTTCAAAAATAATTCCAAGCAACACCTTCGATAAAGAAGATCCTTCAAAAATAATTCCAAGCAACACCTTCGATAAAGAAGATCCTTCAAAAATATTCCAAGCAACACCTTCCACAAAGAAAGGCCTTAAAAATTAATTTTCAAGCAACACCTTCATCAAAGAAGGGCCTTCAAAAATAATTCCAAGCAACACCTTCATCAAAGAAGGGCTTTAAAAAATATCACACAAAGACAACCACAGAATCTAAGAATGTCCAATGTTTATGAGTAAATGTATGATGCACATGAAGATATGAATGAATGCATGATGCGAATGATGCACATGATGATTAATGAATGCATGATGCGAAAGACCTTCAGAAGACGATCACCACGTAGGGCCTTCAAACAAAATCACCATGAAAGACCTTCAGAAGACGATTAACCCGTAAGGTCTTCAAATATATTATCATCTTCAAAAGAGGGTTTTCTAAAATATTATCCTCCTCGAAAGAGGGTCTTCAAAAATATTATCCTTCTTGGAAGAGGGTCTTCAAAAATATTATCCTACTCGAAATATTGTCTTCAAAAAAATTATCCTCCTTGGAAAAGAGAGCTTTCAAAAACATTACCCTTCTCAGATAAAGACCTTACACACTTGTTTTTGTCCATGCATGAGCTAGTGAAGTAATCAAATCATGTGCTACGAATATCGCATCACAATTCTTTAACATCTTCATGATTCAAATTATGCCCAGATCTTTTTTTTTTTTTGACTTTTTTGACCCTGTAAACGATGTTTTCTTGGAAAACACAAAACACGAAAGTTGTAGAAAACAAAAAGATCTTTCCGATTATATATGACTCATCAGAAATAGACTTATAACGAATCAGGAATCAAATAAACTGTTTGCTGATTAACTTCTCAACACAGAAAAACGAGATCTGATTATGTTTTGTGATTTCGAGAATAGATCGAAACATAATCTCAGAAAATACCAAGAACGAAAGTTGTAGGAAATCGCAAAAGATTTTCGGATCATAAAAAATCATCAAAATCTGACATGTATTAAATTTACTACGAATTCTATAAGATAACTTATTTGTACGGAAAAAATCACAAGAAAATTTATCTTAATTTTGAGTAGAACCACGAACCACCGCCTCCACCGTTCAGCTCCTCCGTTAAAGCCGCTCCAGATCCATAATAACCCCCCGTGCGTATTGTATATATTGATTGTCCTCCATAATCAAAAATTATCCCCTCCTTCTAGCGCCAATTGTTAACGGAGGAATTTGGTGATAACAAATTTTGGGGATTGCTAGAATAACGAATTATAAAAATAGAGGGATTTGGGATTTTTCGATGTTTGGGGCTGGACTTAGGAGGTATCTCAATTTGTCTCAGATATCGGATCCCTTTTGCCAAGATGTCTGCGTACCAATTTATATTGGATCAAGCCCACGCAGTTCTGTGCAAATGTGTTTATCCCTAAGAGATTTTAGGGATAAACTTCGTTAATGTGGACAATTACATATTTTATCAATTTTCTTAAGGTGATCGAGAATATCCTTGTTCGTAACCTCGCCTTGAGGACCCTTTCCACGATCGTCTTCGCCGTTGGTGGGCGTTTGCATAATACCGGAATCATCCGACATCTTTTCTCTCTAAAGATTTCAAGGAGTAGCCCCTCCTTCTAGCGCCAAAATGTTGTGAGAGAAATTTGGTACAACAGGATTGAGAGAATCTTGCTGGAATATTCAAATAAATGTCCTTGGTTATCGGACAGAGCTTCAGGTTCGTAGTTAGGCAGCTGAAGCTTATTACCGGAATATAGAAATAAAATAATGTTTATGGGCTGAGTTGACAAAGCCACCGGTTGAAGAGGGCGAAGTAAGTCCTACTCGGCCAGCAAATTCACCGGAAAATGTATCACTCAGGGTACACGTGCCTTATGCGTGTAGAGAGTGAAAATCTGAACCCTTTATCAAGTGCGTACATATCCTAATAATATGAATCAAGCCATATGTAGTTCTTTTAGGTTAAACCTCTCATTTCTTGCCAATTAAGCCATCTTGAGATAATCCATCCCGGAATTTTGCCTTATCCGAACACCTTGAATCTGAGCTTCTTAGTATTCTTTCCCAAGTCCACTACTAGAAACCCTAAATTCTCCATTTATTCAATTATTATCCAAATATATGTAGATATAAATCCTTTTTGTTGTAATTATCCAACCTCTGGCGGTTTATTTGTGATAAACCCCTTTATTTTAGGGATAATCACGCACTCCTAAAAAATAGGAAGTAGAATTACCATCCAACTTCAATTCTGTCCAGTGAAGGTGCAGACGATACTTCAACAACACAAACTCATACCTTAATCCAAACACGCTTTACCAAATCCACCCAAATTGGACTCATGTTACGTATGGGCCTTAAATCCAACTCACGTGAGATTTTGGACCAACAGTGATCAAAGCTTAAGGGAGCTTTTTTTGTCATATCACCAACATATGAAGAGCATGAAGCAGTCTGTAATTGATGATATTATATAGCATTTTGGAGGAGCTGTGGAGGTTGTTGATTAGTCAAATGTAGAATAATTAAATAATCAGAAATGAAGTGCTCTAGTCTTGAGTACACCAGTTTCACCTGTCGACCTTTTGCTTCAATATTAGTATAGATCTTTCCAGCATTTTCGTTCATGTTCAGTTGTGTCAGACTGTCAGCTCGGATAAATCTTCACAAGTATCAGCCTCGTACTGTATAATTTTATTATTCATATACTTAGTAATCAAATTTATCTGAGAGCATTTCTATCTAATTCATACAGTTTGTATAACAATTTTTTCTAAGATACCATTTGAAAACGTTGATTTCATTTCAAATTCAGAATTTCAATTCAAATCTCTTGTTCGGGAATATAAAATTTTAAATTCTAAATTTCAAATTCTAGTATTCAATTTGAGATTTCATCTAGTTAATCATTTTATTTTCAAGAAAAAACTTTTTTTTTCTAAATATACAACTTAATTTTGTAAAATATTTTTCTAGAAAAGCTTTTCCCCAGAAAATATTTGATCGAAAAATTTATTTGATCGAACAATATTGTGAAACATAATTTTCTAGTGAAAATTTTCTCAAAAAATTTATTTGGAAAAAAATTTCGGAAAAAATTTCTCAGAAAACTCTCGGAAAAATTTTCTCGAGAAAAGATTTTCGGAAAAAATTTCTTTGGGAAAATCTCTCGGAAAAAGTTTTTCGAGAAATAATTCTCGGAAAAATTTTCCCGAGAAAAGATTCTTCGAAAATTCTTCTCGGAAAAAATTTCTCGAGAAATAATTCTCCAAAAAGGTTTCTCCAGAAAATTTCTCGAAAATATTTTTTTAGGAAGAAATAATCGGAAAAATTTCTTGAGAAAAAATTATCTGAAAAATTAACTATGGAAAATTTTCTCAAAAAATATTCTCGGGTCAAAAAAAACTCTTCGGAAAATTTTCTCAGAAATAGTTTCTCGGAACATAAAAGCATTAAACATTTACAGGAGGCTACCACTGTGCAGTGTTGACATGAACAAACTTGCGATTGCAAGGCAGAGATGCGATTGGTGTTGTTAAGCGGAACAAATGAACAACCTAAATATAGGGCAACATAAGCTTGAAAATTACCAGATAATCTGTATAGTGTGACAGTCACAATATGAGATGAGTCAGATGACAGTGTACATTGTGTAAATGCATAACATTTAATTCTCAAATATGATTCTTATCCAGATCTAAAGCTACTTATGATGAAGCAAATGACTTGGTGGACATTTATATTCAATAGTTTGTACTTTAAGATTTAGACTACTGGCCTGTTTGTCCAAGTTTCAAATTGAAAATGATTATGTTAGGCCGAATAATGTATAATCAAATATATATGAGAATAACAATAATCAAGAATACTGTTTATGAATCAATAAACTGTAATTGTATTAACAGCTTATCTCTTTATGATGTTAATGAATCACAAAGAGCTTCTAGGTTACAAGAATAATAATTCTATGTTCGCATCCCTTCTAGGGATAACCTATCTGTGTTTTTATATTACACAGCTACATACAATCCATCTCTAATTGATATTCCTATAAGTTAACTATACAATTCATATCAATTAAGGATTGCTTCTTATCTTCTATTCCGTTTCCTTAGCTGTATCAATATATTCTGCTTCTTTCCATCTTCAGAATATATTGCTTCTAGAATATTCAATTCAGCACCGACAGCTAATTCAACTATCACCACGTCAGACTTTAACAAACTCTGACTGGCTTCAATGTAAACTCTGATTAACACCTGGTACTTAAACACTGATGAGCAAACGTCAGCAATTATATTTAACAATCTCCCCCAACTTGTTCATACTAAAATGTACAAGTTAAAAAGATAATTGATGATGTCAAAACATATAACAAATGCAGTATTTAATATATAACAGAGTTTAACTTTAACTTAGAATAGAAAACTTTAAAAACTTACAGTCAGACTTTATTTGATTTCTTGAATATCAGGCACTGTCCTGAGATAGTCTGTAAGTAATCTTCTCTCAGCTCTTTCCAGTTCAGCAATCATAATCTCCTTCAGTTCTTTATACTCTGGATCTCCTTCACCAGTTTGATATATGGCAGCCCTCAGAGAATAAATACTGTTTTTCCTCATTTCATTTCCGAGTTTTATATAATATGATTTGTCTGACTCCAAATTGAATTCCAAGACTTTGATACCCAGTGCTGTCTTGAACTTGGCACTATTTCTTTTCATCTCAACAATTTTTCCATAAGCATTTCTGTACTTAGGAATGTATGCACTAGAAACACCACCTCCAAGAAGCACCTTAGATTTCATCATTCTGTCTTTTATGACAAGAGCAGCATCATGAGTACTTTTGTTTTTGATTTTGAGAAGGTATAAAACATACTCAAGCTCTTCCCATAGCTTCAATTGAATATCAGCTTCTCCTATTCTGTATACTCTTCCATCAGACATGAAGTATAACAGAACCTCTTTCTTCAATCCCCTGTGATAGACCATCTGAACAGATTCCAGTTTATCAAGGCTCTCTTGAGATACCCCAATACCAGCTTCTGCCAGTGAAGTTTGATCTAAAGATCTGTTGTTTATTCTCTTCTCCCTATGTGAACCTAAACCAGACTTATCAAAAGATTCTTTTCCAAGTACAGTCCTGGTTTGAGAAAAGTCCACAGGTTGAAGTGTCAGAGTTTCAGAAAGTGCAGGTCTTAAGAAACCTTTGATTTGAGGAGCTAGCTGAGTTTGTAGAACTTGAGCTTTGTCAGAGGTTGTCACAACTTTAGTAGAAACATCAACATGAGCAGCGTCAGAGGTTGATTTACTTATCCTTGATTCAACTTGAGCAATGTCAGAGGTTGAATAATTCTTCTTAGGTAACTGTCCTTCTTCTACCAGTATACCTTTTCCTTTATCAGTATTTGTAATTACAGGCCTCCTGGTGTATTGTATACTCTGTTGAGTATTTTCCTTGATAGAAATTCCAATTTCTTTCTTTCTAGGAGCCTTTACTGATTTCTTCTTATAATTTCCAGAAGCAACTTTCTTCTTATGTTCTTCTGCTAGCATTTGTTCTTCTGCTTGAATATCTTCAACAGTAACATCTTGACCATGCTCAGCTAGAAACAACTGAGTTGCAACTTCTTCATCAGTAATTGGAGATTGAGAAGAAAGAAGTAAACTTCTTACTCTTGAAGAAGACTGCCCTTCAGTGTTTATTCCTTTTCCAGCATTAGTCTTAGCATCAGAGTTTGACCTCCTCCCTTGCTCTTGAACATTCTTTTTCCTTTGTTCTTTATCTTTTGCACCACCATCAGTGGTATCATCCTTCCGAGTCAGAGTTTGAGAGCTCTTGCATTTGTCTTTAGATACTCTCTCCCCCTTTTTGACATCATCAGAAATCAATACTGATGTGATAGCTTCATCTTTCTCAGCATTTAGCTGTGCAACATCAAGATTCTCAGAGGTGACAAAAACCTCTGCTTCTTTAGGAACAACCTCTGCAACAATATCTTCTGTATGTACAGTAGTGTCAAGAACTACTTGAACAGCTGCAAGAACCTGATCAACCTCCTCACCCTCTTCTGGATTTGAATTATTGACAGAAAGAATTTCTGTATGAGTGGCAAGAGACTCATTTAGTATCTGGGTGGGTTGATCAGCTGCCACATCCTCAGTATCACAAAGACTGATACTAGGATGTGCTTCAATTTCTTCTTCAACATTCATCTCCAATATTGGTTCAAGAAAATCATCATGAAAAGTAGCATCAGTGTTTGCTCTGGCTTCTTCAGGCACAGTAGCATTGGCAGAATGATTTTCAATCACAACTCAGGAGCTTCAACATTTACAAAAATCTTGTCCTCATCATCAACATTAACAACAGGCTCCTCAGCAATAATTTCAGGAGCATCATGCTGGACAGCTTCATCCACATTATCAAAAAGATAATCGGCTACTAATCTTCTCTTCCTCTTATGAAGAGTTTCATTATCAAGATCATCTTCATTATCAGCTTTTGATCGATTTGCTCTCCTCTTCTTATAATGACCCCTGGGCTCATCATTTGTCTTAGACACACCTACATCAGTAGATGGTCTCACAGACCTTGCAGGTTTAGTTCCAATGTGCTTAGTTCTACCACCCCTTGCAGGTATGACAGATGTTGATGAAGGTAGCTCTGTTTGTAAAGGCTCAGGTTGAGGTTCTGGCTGAGAAGGAGCTTGGGTAGGTGGATTAACTTGATTATTTAAAAACTGTTGCACAGAGACAGGTAGCAACAAATCTCCAACAACCCCTTTCTTAACATCTTTATTACTAAGATCAGAGAATATCCTTTTATGTAATTTAAAACAAGAAACATCTTCTTCAATTACTTCTACTCCTTCAACACAGTAAGAAAATAAAATCTGACAGAATCTTGAAAAATAGACTACTCCTCTATTCTCTCTCATTTTCTCTCCTAGATTATTCAAGACAAGTCGTGCAAAATCAAAATGATTATCATATAAAAGAGAATACCCGATTTGCAGACTGTCTGTAGGAATAGCATCCCAGTTTGTGCATTTCTTTCCAAACGTTCTTGTGATGCAATCAAAGAAGAAGCTCCACTCCTTCCGTAAGAACGGTCGTTTCAACTGTCCAATCTTGTTCAAGGGTCCAGAATACCCAATCTCTCGCATCATCCTTATCAAATCTTCATCACCCATTTCAATAGTATACGACGAAAACTCAGGAAACCCCATTGCAGCACGAATGGTTCCAGCAGTAATCACATACTCTGTTTCTTCATATTCAAAGATTAGAGATGGGTTCCCAGTTTCACCACCATCATCATACATCCCCGACTCCCAGAACGCCTTGATTTGTAAACCAGAGAGTTTTGCTGGTTCAACTAAAGCACGCCCAATCGCTGACTGAGCAAGAAAATCTTGAATCATATGAAAAGCTTCTGGGGCATTAACAGTATTTAGTGGTGCTGCATAGTTGTTTGGAACAAATTCTAACCCAGAAGAAACAAACGCTGTAGTCGCCATTAGTAAGATTTGAAAGAAATCAAAGAAATTTATGCAAAAGCTTCGTAAGAGTTTGTGAGCAGGAAAGTGTTTGTGAGTATGTGTGTGTGTAAATTGAAGTAAGATGTGAAAGGTTTAGACGTATGTGTGTGTATTGTATAAATATGAAATTCAAAATTAAAAACTGAACAGTTTTTAATCATTAATACACAACTGTCTTACTCCTTTAATTATGTGAGTGGGACATGTGGCACACATGCAATGACTGACAGCAGCAATTGGCAGTTTCCAATGCGCATGCGCAGTAAAAACAGCAATAATCACCGCCTGTTACACTTTTCTAGGAAATTAACCTCTCTCCTCTGTTTAAAACATTCTTGATCAACTGTCCAATCATACTCTTTTTAAATTTTCAAAACAAATGTCTTTTTCTCAAAATTATAATATGTCTGAAACCAACAAAATTTATTTTAATCACCAGAGATTAAAATTAAATTACCTCGGCGTAGAGTACATAATTCATCAGTGTTTACCAATCCTCCTCCTTTAGAAACAAACTCTTTTCACAAACTGTACAGATGTGAGTATTTGTGTGTGAATTAGCAGAGTTTACTGAATATGAATATTTAGACCATCTCAAAGTGCATAAAATCCACGAACTAAAGTAGTAAAATCTGGTTGCCTAAACTCTCATGTATTACAAAAAATCTGATTTTTATATCTAAACTCTGTATACTGATATCCTTTCATTTGGATATATCTTTTATTTTTCACCCCCTTTATGATTTTTTTTTTCCAGTAATCAGTGGTTGGCACTAGTCACCAAAAAATCAAAGATTTTAGCCCTTATTTCATACAATAAGTTCTTGGATCTTCCTAGACACAACATGATCTCAAAGGAATTTGTGCTCTTTTTGGCATCTTTTGATTTGAGGGTGAATTATTTACAATTAATAATCAGAGTTTAGATTTTTCATCAGTTAATACAATTAATTTATGAGAGAAAATGCAAACAGCTAATACAAACTCAGTATATAGAATCAATAAACTAAGAGATGCTATAAATATACAGACAGTATCATGCTGTGTAAAATTTCTGTACATTCTGTAATCAGAATTTATAATACTTAGAAGGATTCATGATTACTTACTGAAAATCATGCTTCATACATTTTTCTTCATCGGTCCATGTGTTTCAGACAAAAATCATAATCAGAGTTTAACATCAGACTTTAACCGACAGAGTATGACTAACAGAGTTTACGTATCAGAGTTTAACATGCTGGTGCAGATAACAGTTAACACATTCAAAGAATCATGAACATAAAATCATGTATAGAGTTTGAATCTAACCAGCATCTCTAGTCAAAACCAGAGATCATTCCAAGTTCATTTACCAGCCTTGTAAAGATAGCTTCACTCAAAGGTTTGGTGAAGATATCTGCAAGTTGTTGGTCTGTAGATACAAAATGAAGTTCAATATCTCCTTCTTCCACATGTTCCCTGATAAAATGATATCTTATGCTGATGTGCTTGGTCATGGAGTGCTGTACTGGATTACCTGTCATAGCAATAGCACTTTGATTATCACAGTAAATAGGTATTTTAGAGTACCTTAATCCATAGTCCAGCAACTGATTCTTCATCCAAAGAATTTATGCACAACAGCTACCAGCAGCTATATACTCTGCTTCTGCAGTGGATGTTGAGATTGACTTTTGTTTCTTGCTGTACCAAGAAACTAACCTGTCACCTAAAAATTGACAGCTTCCACTTGTGCTCTTTCTATCTATCTTACAACCTGCAAAATCTGCATCAGAGTAACCAATTAACTTAAACTCTGATTCTCTAGGATACCACAAACCCAAGGTTATGGTTCCTTTTAGATACTTAAAGATCCTTTTCACAGCTGTTAGATGTGGCTCTCTAGGGTCTGCTTGGAATCTTGCACAAAGACATGTGGCATACATGATGTCTGGTCTGCTTGCAGTAAGATATAACAGAGACCCTATCATGCCTCTATAGTTTGTCATATCGACTGGTGCCCCACTGTCCTTGTCTAGCTTTGTTGCAGTTGCCATGGGAGTTGTAGCAGATGAACTATCAAGCATACCAAATTTCTTCAGAAGATTTCTGGTATATTTTGCCTGATTAATAAAAATCCCATCATCTGTTTGCTTGACCTGTAAGCCTAGAAAATAACTAAGCTCTCCCATCATGCTCATTTGGTACCTGGACTGCATAAGCTTTGCAAACTTCTGACAGAGTTTGTCATTAGTAGATCCAAAAATAATATCATCTACATAAATTTGAACTAAAAGCAGATCATCACCATAATTGAAATAAAACAAGGTTTTATCAATTTTACCTCTAGTGAACCCACTTTCTAAAAGAAATTGAGCCAGAGTTTCATACCATGCTCTTGGTGCCTGCTTTAGTCCATATAAAGCCTTATCAAGCCTGTAGACATAATCTGGATGTTTGAGATCTACAAACCCTGGTGGTTGTTCAACAAACACCTCTTCTTCAAGCTTCCCATTGAGAAAAGCACTCTTTACATCCATCTGAAAGACTTTGAACTTTTTTTGTGCAGCATAGGCCAGAAAAATCCTTATTGCTTCCAATCTTGCAACTGGAGCAAAGGTTTCATCATAGTCAATTCCTTCTTGCTGTGAATAGCCTTTTGCTACAAGTCTAGCCTTATTCCTTGTAATCACACCATCACTGTCAGTCTTGTTTCTGAAAACCCACTTTGTACCTACTACAGATCTGTTCTTTGGTCTAGGTACAAGTGTCCAAACTTCATTCCTCTCAAATTCATTCAACTCTTCTTGCATAGCTGTTATCCAGTTAGCATCTTGAAGAGCTTTTTCCACTTTCTTTGGTTCTGTTTGAGACAAGAAAGCATGATACAAGCATTCATTTGTAGTATCACTTCTAGTTCTTACAATAGCATCAGGATCTCCAATTATAAGATCAGGTGTATGTGTCTGTGACCACTTTCTTGCTGTTGGTAAGTGGCTTCTTGTATCAGTATTGGATCCTCCCCCTTGATCCATGCTCTCCTGATTCATGTGTTGACTTTCTGCAGCTTCTGAGGCTCCCCCTGAATTGGACTGCTCAGAGTTTGAGCTTTCAGAGTTTGAATCAGCTTCCTCAACAGACTCACTTTGAGTGTTTGAGTCACCATGTTGAGCTGCCTCACGCTCCCCCTCAACTGGTTCTCTGTTTTGAGAATTTTCAGTTTCTCCATTATTTACCAGTAAAGGTTCAGAGTATGCTTCGTCAGAGTTTATCAGAACCGCTTCATCAGAGTTTGTCGGTACTGCTTCATCAGAGTTTACATCATCAGAGAATAAATCTTCATTTTCAAAGCGCAGTTGATCATATTCATCTAAGTCATCAAGTCCAGTTATTTTCTTGTCATCAAATGACACATGTATAGACTCTATGATCACCTTTGTTCTCAGATTGTATACTCTGAATGCTTTTGTTGACAATGGATAGCCAACAAAAATTCCTTCATCAGCTTTTAACTCAAATTTGGTCAACTGTTCAGGATGAGTCTTCAGAATAAAACACTTACATCCAAATATATGAAAATATTTCAAATTTGGCTTCTTGTTCTTCACCATCTCATATGGTGTCTTTCCATGCTTGTTGATCAATGTTGCATTCTGAGTAAAACAAGCAGTTTGAACAGCTTCTGCCCAGAAATAGGTTGGTAACTTTGCTTCATCAAGCATTGTTCTGGCAGCTTCGATTAGAGTTCTGTTCTTTCTTTCAACTACACCATTTTGCTGTGGAGTCCCTGGTGCAGAAAACTCTTGCTTCACTCCTCTTTCCTTGCAGAAAGCTTCCATTACTGAATTTCTGAATTCAGTTCCATTATCACTTCTTATTATCTTTACTTTGTACTGTGATCCTTTATCCAGTTGATTTACATGATCCATCAGAGTCTGAGCAGTTTCATCCTTCTTTGCCAAGAAATAAACCCAAGTGTATCTAGTATACTCATCAACAATTACTAGAGTATATTTCTTTCTGCCCATAGACATTACATTTACTGGACCAAAGAGATCAACATGTAGAAGATGATATGGCTCCACAATTGAGGATTCAGACTTGCTCTTGAAAGATGACTTCCTTAGCTTGGCCTTTTGACAAGAATCACACAGACCATCTAAGCTGAGTATTGACTTGGGAAGTCCCCTTACAAGATCTTTTCTTATTAGCTCATTGATGTTGTTCAAGTTTAGATGAGAGAACTTCTTATGCCATTTCCAACTCTCTTCATTTGACATTCTTGCTGTCAGACACACAGTTTTTCCATCAGAGTTTGTTAACAAACTTGCTTCATAGATGTTGTTGCGCATGTGTCCAACTAGAACAACTTTTCCAGTAGATTTACTGATCACTTCACAGTGTTCAGTATGAAAATCTACATGATATCCTCTGTCACAGATTTGACTTACAGATAGCAGATCATGCTTGAGTCCTGAGACAAGAGCTACGTTTGATATGATGACACTTCCAAGATTTATATTGTCATATCCCAGAGTACGTCCTATGTTGCCATCTCCATAGGATACTTTTGGGCCAGCCTTCTCCTTAAAGTCTGATAGCAGGGCTTTGTTTCCAGTCATATGTCCTGAGCATCCACTGTCCAAGATAAGTGTACTCTCTTTAATGCCCTGCAATTACAAACAATCACTGATTGTTAGTTTTAAGGATCCAGACTTGCTTGGATCCTTTGTCTTTCTTAACATTGTTAGCTTTTGCAGCGGAATCACCATCAACAGAGTTTAAACTAACATTGTCAGACTTTACACTTGCAGAGATTGCTCTAACCCATTTCAAATTGGGTTTTAGCTCATAATAGTTATGATAAATAGCATGATAACTCTTGCAAGTATAAATGGAATGCCAAGTGCTCCCACAGTGTGTACATAAAGTCTGTGGCCTAACCCTAACATAATCATTCTTTACCCCCGACTTGGAGGATAAAGAATTAATATCTTTGTTCTTCCTGCAAAAGCTGACAAGATGGTTAGCACTACCACAGTTATAACATGTTTTTCTTGGAGCAACTGAAGTAGGCAGATGATTATTCCTTTTATTTATGCCTACTTTTCCATTCCTATTTTGCTTGGACCCTTTTGGTTTCATGGCAGATTTTACCTCTTTGAGCTTATGATTGAACTGTTTTCCTGTCATTAAACCAACATTAACCTGTTTTTCACAGACTTTTACTGGTTTTCTAACAGCTTCTTGCTCAATAGGATTCTCTGTTGTAGATTCAATATCCACTTGTTCAACACAAGCTTCAACTGGCTCCATAACAGCTTCTTTTACAACTACAGACTTTAGCTTACTGGATTCATGAACAAATTTCACAGGTTTAAGTTGTGGTTTTACTTTAACTTTATCTTTAAACCTCAGTTCATCTTTCTCACAGTAACCTAAACCTACAGTATCTGTTTGAAAAACCTGATGTGTGTCTTTTCCAGAATTAGTCCAGGTTTTAATCACTTTCCTCTCTTTTTCCAACTCAGACTCTATTTGCCTATATCTTTTAAGCAATTCCTGTTCAACATAAACAGCATCATCTCTCTCCTTTTGAACTTGTTGCATGTTAACAAGCTTTTCTTCAAGAAATTTATTTCTTTCTTTGAGACTTAGATTCTCAGATTTTATTCTCTCATTCTCTAAAGTCTGATCCCTATAACTAACATGTATGCTTTTAAGATAAATTCTTAATTCAGATATATCATCAATATCATAAGCATAAGTTGTTAGGGGTACCTTGTTTTCAGATGAGTCAGCTTCATCTCTACCAATTGCCATGAGAGCATAATTGACTCCCTCATCTGAGTCTGAAGTGTCTGCCCAGTCTTTGCCTTTTGAGATGAGTGCTTTTTCAGTTTTTCCTTTCTTGCACTCTGGAGCATAGTGACCCATCTCTTTGCACTTGTAGCACTGGATCTCAGATTTGTCTTTCTTTCCAGACTTGGTATCCCTCCCATCAGACTTTTTGAAATTCTTTCTTTCAGAATTTGAATCTTTCCTAGAGAATCTTTTTCCTTTCTTGAAATTCTTGAATCCCATCTTTTTGAAGGTCTTCACCATTAAAGCAGCCATTCTTATCATCTCTTCTTCATCATCCTCAGAGTCAGAAGCTTCATCATCAGTGTTTGAGCCATCATCAGAGTTTGATGACTCACTGTCAGATTTAAGGACTAAAGCCTTTCCTTTGGTTTTCTTCCTTGAGATTTTCTTCTCGATGGGTTTCTCTTCGACTCTTAGAGCAACATATTTTGTCTTCTTGCTTGATCTTCTGTTTCTTTGTTCTATTTCCAATTCATGAGTTTTCAGTAACCCATAAATCTCATCAAGTTCAGTTTCAGCAAGTTCGTAATTATCTCTTATAGTTGTTGTCTTCAAATCCCATCTTTCAGGTAAAGATAAGAGAAATTTGAGATTTGATTCTTCAAGATCATATTCTTTATCAACTAGAGATAAATCATTCAGCAGTTTACAGAATCTGTCATATGTCTCAGTCAAGGTTTCATTGGCTCTTGAATCAAAGTGCTCATACTCCTGAGTGAGTATAGTTTTCCTGTTCTTCTTTATAGCATTGGTTCCTTGACACCTGACTTCTAAAGCATCCCATATCTCTTTGGCAGTTTTACTGCCAATTACTCTGTTAGACATAACATTGTCTAAAGCACTGTGGAGTAGATGTCTAACTTTTGCATCCTTTGCAATTGATGAGATGTCCTCAGGAGTCATATCTTTCTTTTCCTTTGGAACAGTCTTTTGTTCTTGACCATCAACAACAGGAGACAATTTAGTCGGCATATGAGGACCATCATTGATTCTATCAAGGTATTCTGGATCTGTGGCTTCTAAAAACATGGTCATCTTTACCTTCCATATTGGATATTCCACAGGTCTGAGAATTGGAACCCTGATTGCCTCATATCGACTTACAGAAGCTGATTGAACCTTCTGAGCATTGGAACCTACCTGGTTGTTATCAGTCATGATTATACTTGTGTTTGGATCGATAAACTGTATATATTAAACAGCCTTGGCTCTGATACCAATTGTTAGGCCGAATAATGTATAATCAAATATATATGAGAATAACAATAATCAAGAATACTGTTTATGAATCAATAAACTGTAATTGTATTAACAGCTTATCTCTTTATGATGTTAATGAATCACAAAGAGCTTCTAGGTTACAAGAATAATAATTCTATGTTCGCATCCCTTCTAGGGATAACCTATCTGTGTTTTTATATTACACAGCTACATACAATCCATCTCTAATTGATATTCCTATAAGTTAACTATACAATTCATATCAATTAAGGATTGCTTCTTATCTTCTATTCCGTTTCCTTAGCTGTATCAATATATTCTGCTTCTTTCCATCTTCAGAATATATTGCTTCTAGAATATTCAATTCAGCACCGACAGCTAATTCAACTATCACCACGTCAGACTTTAACAAACTCTGACTGGCTTCAATGTAAACTCTGATTAACACCTGGTACTTAAACACTGATGAGCAAACGTCAGCAATTATATTTAACAGATTATAAGTAATATTTCGGTTCTTTCATTTATGTAATAAGTAAAAATTCAATGGTGTATTTCTGTAACAAGTCCCGATTTATAAGTTGATATACGAGAAACGAAAAATAAGTTGGGCTAAAACTAAGTAATGGTGAGAGTCTTGATATTTTGAAACTTTTCAGGTAAAAACTTCGACAACATCTTTTTCTAAAGTTGGTGAAAACTTTGATTTTTATGATACAAAGACTAGATAGATGCTTTGATTCTTTTATGTAACAAGCTACACCAAGTAAAAATGTACTGAACGTTTCCCCCAAAGACTTGAAATGATGTGCTTTGGTCCAAGTCAACCTTCACATAACTAGTACCACCAAAGACTCGAAATGATGTGCTTTGGTTCAAGTCAACCTTCACATAACTAGTACTTTAAATTATATATATATTGGGGTGTGCACGGAAATCAAGAAAAGATATAAAAAATGAGTAAAATTAGATGAAAAGTGGTTAAAGTGGTGGGACCTATCAATATTTAATTATAGATTTGAGATAGTGAAGAAAAGTAGTGGGTGTAATAGTGTTTTATATTAGGAAAATTCTAGAGCACAAAATTTGTTCCCAAAATTCTTCCCAAATATACATGACAATTTCTGATTCGTTGTAATAATAAGTAGACCTCTGTATTCACATCAACAACATCAATCAAAACATTCCAAATTGCCAATTTTTGTACCAAATTTTGTGTCTTTAGCACTACTCTTTATATTATTATTATTATAGAATAGAGATAGCGGAGAAAGTAGTGGGTATAATAGTGTTTTACATTATTAAAAATTACCATTTTTGGAATGTATAAAAATGAAAGGGACATCCAAAATGAAAACCGTATATAAATGAAGGGAGTACGAGTTTATGTACATACATTTAGCAACGGGCCTAAGTAAACAATGGAAATTACTTCTATCATTCTATTATGCTCAACTCTCTTGTCTACGTTGATAAACTCCGTAGCAGTAGACACCATTAGAATGCATGAGGCTATTAGGGATGGTGAGAGCATCACATCATCCGGTGGAGAATTTGAATTTGGATTTTTCAGCCCAGGAAGCTCCAGAAATCGATATCTAGGTATCTGGTACAAGAAAATATCCAACGGGACGGTTGTATGGGTTGCTAACAGAAATACTCCTATAAGGAATACCTTAGGTGTGGTAAGAGTCGATCACATGGGAATTACATTGCAAACGGTTAATGGGATAATATGGTCAGCAAATACGTCTACATCTATGAAGAACCCTGTTGCACAGCTATTAGATTCAGGGAATTTGGTTTTAAGGGATAAACATGACATCAATAATTTCATCTGGCAGAGCTTTGATTACCCTGTAGATAATATTCTGCCTGGCATGAAGTTTGGATTAGACTTGGTTGCCGGCCTAGACAGGTACATCACATCATGGAAAAGTTTTGATGATCCATCCACAGGGAATTTTACTGAGCGACTTGATCCTAATGGCTTACCGCAGTTTTTTGTGTTAAAAGGTTCTGTGAAGTGGACTAGGACTGGACCATTTAACGGTCACCAGTTCAGTGGCTCTCAGATTGGAAATTTCAATGGAATATATATAAAGAAATTTGTTTTCAATGACAAGGAAATCTATTATAAGTTTGATCTCATCAATACAACTTCTGCTATTATGAGGTACGTTCTGACTCCAAATGGAGACGCAATTCTTCTTATATGGAATTATCAAAATCAAACTTGGATAGTATATGATACCACGATTGTCAGTGACTGTGATCATTACGGATTCTGTGGCCCGTATGGTGTTTGTAACATTAACAGCTTACCAAAATGTGAATGCTTGAGAGGATACGTTCCTAAATTCCCAAAGAATTGGACACTAGATTGGTCGAGTGGATGTGTTCATCAGAGAAAACTAGATTGCAGAGCTGATGCAACTTTTGTGAAATATTGGGGTGTCAAGTTGCCAGACACACAAAGTTCATGGTATGACATGAGAATCAACCTTGAAGAATGTGGGAGATTGTGTTTGAAGAACTGCTCTTGCACAGCTTATGCGAATGCAGATATTAGATTAGGCGGAAGTGGATGCATCCTTTGGTTCAATCATCTAACTGACATTAAAGGGTACACAGAAGATGGACAAGATATCTACGTAAAAGTGCCAGCATCTGAACCAGGTAACACTATCTTTCTACTTCTCAACTTTGTTATTATATCCAAATAATTGAATTACAGCCTCAAATCTTTTCAATCTAAAATTGTTGTTGAAGTTCTTCTTTTGTGGCAATGCAGTGGGCAGCCGGAGATCCCGAGCATATGTGGATTATATAATTAGCATAGTACTAGCATTTGTGGTACTTGCATTAGTAGGCCTGTTTGTGTTTATAAAGAGAAGGCAGAAAGGAGAAGGTAAATAATTTACCGAAACAAAAACTGTCATCATACAAAAATGTTATACTTTGAACAAGAAAAGGTAGTGGTGCTATGATATAACAAAATCGAAAGCCTAAAACAAGAAACTAATATTTATCTGATCCACGAATTACACGTCCAAGATATGATTTAAGCATTTAAATAATTATCACTTTGCATTACTTCGTTAATTTTACTTCTAACTTTTCAGTGAACTTGAAATTAAGTTCAGAGAGTGTTGCTTTGAACAAAATTGAGAGTGAAGATTGGGAGTTGCCATTAATTGACTTCAAAATAGTTGCAAGTGCTACTCATAACTTCTCCGAGGACAACAAGCTTGGAGAAGGCGGTTTTGGATCTGTCTACAAGGTAAAAACAATTCGTACAACGAATAACATTGTCTCACTGTCTGGTAAAATAAATATTCTTAGTGCAGAGTGTGGAACCATCAAATTGATAATTTTAGTGAATAATAATCAGCGATTATCTTTAGGGATTGTTGAAGGATGGACATGAGATAGCTGTGAAAAGGCTTTCAAACAATTCTCGCCAAGGAGTAGATGAGTTCATTAATGAAGTTTCATGTATTGCGAAACTTCAGCACAGAAATCTTGTGACACTAGTTGGATGCTGCACAGGGAAAGGAGAAAGGATTTTGATCTACGAATATATGACAAATAAGAGTTTAGATTTTTTCATTTTCGGTACGTCCCGATCTGAAAACTGTGTTTAATATCAGAGATAATTTTTTGCTGATTAATTTATTCATTTCTTGAGGATCTTTCATGTATATCTCCATATAAAAACATAAATGACTTGCTTGATGACATATACATAGACGTGGAAAAGAAAAACTCTTTGGACTGGCTGAAACGATACAACATAATAAATGGCATTGCTAGGGGACTTCTCTATCTTCATCAAGATTCAAAGCTACGAATCATTCATAGAGATCTCAAAGCAAGTAATATTTTACTTGATCATGAAATGAATCCAAAAATTTCAGACTTTGGCATGGCAAGATGCTTCAAAGGAAGTCAAACTGAAGCAAATACATCAAGAATTGTTGGGACATAGTAAGAAGTTCTACGACTGTGCAACTCATTGTATTCTTTTGTTCACGATTGACAATTATATCTCTATCTTTGATCTACTGCAGTGGTTACATGTCCCCTGAGTATGCTATTGATGGGAAGTTCTCTGTTAAATCAGATGTATATAGCTTCGGTGTTTTACTCGTAGAAATAGTGAGTGGACACAAAAACAGACTGTTCAGTCATCCTGATCACAGCTTAAACCTACTTGGGCATGTAAGTAAGCATACATGAAAATATTATAATGCTTTCATGTTAAGTTTTCAGCTTTAAAACAAGTTGTAACAATAAGACGAAAGATAACAATTCAAGTTTCCTGACAAATCAAGAATTATCTGTAACCTTTAGGCTTGGAAGAGTTATAATGAAGGAATGCTTTTAAGACTAATTGATGAGGTGCTGTTGGAGTCAAGTAACCTGGCGCAAGTGTTTCGAGTAATTCATATTGGATTATTGTGCGTTCAAGAAGATCCAATAGACAGACCACTTATGTCCCAAGTGGTTCTAATGTTGAGCAGTAAGATGAAACTGGCCCATCCTAAAAAACCTGGTTTCTTCTTGGAGAGAAAATTGCAGGATACAGATCACTTATTGAACAACCTCAATTTGCCATCAGGCGACCAGTTAACTATTACCTCTATCGTACCTCGACAATAGTGTTATTCTTTTGGATACCTTGGTAACTGTTTCTGCGAGGACGTAGCGGAAAAAAGAAAAATAAAACTGTTTTCGTTAGGCATTTTCTGAGCTTAAGGTGAAGAAGCTCAAGAATGGAAGACTAGCTATGTTCTCTATCGTTGGTTTCTTTGTATAAGCAGTTGCGACAGGAAAAGGGGTATTGGGAAACTTCGCTGACTGCCTTGCAGTCCCGGACTCCCGGTGAACAAGAATGCTCCTTGTCCCACTAACTTTTTCTGGCAAAGTGAAAATGCTGAATTTCAAACCCCTTGTATTTATGGATTGCTGGGCAACTGGCTTTAAGCATGAGCAGGGCATGTTAGTCTAATGTAAACCCCTGGTGAATTGTAATTTTCTCTTGTGTGCACGATCTAATATAGCTTCTGCCCATCTGGTTTGTGTAACATACAAATTTTTTTCTCAGCAAGTTTGTTTTGGTTAGAATTCAATTAATAATCAAAATAATTAATTATTAATGAATGATTATTTAAAAGTATTCAAGTGTATAAAGACAAGTAGACAACTAGTGAAAATAAAACCAGGGCACCCTTTTTCCCAAATTCCAGTTAAACCCAAGATCATATATTAAAATTCAAGAAAATCACCCCTAGTAACAAGATGCGATCATCATCAAATAACCCCCATGCCCATTTCTTCTCTTCAATCAAAAAAGTTGAAAAAAGATTAAAGCTTGAAAACAATACTCCAATATCACCATCTATTAATCTCACTTCACAAACCAATTCTCAATCACTTAGCTCTCCTTTATATATTCATCTTGATCAACCCACTTCAAATACTTCAACTTTTCAAGAAAGTGAGCCCCCTCAAGAATTCTTGACCAAATCTCTTGATTTCCCAGAAACCCAAAAAGACCCATTTCAAGAATCAATTTTTAAAGAAAACCCAGAAAGATTTAATCTTTTTGAGACTGGTGGGGTTGATGATATTGAAAATTTGATGCAGCTTTTGGGTTTTGAAAATGATGATCAAGAAAGTGTTGGGTTGGATTTGAATAGTGTTTGTGATGATGGGTTTTATGGGAATGTTGTGAAAGTGAAAGGACCAAAATGTAAGAAAGAAGTTGAGAGATTGGAGGGGTGGATTAAGTATTATATGGATTGCGGTGCGAAAAATGAGCCATTTGTATTGGCACATTTGCTTTTGGCCAAAGCTGCTATAAATTCCGATGGGGTTGAAGGGTTTGAGTTTCCTTCAACTGTAGATGAGTTTTTGCAGAATGATCCGCCGCAGAATTAGGTTAGTTTTGTTTTTCTTGCTTGTTTTGAAATTTGTGGTGAAAGTAGAATTCTTCATTATGCGAATTGGTTAAAGTAGAATTGCCTCATTTAATTCATTTTGTTTTTCTTGTTAGTAATTTATTTTTCACCAGAGAAACGTTATTTCTTGATATATTTTTTAGCTAATGTTGTTTGTTTGTAGATGTTCTGCAAATATGTGGTTCCAATTTAGTTGTTCTTCTGTTTTTCCTTAATTTATAGAAAGATAATTCAGTCAGTGAGAACCACATATAATGTATTTATGTACAAACTATATAATGTATGTAAGAACTAGACGGTCGCATAATGTATGTAATGTACAAACTTAATATTGAATGCCCGTAAGAATCTTAAATCCATAGATCTTTAGTTCACTTGTTAGTTTGTCGAGAAACCTGAACTATTTTGAACCATGTGTAGCAATTAGTTACATATCTTTAGATATATGTACCGTGCCATTGTAGTCACTAAGACTACTTCATATAATCATTAATTCCATTTCACAATGAGAGGATTGTAATCATTCAAAAAATGTAAAAATGTTGAAGAAGAAAATGCTTCACAATACTGTCGTGCTCATACTGGGGAGATCTTACAATGCAAAGGGAAATATGAAATAATAATTTTTTAGCATGTGATATTTCACTCGGTAGTACTTTGGTTCATCATCAATTCTTGCAATTGATATGGACTGAAATATAAGCCTAGAAATATAATTAATGACATATTAATTAGACCTAGATTGGTCCAAGAGTCGGCCCATTAAACAAGGCCCGAAACCCTAATTATTTATTAATTTCGTAATTAATAAACAGGGAAAATATGTAGCTCATAAAAGAGTCCTAAATATAGTAATATCTTCAAGGAAGGATCCAGAATCCCAATTAAAAAGAAATAATGAGTCATAGCCCTTATCAACAAGGAAAAGACTTGTCCAGCAAGAATTACAATGTTTATCCATTATAAAAAAGGAGACTTATTCTGCTAAACTTACTCTAAATACAAGGCTCCAGACGCCTATATAAGGACCCTGATCCTTCAATCAGAACTACGTTTTTGGCTTGATTCTCAGTAATAATTGAGATACGTAGGCATCTTGTGAGGACCGATTTAGTCACGAAACGCAAGAACAGCCTTTAAAGCTCGAAGCTCTCTAAACCCTAGTAATTAATTCGTAAGTACGTTTTTTAATCCATAACAGCAATCATGTCAAATTTCTTTTATGTTTATTTTTATTATATTCGTTTGTAAGTTCTAATTAATTATTTAACAAATTGTAAGTACATTTTATTAATTTATACATGTTTTGTAAATTGTAACTAATGATATTTAAGTTAAAGGTTTAGTTAATTAAAGAAGTCCATTTTAAATTTATTTAAACGGAATGATTAAATGGATGTCAAACTAGGTTAAGCTTCCAAACTATATCATTATTGGTTTTCTTCATCCTTAAACAAGTAAATAAAAATAGTTCGGTATTTTAGGCTTTGGATAAATATTTTTTCTATTCTATAAGTGTTATATTTAAATATGATTTATTTATACATGGCTTCATTCAATTATAAAGTTTAGTCAATTATATAAGTTAATTTTAGTTCATTTAAATGGAAAAATGAGTTAAAGAAGTTTGATTTTTTGAAACACTATATCTTAGTCTCCATGAAACAAAACTTATGGATCCGCCCTGCTGACGTATCTGGTATATGTCAGATTAATTATTCCTCAATTATATCAATCTTGTGATAACAAATTTATTGGGATTGAAATCTTGAGTGCATTAAAAATACACTATCCATGTTTACATAAACCTGTGACTTCTAGTGTAGAAATCTTATCCTAGCTGATAATTTTCTTTAAGAGAGTTTGGCACATTGTCCACCTAATAAAATCAAGGCTGGCTAGTGGTTATAGAATGCCTATAGGATTTTACAATTTCATCAACCAATGAAATCAAGATACCCAAAGCTGATGACCGTTATAAACAGAAGTCCTATATATACAATAAGATGCAACCATAATACTCACCCAGCTATTCCATCAACTATTTTTGCAAATTGCAATGGCTGCTTCAACAATGGCCCTCTCTTCTCCTTCTTTTGCAGGGAAGGCTGTGCAAGTAGCTCCGTCTTCTTCTGAGCTCTTTGGAAATGGAAGAGTTTCCATGAGGAAGACAGTGAAAGCACCCGTCTCTGACAGCCCCTGGTATGGCCCGGACCGTGTCAAGTACTTGGGCCCATTCTCTGGTGAAGCTCCATCGTACCTCACCGGTGAATTTCCAGGTGATTACGGATGGGACACTGCTGGACTCTCTGCTGATCCCGAGACATTTTCTAAAAACCGTGAACTTGAAGTGATCCACAGCAGATGGGCCATGCTTGGAGCTCTTGGATGTGTCTTCCCAGAGCTCTTGGCTCGTAATGGTGTCAAGTTTGGCGAAGCTGTGTGGTTCAAAGCTGGTTCACAGATCTTTAGTGAGGGTGGACTTGACTACTTGGGCAACCCAAGCTTGGTCCATGCACAAAGCATCTTGGCTATCTGGGCTACCCAAGTTATTCTGATGGGTGCTGTTGAGGGATACCGTGTTGCAGGTGGACCACTCGGTGAGGTTGTAGACCCACTTTACCCTGGTGGAAGTTTCGACCCATTAGGTCTTGCTGAGGATCCAGAGGCATTTGCTGAGCTTAAGGTGAAGGAACTCAAGAATGGAAGACTAGCCATGTTCTCCATGTTTGGTTTCTTTGTACAAGCAATTGTGACAGGAAAGGGCCCATTGGAGAACCTAGCTGACCACCTGGCAGATCCAGTAAACAACAATGCCTGGGCTTTTGCCACTAACTTTGTACCTGGAAAGTGAAATATAGTTTCGCTTGAATTGCTGGTGAACTTTCTGTTTGAGCGGTGGTGAGTGGATGTCTTGTAAATGTAGATTTGAATGATGTGAAGGCGAAATGAGTTTTTAACTAATGTGCCCTATTTATGATGAGACCTTTTTAGCTTGGTTTTTTTTTGCTTTTACTTCATACAAGTTGCTACCTAGCTGCTCTCTATGGTTATAGCTTGTTGTAACTGCAGAAAGAAAATTTACAGCGTCTCCCATTTTGGTTCCAAATCTAAAGTGCAGGCCTTGAGATATGAATCTATTTCCAATTTTGATTAGTTATAAAATTTAGATTACCTGCTTAATAAGATGACAGTTATTTTTCCAACAATTAGATACTATATATATTTTACTTGCATTTTGTAGCTAGAGTAGTAATTTTACCAGTGATTGCAGAAAAGAAGAGTTACAAGTCCCTAAAATTGGAGATAATAATTTCGAAATTAGTAATAGTAGTATTAACGAATGCCCAAGTGTAGTGGTTAAAAACGTTTCACCAACTCTGCTTAGAACAAGGGACCATTCAAATTTTGGGCAAGATGATGGTTTTTAGTGACTTTCCATTTAAATATAATCCTTAAAGATAATCAATTTTTATTACCACATAAACATAACTACGTAAGTCTTCTGGTAAACGGGTTCAGAGCGTGTAAAAGTGGAAGCTATAACAGTTCAGACTCAATGTTATAGCAAGAAAATTTCATAGCTTTCATATACGTTAATACTAATAACCATATGACCATTGTAAAACCCCTAAAAAGTATAATAGTCATCTCATGGGTTCACATTTCGAAATAATTGATCCCTTCAAGAACTTCTGTTTCACTCTTTAATGTCCCAATCTGCGTCCCACGAAGATCCTCCCGATTTAACCCGCCAACGGAAATAAAAATAGATTAATCAATTGAAACCAGCAGACAGCAAGCCAATGTAGCAGATTCTGAGTCTATAAGATACAGGGTCTTAGATTAAGTCTGTAAGTGATTGCGATGATGTGACTTATACTGGTCTTAAAAGTGAAGGGGATGAGGTGCAGTACTGGAGTCTAAAGTTCGGGGAGATAGGCTAAAGAACCTTCGAAATGAGGGATCAAAGAGCATTAAAGATTGGTATACTTGCACTTGCTTGAAGGCTGAAGCAGCTCTGCATTTAGATTTCACAAGGTAAATGTTAACAAATTAAAAGAAAAAACAGTAAAACAAAGAATTGTAGCCTGAAGGAACAGTACTGACTGTAATTTTCCCAAATAAACACTAGAGTAATATAAAAAATTGAACTGCAACAGCTCTATCTATGTTAAGAACAAGCACAAGATAGTTCATTATTTCTAACCCTACTTTATAATTAAAATAAAAGAAAATACAACAATGCAGCAAAGTTATGGTGGAAAAGGAGTTTCCATTTTCTGATATTGATTCAAACGTAATGAAAGATTACAACTTCTCTTTGTATTTATACTACTGTAGTACTCTAACTAACTAATAGACTGGAATTGACTATACTGCTCTTCCTTATATAACCACCATCTATTATGCTCTTCATGGGCTAATTCCTTACATGTTTTTATATTTTTAATCATTCAATTTTTCACTTTTCAATTCAAGTCATAAGTCATTTTTTAAGTTTATCCAAATGACCTTTAGCTTTAGGTTTATCTTCAAATTGTACTAATTTCTAGTTTCACAGAGAGAACACAAAACATATAGTATCTGAGATATCTAAACAATAATAATAATATCAGACATACTGGATCATCTAATTAATAAGCAAATGACCTGTCAGAAAAAAAAAATTTAATAAGCAAATGCAAATGAATTCGACAGGATGTTGAAGTACATTCTTTATCAACAGATAAATAATCATGTGGCCATGCTTGAATGAAAATCTCATTTAAACTGATGATTCTTTGTCAGAATTGTGTATATATTGCACCTAATAATTCCAAGGTTGGTTTGTGGTATAGAAAATGTCTGCTGAATTTCAAATCACTATCAACCAATGAAGAGAAAGATCAAGATACCCAAAGATAATGACCCTATAAACTGAACTCAAATAAATATTCTGGATGCAACCAAAGAAACTCAACCCAAGTTGCTCCTTTTATATATCTATCCCACTGATCTGAGGCCTGAGCTCCTTTCTTTCGTTTGTAGTAGTTTTCTAAATGGCTGCTGCATCGATGGCTCTCTCTTCCCCAGATTTCGCTGGAAAGGATGTGCAAGTAGCTCCATTTTCTTCTGAGTTCTTTGGAAATGGCAGAGTTTCCATGAGGAAGACGGTGAAAGCACCAGTCTCCAACAGCCCCTGGTATGGCCTTGACAGAGTCAAGTACTTGGGCCCGTTCTCTGGTGAAGCTCCATCTTACCCTACCGGTGAATTCCCAGGAGATTACGGTTGGGACACAGCTGGACTTTCTGCTGATCCCGAGACTTTTCCAAGAACCGTGAGCTTGAAGTGATCCACAGAAGATGGGCTATGCTTGGAGCTCTTGGTTGTGTCTTCCCAGAGCTCTTGGCTCGTAATGGTGTCAAGTTTGGTGAAGCTGTGTGGTTCCACGCTGGTTCGCAGATCTTCAGCGAGGGTGGACTTGACTACTTGGGCAACCCAAGCTTGGTGCATGTACAAAGCATTTTGGCCATCTGGGCTACCCAAGTTATGTTACAGGATACATAACCTGTATATTGAATTCACTAAGGAAATGTAACCAGTATAGCTATACAACAGAGATATAGATGAAAGAGATCACAGAGATAAAGAAAAAGAGATGAAAGAGATCAGAGAGATAAAGAGAAAGAGAGAGACTAAAATGTTTTCACATCAAAAACTAACTCCAAAATGAATACTGAAAGTTCTTTAAAAACAACTCAGCAACTCTAACTAACTTTGGCGCCAAAAGTCTATTTGACTAACTTTGACTTTATAACCCATAACATATCATTCCCCTTTCACAAGACTTGACCACAAGTCTAGTCTACAAACAAAGTAACAAGAATCTGTTAAATTTCAAATCAAATTAAAGGAAACTGAGGAAACTTCTGGACAAAATCTTATGCACTTTCCTAAGTTGCTTCCTGAGTAGTGAAGCCTTCCCATTGTACCAAATACTGGACCTGGACCTTGTTCTGAAATTTCTTCATTCTTTTGTCCAAAATAGCCACCGGTTCCAGTAGATTACACTACGCCATAAGTGTTCATATGCAATGCTTTTTGTCAGGGTTGCAAGCAAAGCGTTGCAAAAACTATGCTTAGTTTTGGTATTCTGCAACACTACTCAAAAAGCATTGCATTTCATGTGAATGCACCGTTGCAGAGTGAATGCTAGTGTTATGACGTGCAACACCATTAAAAAGCGTTGCATTATACTACATTATTTTTAGAATTATGAAAAGTATACATATTATCAAAATATATAAAATGTCTTCAAATTTAAATCTTTTTTTTACTTTAAAGTTTGAAAAATAATATATTTTAAAATTGAAATTATTTTTACATTTGTTATGTATAAATATTTATCATATTTTTTATGATTATAAAAATTATTTTTATGATTATAAAAATTATACAGTTATCAAAATATTTTAAATGACATTAAAATTTTGATCTATTTCTTACATTAAAATTTGATATACAATATATTATAAATTGCATTATTTTTATGTATATTTTATATGAGTATCTATCATGTTTTAAATTTTCTAAAAACTTTTAAATTTAAAAGTAAAATTACATTTTCCAAAAAGAAAAAAAAATTAATAGCAAACTTTCAAAAAAAATGAGAAAGAAGACATGTACATACACTGATATACTTACACCGCGTACACAACACATGTCACTAGGTGAAATATTGGGCGGACAACTTCCCCCCTTCACTTTAACGAAATAATTGAAACACACCAAAACAGTTTACTTTCCCCCAAAACACTACTCCCTCTCTGCTCGATCTCTCTATCTAGACAAACTCTTTGTGCGAACTCTCCGGTAAACTCTCCACAAACTCAATTTATAATTTGTACAACTCTGATTAGTAGTTTCTTCTTTTCAATTAATTCGTAATCTCTACTCACTTGTATTTCAGTGTTTAGGGTTTGCATTTAGGGATTTTATTTAGGTAACTTATTTGGGGTTCTCATTATAGGATTTCAATTCCAACTTATTGGATTTGAACTTGATTTAGGGATTTCATATTCTACTCACTTGTATTTCAGTGTTTTGGGTTTTAATATTTTCTAATTTGTATTTTATATTTGAATGTTTGGGGTTTGTATTTTGATTTCTATTCAAATCCGAATATTTCGTTTATATGTTTCGGGTTTGTGTTTTGAATTTTATTCAAATCCGAATTTTTTGTTTGAATGTTGAGGATTTGGTGCTTGTGTTTGTTCAGACATAGAGATAAAGTACTTACAAAAATTATAATTTAATTTTGTTTGTGTATGTGTTTGCTCTGTATTTTTGTATATGTTGAATTTGTGCATTGGTTTTTTAGTGTTTTTGTGTGCTCTTACTTTAATTAAAAGTTTTTTGAGTTTCGTATAGTTTGAAATGATTGATTTTCTTTTTTGATTTTGGTTGAATAGGTTGAGAATTTGGAGTAGTTGTAATCTTGATTGGGAAAATGGCATTGATGCTGCACCCTCCAGTTACTGGAAATTTGGCTTCTGGGACTCTGGTCTCTGATCTACTCCAAAGCTCAAGTAATGGTGTAAGTGGTGTACCCCTGAGAACCCTAGGAAGAGCATGCCTTTGGAGTTTGAAAAGCCTCTAGCGGCCCTACAAAATAAAATCATTGATGTATCTTAGCTAACATCAAGAACATCGGAAAATAATCTGCTTATATGCCTTATAAATGGCTGAAAGCTGTCCAGACACATGCCTATTTACAATTCACGCGTCTTTTGTCAGCCGACTAACCAACTTATTGTTCTTTATACAATCTATATTGAGTCTTATTAATATTCTTGTGGCCTAAGGACTTCATTGTTTCTTTGTTTTAATGCAGAATTGTTTAAAGAAACATGCTGCAATATAAAATTATGTATGGAAATCAGGAATGGAACATTTACATGGGGGAATTCTGAATTGAGACAGTGACAGTAGCCTAATGAATAAATATTACAACTTGATTCTAAGTTGTAGTATTGATACAAGGTATAAAGATATTTTAAACTCCAAGCAGTGTCTTCTCTTGTAGGAGGATGATGGGATTCAGACAAAATATTTGTAGGTTGCATTGTGTTGTAGATTTCATTGAAAATGTGTATTCTGCTTCCATAGAAAGTTCAGATGCTTCCCTGCAGTGCAATCATTATATTTCTAGAAACAAATCTCAAATGCATTGGGTTTTTCTCATTTTTCATGTAAACTTTTTTTCTGGATATTGCAGGCATATTCGACTATTGGTACACCAGATTATATTGCTCTTGAAGTTCTTCTGAAGAAAGGATACTCATTGGAATGCGACTGGTTAGTTATTGCATGTAAAATAAAGGAGCCTGAATCCCTTGAGGAAAAATATGTTTATATATGTTCATAAGCATCTCGATTAGAATCTAAAAGAAGAGTTTGCAGAATGTATTTAAAGTTTTAGGGCTTAAGTTGATAAAGTCTGTCCTTTTCTAAATTTTCATCTTCCAGGAGTCCCAGGACTAATGGTCTTATTGGTCTGCAGGTGGTCACTTGGTGCTATTATGTTTGAAATGCTCGTGGGTTACCCACCTTTCTATTCTGATGATCCCATGACAACTTGTAGAAAGGTAGGTCGTTTATGCATGTGCATGTTGCTTAAGCAGTTTTAGAAAATTTGTCACTTGTTAAAACTGATAAATATTGAATGAAAAGTTGATTTAAGAACATCACAATTTCTCTGGACCAAGTTTGAATCTTTGTCCCTATAATTTTAAAAGGTCAATAGATGTATCAATTTTAAAATAATTTTTTGTCAAAAAATTTATAATTTTGCCTTTATCAGGTAGCTGTTTTTCTTACTAGGGTAATATTCCGCACCTGCGGAATGCAAAACCTAGTGATTGTAGGTTTTTAGGTCTATAGAAATGCTACTGGTTTTAGGTATGTTATCTGTAATCGACATAAATGAAGGCCGATTGAGGATCCTTGCAGAGACAGCCAAGTTGCAGCAAGTTGACAATGTCATAACCACCATATTCATGCTGGTTGATTATTTAAAAGAGAGTTTACAGTATATTATTGAGAGTGCAGAAAACTGTTATTACGATAAGAAACTGTTATTACCCACCCAAATCAGTTCAAATGTTCTTGTTTTTACTCTTGTGTGGCTCTTCTTGTCACTATATTTAATATGGGTCCATGCCATTTATCCTACTACTTCTGCAAGAGACCCCTTGGCTTTTTTCTCTTTCTTGCTTTTAATGGTTTCTTTCAGATGATTGTCCTTCTAGTTTACAAGACCTCCTTTTTTTTCTTTTCTGTGTTTTTAGCTTTAATATCTAGTGGACATTGTGTTCTCTTGTCTTCTGTTTTGGTTTATGAAAGTGTATATTAATATTTATCATGATTTTTCACAGGGTCTGACTCTGAATATTCACATTCTTGGTCTTTGGGTCATGAAAAATGAGCATAACATTTTTTTCCTCCTTCATGCAAGCAAGTAAACTCACTTTTTACCTTGCTTTTTAAGCTTTTTCTGCAGAGTGGATACTGAGTATGTTTTAATGCATGAAGGCTTGTATTAGCTTTTAGTCTTTTACATATTGTTCTCATTGCTAAAGAAGAATAATAGTAGAATCTCTTTTGAATATCACCATTCTTGCCTATCTTTTTATTTTATACTATTTGCTTGTTTAGAAAAAAAGGAAACCAACAAATTTTTGTGAACTTTTTTACAGCATTCCCTTGTTCTGGGTTCTTTAGGAAAACTACACACATATTGTGTCTCTCATACAAACACTAGCAACCACATTTCTATCTTTTGATTAGAAAACTCAATGTCTGCATAGTTTTTTTGAGCCCGTCATTTTAAATAATTGTAGTTGTGACAAGCCTATACTACTGAAGGAGATTTAAAGTCCATGAAGCTTATTTGGAAATGATGGCCTTGACCCCCTTGCACTTTGGAACGATGCCAAAACACATGTATGCATAATACTATAAATTTTATACCTATGAAGAAAAGAAAAATTAGTTTTTGTGTGTACATACTTGTTCATGTGTATTTTCTCTCAGATGTCGATTGAAGTAAAAAGCTGGCCTTATGACTTCCCTGCTTCCGAAGATTTTCCTTCAAAAGACCAACGGGGCAATGTATGTGGAAGATTGCTAGCCCATGACATGTATGATTTCATACAATTTAGTACCATCTTCAAATTTTACAACTCAACAAAGTCATAGATTACAATACTTAGAAATACAATGCAAATTTTAATCAAGTGTAGTGCCTACTTAATAGGTATATGAGTGAAACTGATTTATCAGCAAATGGTGCTTATGTGGGATTAGCCCCTCCAGGAGATGTTGGTTCTTGGCAAAGAGAATGCAAGGTACTAACTTTTCTTCCTTACAGTATAGTTACTGCAATACCTTAAATCAAGTGCAATATTATGCTTATACCAATTTCTCAACATATCGCTATGTGTTTCAGGTTGGCATCCCAGTGCTTCTCGACTGGATTGGTCATTTCACGATGTTGGGATACTACACATTTAACGATGCTGGGATTTTGGGGACGAGATTATTTGTATTATTTAAATTTTTTGTGATTAAGTTAGGTATTTAGTATGTTGTTAGATGTCTTGGTTGTTTTGGATTGGTTTTAGGATGTTTTGGATGGAATGTTGAATGTTTTGAATGGTATTTATGTATGTACAAAACTAATATTGCAATTTTTTTATTAAAGTGTTGCATTTCCTTATTTAATGTTGCATTTCAAGAAAATGGTATTGAATTATAGAATCTAATGGTGTTGCATGCCCCACTACTGACGTGGCATGATAATGGGCCTTCTGTTTAAGGCAACACTCATTGGTGTTGCATTTCCTTGATTTTGGTGTTGCAGTATACTTATAATGCAATACTTTCTCTCCGTTGCAGTAGATGACCAAAAGTGTTACATTACATATCAAAGGCCACGCCCGCGGATGCAACACCCTTTTCGTGTTGCATTTTTGAAAACGAAGCTAAATGCAACGCTTTTTTGGTCTACAGCCACATTAAAAAAGCATTGCATATGAGCACTTATGGCGTAGTGTTAGCATTTGGCACGTTCAGACCCAACCACCAATCTGGAACAAAAGTAGTAACGGGTGGCTCACCAAAGAACTCTTTTAATTGTGAGATATGGAACACATTATGAATTGCAGCCTACTCAGGTAACTGCAATTTATAAGCCACCTTACCAATAACAGCTATGACCAGGAAAGGGCCATAAAATTTATAAGCAAGTTTATGATTTGATCTCCTGTGTACTGATTGTTGTCGATAGGGTTGTAACTTCAGCCACACCCAATCGCCCACCTTAAATGTTTTGTCCTTTCTGTGTTTATCATCTTGACCCTTCATTCTGATTTGAGCTCTAACCAAATGAAACTTAACACTGTCAATCATAGCCTCTCTCCTCTACATAGTTCTGTCTACTTCTTTATTCTTGGATTCACCAGGCAAATATGGTAGATGCAGAGGTGGTGACTGATTGTACACTACTTCATAAGGAGTTAAACCTATGGTTGAATGAAAGTGTGTGTTATACCACCATTCAGCTAAAGAAAGCCAACTGCTCCAATCTCGAGGATAATCTCCACACATACACCTCAAATAGGTTTCTAAACACCTATTTACCACTTCAGATTGGCCATCTGTTTGTGGATGATAAACAGAGGACAAGAGCAAATCTGTACCATGCAAAACAAAGAGATGTTTCCAGAATTGACTCAGAAAGATAACATCTCTATCACTTACTATAGTCCTAGGCCAGCCATGCAATTTAAACACATTGTCAAGATAAATTTGAGCAACATGTTTAGCAGTAAATGGATGGGATAATGACATGAAGTGAGCATACTTGCTCAATCTATCCACCACCACCAAAATAACCTCTCTGCTTTGGGATTTTGGTAAACCAGTAATAAAATCCATGGATATGTCAACCCAAATTTCTTCTGGTATAGGCAAAGGTTGTAACAACCCTGGATAAGTTGTAGTCTCATACTTAGAAACTTGACATATATCACATTGTCTGACAAACCCTCTAACATCTTTAGACATCCCAGCCCAGTAAAACAAGCTTTTCACCCTCTTATAAGTAGGTTCTCGCCCTACATGGCCCCCTTCAGGAGTATTATGTTACCAGGAAATGAGCTTAAGCCTTAGCTTAGAATCAGCTCCAATTACAATCTTTCCCTTTCTTTTCAACAAATTATCTTGCCATGAGTAATGAGGAACACTCATATTATTCTGCAGATTCTCAATAATCTTCAACAAGGACTGATCCTGACTATAACTAGCAGCAATTTGATTACCTAAATCAGAATCCAACACTGAAATTGCTAAACAAAGTATCTCATAGCCCTGCACCCTAGAAAGTGCATCAGCAACCACATTTTCTTTACCATGGTTATACTGAATATCATAATTGAAGCCCATCAATTGAGAGAGCCAAAATTGCTGGAATGGTGTAGAAATCTTCTGTTGTAAAAGCCATTTCAAACTCTTTTGATCAGTCTTAATCAAGAAGTGGCATGCACTAAGATATTGCTCCCACTTCTGTACAGCACAAACAATAGCAACTCTTTTTCATAAACTGACAATTTCTGCCATCTTGCATAAGTACCGCTCCAATACCACTCTTGGAGGCATCTGTTTCCACCACAAATTGTTTATTGAAGTCAGAAACTGCTAGGACAGGAGCAGTAGTTAGAACATCCTTTAATTTGTCAAAATCCATCTGAGCTCCTGGACTCCATTTAAATTCACCTTTCTTCAACAAATCTGTCAAATCTTTACCAATCCAAGCAAAGTTATGTACAAACTTCCTATAGTAACCAGCAAGACCTAAAAAACTTCTCAATGCTTTAACACTAGAAGGAACATGCCATGCTTTAATAGCTTGAATCTTGCGAGGGTCTGTTTCTACCCCTTTTCTAGAGATAAAATGCCCCAAATACTCAATCTTTTCCATAGCAAAATTGCACTTACTAGCTTTATCATACATCTGGTTGATCTTCATAAGTTCAAAAACTTCTTTCAAATGTTGCCAATGATCACTTGTAGTTTTGCTGTAGACAAGTATATCATCAAAGAAAATTAAAACATACTTTCTCAATAAATGATTGAAAATGTCATTCAGCCACCCTTGAAAAGATGCTGGAGCATTAGTAAGGCCAAAATGCATCACTAAAAACTCATAGTGACCAGTGTGTGTTTTAAAAGCTGTTTTGTACACATCTTCATGAAATAATCTCATTTGATGGTAACCTGCCCGCAAATCAAGTTTATTAAAGATGGTAGCCCCAACCAATTCATCAATCAATTCCTCCACTACTGGTATTGGAAATTTGTCCTTAATAGTTCTCTTGTTTAACTCTCTATAATCCACACAAAGCCTTCATGTTCCATCTTTGTTTCCAACCTAAACCACAGGTGAAGCAAATGGACTGCAACTCTTTTGAATGATCCTTCTTCCTAACATTTCCTGAATACTTTGATCAATAATATCCTTTTGTTTGATAGGATACCTATATGGTCTAATATTAACAGGCTTTGCATCACTTTCCAATGGTATTCTATGATCAAACACACCTCTTCAAGGTGGCAACTCTTTTGGTTCTTCAAACACACAAGAATATTGCTCCTTCAAAGCAATCACTTCTGCAGGTTTCACTAATTCAGTCTTCAAAGAAAATACTTCTACAGGTTCCACTGATTCAGTAATACCCAACTGAACTTCATCAGTTATTAATGCAAATGCCCTAGTGGTACTACTATTTTCAACTGAAAATTCAGTGTCCACTTGCTTGAGCTGCATAAAACACAATTGAGATGCATTATTCAACATTTTTTGAGTTAGTCCCCCTTTTACTACTTTAAGTTTCTTTGGGATCACCCTCTTCAACTGAATCACTTTCCCTTGAAATTCAAACTGCATCAGTAACTCTTTGAAATCCCAAGATACAGCCCCCAATGTAGACAACCATTGCACTCCCAAGACTATATCACAACTCCCCAAAGGAATGAGCAACACATCTGCTTGAAATTGTAGTCCATTTAATTTCCAGAGAATTGTTTCACCATCTGTTGACAAGCAATATGATTGCCATCTGCAACAACAGTTACATCCTGAGTAACAATATTATGCATCCCAACCCCTAGTTTCTTAGCAACCTCAATATCTAAGAAATTATGGGTACTTCATGAATCAATTAAGATATGCAGTGGTTGATTCTTAGTTAGCCCTTTTACCCTCATGGTTTGAAAATTCTGATTGCCTGATAATGCATTAATTGAAATACATGGATATATCTATCATTTCCTCCTCTTGATCACTTTCTTCTAAATAGTCCTCATCCCTGTCATAAGGTATTTCAACAGTAAAGAGTTGTGACTCCTTAAACTTACATTTATGACCCCTCACGTACTTCTGATCACAGTAGTAACACAACCCTTTAGCCAATTTTTCTGCCGTAACCTCTGCATGAATGTATTTGAAGGGTCTTGACTGCTCTCTAGGGACCACATAATTAAGAGGTTTCATGTGAGGAGTAGGGAGTAAAGGTGGTTTATTATGATTCTGGAGGGATACCATAGGAGTAATCTTGTTATTAGCATATACCGGAAATGTTGATTTAAGATTTTTACCACTATTGGCAGCTAATGCTTCTTCTTGCAACCTAGCATATCTGATTGCCTCGGTAACATTAGTGGGCTTAAAAGCTTTTACAAATGGCTTAATTTCTGGTTTCAACCCTCCCACAAAGGTATCAAGAATATAAGCATTTGGTAGCCTATGATTCTGCTGAAACATAACAGATTTCAGACTTTCAAACTCATCAATGTAATTTTCCAAAGAAGTTGTTTGTTGCAATCTGTTAAATTGCTCAACTACACAATCCCCCAATTCATCCCTAAATCTAGCATCCAAATCCATTATAAACTAACTCCAAACCACATTTCTTCTCACAAATAGATAATCAGAAACCCACACTTCAGCCTTATCAATCATATACAAAGAAGCCAAATCAACCTTTTGTTCATCCGGAATTTTACACAAACCAAAATACTTATCACATTTTTTCACCCAATTCTTCGAATTAGATCCATCAAACTTTGGGAATTCTAGTTTCGGAACATAACCTAGAGGTCGATTAGAGTTATTACCTGGAATCAGGGAAGGAATTTGAGATGTTGAAGCTGAATTAGGGTTTTGCATCTCTAAAATCAGTTTCATCAGATCCTCTGATCGATGTTGTTGTTCATCAATTTTCTTCTCCAGAACCTTAAATTGATCATCATTCGATGTAGACGCCATTAACGCTGCTGATTTTCTTGTCACTGGCGCCAGAATTGCCGTAATTTCTACTTTTAATACTCAAGAATTGAAAGATCTGCCCAGAATGAAGGTTCTGATACCATTGTAACCTGTATATTGAATTCACTAAGGAAATGTAACCAGTATAGCTATACAACAGAGATATAGATGAAAGAGATCAGAGAGAAAAAGAGAAAGAGATGAAAGAGATCAGAGAGATAAAGAGAAAGAGAGAGAGACTAAAATGTTTTCACATCAAAAACTAACTCCAAAATGAATACAGAAAGTTCTTTAAAAACAACTCAACAACTCTAACTAACTTTGGCGCCAAAAGTCTATTTGACTAACTTTGACTTTATAACCCCTAACAAGTTATTCTTATGGGTGCTGTTGAGGGATACCATGTTGCAGGAGGACCACTAGGTGAGATTGTTGACCCACTTTACCCTGGTGGAAGTTTTGATCCATTAGGCCTTGCTGAGGATCCAGAGGCATTTTCTGAGCTGAAGGTGAAGGAACTCAAGAATGGATGATTGGCCATGTTCTCCAGGTTTGGTTTCTTTGTGTTATAGCCAAAATTCGGTAATGGGTTTTTAGGTTAGGATCGGGTCAAGTATGAATTCAATTATGTTATTTTTTGTAATTAGGGTTAAGTTTAGTATTTGGGCTTGCCCTCATAGGGATAAGGACGCGCCCTCTTAGGTTGTCTATCCCTTGAGGGCGCGCCCTCACGATAATGATAACTCTACATGGATGGAAGACTTGACAGAATACTAACTTCATTTGACACAAGGAAGACTTAGTGCTTGTCCTCAAGGGGATGAGGACGCGCCCTTTAGGGCGTCCACCCCTTGAGGGCGCGTCCTCTTGGTTTGAAGTTGCAATTTGATAATGAAGGATGGTCCCTTTGCTTAATATTAGCAAATTATTGAAGAATTCCCTCCTAGGATGTGCCCTAGGAGGGGGATGTCCGTGGTTGAAGGCCTCCTCCTGTATTCAATGGGCGCGCCCTCATTGGGGATGTGGGGTTAATCTTGGTGTGTGCTTTGGGAGCTCTGTTCCTGTACTCAATGGGCGTGTCCTCATTGGGGAACTTTGGAGTAATCCTGCACTTTGCACCCAAACACTTGGGATCACTTGTCCTGCTATCTGGTGGGTGCTTCTCATTCGGGGGACAAGGATGCGTCTAGCATTTAAGGTAAGTCATGGTTATACCTGCGTCTATGAATTAAGGAAATAGCTGGTAATGGATAGGACTAGTCCTCGACGGGGGAAGTTTCCTTATCTATGAAGTCCTGACGTCATAGACGAGCCTTGGGCCTTTGTGACTAGGCCTTATCGTTAGACATTCCTAAAGTGAGCTAAATCTCTAAGTAAGGAAACAGATGGAAGTCCTATGTTCAAGTAAGGAAAGATAAGGAAGACATATGTTTAAGTATGGAAAGAATCCTATACATGGAAGGCGGTGGAAAAGTCTAACGTCTAAGCATGGAAAGGCAGCAGAAGACTTCGGATGGGCTCCGAAGATCAAAGACCAAGCCCATGGAGGAAACTTCCTCCTCAAGAACTACGTTGGCTTGATTCCCTATAAAAAGGGATACGTAGGCAAATTGTAAGGGGTCGAATGTTGAGAACTCTGAGGCAGCTAACATAAACCCTAAGCAATCTCAGCCACCAATCATACACAACCACCATACTCCGACGAATTTACCACCTAAGGACCACCGTTGTAGATCTTGATTCCGGCGAAGAACCCCAAACTTTGTTAATACCAAATTCCTCCGTTAACAAATTGGCGCTAGAAGGAGGGGCTGCTAATTAAGATCTAAATCTTTGGAGGAGAAGATGTCACAAAATCCCAACGAACGTCCTAGGGATGAGGTCTTATCTGAAGACAGTGAAGAGAACAACCATGCCCGCCCTGAGGAGTATGTTCCCCATAGTGTTCCAAATCCATCTTATGGAACACCTATCGTAGGGGGACGACCACCAGTGCTCATAAGTAATTCTGACTTGATGGAACAACTCTATCGCATGGGTGATGCCTTAAATGGCTTTGAAGCAAGACTGGATACGGTCGAAAGAGGCGAAGGAAGGGGTCGTGTCAGGCGACAACCCCATAATCACCATCGTACAGGTAGAGGCACCACGAGTCAAAGGAGGTTTCAGAATGTCACTCCAAGAAGGTTAGAGTATCAAGAGGATGGAGTCCCTATTGTTGAACTCCCCGATGATGAGACGGGCAGCCAAGATCAACCTAGGAGGGAACGGCGTCCATCTCCACACCCTCATAGGTCAGGGCGACCTGAAAGTGAAATTCGAAGGGCTGATGAACTCCACCGAGACCAAGAACAACGATTGAGCAGATTGAAGGATCGCCTTGGTATAAGACTTAATAATGATGATCTACGATTGTTGTTGGTCGAATGGCAGAGGGACAGAGAGGTAAGAGGGGAACAACCTCTTGATCCACAGTGTGAGCCCCCTGTTGACAGGTCGAGGCCCCATGGACAAGATCGTACTCAACCTCGCAGTAATTCAAGACGTAACTTAGAAGTGCAACCTCATAATCCACAGCGAGAGCCCCCTGTAAACAGGTTGAGGCCCCGTGATCATGAGCAAGCTCCCCAAGCAGAAGGGTCAGGAAGGAGAAGGGATAGCGATCGAAGGAATAGGTATGATGCTCCTTATCATGGAGGACCCTCTGGAGGAAGGGATCCACACATATCATCTGTCTCATCCCAAAGTAGAACAGGAGGAAGGCAGGAAGAGCCAAGGACTCGCCCTCACGGTCAGGAGGAGAGGACGCGCCCTAATAGCCATGAGGGCAGGACTCGCCCTCACAGTCAGGAGGAGAGGACGCGCCCTCCAAGTCCCAATCCGAGGATTCCAGAGACTCCTGCAGCCCAAGGAGAGACCCAGCCTCCTCAACCACCTCCGCAACCTCCGCCTACCGGTAATGTCCAAACCATCCCAGGTGTAGGAAGCTTCAATGTGGATGACCTGAAAAAACTTCTCACGCATCTTGAGGGAGGAAGAGTCACTTCAACGGCTCAAGCTCCTTCTCCATTCTCTGCAGCAGTAAGGGAGGCACAACTTCCAACAGGATACAGGAATACAACCAACGACTTACGCTTCCATGGGAATGCCGATCCTGTTGAGTTCTTGGGAAGATTCAATATAGAGATGGATGTATATCAAGTGCCTGACTTGGCTAGATGTCGTCTTCTGGCAGCAACTTTTAGAGAAAGTGCACAACAGTGGTTTCAAAAGCTTGGACCAGGTGTGATTACTTCATGGGAAGTTATGAAAACGTTGTTCCTGACAAAATTCCAAGCTACTGTGAAGTATGCCCCCCCAGTGACTACTTTGGCCAACATCAGACAGAAGGAAGGAGAAAGCTTGCAGTCATACTTCAAAAGGTTCAATGCTGAGTCTACCATGGTCAGAGGGGCAACCGATGAGTCACTAAAAAGTTTCTTGATTGCGGGACTCCAAGTTGGAACTGACTTCTGGAAGCACTTGCAGGGGAAGGACCCAGCAACATTAGCAGACCTCTTTGCCCAAGCTGAATACTTTAAGATCGTTGAGCAATCTCTTGCTGACAATAAAAAGTCCGACTCCCAAGGGAAAGGGAAAAGTTCTAAGAGGAAGGATAGGTCTCCAAACCCTGACTACCGGAGGAGAGGGTATAGTCCAAACAGGGTGAATGTCACTAATGCAAGGAGAGGTTGGACTCCACCAGACTACGACAGATTGAATAGATATCAAACAGGGAGTTATACGCTTGCTGCCTCTGTTGAGCATATCTTTGAGGTAAATAAGGACAAGGGTTTATTCAAGAAGCCAGCACCGCTATCCTCGTGGCAGAGCAAAGACAAAAAGAGGTATTGCTCATATCATGAATCTACCGGACATAATACCCACGAGTGTCGACAGCTCAAGGAAGAAATTGAAGAATTGATCAAGGCTGGATACCTAACTGACTGGATTGTCAGAGAAGTAAAAAAGCATAAAGACGACACTGACAGGAGGATGGAAAGAGAACAGGCTCCTGAAAGGGATGATGATAGATCTAAGGACGTTCAGTTTGCCCGGGCTGGAAGCATTCATACTATCTTTGGAGGACGTCATTTTGGTGGTGATAGTAACAACGCACTGGAAAGGTATGCCAGGGAAGCACGGCATAAACCCTTAACTAATGTGAACAGCTTGGAACTTAAACCTCCCAAGTTGTTCAGGGGGGAATCAGTAGATATTACATTTACTGAGGAAGAAGCAAGATGGGTACATCATCCTCATAGTGACGCCCTAGTCGTTGCCATACAAATTGGTCCTATGAATGTACACCGAGTATTTGTGGACAATGGAAGTTCGGTGAATATTCTCTACTACAGCACTTATAAGAAGTTGGGTTTGCCTGATAAGGATATTGTCCGAGAGGATGCTTGGATTTATGGTTTCACTGGAGAAGCTGTCAGAGTTATGGGTACAATTAAGCTCCCGGTTACACTTGGTGAAGGTCCTTTGTCCGTGACTCAGATGATAGAATTTATGGTATTGGATCAAGAATCTGCCCACAATGCTTTGGTAGGAAGGCCTTTGCTGAAAGAGATGAAGGTAGTTACTTCCATTTATCATTTAATAATGAAATTCCCTACTCCAAATGGGGTTGGCTCAGTTCGAGGGTCACAATATGATTCAAGGGAGTGCTATCATAGAACTGTAAAAGGTTTTCGTCGTAAAGGATTAGGAGGACGCGCCCTTCCCCAAGAAGATGCCCAGGGACTGCTCAAAAATTCTAAGGGAGAGATTCATGTTCATTACACGGTTCAAGAGCCAGAAGATGATGTCCCTCAGCTGAGGACGCGCCCTAAGATGTTGCTATGGGAGATGCCTCCCCTAATTGATGAACAAGAAAGAATTGTTGAGAGCACCTATACCCTTCAGGGCGCGCCCTCAAGGAAGGAAGAGTTTGTTGAAGATGCGCCCTCAAGGAAGGAAGAGCTTGTGGAGGACGCGCCCTTAATAGAGGAGGAATTCGTAGAGGACGCGCCCTCAAAGAGTGAAATACCTGTTGAAGACCCTCGTATGTTTGATCTTGATCTTGATCCAAGAATTCCTATCCTACAGGAGAAGACAGGTCCTGCAGAAGAAACAATCTCAATCCCGGTAGACGCAGCAGATCCCAGTAAGGTTCTCAAAATTGGATCACAGCTAAGCAATGAGTTGAAAACGGGCTTAACTAATTTTCTTATGACCAACCTGGATGTGTTCGCTTGGAGTCATGCTGATATGATAGGAATTGATCCTAATGTCATGTGCCATCATCTAAACATATATCCTAATAAGAAAGGAATGCGTCAGAAGCGGCGTGCAATCAGTGGAGAAAGGGCAGTAGCTTTAAAAGAGGAGGTCGACAGACTCTTGGATGTGGGTTTGATCAAGGAATCCTTCTATCCCGAGTGGTTGGCAAACCCGGTGTTGGTAAAAAAGCCTAATGGGAAATGGAGAACTTGTGTGGACTTCACGGATTTGAACAAAGCTTGCCCAAAGGATAGTTTCCCACTCCCTCGGATTGATCAGTTGGTGGATGCTACGGCTGGACACGCTCTCTTGAGTTTCATGGATGCTTACTCAGGGTATAATCAAATTCCCATGTATGGACCCGATCAAGAACATACATCCTTTATTACTGACAGGGGTTTATATTGCTATATTGGAATGCCCTTTGGTCTTATCAATGCAGGGGCAACATATCAAAGATTGGTGAATATGATGTTCAAAGAGCAGATTGGAAAAACTATGGAGGTGTATGTAGACGATATGCTTGTCAAGTCCAAGGACGCAGTAGACCACGTGAGGCACTTGGAAGAAATGTTTGGAATTCTGCGCAAGTACCGGATGAAGTTAAATCCTCAAAAGTGTGTCTTTGGTGTTGAGTCGGGGAAATTTTTAGGCTTTATTGTGAACCATAGAGGAATTGAGGCTAATCCGGAAAAGATCAAAGCACTCCTTGAAATGAAGTCCCCTACCAGTGTAAAGCAGGTTCAAAGCCTTTGTGGACGGATTGCAGCTCTAAATCGTTTTGTCTCAAAGTCTTCTGATCGTTGCAAAGAATTTTTCAAAGCCATTAGGGGGGTGGACAAGGATTTCATGTGGACTCCCGCTTGTGAAGAGGCTTTTCAGAAAATCAAGGAACAGTTAGGTAAGCCCCCACTCTTGGCCAAGCCCGTGGATGGTGAAGTACTGATTCTTTACTTGGCTATCTTGATTTACTCCATTAGTGCTGTGTTAGTACGAGAAGAGGATAGTTTGCAGTCACCAGTTTACTATGTAAGTAAGAGGTTGTTGGATGCAGAAACCCGATATTCTAGCATGGAGAAGTTAGTATATGCTTTGGTGCTGGCTGCACGCAAGCTACGTCCCTACTTCCAAGCTCATAAGATTGAAGTACGAACTTCTTATCCCATGAGACACATTTTACATAAACCTGAAGCTTCAGGAAGGATGTTGAAGTGGGCGATTGAGTTGGGACAGTATGATTTGGAATATGTTTCTCGAACGGCGATCAAGGGACAAGCCTTAGCCGATTTTATTCTGGAGTTTGAAGATGAGAGTATGGGACGAGAAATCATTCCGGTGCACCCTAACCCTCTCACTCAAGAGGCAAGCCCTTTGATAGAAGAGTATCCTTTTCCTTGGTGGACCATGTATGTGGATGGAGCAGTTAACAATGACGGGGCAGGTGCTGGAGTTGTCTTGACTTCTCCTGAAGGTCACCTTCTTATGAGTGCTATCAATTTCAAATTTTCGGTAACCAATAATGAAGCTGAGTACGAGGCATTGATTAATGGTTTGAAGTTGGCTTTGGAAATGAATGTGAAGAATTTGGTGGTGTTCAGTGATTCGAAAATGGTTGTCCAGCAGGTTGAAGGAGGGTTCCAGACTAGAGGACCAAAGACAGAGGCATATATGATGAGTGTACGTCGCTTGATTCGACAGTTCAACATAGTCAGACTTGAAGGAGTTCCTCGTGAAGAAAATTCCAAGGCCGATACTCTGGCCAGGTTGGGTTCCCAAAGAGACACGGTGTTGATGGGAGACATTCCATTGGAAGTTCAAGAAATTCCTAGTATCCCCGAGATGGAGCTAATGGTTGTAGATGAGGTACCAATGAAAACTTGGATGACTCCTATCCAAGAGTATATACAAAAAGGAATTTTACCCGATGATAAGGGGGAGGCCAGACGTTTGAAATACCAAGCGGCAAGGTATGTGGAATATGATGCGGTCTTATACAGGAGGGGTTTTAATCAACCCTTACTAAGGTGTGTTGACGGAGATGAGTGCAACTATGTCTTGAGAGAGGTTCATGAAGGAATATGTGGAAATCACTCGGGGGGTAGTTCCCTTGCTATGAAGGTGTTACGACAAGGATATTACTGGCCAACCTTGAAGGAGGATGCTATGAAGTTTACAAGAGCATGTGATCAGTGCCAACGCTTTGCAAACTACTCATCTATTCCTGCTACGACATTGACTTCAATGACGAGCCCTTGGCCTTTTGCTATGTGGGGAATTGATCTTATTGGAGAACTTCCTATGGCTAAGGGGGGTGTCAAGTATGCTGTTGTAGCTGTGGACTATTTTACCAAGTGGGCAGAAGTTATGCCCTTGGCAAAAATAACGGCTAAGAAAATCAAAGATTTTGTTTTTAATTCCATTGTGTGCAGGTTTGGGATTCCTTTCAAACTCATATCTGACAATGGGAAGCAATTTGACAGCAAGGAGTTAAAGAAGTTGTGTGAAGATTTGAAGATTAAGAAAGATTTTGCAGCAGTCTATCATCCTCAGAGCAATGGGCAGACTGAAGCTATCAACAAGATAATTAAGCACACGCTGAAAACCAAGTTGGAAGGAAGCAAAAGTAACTGGCCCGAGGAGCTACCTATGGTATTATGGTCTTACAATACCACACCAAGATCTACTACTGGAGAGTCTCCATTCATGTTGTCTTATGGCTTTGAAGCAATGGTTCCGGTGGAGGTCGGATCTGGATCATTCAGGAGGGATCACTATGACAATGAATCTAATGAGGTCAACCAACGGCTTCATCTTGATTTTCTGGAAGAAACACGTGCAATATCATCACTAAGATTAGCTGCATATCAGAAAAGAGTGGCAAGGTTTTATGATCGAAGAGTGAGGGTACGTCGTCTCAAGGTGGGTGATTTGGTGCTACGAAGGGTGATGCCTCATACCAGAATTGCCAGTCATGGGGTTTTTGGTGCCAATTGGGAAGGACCTTACAGGATCAAGTCTGTGCTTTGGGAAGGAACTTTTCACTTGGAAGATTTGGGTGGTAATCCTATACCAAGAGCTTGGAACGTGGAACATTTGAAGAAATACTATCAATAGGGAATGGTTTTGTACCCCCTATGTGATCTATCTAAATAAACTAGAAGAAATAAATTTCCTCCTAGTCTAGGGGGGTAGTGCATGTACATCCTACCTTGGATAGTTGAGATTTTCAAGTTTTTATTTCCCCAAAGAGCATTAGCCTTGGGACCAGTGTGGATTTCACACCGGAGCGCATTATTTATAAAAATCTTATCAAGAATTTTGAATTTAAAGATTATTATGTTTGTTTGAGTAATGTTTTGATTGCTTATTGAAGACGCGCCCTGGGATATTTAATGAAAGGACGCGTCCTAAATGATTCCTTAAACGTAATATACTTTCAGCAAATTAACAGGGATATAAACAAGCAAGGCAGTTAAGAAAAGCAAGCATACGAATAATAAAAGTTTGGAACAAAAGAGAGCCCAAGTTTGTTTACAACTTGCACAGCGTCAAAAGAGGGCCTGCACCTCAATATTAAAAGTCACAAGAAACTTAAGGCGCGTCCTTATCATTAGGACGCGTCCTTGGCAACATCAATTTTTGAAGAGTCGTGCTCTTGCTCGGTTGGGTTAGCTTCCTCTTGTCTTGGAGATGCACCATCAGAAGGCGCGTCCTGATCACCATCAGGTATAGGAGAAGCCTCTTCTAAGCCAAGAAAGATGCGTTTTACCTTAATTTCAGCAGCCTCATCGACTTTGAATTTAGAAATCCATTGCACGGTCTCTTCCCCAAACTTTGAAAAATCATAGTCAGGATCTTGAGCCAGAAACCCTGAAGCATAATTTCGGAAGCCTTTCATGAAGGACGCGCCTTCAATTTTCTTTTTCTCCTTTGCCCAACCATTTTCCTGGTCCTTCAAAAGCTCAGCTACTTGGTTGTTTAGATTGTTGATTTCTTCTTTAAGGCCATTGATAGTAGCACCAAGTCCATCTATGACTTCCTCCTGTGTCTTAATCTCATGATCATAGTAGTTTTTTGTCTGCAAAAGCTCATTTTTTAGTTTATCTAAGGCTTTACTATGATCATTGACCTGTTTTGAAAGCTTGCATTTTTCTTTTTCAAGGGCTTCAAGGCGCGCCCTATCTTTTTGGAGAAGGATTTGACGGTTAAGAGCAGAAATTAGCATCTCAGAAGAAGCCTTAATGATTGCTTCGTTTTCTTCTAAAGGATCCCTTTGTTTCCATTTGAGAACATCATCATCAGAAACAAAGGGAATAGATAAAGGACTTGAAGTAGCCGTGACCAGGGAAAGTGAGGATGGTTTTAATTTTTTCGAGGACGCGCCCTCTGTGGTGATAACCGCCTCAGGTTTCTCCTTTCTTTTTCTGTTTTTATCTTTTTCCAGATCAATTACTGTCTGGGGATGTGCAGTTTCAGCCACAGGTTTCTTAAGTTCTTTTCTATGAGCACGCGTCTTGGTCCTTTTAGTAACCCTCGCTGTGGGGGCACTCCCCATCTCAAGACCCCAACCGGCAGGAAGACCATCCATATCTGAAAAAGTAAAAGCTACATTATATTAGGACGCGTCCAAAGCAAGTGTAATAAATAAACAAACTTAATCAAGAAGTTTAATAAAGTACAATGGAGCAAACAAAATTCAGTAAACAAATTCATCCTGACTAAAGGGCGCGCCCTTAAAGGTTTGAGTACCTTTTTCAGATTTATCCTCGTATTCCTCTTCATCCTCGTCAGAGTCAGAATCTTTGCCACCTTTGATTGGCACCCCCCTTCCTAAACCGTTGGAAAGGGATAATGGTTCCAACTTCCTTTTTAAGAATCCCAACTCTTTTAAGATTCTCCTCAGAAATTAGAGTTTTTAGGTGGAATCTAGATGGGGGAAGGGCAAGGATCTTATCAGCTCTCTTCTTTGCTTCACCAAAGAGTTCTTTCGTATTTCTATTATCTACACGAAGTCAAGCAACGAATATAATAATAAAAGGCGCGTCCTAAGTAAGTGAATTAGTTGAAAATAAAAAAGAAGGCGCGTACTTACTATAGTTACAATTGAACACTACTCTGATTCTCTCTACGTTCCAAAGATAGAAGAATGGTTCTTTCCAGTTCTTCTCGTGACTAACCTTCCCATTGGAGAAACCAATTCGGTTATGCTTATGCTGTGGTGTTAGAAAGAAGTATCCTTTTGAACTTTTTCTGATGGCAAAGAAATAGCTGAATTCCTCCATTGTTGGTGGAGTGGAGATTCCTTCGTCATTATATAAAATAAATAATGCAAGTGCTAGTTTATAAGAATTTGGAGAGAGTTGGATGGGGGCAATGTCATACCACTGGAGGATACTTTTGAGATAAGGGTGAAGGGGCGCGCCCACTCCCAATGCCATCAACTTGGGAGAAGTCACCATTCTAGGTGTTTTGAAGGGTTCGGGCCATTTGAAGATGCGTGGCCTCATAAGGGAAGGAGGACGCGCCCATTTGCCCTCCATCTGATAATAAGTCATACTCCAAGTTATCTCCTCAATAGAAACGGTGGATGACATGGCAACACAAAATAACTTGTTGTTTTGCTTTCTTAATCTTCTTTTCTCGGCCTCTGAAAGCGTATCCTTGTATTGGCCCCAATCGAGGTCAATTTCTTCCTCAGCGATTTCAGGATGAATGAATGGAATAGGGGAACTCTCAGGAGGGAACGTACGATCATCTTCGTCTATATGAGGATATGGACTATCCGAGGACGCGTCTTCACAATTAGATTCTGTTTCAGAATCGGACGCGCCCTCAGAGTTTGACGATTCAATTTCTTTTCCTCTTTTCTGTCGAAACATAGTGGCCTCTGTATCTTCTATGACGTCATTACCCTCGTCTATAACCGGTTTAAATTGTTGAGGGCGCGTCCTACTATGATGGCTTGTTACTTCCAAATCCAGATCATCAACATGTGGAAGGGATGAGTTTGAAGTTGAAGGGGATGACATGATTTCTGTGTCACCTTTGAAAGGAGATGCTTCGCGTAATTGTTCTATCGCTTGGGTATGGAAAGATCTGATTGAAGAAGAGCTTTGTGCTGGAAAGGAGATTGAAGGGGGGGAATAAATTCCCAAACGTTTGTTGAAGTCCTTGAAGGGATGAAACGGGGAAGACGCGCCCTTACCCTCCAGCTGAAAAGAGAAAGGAAAAGATGGTAAGGACGCGTCCTGTAAAGAAAATATTATAAATGGGAAGATAATTCGTCATGGGTGAATAAGATAACAGGGGTGCGCCTTAACAATATTAACGTAATTAGTCCTCAGTTGCATAAAGACGCGCCCTAAGTCCACGAATCATAGTTGAAGCGACAGAAACACAATTTAAAATCAAATTATGACAAATAAAGATCTGACACTGATAGATACAAACATACATACACGCATTTCATCAAGAACGCAAAAAATAGGCTTAACAGTCATATTCTCGATTTGATCTAAATATATGGTAAAAACATGAAATGATGGTATGAAATCGTACCTTTGAAGTTGCTGAAGAAGAATCGGGAAGAAAAACGTTCAAAAACCGAAGATTTGGCCGGATTTTTGCTTGAAAAGACGAACTGCGGCGACTAGGTTTTTCTTTCTGAGAAGAGTAAAGTGAAACGTGGAAAGCGACTTTTAGGTATTTATAGAGGAAGCTGCGCCTAATGGAAGACAACTGTCAACGCACGTGCCATCATATGGCAAAGTCAGGACGCGTCCTGCGTAAAGACGCGCCCTAGGCAACAGAAATTGGGATTTTTTGACGAATAAAGAAATTCAATGTATCGTTTTTAACTTCACACTGAATTGGGGGGTAGTTGTTATAGCCAAAATTCGGTAATGGGTTTTTAGGTTAGGATCGGGTCAAGTATGAATTCAATTATGTTATTTTTTGTAATTAGGGTTAAGTTTAGTATTTGGGCTTGCCCTCATAGGGATAAGGACGCGCCCTCTTAGGTTTTCTATCCCTTGAGGGCGCGCCCTCACGATAATGATAACTCTACATGGATGGAAGACTTGACAGAATACTAACTTCATTTGACACAAGGAAGACTTAGTGCTTGTCCTCAAGGGGATGAGGACGCGCCCTTTAGGGCGTCCACCCCTTGAGGGCGCGTCCTCTTGGTTTGAAGTTGCAATTTGATAATGAAGGATGGTCCCTTTGCTTAATATTAGCAAATTATTGAAGAATTCCCTCCTAGGATGTGCCCTAGGAGGGGGATGCCCTAGGAAATAGCTGGTAATGGATAGGACTAGTCCTCGACGGGGGAAGTTTCCTTATCTATGAAGTCCTGACGTCATAGACGAGCCTTGGGCCTTTGTGACTAGGCCTTATCGTTAGACATTCCTAAAGTGAGCTAAATCTCTAAGTAAGGAAACAGATGGAAGTCCTATGTTCAAGTAAGGAAAGATAAGGAAGACATATGTTTAAGTATGGAAAGAATCCTATACATGGAAGGCGGTGGAAAAGTCTAACGTCTAAGCATGGAAAGGCAGCAGAAGACTTCGGATGGGCTCCGAAGATCAAAGACCAAGCCCATGGAGGAAACTTCCTCCTCAAGAACTACGTTGGCTTGATTCCCTATAAAAAGGGATACGTAGGCAAATTGTAAGGGGTCGAATGTTGAGAACTCTGAGGCAGCTAACATAAACCCTAAGCAATCTCAGCCACCAATCATACACAACCACCATACTCCGACGAATTTACCACCTAAGGACCACCGTTGTAGATCTTGATTCCGGCGAAGAACCCCAAACTTTGTTAATACCAAATTCCTCCGTTAACACTTTGTACAGGTAATTGTTACTGGAAACGGCGCACTAGAAAACCTAGCTGACCAGCTGGCTGATCCTGTGAACAACAATACCTGGGCTTTTGCAACTAACTTTGTACCTGGAAAGTGAGGAATAGTTTTTGAAATTGCTGTAATTTGTATCAATGTACTTTATATATTAGCAGTGCATGTTATTATCTGAATTTGTACGATGTAATGAAGAAAGGTGTGAATTTTACACTATTTGTATGCGCCCATACTTTACTAACTAGTACTTTTTTGGATCTTGTTTCCTTTTGGGATTTTGTAACTATGCGGTCCGTTTGCCTCAAACCAACATGAAACTTCCTATATAGCAATTTTGTAGCGAAAAGTGTTACAGATATTGCAAAGACTTGGTATAAGCTGTAGGCTAGTTGAGGAGATATATTCCTTATTGTTTTTTCACGACCTATGTGTCAAGAAGCTGAAGGTTCACTCGACTTTCTGAATCCCATTCTAAGAGCTTCTAGCTTCTCCATTCGTCATGCAACAGTATTAGGCATTCAGTCATCTACCAAGTGTCCCGTTTTTAACCTTCATCTCAAGCAAATATTTTTTGCAAATAGTTGAAACAGGAACCTGTCAAAGGTAAGATGAAAGTCCATATATATATGTACGAAATTTTCAAGTTTTTTTTCCCCAAATCTCTTGTTCTTCTTGTGAGTCATCATGTTTAGCTACTGTATTTATATTGTCATTTCTAATTGCGAACTGTAATGGGTAGGGTGGAAAGGAGTTTTTGGGTTGCGAAAGGTGTCTTGGAAAATGGCAATTGAGAAACACCCCTTGCACACACCAATTGTTCCGTATCACGCCAGTATTGCAAGGCTTTATATTCACCATTTTTATGTCCTCTGGGGTGGCCAACCATCCATTTTGATATCCTCCAACTCCAGAGATCCTTGGGTTAGATAGCGGTAGTGCCCAGTGTACTAGCAGTAGTGGCTACATTATTACAACGCAAAGGCTCATGTATCTTTCAACAGAACAACATCTGTTATGTACCAGTCTGGGTACATAAAAGTAGGTTTCCCATAAATGTAATTATATTCCCATAAAACACATTACATAAATTAAAATAATGTTTCCCATAATGTCTGGGTAATAACGCCTACTTTTCCAACAAAGTGCCAGAGTCTTGATTAGATCCGACAAATTTGACATTTGTCTCCACTTTAATCTTGGAACTGAATCAAAGATTAGCTTTGATAGATGATGAAAGAGGATAATGTATTTGGGTAAAATAACTGTTTGCGCAAGAGATATAACCTTTTGCTGAATACAATGTGTCAAGAACAAGTTTTTCAAATTTAAGAAATAAATGCTACTTGAAAATGAAAACCACGACAAAGATCACTTTTACAGATAATTAAGATTCAAGATGCAGTCTGTTTAGTTTGAGAGGCAGCATTTCTGGTTTGTCCTTTCTTTGATCTACCATCTTCTGTGATCCCATTCTGTGCTGTCATTTTGCTTATCTTTGAAAGCGAAGACAGCACCTCATCCATGTCAGGACGACCCTCTGGCTCTTGGCACGTGCATAATAAGGCTAATTTTAGGATTTTTCCTAGTTGCTCTTGCGTAGAGATATCTGGAAGTAACTGAGAGTCTACTACTTGAAGCAATCTTTCGATTCCATCTGCGAAAGCATTTTGAACTAGTTGAGGCAAGGTGATTGGCTGTCCATTCTCTTGAGAAAGCCCAGTTGGACGTTTTCTTGTGAGGAACTCCATCACTATCACGCCAAAGCTAAAAACATCTACTTTTGTTGTGACTTTCCTCATAAATGCATATTCTGAAACAATAGAAAGCATTTTAAATTGAAGGATTCACCGCGGAAAATAGGTAGTGGTGACTAGCTGATAGGGAAAGAGAGAGTAACAATATTGCTTATATCTTTTCGTGATGCGAGGTGGCTATGATGTGCGTGTGTATGTGGTCTAGTACTTTTAAGTGTTGCTTAAGCTTCTTACTCTTTTTTTTGAATCAATTGAACAAGTCCAATGCTAGATGAAAAATAACTATAATTATTGCTCTAATATAGCATCAAAAAATGGTTTTTGGTGGTAAAATAAAAGTTGCACTCTAATGCTAGTTTCATAACTAGTTTCGAATTTACATAACTCTTTTAACTTTTACCTAATTCAATATACGTTTGGCATTTGAATATGTACAATGCAACAATTTTTTAACTTTTCCCCTCCATTTCTAGTTATGGATGATGTCGCAAGGATGGATGGTTTCAAATATAGACCCAAGGATGCATATATGCATATTTGCATCCAAATACGAAACCCCTTTGGAGTTGAGTTTTATTGCATTTGGTGCTATAACATAGCAATAGAACCAAGTATAGCATTGCATTGGACTTGCTCTAACAAATTGATATATCTTTGCCAGCATACTTTGAAAATTAATTTTGATTCTAATATGTTCAGTTTCTCAGGTCAATATAGATTGAAGATATGCCAATTGGAACTGCCTGATCTAGAATACGGGCATGATAGACCTAGATATGTATTAAATGGAAACTCAAAAATTTGAAGATGAACAATATTATCAGGGCAGAGATGAGAGGTACCTGGTGCCAAGTAACCAATGGTTCCTTCAAAGGCAGATACTGAGGAAGAGCTGCTACTGTTTAAATCAATATCTAGAATTCTGGCTGTCCCAAAATCACTCACATGGACATCCCACTCTCCATCAAAAAGAACATTGGATGGTTTAAGATCACAGTGGACTATGGGAAAATCATAACCTGAATGCAAGTAAGCCAGACCCCTCGCAATTGAGACTAAGACATCAATCCTCTCAGACAGGGTCCATCGTACTTGATCCACCCCTGAATCATGTATAATTGTCTCCAAGTTGCCATTTTCCATGTATTCTAACACTATTGCCTTCAGCCTCGAACTCTCCCATGCGTAACCAATTAGCTTCACCAAATTTTTGTGTTTTAGTTTACCAAGTGTCTTGAGTTCCCTGTTGAAGCTCTTTTCAGTTGTCACAGCAAACTGGTGCACCTTCAAATTCTTTACAGCTATAAGCTGTCCATCTGCCAGTGTACCCTTGTACACAGTGCTTATACTACTTGATCCCAATATGTAATCCTCATTAAACTGATTCGTAGCATCTTCCAATTCTTTTGGATGGAACCTCTTGAGGATCGATTTTGAAGTGTAATTTGGTGCTGCATCTTCCGGCTCTTTTGTTTGGATTTTTCTCATGCATCTACGAAACAGTGGAATTGCTAATAGAAAGAGCATGATTACACCAAAAGATCCTACTGAAGCAAGAATTATCACAGTCTTTCTGGATAGACCGTCTTTTGATTTCTTCTGGTTAGTGCATGTGTTAAAAAATTTGCCTCCACAAAGGGATGGATTACCTTGCAAACTGGTCACACTTATGTTCTTAAAAGGACCAGTCTCTGGAACACGTCCTTCAAGTTGATTGAAAGACAGGTTGAGATATTTCAAGGTAGATACATTGGAAAATTTGTCAGGTATAGTACCAGTGAAATTATTCTGAGAAAGATCAAGCGAGCTAAGATTCCTTAGACTTGCCAAATTTTCGGGCAGTGGCCCATCTAACTGGTTGCTTGAAAGATTCAGGTCGGTAAGCACAGTGAGGAAAGTGAAAGTATCTGCTGGAATTTGACCAGATAGTTTATTATATGACAGATCAAGTGAGAACAAATTTCTGCAGCCTTTTAGTGCAGAAACACTTCCTGAGATATTGGTATTTGAGATGTCAATGGCTTGTACCGCTTGTAACATTCCCATTTCAGGTGGAAGTCTTCCAGAAAATGAATTGTATGAGAGGTTGAGATATGTTGACATAGTTCTCATGCTTGAAATCACTGTTCCTGGAATGGATCCTGTGAGATTGTTGCGTGAGAGGTCCAAGGTCATCATCTTATTGAGTCTTGCCATGCTTTTAGGTATTTCCCCAGAAAGCTTGTTTTCACTGACATCCAAGCGTGACAGTTGTTCGAGCTTCGAAAGAGCATCTGGGATGGGTCCCGTGAACTTGTTATTGTTCAACGATAGCACATACAGGTTTCTGAGCTCGAAAATACTCTCCGGAAGTAAACCTTCCAGAAGGTTGTTTTTCAGTGAAAGGCCTTGGAGGAGACTGAGCTTTGACAGTTCAGAAGGAACTTGGCCTGAGAATTTGTTTGTATGGAGGGATAGTGTAAGCAGTTGACTAAGATTCCCAATTTCTTTAGGAATCCTTCCCCAAAATGAATTTTCACTAAGAAGCAGATTTTTGAGGCTTCCAATGCTTGGTTTCAGCAATCCAGTGAAATTGTTTCCGCTTAAAACTAGCGTACTAAGACTTTTGCACTTGAAGAGATCATCAGGAATGTCTCCAAACATCTGAGAACCTTCGAAACTTAGAATTGTGAGGTTTGGCAAATTTCCAAAGCCATGTGGAATTTTTCCCGTCAGATAATTGGTGGACAAACCTATGTTAAGAAGCTGTGTGCAGTTGGTGATACTGGGAGGGAGGATACCTTCAAGAAGATTATTGTTTAAGACTAAGTTCTGTAACCTGTGTAGTGCCCCAATGTTTGACGGTAATGATCCCGTGAGAAGATTGAAGCTCATAGACAAATAAGTTAGATTCGTCAGATTTGTTACTGACGGAGGGATTTGACCGGTAAACATATTGTTATGTAGCATCAGTATATTCAGTGATGCCAGAGAATCAATGTTGGAAGGTACGCTTCCACTTAATTCATTACGTGAAAGTTGCAGATTGACTAAAGATTTTAGCCGGAAAAATGAGAGTGGAAATGTAGAATTTAAGTTGTTATCATATAAACGTAAGACCTGTAAACTTGACAAATTTCCTAGAGCACTCGGAATGGCTCCAGTTAGATGATTGCCATATAAGTTTAGCAAGACAAGATTGGTACACTGGCCTAGTTTTTTTGGAATTTCCCCAGTGAGGGAGTTGGAGAAGAAGTGAAGTGCTTGTAACTTTAACAAGTATCCTACTTCTGGGGGAATTGAACCGGATAACTTGTTCTCACTCAGGTCAAGTTCTTGAATATCTCTAAGTCTACCAATGGATGCAGGTATTGAACCTGTTAAACTATTATCATTAGCTATAAACATCTGTAGATTTACCAAATTACCAATGTTAGATGGGATTTCACCAGTGAGATTGTTATAGTTTAGGCCAAGAGCCAACAGTGCTGTGCAGTTAGTTAAACTTTCTGGAATGCTTCCATTCAAAAAATTATTTCCAAAGTCGGCAGACTGCAGATTTTTAAGGTTTCCTAGCTCTGGTGGAATTAATCCCGCAAGTAAATTCTGATAAAAGATAAGATCAGTAAGCTGCGAGCAAAAGCCTAGTTGTGACGGAATGTGACCAGTGAATGAGTTTAAAGTTAGATCAAGAACCTGGAGACTAGTGAGGTTTCCAAGGTATGGACTGACTGAGCCCTCAAGCTTCATTTGAACAAGTGAAATCGAGATGACTTGTTTGGATGAAGGTTGACACTTGATTCCAGTCCAGTTGCAATGATGGCTCGAGTCATTCCAATCCTGAAGAGCACCAAGGGGATCCTTCGTAACGGAATTCTTGAATGCTTTCAATGCTTGAATCTCCACTTCCAAGCTTGGTTCTGCAGTAAGTACAGTCTCAACTAGTACTAAGAAAACAAGAAGGGCTATAAAGCTAGCATTTTGTATGAGTTTCACCATTGTTTTACTTGTGTTGAAATAAACTGGTAATGAGCTATGTATAAATAATGTTTTCTAAAACATGTGCGTTGTAAGTTCCTTAAGTGCAAGACTTGTACTGACTTTTTAGTGTGAAAAGGATCATGATTATAGCGATTTTGTGTATCTGTAACTTGAGAGTGCATCTAATTATGGATTAGTCTAAAACATATATTTAATTAGTATAATGCACTTGTAATCTTTGATATGATTTTTGGATCAGCTGGAAAATCAACCAACTTATGCTTGATTAACTTACAATCAAGTAATAAAGTAGTATTACCGTGTCTAATCTTGATTAAGTCTTAACAAAACCATCAAAGTCAAGGATCAAAACCACAAAACAGGGATTAAGTTTTTGCTTGACTACTTAACTAAGGGAGGTGTATTCAATTGGGATTTTAAAAGATTTTTATGAATTTCTGTAATCTTGGTGTATTCATTCTAGATTTTAAAAAATGCTTTAAAATTTTGTGGTATTCAATAAGGATTTCAAAAAGTCTTTTAAAATCTGAGTGTATTTAAAATCTAGTTGTATTAAATATGGATTTTAAAGAATACATTAAAATCTTGTGGTATTCAAAAGTCCATGGACTTTTTTTTATTTGATAAAGTTGTAGATTTTTTCAAGGATTTGCTAGTGTATTTTGCATGTCTTGAAATCTTGTTAAAATCCATGAGATTTTGAAGGATTTGTCGGAAACTCCACTTAAATCAGCAAGACTCTACGAGATTTTACACAAACTCTACCAAAATCTACGTAAAATTAAAATCAACAACAATCTGTTAAAATCTACAGATTTTTATCAATCCATTAAAATCTAAATTGAATAAATCCCTCTAAATAAATAGTGTCAACTAGAGTACACAGTTTGTCAGCATAGAATTTTATTGGCATTCTTTAATTTTCTCACTGGACGTATCCCATACTAAGAAACTGCATGCTGGAAATATTTGAGATGAGTTGAAACTTAACTAAAAAACATGAATATATCTGAAATTATAAGATTAGTTTGTATTTTTAGGTTCGGTTAGCCCTTGTCTGATTCCGCCATTTATAAAACTTGATCCAGAAACTTTAACCTATAAGTTAAAAAAAATGTTATACTACCATCGACAGTACTGTGAGATCTTGGATAAATGTAAATGGGTATGGACAGCGTCACGGATCCAGTAACGAATACATCCATATATGAAAGTGAAACAGAACCTGTGAAGAATAAAAGCCCTACTACATTGTGCACTAACGCGGCATTAGAAAAGGAAAATGATTGTGCCAATATAATACATACAAGTTGTTAAGACAAGATAAGCACAAGCTAATTATACATTACTCGCTGATAACCCGTGCCCGAATATGAGTTCATATTAAAATATTAATATTGATAAATTATTAATAATTATTATTAAAAAATGTATTTATCGAGAATTGAATGATAAAAATAATACAATAAATAACCACTATTTAATTATTTAGTTATAAACAATTGAATTGTGGATAAAGCTAAAGAAATTAAGGTAAATAAATAAATTTTGTACGATTGCGTAGCTGCAAGGAATTGAACCCTCGATGAATCTAATGAATTTAAAGTGAATAAATAAATATTATATAATTACGTAGTTATAAGGAATCGAACCTGAATGAAGCTAAATAATTTAAAGTAAATCAATCTTGTAAAATAATGTAGTTGCGAGGAATCGAACCCACATTTATTTAGTGATAACCAAATTTGGTACTTTTGGTACTTTGGTACTTTAGTACTGCGCGCCATTTTCACATTGTTTTGTTTATTAATAAAGAGTATAGATTGGATAACTGGTAAGAAACGAGTCAGCCTTATGTAACTGCAGTAGTAATACAGCACAAGTGCAGAACACTTACAGAGTCTTAACATACATATATATATATATATATAATGCTCGTGACATTGGAACTAATAGTAATAAGGTTAACTAAAATGTTTTGATTCCAATACATAAGGTTAACAGTATGCCATTCTAATAGTCAGTTTGGTTGGTAGTTTTTGACATTACAATTCTTAAAATGGTTAGTAGAGACAAGGTAATTATCTGGTACTATTTTTTAAAAAAAAAAATTACATGATACAAATTACGGATTTTATCTTCCGAATTATTAAGTGAAAAATTAATTTAATAAAATAAATAAGACTACAACTTTGGTTACATCTTGCTAGTCTTGATTCATTTTCTGAATTAAAGGTTCACATATTATAAGTTGGAACAACTCAACTAACCAAGATGTTACTCACTTTGTGAAATGCTGGATATGCATGCATGCTTGTCACAGCAATAACCTGAGGATTCTAGTTAAGGTAAACTGACATGAACCATATGGAAACAATTGAAGTCAAGAATCAACACCACAATACTAGGATTCAACTTCTGTATGACTTTAGAAACTGTCAACTCAATCTGATGATATGTAGTAATTCACTTCTTCATTTCTTTGATCAAGAAATAGATCGACTTCTTTAGTGTTTTAAATTAATATATTTGGGCCGGCCCAGTCTATTGTAATTGTCGTAGTTATCTAGTGACATCAGTCCAGAACTTTACTACTACTAGCTGGTAGCTGCAGCATGCAAAGCAGAGGCGGAACTAAGATATCGAAATAGCGGGGATTAATATGAATTATCAATCATTTTCAGATATTAACCGGGGCTTAAAACAAAATTTATGCTGATTTTTAACTAAAATATTCGGGGCTTGAAAAAAATTTCTCTTTTTGAGCTTAACCGGGGCTTCAGCCTAGACTAGCCCTCCTTGGTTCCGCCCCTGCTGCAAAGGCAAGGCTCATCTATACTCTGTTTCAGCTTACAGTTTGACATTGCACTGCTAGTAAACCAGCTTTTGGTGTTCAACTGCTTCTTGTGTTGCAATTTTCTGCTGTTGCTGCTGGAAAAAAATTCATTGCTGAAATTGTTTTGTCACTTACTCGTTTCAAAACCAAACCGGACTGGAACCACATCATTTAAAAACGAAACGAGCTTATTATTAACCGAACCATAACAATGATGTTTGATTCGTTTTAGGCTCCTATTTAAAAAAACTGCACATTATAATTTCGGTTCGGTTTTACAGTGTAAACCCCAATAAGATGTGACAGGAACACACATACACAATTAAGGTTCCTAAATCCTTGTATCAGACAATCAACCTTAATGAAAATGAGAAACATATGTCTAACTTCTTGAATTGTTTTACCGGCTATAAATTATTTTATCCTTTTCTTCATGCACCACATAAACGGACAACTTTTCTATATCTATCAATCTAATATTTAACACTTAACTGGGAAATTAAACTTGAGTTATTACCATCATCTAATAACAACTAAGGCGATCAATGGTCTGGAGTGCTAGATTGTTCCAAGTTCATGCATATTTCGGTTCGGGCATGCCAATACAGTATTTATTTTACACCATTAGTTGTCAAGTTCGCAGGGACGAGAAATATCAATTGTACAGACAAGAGGCCAGAGACTCAGAGGTAGCTTCATAGTAATACAACTTTAGAAATATATCGTCAGTTGTTACTATTGGTTTATTAGCTTCCTAGATTCCACACAACTGTCAAATGTTACACTAGTTTGGTTAATAACTTGTTTTACATGACCAAATTACCCAAGGTAAGAATACAACGTTTAGTTTTGATTTTCAAGTGAAGGTTTTAATACTGTTTTTTGAGATAATAGAATCAGTTGATGGTGAAGGCCATGAATTTTCAACCAGTCACATAAGTGGTCATTAATCACACTCTTCTTGAATATATCATAGTCACACAATGGTACACATAATAATTCCACAAGTGGATAGCTTACCCAGAATTATAGAATGCATTCTCTAATAATATCATCAACCAATGAGAGAACAGCAATAGATCCTCAAAGATAATCACCCATATTCTCCCATTCATATATATATGCCATCATACAGAGCATTCAAGTACTCAAGCTAACAGCAATCTTTATACAATACACTTTCTTCAAGCACTACATTTTGAGCTCATTTTTTGCAATGGCTGCTTCAACAATGGCCCTTTCTTCTCCTTCTTTTGCTGGGAAGGCTGTTCAAGTGGCTCCATCTTCTTCTGAGCTCTTTGGAAATGGAAGAGTTTCTATGAGAAAGACTGTCAAGAAAGTCACAGTTTCTGACAGCCCATGGTACGGCCCAGACAGAGTCAAGTACTTAGGCCCGTTCTCTGGTGAAGCTCCATCCTACCTTACTGGTGAATTCCCAGGTGACTATGGCTGGGACACTGCTGGACTTTCTGCTGATCCCGAGACCTTTGCCAAGAACCGTGAGCTTGAAGTTATCCACTCCAGATGGGCCATGCTTGGTGCTCTTGGCTGTGTTTTCCCAGAGCTCTTGGCCCGTAATGGTGTCAAGTTTGGCGAAGCTGTATGGTTTAAGGCCGGTTCGCAAATCTTCAGTGAGGGTGGACTCGACTACTTAGGCAACCCAAGCTTGGTCCATGCACAGAGCATCTTGGCCATCTGGGCTACCCAAGTTATCTTGATGGGTGCTGTGGAGGGCTACCGTGTTGCAGGAGGGCCACTAGGTGAGATTGTTGATCCACTTTACCCTGGAGGAAGTTTCGACCCATTAGGCCTCGCTGAAGACCCTGAAGCATTTGCTGAACTGAAGGTAAAGGAGCTCAAGAATGGAAGACTTGCCATGTTCTCCATGTTCGGGTTCTTTGTTCAGGCCATCGTCACAGGAAAGGGTCCATTGGAGAACCTCGCTGACCACCTTGCTGATCCAGTTAACAATAATGCTTGGGCCTTTGCCACCAACTTTGTTCCCGGAAAGTGAGAGATGCAAATTTAAGTTTTGAGACCGTGGAATGTGAGTCTTCTGGTTCTTATATGTGAGAGTTGGGTGATGTAAATAGAAGCATTATATTTGTAATGAATGAGAAGTTTATTGTTACTGTTACCATTACTAGCTTATAACCAGTATAAGTCGGGTCAAGTATAAGTCGACATTAAAATATTAGTATTAATAAATTATTAATAAGTATTATTTAAAAATGTATTTCTCGAGAATTGAATGATAAAAATATACAATAAATAAATAACTATTTAATTATGTAGTTATAGACAATCGAACTGTGCATAAATCTAAAGAAATTAAAATAAATAAATAAATCTTGTATGAAACTATTGAATTTAAAGTAAATAAATAAATCTTGTATAATTATGTATTTGTAAGGATTCGACCCTGGATGAAGCTAAATAATTTAAAATAAATAAATCACGTATAATTATGTAGTTGCGAACTTTGATACTTTAGTACCGCGCGCCATTTTCATATTGTTTTGCTTATTAATAAAGAGTATAGATGTATATATTGTGGCTTTTTGTCATCATCTTAATGTTTTCTCCCATCAAATTGTATTTTGGGTAAACTAGAAATAATCTAATTGTAACTTCATTAAAGAAAATCTTAATTAATTCAATAAACTCACAACAAATGGGCCCTGCTTGGAGTTTTGGGTAATGTCTACTTTAAATCCCTAAGTTCATGGCCAGTGTCAAGTTTGGCGAAGCCTTGTAGCTAGTGGAGCATTCAGTGTGGTGGCAGACCCTCTTTACCCTTGCCGAACTTCTGACGCATTTGGTTGGTGCAATTACAGATATATGAAAAAATCAGGCCCCTCGCCCCTTCAACCTCTTATCAACATACCAAGAGGAGAGATGCATTTACAGAGCTGAAGAACTTTACACTAGCCATGTTCCCAATCTTTGTTGTCGTTGTAGAAGAAAATGTACAGGAAAGGGGCCATTGGAAAAAATAAAAGAAGAAAAGAAACAGTGCCTGCAATTTTGCTACCAACTTCGCAGTCTGCTTGCTTCGAAAACAAAAATTGTAGATTCTTGGTTAAAGCTGTAATGCTTGTTAAGGAGACCATTAATCATCACTGCTCGGCAATGTTCGGATCTAGATGTTGAAGGTGACAAATGAATCGACTTTCTAAATCAAATTGGAAGAGCTTCTTGTTGCTCCACTAGGACCACTAGCAAACCAAAAATAGTTGGTAATCTGTGGCGTTCTAGTTTAGTAGATACTGCTCTCTTGATAATGAGAGGTTGAGGGTTCTCTCCTGATAATCTGTAGCGTTGTAGGTAGTCTCAGTACTGGAGAACCAACATGAGTGTGTATTTCTGTATTTGATCAATACTAAAGTAAAATATATTAGTAATTAATCTTCTAGCAAGTGTACCATTACTGATACTTAGTAAAAACAAGTGTACCACTACTGATCTTTTTTATTTTGTGCAATTCTGTTCCAGTGGAATTCTTGCAGAACTGGTGGCTGGAGTTCCGTTAACATCAAGCCCTCTATGATGCTTCCATAATCCTGATGCACGTTTATACTTAAGGAAAAAACATGTATTTTTAGCTGACATATTTGTGTTAATATTGTGTATTCAAGCATGGTTTTTTGTTTTCTTGGGCCAGGTTGAGGACTATGTTTAGGATTGCAACCATCCCCTCTATCCTGTTCCCAGCAGCAATGACAGTTACTCCAAAATGTCCGCAACGTGGCCTTGTCTTGTTTTATTTACAAATTTTAATCATGTGACCTTTTCATTCTAAATGTTGATTGCATATTCAAATGCCCTTTAACAGCGCTTGTGCAATGCCACTTAGATAATTAAAATGCTGACTCACATTCCTTTGATATTGCAGCTAGGGAAGATTTCTAAAGCCAAACTAGCTATATTAATTCCATTTGGAAAAGAAAGAATCACAGAAGTAGTGAATGATTCAGATGCATTTAGTCAAGGTTGTAAGCAAACAGAAGTTGGTTTGTTTAATCTGTTTAGTAGAAAGTACTGGAAACGTACACATTCAGAGAAATGAAAGCTTGACATACAACAACTTGGTGGAAATAGAACAGAACAAATTGTGTATAAGGCCATCTATGGTGTAGCGATGTTCCACAGTAATAACAAAGTTATGTTATTACTTCGATTATATCTTTAGCTATATCTTGTTAGTCTTCGTTAATTAGCTCACTATTGTTCACATCTATCGAAATGTTACACTATTTTGTTCTAACAACTTGTTTAACATATAACCAAATTACATCACAGTAAGACTACAATATTTAGTTATGATTTTCAAATGAACGTTTTCATACTATTTTTTGAGATAATAGAATCAGCTGATGGCGAAAGCAATGAATTAGCAACCAATCACAATAAGTGGTCATAATTCATATCTTCTTTGAATACATCACAATGGTACACATAATAAACCCACAGGTGGATAGTTTACAAAGAAATATAGAATGCAGATTCTAACAATATCATCAGCCAATGAGAAAACAACAATAGATCTCCGAAGATAATAACCCTTATTCTCTAATTCATTTAAATATGCCTTCTTACAAAGCATTCAAGTACTCAAGCTAATAACAATCCTAGTACACACCCTTTCTTGAAGTAGTACATTTACAGCTCATTTTTGCAAATTGCAATGGCTGCTTCAACAATGGCCCTCTCTTCCCCTTCTTTTGCAGGGAAGGCTGTGCAAGTAGCTCCATCTTCTTCTGAGCTCTTTGGAAATGGAAGAGTTTCTATGAGAAAGACTGTTAAGAAAGTCACTGTTTCTGACAGCCCATGGTACGGCCCTGACAGAGTCAAGTACTTAGGCCCATTCTCTGGTGAAGCTCCATCTTACCTTACTGGTGAATTCCCAGGTGACTATGGCTGGGACACTGCTGGACTTTCTGCTGATCCCGAGACCTTTGCCAAGAATCGTGAGCTTGAAGTTATCCACTCCAGATGGGCCATGCTTGGAGCTCTTGGCTGTGTCTTCCCTGAGCTCTTGGCCCGTAATGGTGTCAAGTTTGGCGAAGCTGTGTGGTTTAAAGCTGGATCACAAATCTTTAGTGAAGGTGGACTCGACTACTTGGGCAACCCAAGCTTGGTCCACGCCCAAAGCATTTTGGCCATATGGGCTACCCAAGTTATCTTGATGGGTGCTGTGGAGGGCTACCGTGTTGCAGGAGGGCCACTAGGTGAGATTGTTGATCCACTTTACCCTGGAGGAAGTTTCGACCCATTAGGCCTTGCTGAAGACCCTGAAGCATTTGCAGAGCTTAAGGTGAAGGAGCTCAAGAATGGAAGACTTGCCATGTTCTCCATGTTCGGGTTCTTTGTTCAGGCTATTGTTACAGGAAAAGGTCCATTGGAGAACCTTGCTGACCACCTTGCTGATCCAGTTAACAACAATGCTTGGGCCTTTGCCACCAACTTTGTTCCCGGAAAGTGAGAGGTGGACATTTGAGTTTTGGGACTATGTGGAAAGAAACTTTATCTATCTCTTTCGGTCACTATGTGAGAGTTGTGTGTTGTAAATAGAAACATCTAAGTTCTAAATAATGAATGAAAAGTTTATTCGTTAACAGCACTAAGTAACCATCTAAGTTTTCTCTCCTGTCAAAGTGTTGCCACCTTCGAATTAAAATATAATTCTCTTTTATGGACTTCAATCTTTTTAATTATCAGTGCTATCTGGATAGGTATATTGTTCCAAAATTGCAAATAATCGTTTTTGTTCTATAACTTTTGACATCCTGGAGAAACAACAACAGTCACATTCTCTTTTTGATTGAGATTCGATGACACTCGCAACAGATTGGTCATGCAGTATCGAAGCACATCAAAGAACTTTATATTTTTCAACAGAAAGATAAGTTAAGTTTACATGTCCATAAACCTTTCTTATGTGTACTGCCACACTGCCACAATCTTTATCAGATCTGACAATTATATAGGACTGTTGTTTCCACTTTGCATACTAGAACTGAATATAAGGTTACAGACCGTTTTAGTAAATTAAGAAAAAAAGTGTCGGATTTTAGTAGTAAGAATTATTTGTTACCTTGTTGCTCACTAAACTTCTCACTTGCCTTGACAAGTAAGAGCTATCTTATATAACTATCATCAAATTCAGAACTCTGAGCAGTAACCACTTCTGTGCTTAAAAATGTTAATTTACGCAACTGTCAAACTAAAACTCGATCACCAAGCCTTTACATTGGTTGGTTGTGCATTGATATCGAGTTAGATGAAGTCCGTTAATTAAAGAGACAGCATTGCTGGTTTGGCCTGTTGGTGATAGGAAACATCATTACGTTGTTCAGACTATCTTACAACTCTAAATATTTGTTTATCTGGTATAGCAAAACTCAGAATCATGTACTTGCAGAAAAAAGTGAAAAATTAAAAGTGCACTCATGACTCAACTAATTTACACAAATGCAATGAAGATTAAAGAACTTAGAAGTACTGTACATTTAAGTATGAAAGACATGATCTGATGTAGGGGTTAAGTTTGGTCATTACTGAGAAATGGATATCGGGGAAATTGTCAAGGAAACCTGGGAATCTGTTGGCCACTTATATTATTGTCACAATAACGGAAACGAACATGCCAAGAAAAATACAAACAAACACAAAGTAACAAAGAAAGACAACACTAAAAATGTCACAGATACGTTTACCCATAACTGACCAAGAGTCTTCATCTTTGCTAGGAGAGTTTCAGACGATTCTGCTATGTTAATAATATTGGACGTTGTTGCTGGCATGATTTCATTCTGCTGCAGAGCTTCTGGGTAATGATCATTGAATTTTTGTTTGAAAGTTGCAATGATGTCTTTTATGATCGTATTCTCCATAAGCCCACTAACATTTCAAATGATAAAATTAGCCAAAACAACATACTGTTTTAAGGTACACTAAAGATATATTAATTGAAATACGTTGAGGTCTGAGGACATTTATATCATATGCTGGCCTGGATCATGTAAAAGAATAGAAGAAGATTAGAAAAAAGATGCTCACTTCTTTTCCTTGATCTCTTTGCCTAATATACCTCCAATTTGGGCAAGTGCTGCTCTCCATTTTTCAATTTTGTCATCGTTGTGCTGCTTCTTTAATTGCTTAAACGCATCACCAAATTTTCCCAACTGGTGATTCACATCGTCCGTCTCTACATAATAAAAAATTGGTATTACAAAATACTTAGACGTCGTGTTCCGTTCAAGAATAAGAACCAGCTCATTCAAGCAGTGCTTTGAAGATGCAAATTTATCGGATAAAATAACAATGGCACTTTTAGAGTACTTGATGGCCTTCTTGATAGTCTCATCAATTTTGTCTCCGAGATTAATGTTTTCGTTATCCATGGTCGAAATTTTTGGCGCTGCAGCGCCTCAGACAAGTGGCAAGTAAAACTCTGGCGCACCTCCCCTCTAAAACACAAGAAAACGTCACAATCTTCGATAGCCATTCCTGGTCATTTAACTAAAAATATTCATAACAGGATCTATGTATCTTTTCCTTTCTTTGTCTAGCTTTTGGTAGTTACAGAAATGAAGAGAAGAGAACATGTAAACTGAAAGACATGATAAATTTACGAACGTTCCTAGAAGCTTGATGGAGAAGACTTTGCAAGCTCCTGTTCGGTTTACGGTTTACTGTATTTCAATCTTGAAGAGCAGCAAGTAGGTCCTTTGCAATTGGATTATTGATGACTCTAACTTCCAAACTTGGTCCAGGTTCTGCAGTTAATGCATGACCAATAAGTATTGAAATACAAGATGTGCTACAAAGCAAGCATTTTGCGAGTGTCACCAATGCTCAACTCGGAATAAAATTAAACTTGTAATGACTTTGGGACAGTCTGAACAATTTTTTTGCTAGGCCATCCTGCAAATTGACGCTACAATAGTTGGTCAAAGCTGTGTGAGACGATTCACAATGCATGCCTGTACACATTCAAGTTGCCAGCTTGGTGGGACAAGGAGATCGAAGCAACTGAGTGACTAGAAGCTGGGAAAATTGTTCGGGTGATTGATCAAGGAGATGCATCGAGCTGGAACATCCGCAAATTGTAGGTTTGTGGGGTGTAGTTGGCATTAATGAAATTTGTAGAAAATTTAACAAAATAATTTTATATTGTTATGCCATAAAAATTTGTAAGAGCTCTAAACAGATCCATATATAATTTGAATTGATCAGAGAGTCTCTTCATATTCTAATTTCCAGGAATAATCACTTCGCATTCTGATTGTCAGAGCTCACTTTACAGTTTACACTATGATAAAAGTGCTCACTGATAACTCCAAATCCCGATCTAGGACCTTCCCGGCCGATCCCACGCCTGGAAGCGGTGTCGCTGCGGTTGGGACTCTGCAAAACAACACCGGAGGGGGGTTTGGACCCTGGCGGCGCCTCCGGCGTGAGAATAAGTAACGGCTTTGGAAAGGGAGATAGGAATATAGAGAAATCTAAATATGGAGGGTTTGTGTATAGGTTAGGTGTGTAAAAGAGAATGTAACCCCTGCACCTTTCCTCCTTGGTCTATATATAGGCCCAGGATTAGGGTTTAGGGGTTGTACCTGCAATCATGAGCGTTGAATCCTAGGTAGGTAGGACACCTGGGTGATGTTGATGGATTGCACGTGTCCAGGTGACGGATTGTGGCAGCGTGTGCCGGGCTCCTGCTGGCGTGTGGTTTAAATAGGAAATAATTATCCCAATCATTAGGAATCTTTACGTGTCGTCACCAGGTGTGGCCATCGGTCATGGCCTAACCACGTCACGTACCAATGTGTAGTCTTCATGTGCATTATTGCCTTTGTCGCCAGGGATGGATTAAACTTTGAACTTAAGCCCAACCTGTGAGCTCGAGTTTTGTAGGTGAGTCCGGACTACGATATGAGTTCGGACTTATTAATGGACCCGGATTCCGATACGAGTTCGGACTAGTAGATGAGCCAGGACTCCGATACGGGCTAGGACTTGAAGGTGAGTCATGACAGAACATGAATCCAGACTAGTTGGTGGACCATGATTGAGATATGAGTTCAGGGTCCAGGACGGGTCCGGGCTATACATAGCCTATCAATGACCTAGACATGTCACGTAACGAGGTGTAGATTTTCTCACACAGGATGTTGCCTTTGTCGCCAGGAGGTAGTTAAACTTAAAGCTTGAGCCATAGCCTGGCAATGCGTCCGGACTGGTACCTAGGTCATGACTCCCAGATGAGTCTGGACTAGGAGGCGAGCCATGACTGTAATGGTAATCCGGGCTATACATAGCCTATCATTTGCCCCCCACTCCCTTATTCAGATTTTCTGGACGGGGGAGTAGAAATTCCTTATTAGGTAACTTTGAAAAAATTCTTGGCATGATTGTTGCCCCCCAACCCGGATTGTTGTCAAGGATGGCAATCCGGTGTTAAGGGGAAGTCCTGGTTCTTTCTTAAGTCCAAAGCCGAAGGCTCTGAGTAACTTAGAAAAAATTCCTGACTTGATTGTTGCCCCCAAACCCGGATTGTTATCAAGGATGGCAATCCGGTGTTAAGAGGAAGTCTTGGTTCTTTCTTAAGTCCAAAGCCGAAGGCTTTGAGTAACTTAGAAAAAATTCCTGGCTTGATTGTTGCCCCCAAACCCGGATTGTTATCAAGGATGGCAATCCGGTGTTAAGAGGAAGTCTTGGTTCTTTCTTAAGTCCAAAGCCGAAGGCTTTGAGTAACTTAGAAAAAATTCCTGGCTTGATTGTTGCCCCCAAACCCGGATTGTTATCAAGGATGGCAATCCGGTGTTAAGAGGAAGTCCTGGTTCTTTCTTAAGTCCAAAGCCGAAGGCTCTGAGTAACTTAGAAAAAATTCCTGGCTTGATTGTTGCCCCCAAACCCGGATTGTTATCAAGGATGGCAATCCGGTGTTAAGAGGAAGTCCTGGTTCTTTCTTAAGTCCAAAGCCGAAGGCTCTGAGTAACTTAGAAAAAATTCCTGGCTTGATTGTTGCCCCCAAACCCGGATTGTTATCAAGGATGGCAATCCGGTGTTAAGAGGAAGTCCTGGTTCTTTCTTAAGTCCAAAGCCGAAGGCTCTGAGTAACTTAGAAAAAATTCCTGGCTTGATTGTTGCCCCCAAACCCGGATTGTTATCAAGGATGGCAATCCGGTGTTAAGAGGAAGTCCTGGTTCTTTCTTAAGTCCAAAGCCGAAGGCTCTGAGTAACTTAGAAAAAATTCCTGGCTTGATTGTTGCCCCCAAACCCGGATTGTTATCAAGGATGGCAATCCGGTGTTAAGAGGAAGTCCTGGTTCTTTCTTAAGTCCAAAGCCGAAGGCTCTGAGTAACTTAGAAAAAATTCCTGGCTTGATTGTTGCCCCCAAACCCGGATTGTTATCAAGGATGGCAATCCGGTGTTAAGAGGAAGTCTTGGTTCTTTCTTAAGTCCAAAGCCGAAGGCTTTGAGTAACTTTGAAAAAATTCCTGGCTTGATTGTTGCCCCCCAACCCGGATTGTTATGAAGAATGGCAATCCGGTGTTGTGGAAGTCAATAAGTCCGGATTGTATGAAATTTTGGCCACTGTGGAATGCGAAACGATTTCAGTTTTCCCCCCCCTTTTTCCTTTGAAAAGTTACTGACCTTTCTACCTCGGGAACAGATGCATCCCCCTGTCGCAATTATGACTCCTGTCTTTTCATCCTTTTTGTATTTTTCTCTTTTGTACTTTATTTTCTTGGAAGCCAATAATATTCTGCCATCTGTCTTTTTATTGTTCTTTTCCCTTCCTTCTATAAAAACCGCTCAACTGTTCATTTCCCCTTTTACTTCCTTTTTGAAAAACCCTCTTCGCTCTTTTTCTTTCTCCGACGTCCCTGCAAGTCCCTTTCCGGCGAAGGATCTCGTAAAGCCGTCCTTTTTCTCCTGCTTCTTTGTAAGTTTTCCGATTCCCTTTGCTTTTTACTTCGTGTTTTTCATTTCGGTTCTCCATTTTCCCCTTTGTGCTAACTGTTCATACTTAGATTTGGGGGTTTCGAAAAGTTTTTGTTTTTGTGTGATGTTTCTGTCGATACTTGTGCTAGTTTGGTCCCGATTTTGGTTGCATGTGCTGTGAAGACTTTGATTGTGCGATTTTAGATTTCTGGGTTTCGGTGTTCTTGATGTTCTTGGCTTGAAGTTTTGTGTGTATCTGTGTGTATATTTGTTTTAATCTTGTTTCGGTAATATGTGTTTGGGTTTAGTTGTTTTTGACGATTTGTGTTTGTGGCGTTGTATATAATCCGGATTTGGGTTAATCCGAATCATTTGACTGGTTTATTATTTGGCTGATTTTTGATCCGGTTATTGTAAAATATGGATATTGAATGACTTCTAGGTAAGATTTGTCTAATTGAGAATACGTAATCCGTACTGAGATAATAAAACTTACTTGAAATTGGTCTTTTTAGGTTTATGTTTCGGACTAAGTCTCGAGCCCGTCGCGTTCTTATTCCCCTTTCCGACCCTTCTAATTGTAGCGAGTCTTCACCTTCTAGTAATCCAGAGATAATAGAATTATATTGGTGTAGAATGGCTAAGAAGAAGAAACAATCCGGACCTCTCGTAACCCAGTTATTTGTTCATGAGCCTCCCCGTGGTGGTGTACTCAGTACTCCGGACGGATATTGGTCGGATACTAGCTATTTCTTCGTGAAGAAAGATCCGGCTATAGAAGAGGAGTTTTATTATAGGGACCTTAGCCTTTGTTACCGGAGCAGACAAGAATTCGGACATCCAGGGCCATACGATGCCTCCGTTTTTGATGCTGCTTTCTCTAGCATGGGTATTAGCGAGGCCCCATATCCGTTGAAAGAGAAATTTTCTAGTCTCCCGGATGTTCAGATGGACAAACTGGTCCGGGCTGTTTTTCAGTTGGGCCCTGAAATCAGCTGGAGATGGCCTCAATCCGGGGAAAGGATTTACCACAGACCTGCGGACGGTTATGTTGGCGTCTGGCTAGAAACCCTTCGATCCGGATGGAACCCCAGGTGCCATCAATTTATAAAACACTTGTGTAAGTATGTATATAGAATTTCAATAATGCAAATTACCCCCAACGGGGTTAAGTGGATGACCTGGTTCCTTTCTGCTTGCAATAAAATGGGGTACCAGCCCACACTACGACTCTTCCACCAACTCTTTAAACTAGTCCAATCTAACAAGGAACCTTTATACGAAATCCGATTCCGGGCTGAAGAATGTGGTTATCCCTCCGGAACTGCTAAACCTGTCATACAGCAATCTACCTTGAAGTATTGGAGTGGTGAATTGATATTTTTGAAAGGCTTGGATTTGGAGTTCCTGCCATATATAGTTTCTGGAGCTGAAGCAGAAGTATTTGATACTTATACACTTGAAGGAGAAGCCTTAACTCAAATTCACCGGTTTTGTGAATGCCTCGGGTTTCAAATGACTCGGGATAGTTTCATGAAACATGATAAGTTGTTTGAGCTTGGATGTAAGTTGTCGTAATTCTTCTTTTTGTAAACCGGACTAATTCTTTTGATATACTGATATTTACTCTTTCCTTTATGCAGGTTTGCCGTACTTCCAACCCGAGTTGTACGCGATCATGTCTTCGAATGCTCTTGCTGCTTCTTTTAGGAAACTCGGAGGTGTTCACAGCACCAAGGGTCCGGTCGAGATTGGGGGGTCCGGTCCAACCCCGAAAGTGCATTTGTCCGGATTCAGTTTCATCTTTTGCTTCCTTAAGTTCTCAAAACATTCTTTCAGATCAGAAATGTGTGTCTGGACTGTTGCTGACTTTGCTATCATGTCATCGACATATGATTCCAGGTTTCTCCCCAGTTGACTGTTGAAGATTTCGACCATTGCCCTTTGGTAAGTAGATCCGGCATTCCTTAATCCAAAGGGCATAAGTTTGTAGGCGTAGACCGCCCGGTGTGTTATGAATGCTGTCTTGGCTATATCAGCCGGGTTCATCTTTATTTGATTATAACCGGAGAAGGCGTCCATGAAACTCAGCATGACATGTCCGGCTGTCGCATCGATGAGCTGGTCAATGCTGGGAAGCGGGTAAGGGTCTTTGGGACATGCAGCATTCAAGTCAGTGTAGTCCACACACATTCGCCACTTTCCATTTGGTTTCTTGACTAAGACCACATTGGCTAGCCACTCCGGATACTTTATCTCGCAGATAATATCGGCCTTTAGGAGCTTTTCAACTTCCTCATCGATCGCTTTCTGTCTCTCCGGGGCAAAGTTCCTTCGTTTCTGCTTTACCGGCTTCTTCCTAGGATCAACATCCAAGCTATGCATAGCAACAGACTCCTGGAGCCCAGGCATGTCATCCGGGCTCCAAGCAAATACATCGGCATATTCTCGAAGCAACTCGGTTAACTCCTTCTTGAACACCATGTCTAACCCGGTTCCAATTTTGACTTGTCTTTCCGGGTTTCCTTCTATTAGTTCGATCGATTCGAGCTCAACAGCAGCCTCCACTTTTGTCATTTCCGCCTTAGAAACATACTGCTGGACTCGGGCTTGTACAATCTGGTCAAGGAAGACCTGGGCTGGTGGGTTTTCAATGTTATGGACATCCTTACTGGGCTCAGTCTTTTTGTTGTATCTATGCTTCTTCCTGCTCAGATTTTTGTGGTAGGAGTCTGCTTTCCTTTTGTTTTCCGGGTCAGTTTCAGCCATGACCAAGGCCTGACCATAGCATCGGCTAGCCATTTCATAGTCACCCCGGACTTCTCCAATGCCGCCGGGAGTGGGAAACTTGAATTTGAGATGGGGTGTTGAAGTTATAGCTTGGAGTTTGGTAAGGGCTGGTCTTCCCAGAATGACATTATAAGATGATGGTGTGTTGATGATATAGAATTTTACTATGTTGGTTACCTGCTTCGGGAAGGTCCCGAACAGGACTGGGAGATAAAGGGTGCCTTGAATGGGGACCAAATTGTTTCCAAATCCATAGAGTGGATCTTCCCTGCAATCGTTCATTCTTATGCTGCCCAGCTGCATCCGGTCCATTGTGTGTTTGAACAGGATATTGACAGAAGACCCATTGTCAACCAGGACTCTCCTAACCTCATTTTCTGCTATGTCAAGGCTCACGACCAAGGCTTCGTTGTGGTTGGGGTTGATTCCTTCAAAGTCATCCTTGCTGAAAGTTATTACTTGCTCCGGACAGGCCTGCACCATCATTACTTCGTCGCCTGAGTCCGGGCTTCTTGGAGGTGAATTGGATCCGCCCATAACCACATTCACAATATTCTTGTCTTTTCCGGATCCCTCTCCTCGGTCAGCCACTCGCCGAGCTATGTACTACCCCATGTTTCCTTTTTTGACTTGGTCTTCCACAAAAAATTTCAAAGAGAGGCAATTTTCTGTTGTATGCCCATGGGTTTCATGGTAGTCGCAATGCTTATGGACTGATCGGTTTTCCGGGGCAGTGAGCATTGGCTTGGGAGGGTAATAGAATGGCTTATCTCGCACCTCTTTCAGAATGTCTGCGCGAGCCCGGTTGAGAGGAGTCCAAGAGGGTTCGGGTCTAGGCTCACGCCTGGGTTTAGGCTGTCCGGACTCATCTTTCTGCCTGTTGTCCGGGGGTGGTGCTGGTATTGCGAGTTGAGAGCTTTGAATGTAGTTGCTTTGTCTATTTGGTTTGAATTTTTTGTCTTGATGATTGTAGTTGTTTTTGGGTGGATCTTGAGTTCGGGTTGGAGAAATGCCCTGCCTAGTCATCCTCATTGCTTGGAGGACATCTGTTTCTTTGATGAACCGGGCTGCCATAGAGTAGGCGGCCGCCAGGCTCTGTGGTTCTTTGTGTATGAGATCGAGGACATACCTCTCATTATTGTCTGGGTCCAGGTTCCTTCGAAAAATTGTAAGAGCTTCACGCTCGTCCAGGTTGCTCACATTGTTTATGGCTTCCTGGAAGCGCTTCATGTAAGTTGCAAGTGCCTCTCCCCGGGCCTGCCGGACTGTCTCTAGGTGGCACATGTGCATTTCGTGGGTCTTATTGGCTCGGAAGCGTCTCAAGAAGGATTCCCGAAACTGCTTCCAGTTGTGGATGCTTCGGGAAGGGATTCTGCTGAACCATCTTTGGGCTCCGGACTTGAGGGTTGAGGCAAAGAACCTGCACTTCGTTAGATCATTGTAATAATATATCATTGCAATTTGTTCAAAATAGTTTATATGCTCCTCGGGGTCTTCCAAACCATTAAAGGAATCAAAGTTATAATGTTTGAGATTTCTCTGCCTGGGTGTCGCCTCGAGCGAGTAGCTAAAGGGTGTCAATGTATCCCCAATGTCCATCCCCGAGTCCTGCCCCACCTTTTTCTGAAGTTCAAGGATCATGTCCATCAAGTCCTCCTGGGGTTCCTCATCATCTGAGAATATGTCGAGGCTAGGGGCCCGGGTTCTCCTTTTCTCATGAGTTCTGCCCATAATCCGGGCCTCCTCCTCTTGAATTCTTCTTTGGATTTTGAGGTCGAGTTTAGCTTGTTCTTCGCTCCGGATTTTTTCCCTCAAGTCAGCTAGCTTTTGGAGCTTTTCAGCTTCAGCATCTCGGTTTTGGCTGTTGGTTCTGTGGTGGGTTCTTTTTCGGGCTTCTTTGTCTGTGCCCCCAATTCTGTCGAAAACTGAGGCACGTGATCGGTGGGAGTCTCCGGAGTTATGTGAGTTTTCAACTTGGTCAACTTCATTTAGCCGGGCCTCCTTATACATCCGGATTGCGTCAGCAACCTGGTCCCCGGTTAAATTTTCCATGAGTCCGGGTTCCATGTTGACATCCGTGTACTTAAACTTGTTAACCTCAATTTCAACCCGGGCATCGCCCGGCCGAATTACTTGGGATGCCAGGGTCAGGAGTGGTGGTGGTTCAATAACTGGGTTTGTGGGTGGTTCTTGCCTTGGAGTACTGGTTGTGGGTCTTAACACAGATTTGCTACCTCGAGCCATGATTCAAGAGCAAACAATGTATACAACTTTTTTGGGGTAATACAATTTTTCAAAATCAAAGTAAATTTCTGATAGATCTGGGTTTACCAAGGAGAACGAGACAATTTATGCATGTGATTTCTGGGTTTAGTGCTTTTCAAGGCAAGAAAATTAGTTTTAAAGACAGATCTATAGGAGAGCAATGTGGATCTAAGCAACAACTGGAGCAAAAAAGCTAGATAATGCTAAACAAGGGTAAAAATAAACAGATCTGGGCTAAATAAGGTTAAAAGCATTCATACATCGGAGAAATGGGCTAAAGAGTTCATGTTTAGTTGTAAAGACGAAAGAGTTTGCTTAGATCTTACTAGATTTAACTAGGACTCCTTCAAAGATGAAGGAGCTTGTTGATGGCGTTGAGTCTAGCGGCGCCGTGACCACAAGACAGGGTTGGTAGGCCCCACCTTCTAGCGCCAAATGATAACTCCAAATCCCGATCTAGGACCTTCCCGGCCGATCCCACGCCTGGAAGCGGTGTCGCTGCGGTTGGGACTCTGCAAAACAACACCGGAGGGGGGTTTGGACCCTGGCGGCGCCTCCGGCGTGAGAATAAGTAACGGCTTTGGAAAGGGAGATAGGAATATAGAGAAATCTAAATATGGAGGGTTTGTGTATAGGTTAGGTGTGTAAAAGAGAATGTAACCCCTGCACCTTTCCTCCTTGGTCTATATATAGGCCCAGGATTAGGGTTTAGGGGTTGTACCTGCAATCATGAGCGTTGAATCCTAGGTAGGTAGGACACCTGGGTGATGTTGATGGATTGCACGTGTCCAGGTGACGGATTGTGGCAGCGTGTGCCGGGCTCCTGCTGGCGTGTGGTTTAAATAGGAAATAATTATCCCAATCATTAGGAATCTTTACGTGTCGTCACCAGGTGTGGCCATCGGTCATGGCCTAACCACGTCACGTACCAATGTGTAGTCTTCATGTGCATTATTGCCTTTGTCGCCAGGGATGGATTAAACTTTGAACTTAAGCCCAACCTGTGAGCTCGAGTTTTGTAGGTGAGTCCGGACTACGATATGAGTTCGGACTTATTAATGGACCCGGATTCCGATACGAGTTCGGACTAGTAGATGAGCCAGGACTCCGATACGGGCTAGGACTTGAAGGTGAGTCATGACAGAACATGAATCCAGACTAGTTGGTGGACCATGATTGAGATATGAGTTCGGGGTCCAGGACGGGTCCGGGCTATACATAGCCTATCAATGACCTAGACATGTCACGTAACGAGGTGTAGATTTTCTCACACAGGATGTTGCCTTTGTCGCCAGGAGGTAGTTAAACTTAAAGCTTGAGCCATAGCCTGGCAATGCGTCCGGACTGGTACCTAGGTCATGACTCCCAGATGAGTCTGGACTAGGAGGCGAGCCATGACTGTAATGGTAATCCGGGCTATACATAGCCTATCACTCACTTCTTGCATGTTGTTCTTTTCTTTTTCTTGTTTGCTTTTTTTTTTGTTGCCAAAATGCATGTTGATGTTCAACTGTAAGAACTTAGAGCAAGTTCAACAATGTCCTAGTTGGTTAATTATAAATACTAGCTCATAACCCGTGCTAAGCACGGATCAAGAATAAAAATTAAATTACTAAAAAAGTAATTTAAAATATTGAGAATAAAAATAATTTATAAGTTTTATTTAAATATGTATTTGCAGAGAATTTAACATGAAATTAATATGAAAGTCTATAATAAATAAATATTATTTATTTATGTCGATAGAAAAAATCAAATATTTGGTAAAATCAAAGAATTGAAATTGAATAAATAACTAACTTATATAATTATGTAGTTGCAGCGAATCGAATTTGAGTTTAGAATGAAACCAATTAATTTAGATATATCGTACTAACCAAAATTTTGCTTTGTACTATTGTTTTGCAACGAAAAAGAGTTTTCCTTATCAATAAAGTCCCCGATCCCTCGGATAATTTTATTATACTTCTTTCCATTCCCGTCATCAATCCCTGAGTTGTTTTTATACTTCTCTCTGTTCTTGTCCTCAACGCGAATAATTTCTTAAATTCTCGTCCGGAATGGGGTGGAGAACATAGCAAGATCGACGGGACAGATAAAATACCCATATGTAGTTGTTAGAAGTATGCGAGATACCCAAATTTGGCTTTGTACTATTGTGTTCCAACGAAAAAGAGTTTTTCTTATCAATCAAGTCCTCAATCCCGAATTATTTTTATGTACTTTTATCCGTTCCCGCCACCAATCCCCGAGTTGTTTTTATACTTCTATTCTCTCTGTTCTGTGTCCTGAACACGAATGATGTCTCAAATTCTCGTCCCGAATGGGGCGTGAGAACAGAGTAAGATCGACGGGACGGATAAAATACTCATCTGTAATTGTTAGAAATAGGAGAGATATGAATTGTACTGATCGAAAGTACTTATAAAATAATAGGTAATATAAAAAATCTTTTGATCTCAATCAAATTATATGTGTACGGTGGTATACATAACATATCAACATATGAGAACATTAAGTTGGATATCTGATTTTGATTTTATAATAAATCTTATTTATATTAATTATATTAATATAATAATTATATGTTTACCGCTGTATATGACAAACTATATTATTAAGAGTGGGTTTCTGATTTTAATAAAGTAATAAAAATTAAATTTTAATTAAATAATAAATCATATTATATTAATTTAGAATTATGTTAATTATATTAAGATAATAAATATATGTATATTGCGGTATACATGACATACCATACCAATAACAGATGTTCTGTTTTTAATAAAGAGTAAGTATAGGTTTTTAATTTAATAATAAATCTTATTATATTTATTTAGAATTATATTATAATATTAAGATAATTAAGATAAAAATAATAGAAGTATGCGAGATACCCAAATTTGGCTTTGTACTATTGTGTTCCAACGAAAAAGAGTTTTCCTTATCAATCAAGTCCTCAATCCCGAATTATTTTTATGTACTTTTATCCGTTCCCGCCACCAATCCCCGAGTTGTTTTTATACTTCTATTCTCTCTGTTCTGTGTCCTGAACACGAATGATGTCTCAAATTCTAAGATAATTAAGATAAAAATAATAGAAGTATCCGAGATACCCAAATTTGGCTTTGTACTATTGTGTTCCAACGAAAAAGAGTTTTCCTTATCAATCAAGTCCTCAATCCCGAATTATTTTTATGTACTTTTATCCGTTCCCGCCACCAATCCCCGAGTTGTTTTTATACTTCTATTCTCTCTGTTCTGTGTCCTGAACACGAATGATGTCTCAAATTCTCGTCCCGAATGGGGCGTGAGAACAGAGTAAGATCGACGGGACGGATAAAATACTCATCTGTAATTGTTAGAAATAGGAGAGATATGAATTGTACTGATCGAAAGTACTTATAAAATAATAGGTAATATAAAAAATCTTTTGATCTCAATCAAATTATATGTGTACGGCGGTATACATAACATATCAACATATGAGAACATTAAGTTGGATATCTGATTTTGATTTTATAATAAATCTTATTTATATTAATTATATTAATATAATAATTATATGTTTACCGCTGTATATGACAAACTATATTATTAAGAGTGGGTTTCTGATTTTAATAAAGTAATAAAAATTAACTTTTAATTAAAAAATAAATCATATTATATTAATTTAGAATTATGTTAATTATATTAAGATAATAAATATATGTATATTGCGGTATACATGACATACCATACCAATAACAGATGTTCTGTTTTTAATAAAGAGTAAGTATAGGTTTTTAATTTAATAATAAATCTTATTATATTTGTTTAGAATTATATTATAATATTAAGATAATTAAGATAAAAATAATATGTATACCGCGGTATACATGGTATACCATTAAGAGGGGTTTTCTGCTTTTAATAAAGAGTATAGATGATATAATAATGTGTCCTAGTGATTTAGGGACTTGATTTCTTGTAGGAACTCCAACAACATTACTTATATTCATTCCCTATTATTATTATAATAATATATTTGAAAAGAGAGAGAAAACGAGTGGAAGAAAGAGAGAAAAAAGAAATGTAGAAAGGAGGGAAGTGAATTTTTTATTCATGGAAATTAAATAGGTAATGGCTAGTGGTTACCTATTAATAGGTAATGAGATGGATGTCCTAGTGATTTAGGTAACCACTAGGACATTGTTGGAGCACCATTTTTTGCTAGATTACTTATATTTGAGTTTAGGACATGATATAAGTAAGCTGTTGGACTTGCTCTTAGTTTTTCTGAAGACAAATAAGCACAATGTGTTGAAGCAAAGAAAAGTTTTAGTTATCTCAACATTAAACAAGGCACGGGCCGCTAGCTTAGATTGTGATTTTAAACTAAATTACGCACTATCAATGTCATTTGACATATATGATTGTATATTTTTGATGTTCATAAAGTTTTTATTGTTAATGTTATGACTATGTTGTACTTGCTTAAATATGTTGAAGTTTATAATTTAAAAACTAATACGAGTAATTTTGATAAATCATGTATGTTTTAAATTTTGTTGTGGATCATAGAATAAAATTAAAGTGTTCTATGGATGTTTTCTATTTAAGACGACATTTTTAAAATTATAATCCTAAAAAATTTTCAGTTCTTCAAAAATGATTTATTCATTTAGTTCATCTCCGACAATATTCAAGGTAGAAACTAAATAGCCTTCAACATGCTGCAGTATGAACATAGGACAATGTAACCTAAATCCTTCCTAAATATTCTAATACTCTACTTAGGCCTTGCTCTTCCTCTGTCTATCTAACTTTCAGAACATAGGACAATGTAGCTAATTGACTTAAGTGGAACTAACTTGTGCCAAATCATTCTATTATTAAGTACGTTTGGTACCATTTCGATGTGTTTCAATTCTTCCAAACAAACAAACTTTTTTTTTTAACTTTGAACTCGAGAATTGATCAATTATGGTTGGATAAATATTTTTTGCTTATATCATCGTAAGTTAAAATTGCTCATATGCCTTCTGAGTTCTGTCCGTGTTTTGACAATGAATTCATCCTTTATTTTTTTTCAAAATACAACTTCATTCATGAAAATATCTTTACTAATTAAAACACGGTCATTTTTCTAGCAATTAACATAAATTTCTATTCTTTGCGGTTAATTTTTTTTTTCTATGTATGGTTGCACATTTTTTTTCGTCTGTTACAATGTACTTACTTTAATTTGTATAGATAATTTGATTGACCGGGGACTATAATTTTAAATAACCCGGATTGTATAATGTGATTTGATCTGAACATAATGTATGATATGCAATATCATGTTTTTTTAAATTTGTTATGGAATATATATTTTAATCTGTTTATTATTTACACAAATTATTATCAAAATTTTAGAATATATGCTTCATTTAATTATTTTGTTGTACTATCTATTTATTTTTATTATCTCATCTTTTACAATATTTTAACTCAAAACAAATAGTTTTTCATATGTTTTATATATGTTTTTTTAGTTATTTTACATATGCATATATATATACTAGCTTAAAACTCGTGCGATGCACGGATTGTTAATTGTTATTTTATTATTATTTTAATATTTTATTAATTGTAATTGTGCAAAAAATAAGTAGGCATCTTAAAATAGCTAAACATTTTTAATTAATTAAAAACATTAAAACAAATTTTAAAATAAATAAGTATGTGTTTGCCCGTTATATTTTTGGAAATGAGGGGTTTTAGTAAGAAAAAATAAAAAATGTAACATATATTTAGTTTAAAAAGGTCAATGCCTGTGATATTTTTGGAAAATGAGGTTTTAAAATTTAATAATTAAAAGTATTTAAATACGTTTTAAAATAAATAAGTAAAAGGTTTCATGTGATATTTTTGGAAAAAGAATGGATTTTAGTGAGAAAAATAGAAAAAGTAAATTGTAAAAGGCAATTTCCCGTGATATATTTAGAAAATGAGTGACTTTGTTCGAAAAAATATATAATGTGTTTTAGCTGAAAAAGTAATTGGTTATAAATAGGTATTTGATTATTTATATTTTAATAGTTTTAGTAATTGCATTTGTTAAGAAAAATAAATAGATATGTTAAAATAGGTAAACTTTTAAAAATAATTATAATATTAAAATAGGTTTAAAAATAAATAACTAAATGTTTGTCCGTGATATTTTTGGAAAAAGAGGGATTTTAGTAAGGAAAAATAGAAAAACTAACATGTTTTAGTTAAAAAAGGTAATTGCCCGTGATATATTTGAAAAAGTAGGGGAATTTGTTAGAAAAATAGAAAAAATAATGTATTTTAGGTGAAAAAGGTAATTGGTTATAAATATGTAATATTATTATTTAATAATATATTTCTATAAATAAGTAAGGTTAATTAAGTAAAAACTAATTAAGGGCAATTAAGTAAAATCACAACGTACCATACCGACCAACCAAATTAAGGGCAATTAAGTAAAATCACAACGTACCATATCGACCAACCAAACTTTTAATGTTTCGTCTATTATATAATAGTATTGATATATATATATATATCCGTGTGTGTATTAATTCAATTCCAAATAATTAATTATTTTCTTTCATAAAATTAATTTGATAATAACAAAAAATGTGTCATATATATATATATATCTAGTCGGTCGGTACGGTTCTCATATTTTGATATTTGTACTTTAGTTCTTTTATTTTTACTACTTTATTTAATTTATTAAAAACAACAATTTTATTCAAAATATAGTTTGGTAGTCGGTCGGTCAATACGACATTCATATTCTGATATTTGTACTTTAGTCCATTTTCTTTTGCAATTTGACCTTAATTTATTAAAAACAACAATTTGAATTAAATGTATTTTTAAAATATTGTTAAACACAAAACTCTTAAAACACAATTTAATCACGCTCAAACAGAAACACACACGTCAATTCAACATTAAGTTCAACAATCACATAAAACTATTCAAATTTAAGATGAACTTCAAACAAAGTAAATATAAATATAAAATAAGAAGAATATGAATGTCGTATGCATCACACTGACTCTATACTTGTAGTATAGATAAAAACAAATAATTATAAATATCATGTATATATGTTATCAATATGTTCTATTTAACAATGATTACTGTGCGATAAATAAAGTAATCCTCGTTCGAGGATTGAGGCGGGTTCAACGAATGAGTTCATGTTCGGAGTCTCCCCGACCCCGAAGTGACCGATCGCCCATACCTAAATTATTGTCTAATTTTTACACATGTTTTAACTCTAATTTCATTAATTTAAAAATAAACATGTCATAAATATGTAAATAAACTACTTGTAATATGTTATTTATGTTATATCAACGTTTAATAATACACTAGCGTAAAAGCCCGTCCAAGGCACAAGCCTGTTTATATACTGACATAATTTCTCGCATGAATATATATATATATATATATATATATATATTAAAATAATTTTATAATTAAAATTGTGGTAAAAGATAATATTTTGAATTCATCTTTTATTGGTATAGTACATTTTTTTAGTATTTTTTGAATTCATAAAATTTGGATAATTTTTTATAAAATAAAGATCAAATAATTATTTTTAATTGCCAAAATATTATTTAGTTTTAAATGACGTGAAATGAATTTTTATGCATACTCAGTTATATTTTAATGTACAATTTATGTTTTAGAAATTGTCGTTTAATAATCTTGACTAATCGTTAGATGATATCTAATTGATTCAATTATGTTAAAATCGAGTTAAAAATTGAATTTGATAAAAACTGATGAAGTGGTCATAAAATTAGGTCTAATCATCCCAAAACTTGTCTGATTTGTAAATATTAGTAAATTTATAAGAAAAATTAAAAGGCTAAAACTTGATAAAAATAAATAAATTAATCCCCACTAATTATTCCAATAATCTCCAATTATTCGATTAATGTGCCTCTATCGATTACTCCATTATCGGTGTCCATGGTTTACCAACCTTACCCAAACGATTTAGGTTACAATTTTTGTTTAATAATACTCCATCCATCTCATATTATGTGTCATGTTTGACTTTTTTATGGTCAAATTTACTCAAATTTGACTGAAAATTAGAAACTATTCGTTTATAATTTTGGATATTTGAGAAATACATTATAAAATATATTAAAAATACTTTCTAATGATATATTGTTTTTAATTTTTTTTTAATTATATAATATGTGTAATTTTAAGTCAAATTTTAGTTAATTTGACCACTAAAAAATCAAACAAGACACATAATATGAGGGAGGGAGTATATATTATACAACTACATATTATAAGATATATTATACTTTCATTTATAGATGTGCTTAAATTTTGTGTATACACACTATTTATAACATAATTTACTTTACTAAAATTATAATGTTAATTGAAATAAAATTTTAGTACTAAAATCATTACTTATACGTATTTTAGTTTTACTTAGATTTTCGGAAGATATTATATAATATTTCAATATATATATATACATAATAAAATTATTAAAACCATTCAAACCAATTCATGACCCAAATCGATATATGATAGTTAGGGTTGGGTCACGAATTAATATTTTGCGAGGCGAGTTTAAATTTTTTCAAACCGATTTAACTAGGTCGGGTTGCAAAAATTCTTTTAATTCCGCAAACCCGGCCCATAATTACCCCTAACTCCGATTCGCTTCTTTACAATACTAATTTAAAATATATTCTAAATTATAAGTAACGCATAATATGTTACTTATATTAGATCAACTTTAATATTATATTAATGTATCAATACCTAAATTATTTATATAAAGTATAATAACAGACATATTATTAATATGAAAATATAAATAATATAAAAAGTAACAATCTAATTAATATTTAATAAAAAAATACAAGTGAAATAAAAATTTATTAAGATAATTAAATACATCATCATATATAAAATTACGATGAAAAGGTAAAATTACAAAAAAAGTGAATAAACATGTTTTATAAATAATAAAAAACAACATGTTATTTACTAAAAAAATAAAATAATAAAGAAAAATATGATGAGAGAATGTAGTTTGTCTAATAATATTTTTATAATAAACTCAATGTTACATACTTGACTATGAGATGAAATTTATACGAGGAGATTAAGAATACGATCATCAATATTTACACAAACTCAATCTACTTTATCTTAAATAATAAACATGTGACATTTCTATAATTCGTAAAAATATAAGATTAAAATTATAAATTGACTGCCAATTTTTGACTTTTTTTCCCTTCGTTGGTTTTTAATATATACTCCCTCCGTCCCAGCAGGAAGTTAACATTTGGAAGAGGATGTTCGGCACGCATTTTAAGGCTCCTTTAAAGTATAGTTTCATTAATTGTTTTAAATTTTTTTCCCTTCTGAATAAAAATTAAATGTTTGAATTTTAATTCAAAAAAGAAAAAAAATAAAAATAAATAATAGAACTATATTTTATAGAAGCCTTAAAATGCGTGCCGAGCCCTCCATTACAAATGTTAACAAATGGATGGGACGGAGGGAGTATACAAAGTAGATAATATATAATTATACATGAAGGTATTGAAACTAAAAAATCAAGTTATATAAATAATAAAATTGTAAATTGACTGCCAATTTTTGACTTTTTTTCCCTTCGTTGGTTTTTAATATATATACAAAGTAGATAATATATAATTATACATGAAGGTATTGAAACTAAAAAGATCAAGTTACATAAATAATATAAACCAACATTTTACTTCAAATGAAAAAATAAGACAAAAGGAAAAGATGTGGTTTATCTAATATGATTTTTAAATCAAACTCAAAAGTGAATGTAGCATAATGGTTATGACATGAGCTTTCTAAGAAGAGGTTAGTGGTTCGATTCTTAAGAGCAACCGCCAAATTCATTTACTTTTACATAAATAATAAAAGGATGGCAAGTTTGTAATTTTTCAACAAATAAGGGCAAAATTGTCATTTCACAGCCATTTAATTGGCTCAAATTGCCCCTAGACGCAATTTAATATATACTAGCGTAGAAGCCCGTGCGATGCACGGGCCTGTTAATATAAGAAAATAATTTTCGCACAAATCAGCATCTTCGAAATAATTTTATAATTAAATATATGGTAAATTATAGTATTTCAACTTTATTTTATATTTGTAAATTAATTTTATAATATTGTATGCCGTTTTCATGAACCAAATATTTTATAATTTGATCAGGTTTAAAAAGTTGGATCAATATATCTATACGATAATAATTACATGATTATTATTATTATTAATTTCTTAAATAATAATTAAATTTCCAATGTCATGAAAAGAAATTTATTAAAATGACATGATTATTATTATTATTAATTTCTTAAATAATAATTAAATTTCCAATGTCGTGAAAAGAAATTTATTAAAATGATCAATTAAATGTAACATAAATAATTACTGTAGCATAATTGTTCGTGTATAACATAGATGTTTGTAAACTCATGTGATTTTAATGTAATAAAAGTATATTTGTAAAAAAGATAATCATGTATGTGAGATTATATATTAAGATATATTACAAATTTTCTTAATTTTTTATATCTTATACATAATTTTTTTTTTTTGATAATCAAGTAATTCATTAATAAACGACCATACGACATCTACAAAAATAATCAAAATAGAACAAACACGTAATAAAATAGATCAAATCAGAATTTTCTTCACCCCGAACTATGATTGTTGAGCAAATCATTCATTATAGCACATCACTCGTTCATATCGCTGAAGTTTGCAGCCTTTTTAGAGAGACAATCTAATAATCTGTTGTAGTCGTGCAATATATATATATATATATATCTAATTCGTCCATACGTATTCGAACAATTAATCGTAATTGCGACTCCATACAATTCAAATCAATGAACCACTATTATAAATCCTACAGATCTACGATCTCGGATACTAAAACAAATCAAACTCTCACAAGGAAAGAGAACAAACCCGAAGAATGGGTAGAGAAAATCCACTAAACGGGGTACTAAAACTCTCAATAATGAGAGAGACCTATACAAATCGAAAACAAAATCAAAAGAAAACAGTAAAGAGGGGTCTTATCACCAACTTTTTGGTCAATGACAACCCCTTAAATAAAAATTGTGAGTTAAGATTTTTTTAGCGGAAGTATAGATAATATATATGAGCGGTTATTGTATAATCACAAAGTCTACAATACATGTCAATAAGACATTTTACGTTTTTATCATTTATTTTCGTGTTCGTGTAATTTCATGCATCAAAAATTAAATCAAACACTAAATTTTCGTGTCATAAATCAAATTTTTGTGAAAGATGTGAACGATGAAGGAATGATAAAAAAATGGACAAATTAGTGACATGTGCGATTTATTAAAGTTGTAAAGAATAATATGTCTTTTGGAAAGATAAAAATAAAGGAGTGTACATTTCGAAAATAAAACTGTTAACAAATGAATGAGACGAACAAATTGTATAATACTGTAATTATTTCATAATTTAATGAAAAATATCAACGCTAACTTTCTTAATTTAAAAAATATTAACTAATGAATAATGAGATCCTTGTATCTAATATGTAATTTATATTAGATCAAATATTATTATTATATTTTATATATAAATACTTGACCAGTTCAAATAAATATAAATTATATCAATTAACAATATAATTGGTATTTTTTAATTGAAAAGAAACATGTATAATAAAAAATTTACAAACATGATCGGATATGTAGTTATATACAAAACTACAAAAACAAACATAATGGTATATAAATAATATAAGTCAACGTTCTATATACTTAAAATTTAAATTATGAAAAGAATAAAAGGAGATAATGTGATTTACCTAATAGGAATTCTAAATTACAAATCAAAACTTAACTTATCATAGTGGTTAAGACATGAAATTGCTAAAATGAAGTTAAGGGTTCGATTCTTAATGAGAACACAAATTAATTAATTTTTAGCATAACTTATAGAAAGTGGCATTTTTGTGATTTTTCAACAAATAAGGGTAAAATTGTAATTTCACAGCCATTTTTTGGGTTCAATTTGCCCTTAGACGCCATTTAATATTTATAAGTAGATAGATAGATTTACCTATATATATATAATAACGTAAATAAAAAATACAAATTTATATAAATACAAATTTATATAAATAATATGGACCAACATTTTATTTACTCAAAGGTTCAAAATAAAAAAAAAGAATATAGAATTAGAGAAAATAATGTGACTTATCTAATAAAATCTTTAAAGTAAACTCAAAAAGCAACTTAGCATAGTGGATAGGCTTTGGATTTCTTAGAAGGAGGTTGGGGGTTCGATTCTCTACAATAACAAATATTAACATATTTTTGCATAATAATATAACAATGGTATTTTTGTTATTTTTCAAAAAATAGGGGTAAAATCGTAACTTCACAAGCATTAAAATGGCAAACTTTGCCCTTGTGTTGGCATATCTATTATATATCTTATACTGCAACAAGGACTTTGTGAAACATTTTATTCAACAACTTGAAATTACATAACTGCCCCTCCAAAGTCAAATGTTATAAAAATGTAAGAAAATTTTCATCTTGACGGGAATCGAACCTAAGACACTTCGATACTAATTACTAAGAATTTCAAGTCACCAATTTAACCATTGAGCTACTTGGGCTTTTTTGTTGTGGTATAAAACCCATTAGTATGGTAATGTCTTTCACAAATATTATTTTACACTTTAGTTTTTATTCAAGATTCTTTCATGATAATTTCATTTGTCTGATTATTAATAAAAGTGGTTATTGGTATAAAGTATATCCAATAGACACGTATCTCTTTAATTAAATTTAATTATGTTTCTTCCTTTGTATTCACAATTTTAAGACAAAGTACAAATGCATTTTTAGTCACATAATATCACTTTTTAGTCCGAGCATCCAATAATACAAAATAGTAATCACTTTGTCTCAACTATGTTCATACATATCAGATAATATAAGTAATAATATAGGCACATCTATAGTTGTTACCCTGAATAAAGATGAACGTAATCCGGATTCAGGTCGGATTTTTCGATATCCGATAAGGCCGAGCTTTTTTAAATCGAGACAAATTTCCTCTAAAATATTTATACCTGTAGATAGGGTCGGGTCAGGAGGGGCCAAATCTGATTTTTACAAATTATTTTAGATATTGATAACTTTAACTTTAACTTTAACTTTTTTTTATTTTTTCGGATTTAATTAAAAAAATTAAGCTTTTATCCGAGATTTAATTGAAAATTTTAACTTTTTGGATTGGACTTTTATCCTGATCAAGACTACGTCTAAGTCGAGATTAAATTTGGGTTTATTCAGCTTGAACCGGATCGGGGTTTTGTGAAAAATATGCGATTCGTTTAAGCCTGCGGGCTAGATCCAATTGAGGTGGACTTTTTTTTTAATCAGATTTTTTCCGATTTTTTTAACCAGTTCGAACAGTTTTTTTCGAATACAAATTTGTGTGCATCTCAATCACGGCACCTCATGCATTAAGGACAAGTATACTACTCCGGCCACTTATAGAGAATTATGGAGCCCGGAGAGTATTGGTACTTTCGAAATGGAGCCTTTATTTGACACATTTAACTAATTCATATCTGATTATTAATTAGCTTATAAAACTAATCATCAAATACATTCAACTAAGAACAAAATCTTATTCGGACTAATACCAAACCGATCTTCCTTGCAAATCTTCTCAATCATGTCACATAGTGTCGCCAACAAGTTCAAACCGGTGGCAGGATCACCACAACAAACTGGAGAATAATTATCATCGCAAAATTAAACTGACGTGAACTAGAAAATATCGTCACAAAATAACATCAAGTTCTGTCGGTTAGAGCGATCCCGTGCCTTGCACGGGGGGTTCGTGAGACAATTTATTCATCATAAAATTACTAAATTACCCCTATATAATAGCACAACAAAAAAATTGTTTCCGATGGGAATTAAACCATTGACCTGTAAATTAAAAGTAACATACCTTACCACTATTTTAGACATCTATTTTAATTGTATTTTGAAACTTTTTATTAATATGCGCAAATACTCAATATGTTATACTCTATTTTAGTACAAAAAAATTGTTTCTGATGGGAATTGCACCCTTAATCTCTAAATTAAAAGTGACATTCCTTACCACTATGATAGACATCTATTTAGATTGTATTATGAAGCTTTTTATTAATATGCGCAAACACTCAATATGTTATACTCTATTTTGGTCTCTTTTTGTAATCTACTTGGTAAGGTAGATAATTTATTTTCACAAGTGCCTTAAAATAATATTTCTAACCATATTTGAGAAAAACTCGCGCAAAATGTTATAAAATTATATTTTAAAAAAATGTTATAAAATTGGAATTGATCCATAAAAAAGATTATATTAATATTTTTATATTATAAATCATATTTATTTGCATTAAGTACATAATGGCTCATATTATATATACTATTAGATTACAAATTCTATATACTATCAGATTATATATATATTAGATTACTAAATTACCCTTTCAATATTATATTGATGATATTAGATTAATAAATTATCCCTACAATTGTATATTGATGATAAAAAAATTCTTTTTAATGTAAATTGAACCATGACCTAGGTGATAGTGTGACAAATGTTGACATCTATATCCAATATCACTTATTATATATTTTTTTTTAATTTTTTTTTAAATTTAAAACTATCAACATATTTACTTCTTTTCAATTATATCCTTATATATAATAAGCGTAAAAATGGATTTTATCATTGTTTTAAATTTATTATTGTTTCATTATAAGATATTAACAACTTATAATTATATATGCATTTTTGAAATTTTAGCTACTAATAAGATTAAACTGTAGTTTTATTATGATCACATATATTATAAATCTCGTCTTCAATAGATAAATTTTATACGTTGATCATTTTCGAAAAATGCACTATAGTATATAAAGTATTGAACCCGAAAAATGCAAAAGAGTTTTATATTTGTATATTAATAAAAAAGTTTGTGTTGGAGATTTTTACAAGAAAGTTGAAGTTGTCATCGTACAGCTAAATCAAATCTAAACTAAATCGGTTTAATTTTTTTGAATATCTATGATAAAATATTAAAAGTACTAAATGTTAAATTATTTGTGTCAAGTGGCAATTGTAAGGTGAAACGGGTAAATTATCACGAATCAGTTTAGCATTATCTTGAAAGGTATAAGTAATAGTTTTCTAAAATAAATTATATCCACAACTGTACAATTATTGTATTCAACGTGTCTGCAAGGAGACCCTTCTTAAAACGGGCAAAGTGGTATGCATTCGTTTCAATAGTGTATCCACACATACTAATACAACTTGTACTTCTACATTTTTACTCTATTATGTACACCGATCAAATTTTACAACACCCACTTAACGACTACCCCATGAACTACAAACAGGTAAATGGAGTGCCAACGTTCCCCCATGCAATGAAAATGATAAAAGGCGCCCAATTCTCTTTCAAAGTGACACTAAAACCATCTTCTCATTCAAATACAATTGGAAATATTATAATCGGCGAAATCTTGCAGTACACAAGGTCACGACTACCCCATGAACTACAAACAGGTAAATGGAGTGCCAACGTTCCCCCAGGAAATGGAAATGGTAAAAGACGCCCGATACTCTTTCAAAGTGACACTAAAACCATCTTCTCATTCAAATACGATTGGCAAAATTATAACCGACGAAATTTTGCAGTACAGAAGGGTCGTGCGTGCCAACAAAACATGTTAATTAGTCAAAATATTTGGGCCTACTCAGGTCATAATAACAACCTTATAGACTGGGATTTTGTAAAACATGTATCATCAAACCTTCGACATATTTCCTACTAATATACCGTTACATGCTTATGTCTTTTCTTCTACATGCATTCCACCAAACGATGAGACCAACATAACCGAAAATAACTAGAGCATTCCCGTGCCTCGCACGGGCTATAAAGCTAGTTATATATAGTAATAGAAGATAAGTAGATTATTATATAATTGGATCTACAATTTCTAATTGCATTAAACAGTTAAATCAAATAACGAATTGCATATCATACAAGTACATAATAAACAATAATTTTAAGGGTTTAAAAACTAAGATAATGTTAGAGATACATAATTGGTTCTCAAAATGAATTCCAAATATTACAGTGAAAGGCATATGATATAGCCTATTTGTAATTCGAGGATTCTACTCAACTTAAACAAGAATGTAATAAGTAAATATTAGATCAGATGTCACAGGAATCTCAGAAGATTATATCTGTCAAAGAATGAAGATTAAAGTCATCTACAGACTTGAAGTTAGTCTACATTGAAAGAAGCTCAATTTATTGATCAAGCCTCAATGAAGTATTCAAGCTCAGTGGATTTATTAAAGTGACAGAGATTTCAAGTGGTGACAGAAAAAGATACTGATTACGGAGTTCTTGAATGAGAAGGAAGTGAATCACTGCTTAAAGTCAAATAGATAAAGAACAAACATTGTCGTTAGTCACTCATGAACCAGACAGTGCATCGAGTGTCAACGTACTATTGTGTTTGTTATTTATCTAAGTTTTTAGTGATTCTGGAATTAATTGGGAAGTCAATTAATTCTATTTATTGTCTTATAAATAATTAATACTATTGAGTAAATTATTTATTAAATTAATTTTGTAAAGAATTAATTTAATACATAATTTATTTAGTTAATTATTTAAGTTAGAATAAAAATGAACTAGGAAGACTTAGGTTTGAACTAGGAAGACTTAGAAAAATGAACTAGGAAGACTCACAAGTGAGTCTTCCCGATTGTCTTCCTAGGCCAACCATTGTCTTCCCGAATGTCTTCCATGTACAATGTGTTGTCTTCCCGGTTGTCTTCCCTTCACAAGCATTGTCTTCCCGAGAGTCTTCCAAGGCAAAGTGATTGTTTTTCTGCTAGTCTTCCAAAGGCAATTTCAATGTATCAAGTGGCTTGCACGTGGGTTGACAAAAGAAAAGCAAAGCATTTATATAAAGACAAGGCAGTGGATTAAATGCAACCTCAACATTACATTCTTCTGTCTTATTTACTTCTTGAACTGCTAAGCATTCAATTTCTACCAGAGATTTAATTCTTGTATTGATTCTTAACATTTAATCCATAAGAATCATTTCTCTTGTACTGCTTTAGCTTTCTAGCGGATCATAATCCCTAGATTTTATATCGAACTACTTTTTAGTATTCGATCCTTTTTATTACAAAAATAGATAAATTCATGTCGAATTTATTCTAGATTTGTTTTATCAAGTTCTTTGTAATCAGTGATCAAAATTGTAACACCCTTCAAGTTTAATAGAGTTTTATTTAACTTGAATATTGTTTCAGTTTTATTCCGCAATAATTTGTTCTAAATTGTTAAATCTTAAAAGGACAAATTCGATTAATCGGTATAGTTTGTATTCAACCCCCCTTCTACAAACTTATCAGGACCTAACAATTGGCATCAGAGCCTTTTGATTGATATACAAATCAAAGATCCAATTGTTTTGAGATTTTTCTTAAACTCTGAATTTTTATTTTTCCTAAAAATCTCAAAAGATGTCTACTACACAGAAAGTGGGTACAGTCAAAATCCCAATGTTCAGCAAGGAGCATTATCCAATGTGGAAGAAGAAAATGCTCCTATTTCTTAAGGTTGCAAATCCTAAATACATTGATGTGATGAAGAGTGGTCCCAAAATCCCTATGATTATTGAGGAAGAGCTAAAAGTGGATAACATTGTTACTAGGGCTGCTAGGATGTACCCTAAGGATCCCAAGGATTTCACTCCTGGTGAAAAAGAGGGTGTTACCTTGGATGCCAGTCTACAGCTGATCCTTATTGATTGTCTTGATCCTATCATGCATAATCATGTCCTAAACTGTGATACTGCCAAACACATTTGGGAAACCATAGAGATAATCAATGAGGGGACAGAGGAAGTTAGGGAGAATATGCTGGAAATTCTCACCTCACAATATGAGCATTTCAGATCAAACCCTGGTGATGGTATCACTCAGGTTTTTGAGAGATACAACAAATTAATCAATGATCTGAATCTCAATGGGAAGCACTACACCAACAAGGAGATTAACAAGAAGTTCCTTCTTACACTTCCACCTCATTTGGAGCACAAAATATCTGCCATTAGAGAAGCAAGAGATATGAATGAGCTTGCTTTGGAGAGATTGTATGGTGTTCTGAAGACCTATGAGCTGGAGCAGATTCAACAAAGGGAGCTGTATGGAACTGGGAAGATTGTTGGTACCTCTACTGCATTGGCTGCTGAAGTCCCACAGAAACTGGAAGTGAAGGCTGTTCAACCTTCCAGTTCTAACATGAATGTTATTGATGCTGAATATGGATTAACATCCATTGATCAATCTGGTGGTGACTTCTATTCTTTAGAAGAACTTGATCAGCTGGAGGATGGTGATTTGGCTTTGATAGTCAGGAAGTTTGGGAAGTTCAGATTCAAGAGGAATCCCAATCTTAAGTTCAGACCCAGATTTCAGAGAGGTGGATCTTCCTCTTCAAGTGGCACAAGGAGTGGCTACAAAACTGGAACTGTGGAAAGAAGCACAATCAGATGCTACAATTGCAATGAGTTGGGTCACTTTGCTACTGAATGTAAAAAGCCAAAGCAAGTGACAAGGAACTCATTTGATTCTAGCAAGAAGAATAAGATTGAGAAAGCTTATGTTGCTGAAGGAAAGAGTTGGGATGACACTGACAGTGATGAAGAAGCAGGTGAGATTGGGAATCTTGCACTCATGGCAATAGGAGGCAAACTCTTTGATTCCATGTTATCTTCACCCAACATGTCTGAGGTAAAGTTCACTGATACTGAAATGATTCGTCATCTTGGTGATACTTTAAGTTGTGCACGCACTGAAAATGATAAAATAATTCTTTTGAACACAAATCTTGAAAATGAGATAAAAGAATTAAAACTAGTGCATATTAATCAAGATGAACTTACTAATAAGGTAGCAGTTCTTGAGAAAAGGGTTAAATTGTATCAACAACTGGAAACCATTCTCAAAGATCAGATTAGTGAGCTTAAGACCAAAGCTAATGCTTATTTCAGTTCTTGTAAGACTGCTAAAGAAATTCTCAATAAGCAAGCTGTTGGTAATCATGTCAGTATAGGGTATGATTATAATGAGGCTATTGGACTGCTTGGAATTAATTCCCCTTGTAGATACAAATCTGAAGGAAAGGTTGTTCCATATATACTTAAGGGTATTGAAACACCCTTCTGTAGGGAGTCTGAGGCAGAGCCTATGAATGAATACTCTATCATTATTGCTGAGGAGATTCATGAAGAAGATATTGCTTTGGAAGCTGAACAGTCCAAAAAGTGTATATCTGATATTCTAGTCAAAGTTGCTACAACTAAAAAGACTAAATCAGATATCCATAAGTTGGATCAAAACAACTGTAGGACTAACATGCCTGCTATTAATTCTTCTCATAAAGCATGTGGTGTGAGTAATTGAATGTCTTGTGCTTTTAATGTTATGTATGCTTTTTTTAATAAAAAGCATGTATCTAGTGATAAGACTGCTCCACGTCAACATGTTAATAATAAGAAGCATGTTAAAGCAAAGACTACTAGTCCTCCTCAGACTAGAGTGGATTCATTTATCCCTAAGCCTACTCAGAAATGTGTTAAGGCTGGCTATAAATGGAAACGCTCTTATGTGAAAGAGGTTGAAGTAGTTATAGTTAAAAATGTTGTTTTGCCTGACAAAGGCCAGTTCTTTAAGTATGCCGGACCCAATCAATTTTGGGCTCCGAAGAAGGTCTAATCAATTTGATATTGCAGGGAGTTAAACAGGTAAACCGTGTTATATGGATTCTTGACAGTGGCTGTTCAAGGCATATGACCGGAGATAGAGCCCTACTATCAGATTTGGTTGAGAAAGCCGGCCCAGTGCTTACCTTTGGAGATAACAGCAAGGGTATAACTGAGGATATGGCCTGTTTGAAATCAAGAAATGTTATCAGTCAATAAGAACATCAATGTTACATTTGATGACACCTAACTCCCTAATATCCAATCAGAAAATCCATCTGAGAAATTGAAGTTTGATGACATGACAGATTCAGATTCAGATGATGAGAATCCACCTGAAGTTATTGCTGGTAATGATAATAATAATGATGATAATAATCCTAGTGGTGGTGGTGGAAACATTGGTAACAATGGAGATACCACTAACACTGGAGAAGAATCATCAAGGCAATCAAGCAACAACTCAGGGGGAGCAAATGAAGGATCATCTAGTCACTCACAACATCAAAGTGAATTTCAAGGCGAATCATCAAGATCAAATCTTCCAAGACAGAATGTATGGAATAGAGCTCATCCTTTTGAGCTGATCATTGGTGATCCAGATGTTGGAGTTAAAACTAGAAGTGCAACTCAGAATGAATGTCATTATTCAGCATTTCTATCTGAAATGGAGCCAAAGAAAACTGAGGAAGCACTGACTGATCCAGATTGGGTGATTGCTATGCAAGATGAACTCAATCAGTTTGAACAACAACAAGTTTGGAAGCTGGTACCCAGGCCAAAGAACAAGAAAGTAGTTGGTACAAGATGGGTATACAGGAACAAGCTAGATGAGGAAGGCATTGTTACAAGGAACAAGGCAAGACTGGTTGCACAAGGGTATTCTCAAGCTGAAGGCATTGATTATGATGAAACCTATGCACCAGTGGCTAGACTTGAGGCCATCAGGATGTTCTTAGCATTTGCTGCTTATTCTAATTTTAAAGTCTATCAAATGGATGTTAAGAGTGCATTCCTGAATGGTGAGCTTGATGAAGAAGTGTATGTGGAACAGCCCCCTGGCTTTGAAAATCAGGAGCTGCTGGACTTTGTGTACTTTCTCTTCAAGGCTATCTATGGTCTCAAACAAGCCCCAAGAAAATGGTATGACACTCTCTCTGGTTTTCTTTTAGAAAATGGTTTTGTTAGAGGTATCATAGACAAAACTCTTTTTTCAAAGAAACACAAAAATGATATGATATTAGTCCAAGTCTATGTGGATGACATCATATTTGGGTCTACTAATGATAATCTCTGTAAGAGATTTGCTGAGCTTATGCAGAGTAAGTTTGAAATGAGTATGATGGGTGAGCTGAAGTTCTTTCTTGGATTGCAAGTAAGTCAAAGGTCAAATGGTATATTTATTTGTCAATCCAAGTATCTCAAAGAACTCCTCAAGATGTATCACATGGAGGATTCAGCATCAGCAAGGACTCCATCTTCAACAGCCATCAAACTTGGAGCTTCTGACAAATCTATCAAGGTAGATGTTACAAGCTACAGAGGTATGATTGGCTCCTTACTCTATCTTACTGCTAGTAGACCAAATATTATGTATGCTACATGCTTGTGTGCAAGGTTCCAAGCGGACCCTAGAGATGTACATCTCGTTGCTGTGAAAAGAATCTTGAGATATCTTAAGGGTACACCTAATCTAGGTATCTGGTACCCTAAAGATTCTGGTTTTAATCTTGATGGATATACAGATTCTGATTATGCAGGTAGTGTTGTGGATAGAAAGAGTACCTCTGGGAGTTGTCAATTCCTAGGAGGTAGGTTGATTTCCTGGTATAGCAAGAAACATCAAACAGTTTCCAATTCAACAGCAGAAGCTGAATATATTGCTGCTGGAAGCTGTTGTGCTCAGATCTTATGGATTAGGAATCAATTAAAGGACTATGGCTTTGCATTAGACAAAATTCCTATTTTGTGTGATAATACAAGTGCCATAGCAATCTCCAACAACCCTGTGCAGCACTCGAGAACGAAGCACATTGATATCAGGTATCATTTTATCAGAGAGCATGTCATGAATGGAACTGTGGAGTTACACTTTGTACCCACAGAAGAACAGACTGCAGATATATTCACTAAATCTGTTGACGAATCCACATTTATCAAGTTAGTTGGTAAATTGGGTATGTTAAACAGTCTTAGTGATTAACAATATCTCTGTCATGTTTGTTCTTTCAAAATCATTTTCTCTTGCTGATATTGAATGATATATTTTGCCAATTCTTGTTTTTGTATAAAGCTTGTTAATTTAAATATTCTGAATAATTTATTTTCTTTAAAAATACTTTTCTCATATTTTTTTTAAATAGAGAAACCTATTTTTATTGAAAATTTATTTATTCAAGAATCATTTAAGTTAGTTTCAGATTGTAAATATTGTTGTTTAAATATTTATGCAAGTTTATATTATTTTTATGCACCTCTATATTATTCTGTATAGTTATTGCATGTAAATAGTTTCCTGTAAATATTTTTTATTATTATTATTTTTTTTATTTTTTTTATTGCTTATTATCTTTTATTTTCTATTTGTCTTAGATATTTTTGTAAATATATTGTATATATTATTTTTGATCTAGCTCTTGCTTAGCTGGAAATTCAGTGCCAAATCCAATTCAGGTATTACTTTCTATCTCTCAATCCACTTCTTTTACTGTTGCTGAACCCAAGTGGTTGTTAGGGTTGACCAAGGGATTGTAGATCCAGAATCTCTATCCCAGGTCTTAGAGCCAAACAATGAGTCTACAACTTAATTACTTGACCTCTCAGCCTGAACAGAAATCAAATGTTAAACAAAGAAGTATTTTGATTGAAACAGTGAGTGATCCCACAGCTCTGCCTCCTCTAAAGAAATTCAATATATACTGAGGCATCTGTCAGCCCATCTGTATCCTCTCAATAGGATATGGACTTTGAAATGGCCAATGAACTGTATCTAGAGACATTCTCTCAACAGGATGAATCTATTGAAATTCGCCATAGGGCCATGGCACTTTGTACTGAGTCAAGCACACTCTCATTACTCACAATGGGAGAAAACAATTTCATTAGATGAAACTCAGGACATAGTGAAAGCAGAGCACCTGCAACTGGTTACAGTGCCTACCATTGTTACGGTAGAAGTGCCTTCATAGGCATCTGAAGGAAAATTTGATTCTTTGCCAAATTTAAATAGAATAATTTTCTCCCCTCCCAGAGTGAACATCTCTGGCTCCCAAAGGGATTTTCCACTCGCAGATTTATCTGGAGAAAGTGGAAGGCAACTTGGTCAGTCTATCACTGAAGCAATTCAGATTTCAAATCCAAGTGATTTGATAGACATGATTGAGGATCGGGATTTACGAACTCCCATTGCACCACCACTGACCTCTCTTGAAGAGGCTAGGGTGAGTTTCAATGCAGGTACTGATCAAAAAAGAGCAAACATACAGCTAATGTTGAGTGATAAGAGTCAAACACTGAGTGAAACACATGCACGTGAGATGAGTGATACACTTACAAGAGAAATTCAAGTGAGTGCACACACAGACACATACACTGCAATGTAGTTAGCTCACATAGCTGATCTACAGGAACATCTATTCAAAACCCAGGCTGATAAAGAACTTTTGCAAGCACAAGTGGTTGAACGGTCTTCTTCTTCCACCTCTGTCAACAATCAGCTGGGACTGCTCAAGGAAATCTTGAAGACAAATTTACTTCCAAGATCAACTCCATCAACTATCTCAACTCCTATTGGCTTCAGAGACTCATAAAGTTATATCTGTAGAGAATTCCTCAACTAAGGGGGAGAAGTTTCTAGAGAAGTTTCTAGAGAAAAGGGAGCTGAAAAAGATAAAAGGAAAAGGAGGAGTAAAGGGGAGTAAAGGTAAGTTAGCTCTGTTTTGTAAGTAGAGCTTAGGTAAATCAAGACAGGTTTAATGTTATCATATGTTCAGTCTAGAGGAACACTTGTCTTGCATTTATCTTTACTGGTGAAATCTGGAAATGTCATATTTGATCCAGAACTTTCTAGTATTTACTTAGGCTTAAGAGTCCTATCTTTTTCTTGGTTTTAGTTGAGTGATCCTCTAGGTATTTGGTTGTTATTCTCTAACAAACAAATAGGGGGAGATTGAAAGGCATATGATATAGCCTATTTGTAATTCGAGGATTCTACTCAACTTAAACAAGAATGTAATAAGTAAATATTAGATCAGATGTCACAGGAATCTCAGAAGATTATATCTGTCAAAGAATGAAGATTAAAGTCATCTACAGACTTGAAGTTAGTCTACATTGAAAGAAGCTCAATTTATTGATCAAGCCTCAATGAAGTATTCAAGCTCAGTGGATTTATTAAAGTGAAAGAGATTTCAAGTGGTGACAGAAAAAGATACTGATTACGGAGTTCTTGAATGAGAAGGAAGTGAATCACTGCTTAAAGTCAAATAGATAAAGAACAAACATTGTCGTTAGTCACTCATGAACCAGACAGTGCATCGAGTGTCAACGTACTATTGTGTTTGTTATTTATCTAAGTTTTTAGTGATTCTGGAATTAATTGGGAAGTCAATTAATTCTATTTATTGTCTTATAAATAATTAATACTATTGAGTAAATTATTTATTAAATTAATTTTGTAAAGAATTAATTTAATACATAATTTATTTAGTTAATTATTTAAGTTAGAATAAAAATGAACTAGGAATACTTAGGTTTGAACTAGGAAGACTTAGAAAAATGAACTAGGAAGACTCACAAGTGAGTCTTCCCGATTGTCTTCCTAGGCCAACCATTGTCTTCCCGAATGTCTTCCATGTACAATGTGTTGTCTTCCCGGTTGTCTTCCCTTCACAAGCATTGTCTTCCCGAGAGTCTTCCAAGGCAAAGTGATTGTTTTTCTGCTAGTCTTCCAAAGGCAATTTCAATGTATCAAGTGGCTTGCACGTGGGTTGACAAAAGAAAAGCAAAGCATTTATATAAAGACAAGGCAGTGGATTAAAAGAGATCATTCAATACAGAAGCAAAAAAAAAAAGACAACAACCTCAACATTACATTCTTCTGTCTTATTTACTTCTTGAACTGCTAAGCATTCAATTTCTACCAGAGATTTAATTCTTGTATTGATTCTTAACATTTAATCCATAAGAATCATTTCTCTTGTACTGCTTTAGCTTTCTAGCAGATCATAATCCCTAGATTTTATATCGAACTACTTTTTAGTATTCGATCCTTTTTATTACAAAAATAGATAAATTCATGTCGAATTTATTCTAGATTTGTTTTATCAAGTTCTTTGTAATCAGTGATCAAAATTGTAACACCCTTCAAGTTTAATAGAGTTTTATTTAACTTAAATATTGTTTCAGTTTTATTCCGCAATAATTTGTTCTAAATTGTTAAATCTTAAAAGGACAAATTCGATTAAACGGTATAGTTTGTATTCAACCCCCCTTCTACAAACTTATCAGGACCTAACATACAGCTAAAACTTAATCAATAATAAATGACACTCCTGCATTCACATAAATTTCAGAGGTCAGTTGAGAACCAATGTCTCTCCTCTAGTGAGTAGGGTTGTAAATAAACTGATACACTAGTGAACGACTCAGTGTTTGATTTGAAAAAAACTCGGTTCGGGTTTGGTTTAGATTCGTTAATCAGTTGATCTTGAACATGATTTTAAATATCGATTTATAAATGAGCTAAAGAGTTCGGCTCGATAGTTCGTGGACAAGTTTGATTAATGTATTCGTAAACATGTTCGTGAAATATTCAATAATTAAGACCATGAATGTACTCGCTATATAAGTTAATAAACAAATTTGATAACTTAAATTATATGTTATTAATATATATTTCTTGCTCTTGTTAACTAGACTACGTTATTTAAAAATTATTATATATCATAGTAAATAATATTATTATATTTAAATATGTAATTTCTATTACTAAATGATAATAATATACGTCATAGTAATAAATTTAGTAGATAACTAGTATATTTATGATTTGTTCATGAACAAATTTTTGTTAAAAAGTTTGTGACTAATGTTAAAGAGTTGTTCGCGAGTACAAACTCGTGAGAAATCTCCCCTTCAGCTATATGTTCACGAAATATTCATGACGTGAACAACATTTTTTTTAACGAAACTGAGCTCCAAACATAATTTTTGATTCAATACAATCTCGAATTTGAATTTGAATTTGAAATTCTTTTAACAAAAGATACACAATCTAACTAAAGTTCGGCTCCATTCGAATCATTTACGGACCTACCATTGAGAACGATACAAACATAATTAATGATCGATTATATTTTCAATGTACTTGAACTGTCAAACAATTATCACAAAACTATTTTCAAACTTCGAACTAAAGAGACTTAATAGAAATTTTCTCAACTTTTTCTAAAAAACAACAAAGACTTTATTAATGAAAGACATAAAAGGGCTTATTTCTCTTTTCAATGTGAGATAAGATATTTGTAATACATATAAATAATTGATATATGATATATGGTATTGTTAAAATATGATAATATAAGGAGCTAAAATTGATATATGATATATGGTATTCGAATTTGTTCCGAATTTCAAGTGTCATAATTGTGGAGCGAAACATACAAGAGTCCTTTTTACATTTAACATACACAGTGACGGAGGGGGGGGGGGGGCTGCTAGTTTTTGGAAATTTTTTGGAATTTTTTTTTTCTAAACGACGTCGTTTTGATTTAATTATTTTTCACTCTTTATTCTCTCACAATTCACACAACACTGCATACATAGCGACGACTAACGAGCCCTAATTTATAAATCAACTATCAACTACTACAAATCTACAATTACAAATCAACTACTTAGACGATTATTCAATTGTATTTGTATCAGTATAAAGCTTTTGAAAAAGAGGTACGCCTCTTTTGAGCCCTAATTTACAAATTACAAGCTTTTTGATATTTTCGTATCTAGTTTGTTTTTAAGATTAATGTTTTCTCTTGATTGCTTATTGCTTATCCTGGTGTTTGGTTTTTGATTGGTTTTAACTTTTAAGAGTAATTGATTCAGTGTTCCTAACTTGCCTGATTGCCTCATGCATGGTTGACTGGTTTCTGGTTCTAATTGTTTTGATTTTGTATTGAGTTTCAGACTTTCGTATCTAATTTGATGCTTCTTGTGGACTGCAATGTTTGTTATTTTGTGCATTTTATATTATTTTGAAATTTACATTTGAATTTACATTTGCCAAGCTGCCCTGTTATTGCCTTGTTGGAGTTTTGATTCAGATTTCAGTGGTTTGTTAGTAAAATATGAATAGATATTTTGTTCCAGTGACCGGTGAATCAAGTGAGAAAAGAGCTAGAACTGATAATAATTTGGCATCTGATGATATTGAAAGTGATCCAGCTCGGCGCAAACCTATTAATGAATATGATCCGAGAAGAAGAGATGATATCAGGAGAAAGTATGTGCAAATGGGACCTTGTAGACCGCTTTCTTATGTTTTTCCTCCAACTCAATGTGGTGAGAACATGAGGTCTTTCCAGATTAGTTGGTTCCACAATCGTGAATGGTTAGAGTATAGTATTTCCAAAGATGCTGCCTTTTGTTTTTGGTGTTATCTTTTCGGAGAAAGAAGAGCTGGAGAACAAGCGTTTATTAAAAATGGATTTCAAAATTGGAAAAAAGCAAAAGAAAAATTTAGAGAACATACTGGAAAGGAAGGAAGCATACATAATAATGCCCGAATACTTTATTTTGGTTTCATAGATCAAAGGCAGAGTGTTACAAGAAAATTGTCATTGGGAAATGAAGTAGTAGGGGCTGCCTATCGTATGCGTTTAACAGCAAGTGTAGATGTTGCTCGCTTGCTTCTTGGATTAGGATTAGCTTTTCGTGGGAACGACGAAACATTAATATCAAAACGGAGGGGTAATTTTTTGGAAATGCTCACTTGGTATGGTTTGCATAATACTGAAGTTGGAAAAGTGGTTAATAAAAATGCACCCGGAAATCATCAACTTAACTCTCCCGACATTCAGAAGCAGATTATTAGTGCTTGTGCATCCGAGACAACGAAAGCTATAATTAGTGACATTGAAGGTAAATATTTCTCTTTATTACTTGATGAAGCACGTGATAATTCTGTTAAAGAACAAATGGTTGTCGTTATAAGGTACGTAAATAATCATGGGGAAGTTTTGGAACGATTTGTCGGAGTTGTCCATGTCAAAGATACCACTGCACTTTCTTTGAAAAGTTCCATTGTGAATTTCTTTTCTAAACATGGATTGTCGATGTCAAAAATTAGAGGTCAAAGATACGACGGAGCTTCAAATATGCGTGGGGAGCTCAATGGTTTAAAGACTTTAATTTTAAATGAAAATCCATATGCAAGGTATGTCCATTGCTTTGCCCATCAGCTCCAATTAGTTGTGGTTGCTGTAGCGGAAGGAAATCAGTTTGTAAGCGATTTTTTTGATTATATGTCTATGATTACTAATGTAGTTGGTGCTTCTTGTAAAAGAAGGGATGAACTTAGGCAGAAACCACATGAAACTATGATTGAGCTAATAGAAAATGGTAATATTAATACTGGAAGAGGGTTGAATCAGGAAAGCAGTTTAGCTCGACCAGGTGACACACGCTGGGGTTCGCATTTTAAAACCATAATCCATCTTCTTTCTATGTGGTCATCTGTAATTGAAGTTCTTACAAATATTTATGAGGATGGAAGTGAAAGGAAGAGTAAAGGAAAGGTTGTTGGTTTGCGCGACAAAATGGAAAAATTTGAGTTTGTCACAATTGTTGCAACAGAAAGATCAAAATATCATTGAAGCAATGCATTTGGTTGTGAATGTAAAAAGGCAACTGCACAACTTAAGAGAAAATGGATGGGACGAGCTTTTTGAAGAGGTTTCCACTTTCTGTTCAGAAAACAATATTGGCATTCCTGATATGGAAGATAATGTGCCAGGCCGCATTCGTTGTAAGCATGCTACTATATACGACCATCATTTCAGAGTTGTAATATTCTATCAGGTAATTGATCGTGTTAGTCAAGAAATGGACAACCGTTTCTCAGAATCAAGCACAGAATTACTGATGTGTATAACATGTCTCGACCCCAAAAATACATTCGGAAATTTCAATCTTTCAAGGGTACTCCGACTAGCAGAATTATATTCAGAAGAGTTTTCATTATCTGATCAAATGGAGCTTCGAGAGGAATTGAAGGTGTGGGTTTCTGAAATGCGAATGAATGAAAAATTTTCTTGCTTGCAAAATATTGGTGATCTTGCGAAGAAAATGGTTGAAGTGGGTTATCAAAAAAGTTTTCCACTGGTGTATCTTTTAATTGAGTTGATTCTTATTTTGCCGGTTGCAACTGCTACTGTAGAACGAGCGTTTTCTGCCATGAATATCATTAAGTCAAATTTACGCAACAAGATGGGGATGAATTTCTTACTGATTGTTTGGTCTGCTATATTGAAAAAGAGCTGTTCATAGGTATTGATAATGAAGTGATTATTCAGCATTTTCAGAGTATGAAGACTAGAAGAGCTGATTTACCACGCTTACGCACCGGATAGAGGTATCGACTGATATTTTTATGTACTGTATATAGCACTGTGTAGCTAGTATAAAATCTAGGTAAATATTTCTTTTTGTTGATGCTAGTATAAAATCTGAGATACGTTGCTTTTTATTCCAATTAGTGTATAAGCTTGCCCCCCTAGAAATACTTCCTGCCTCCGTCACTGAACATACACAACCAATTATTTCATGCCAACTATACTTTTGGAAATCATTTTGAAAATATTTTTGAAATCTTTAGCATTTCTCTAATATAATATAGAATATAATATAAGAAGGCCATGAATTTAGAGCGAGATCATAGGGGAGTCCATTTTTGGCCATGCCTTTTAAGCTTTTCCGTGAGTAAATCCGGAGAAGTCATGTCCAATTCCCGTTGGAGAAATTGGATATATGTCGGCTGGATTCTATTATTAAAAAATTCATGACGCTGCACAACCAAAAACTTATTTAGCTGTGAAAGCGCCGATATAGTATTAGGATCACTAATTTCGCCCGGGATCCAAACCGAGAATGAAAAGAAATTATGCTCAGGTGAGATGCCCGTCTTTGGAGCAATTTGTGTGCATATTAAAAGAACCTCGATTAAATAATAGTTGATAAAATAAAGTAATAACCTATCTAATTTTTTTTGGTGCCAATATAATAAAAATAATGTATTTTTACTCTGGATAAAATAATAAACTCGATGATGTAATATTTTTTTTCAATTCCGAGATTATCACTTTAAAAAGATTTAAGTGTATTGTGAATAGCAGTGAAATCGAATTTGAGATCTTATCAACCTTAACAAACTCTAATAAACCACTCACCTGCTAACTCTTCAATCCTCAACCTATTTCAATTATACCAAACAAATAAATAAATATATTACTTCCTCTCATTTTTTTACAAATTGCGCACGGAAGTTAAACAAAAATATAAAATAATAGAGAATAGAGAATAAAAAAGTGAATAAAGTAGTGAAAATCATTAATATTTAGTATATAAAGTTAGTATAGTGAAAAACAGAAGTGAATGTAATTGATCTTTATATTATAATTTTTTTTTATTTTTGAAATACAAATATTATGTGTAATTATATTATATTTCTTTAATATACACAATACATTATATCAAATACATAATTAACAAAACTAAAATTGCCATATTAAAATTGAAATAATGAAACATTTTAATATAATTTGTGCTTTGTAGGGAATATAAACTACTAATACACATGGATTAAGGATTTGAGTAAGGGAAAAGTAAAATCTCTCAACAAGAAATTTAGGAAATTGGTCTTTAAAAAAATTAACAATTTACAATTCTTACCGATATAGGATAAATTTTGATGTATCTAGACTTTAAAATTAACCTGAATTCATAAAATTGATTGCATGTATTTTAAATTCTAATATATATAATAGTATGGTGTAAATAAAAATAAGAATAACAATAGATTGCAAAAAAAAATTAACAATATAAATTAGAATATATGTATGAACTATTTAGAGTAGATTTGTCATTAGAAAGATAAATTTTCTATTAAATTCAATAAATAACTTAATCAAATGTATATCCACCATTATTAAAAGATTTAAAATGTTAATAGACTACCAACATAATTTTCCAGTACATATTGATGTTAGAATATTCAAAAACAAATCTTCAGTAAATTCCACTCTTGAATTGTAAAAATGATATGTGCCAAACTATATTTTTAATATAAAATAATTATATGATTTAATTATTAATAAAAATATTATTATAATATTTATTATTATTATCATTTTATTTAGAGAAATAAGATAATAAGAGTTTAACAATGCAAACTCTTTTTTATGTTTTAAGAAAATGACTAAATTGTATATGGTTTTTCAAATTCAATAAAAATTTGACTAAAAATAAACAAGTGAATTTATATCTTAAAACCAAAATATCTCAAAAAAAAATATGTGCCCAATGTTCAAAACATATTTACAGTCAACTATAATGAGATTAAAGATGATCCTCAAAGAAACCCTCCATTGTTACACAATTATATAAATTGTTTCTCAATTTTATTTATTTATTTATTATAATTTTTCATTCTTTTCTAAAATATCAATTTGATATCATTTGAGTTAAAACAAATATAATACTAACTAAAGTGTAATTTTAATATGGGTCTCATCTTGGACACTAAATCATACTCCATTAATTTCAGTTGTTAGGAATAAAACCTTCATTTTAGGTTTTCACGCAATAAAATAAGATACACATGCTGCACATGTTACCTACAAAACATATTATGTGTTTTAGTTAATAAATTCATACCTGTTACACATCTTACTCACTCCAGATGTATACATATTACACAACTTACTTTATGTGTTTCAATCAATACAATGTACACCTGTTACACATTTTATACAATACAATTACATACACATGTCATATCTTTTGTTGTCCCACCACCTTTTACGTACATCTTACAATTATATACACCTGTTACACATTTTACGTGTACCAACCAATACAATTACATACACCTGTTATATATGAATTTATATGTATGTACACTTGTTATACATTTTAAGTGTGCCAACCAATACAATTACATACACCTGTTATATATGAATTTATGTGTTTTCCAACATATCCATATTATGCATCTTATTCTGCCACCTGTTTGCATTCGTCAGTTACATGTAAAAAACTGTTCCACTTGTATCTATAAATATCTACCTTATAATTTTCTTATAATTCCATGCTCGGTATCTTTCTCAAATAGTCATAACTTTTATATCCATTCTCTTTTTTCTTTGTATTTTAGATATCTAATATAATTTTCTCATTAGGATGTCATTAGTTTTTATATAATAATAATTATTGTGATGATAATCATTTCTATCATGATTGTACCAGTTAGAAGAAGAAGAACTTATTACCTGCATCTCTTAAGGTATCGAATTAGTTATATTTCTAATATATAACAACTCTTTATGTCTTTGGTTACCTTTCCATGCAATATTCTAATTTAACATTATTTATTTCTAAACAGTAGATGTCGAAGTAGTGAGACCTTGAAAGGAAATGCACTCCCCTTGAGGCGAATGAAATTATCAGGAGAATGGATCAATGGTCCGCTCACAACCACTAGTTGGCTCAGCATCTTCGACAGATGAAGAGTTTCGGTCACCTAGTTTTAGTCAGACATCCTTCTTCAACAACCTCAAACTCAATCCTTTCTTGGGTCCTCCTATGTTGAGCCATCAAGAAGGCCTGGTGTCCTATTACCAACTCAACATCTCCACCTCCTGGAGGATTCATGCATACTGTCTTCGGAATAGTAGATCAATCAAAGATTAAGTCAAATTTAGAAAGGATTAAAATGAAAATTTGTATACATTTACATTTTTAACAGACTATGTTGCAAATATGTACCCAGCAAACTCAATAGTAATAGCTTTGTTGTACTCCATGTTCTTATTTAATAAAAATAAGTTACATATGCATGTTCAGTATTATTAAGAATATATATTATTGGTATTTAAACATAAAAATAATTGATATCAAAGAATATTGACTTAATTACAGGAAGACGTCTGAACTTTTTTTTTTTTTTTGTTGCACGAAAATGGTCAATAGAAATATGTATTTTTTTAGTGAATGATTACTCGAACATGAGAGCTACATTTGTTTGCTACTACTGGAACATAAACTGATTTCAAAAAATAATTCTGGAAATATCTTTATCTTCCTCCTTAACTATCATCTAAAATTAATTGAAGTGGTGACAAATTAAAGAATTTGGAAAACATTGTAAGATAGGGAAGCATAAACTCAAATTCTTAATGCAACAGAAACCGAACATTATCAAATCAAGTCATGATCCACTCAAGCTGCCTCAAATTAGAAAACAATTATAAAATCTCATTTCAACCAAATCATACAAGTTCATTACTACATGAACCTACAGCATCAAATTCCACCACACACGCCTCCATAAAAATCATCCTCTTTATAAAAAATCATGACTTTTTCATTATCTCTAGCTTAATTGGAATTTTAAAAGTTGCATTTGGTAAAAATATATATATATATTTGGATTAAATACAAAGCTCATTCTGTATGAAAGTTTTTTTTGAATTTGATATTTCCATTTCTATGCTTGCAAAATTAACATCAGCTAGCAAGGGTCATTTGTTTATGTCACAAACTTAACTTAATTCAATGAAAGTTTTCTGAATCATTAAGGTTATTTGTTTGGTATTTTTGTTTTCTGAATGATTCAAAATTCTCTTAACACTTAAGAAACAAAAACCTAGATTAACGATTGAGAAAGGCCGTGTCACCTGTGAACTGTGATACTTTCCAGTTATTAATAACTTCTATTTATTCATTTTATCATTTTATTATATAAATAACAAAGTAAATAATCAAAATAATTATTATTTTTAAATATGATGTAATATTTAATTTTGATGACGACATGTATTACTTCTTATTTACCTTAAAATTACAATCACATGTCTGAAAATAAAATTTTAATTAATATCTTTCAGATATAGTATACATATAATTATTTAACACTTTTATTTATATAACAACTAAAAATAGTAATATAATGTCGTTGACACACATTTTATATTTATTATCAAATAATCATCTTGGTTCAGAATTCAAAATTTTAATTTTTAAGAAATTTTAATCATTCAGATTTTAATAATTCACACTTGCCAAATGACCTACTATACAGCAACATCAAAAAAATCCTATGTTGTAACATAATTATATAATTTATTACTCAATTTTATTATTTCAGTCATATAGAATATAATAATAACTAAAGTAAATATAAATTGTTTACTAATTTTAATATGGATCCAAACTTCGACAATAATTTTATTATTTTATGAGAATATAAATTGTTATTAATATTATGTTAATACAAATAACATATATCGAAAATTGTTATTAATATTATGTTAATCCAGTTATTAATAACTTCTATTTATTCATTTTATCATTTTATTATATAAATAACAAAGTAAATAATCAAAATTATTATTATTATTAAATATGATGTAATCTTTAATTTTGACGATGATATGTATTACTTCTTATTTACCTTAAAACTAGTTGAAAAAGCAGCGCTAATAATCAATTAAATTATTTTATTTTTTTAAAACTTCATCAATTAAATTACAAAAATTACTCGGTCCTCCTAATAATGTCCTCGCGTAAAACGCCTTTCCTTTTTAATATGAATATCTCAAATTCAATATATTGAATACTTGTGTTATATATTGATTATCATGTTAACATACTCATTTTCGCTCTCTAGTTAGAAAAAATACATCTATCAATTAAATTACAAAAATTACTCGTTATTCCTAATAGACTTTTAACTATATGTTTTTCCTATAATTTGAATACAACTCCTTTATAAATTCGCACACTTATTCTATTTCCAATAGAACTTTTAATTATATTTACAAACACCTATTTTACTTCTAATAAAACTTTTAATTGTATGTATTTTTTATAAATTCAAACTCTCTTCTCCTCTATAAATTTGAACATTTATTCTACTTTTAATAGAACTTATAATTTTATGGCTTACCTATAAATTCAAACTAAACTTTGTTTATATGTCTTCTCTATAAATTTGAACTCTTCTCCTCTATAACTTCGAACACCTATTCTACTTCTATAATATCCTAAAAAATATTTTTTGATTTATTAGTATTTAAAATTGTAAACCTCTAAAAAATTAGAAAAATAGATTGAGATGATCTTAGACTCGTCACCTCGTGCATATCCTCCTTTATATATATATATATATATATATATATATATATATATATATATATATATATATATATATTGATTGATTACAATCACATGTCTGAAAATTAAATTTTAATTAATATCTTTCAGATATAGTATACATATAATTATTTAACACTTTTATTTATATAACAACGAAAAATAGTAATATAATGTCGTTGACACACTTTTTATATTTATTATCAAATAATCATCTTGGTTCAGAATTCAAAATTTTAATTTTTAAGAAATTTTAATCATTCAGATTTTAATAATTCACATTTTCCAAATGACCTACTATACCAGATTAAAGATGATGGAGCAACATCAAAAAAATCCTATGTTGTTACATAATTATATAATTTATTACTCAATTTTATTATTTCAGTTATATAGAATATAATTATAATTAAAGTAAATATAAATTGTTTACTAATTTTAATATGGATCCAAACTTGACAATAATTTTATTATTTTATGAGAATATAAATTGTTATTAATATTATGTTAATACAAATAACATATATCGAAAATATAAAATCCTTATATATTTAAGAAAAAAAAAGATGACCGAGCAAAATATAAAATAAAACGTCATTGCATTTAAAAACATACTGAAAATATAAAAAAATTACTGTATTTACACAAAACTTTATACAAATACAATTACATACATCTTAACTTACTTGTTCCAATCAATACAAGTATAAAACTATGCTATGTGCATGTGTAAATGTTAGGCATTTTAAGTGTTAAACATGTGTCCTAACCGCAACCAATACTGAAACCCTGGTGTTTTGATGATAACACTATAGCAGCAAGCTGGGTTGATTGTGTGTACTAACATTGTTTTGCAGGAGATAAAAACTTTGTATTTTCTAACAAAACATGTTGTAGCAGCTAGCTGGCAGATTAATTTTCTATGCAGGCAGGAAGCTGGCAGACTAAATTTTGTATGCAGGCAGCAAGCTGGAAACACTCCCAGCAGATAGAGTTTCAGTCCTAATTTATAGGAAATCTTCTAGGAAACGTTTTGTAAGGACTCTATCAGTTATATATGGTGTATATATATATATGGGCTCAAATAATTTCGAATTTATTTTCATATATATATAATTCCTATATTATAGGAAGTTGTTTATAAACGTTTTATCTTTTAACGACTTCTATTTTATTAGGGTTTTCAAACCAGTTGAACGTGTCTTCTAAACGTTCTTATTCTCTCTATTTTTCTGGTTTCTAAACGTTACTTTCATGAACGTTGGGCTTGAATTAATCAAGGAACAAAAACGTGAGACTTGGTAGTCAAGACCGTTGGTTGTTAGATTAATTCAAAATCATTTGTTCATTATATAAATACTTGTGTGGTTTTCATTCTCAGTTGTTGGACAACGTTTTAAAGAAAGCACAAGTACTATCAAAGGCTGATTTGCAAAATCTTTACATACTTGAGCTCTTATATATTATACGATATATATTCTTGATTAGAGTTCATAGTTTCGGTTGTAATTCATTATATCTTTGTATTGTTCAACTTGTAAGTTGGTAGTTGCTGGTTTTGTAAGCTTGGGAAACAAGGGTTCAAGGAACTTGATAGCTAGAGGAGTTTATACTTGGTGTAGTATAGTACTTAGAGAGCTGCGTTCAAGGAACAAGGTGTTTCAGCAAGCTGCAAACAGTAACTGGGAGATCAGGGAGATATATTATTGTATTGTGTAGTTGTAATTCACTTTGATCAATAATATATTCCTTTGCTGTGTTGGTAAAGGACCAGGACGTAGACCTATAGGAGATAGGGGTCGAACCTGGCTAAAATTGCTGTGTGTTCTTTATTTTCTGCACATTTTCTATACTGCTGTGAACAACGTAGCTAGCTGCCACTTTATATTCTGTGAACTCAGTAAGCTGCCAGACAGCAAAACAGACTGATTTTTGCTTTTTCAGTCACATAACTTGGTAATATTTAAAATCGGTCATTGTTAGTCATAACACCTATTCACCCCTCCCCTCTAGGTGTTGATTCTCAGTTGGTATCAAAGCTTTGGTGTACTAACATTTCTGTAACAGGAAAGTACAGATCCGATGGCACACTTTTATGTAAAGGGAGAATCATTAAACACGCCACCGCTTCTCAATGGGGTAGAAAATTATGATTTATGGAGACTAAAGATGAAGGTGTTCTTGAGCAGAAATCCATTTGAGTGGAGAGTCGTTAAGGATGGTCCATTCACTTTTTTGGATAATAATGGCAAGCCAAAAGATGTTGATGATCTTACCGAGGCAGAATTGATGAAAACAAGCTATGATGGAAGAGCAAGGTACACACTAATATGTGGTCTTTCAAATTCAGATTTTAACAAGGTTTCTTCATGTAGCACAGCAAAGGATATATGGGATACCTTAAAAATGCATTATAAAGCTACAACAAAATCAAAGGATGTATGTTTCAAGTCAAACCAACAAGCTGCCTCAAGAGACGAAAACAAAGCAAAGGCTCAAATCACTTGGAGTGACGAGGAATTTAATTCCAATGAAGACTCAAGCGAAGATATGCTAAATATTGCATTGATTGGCATTGACGATGATGTGGTTCGAGGAAACACCGAAGAAGTTCTTGTAGATAGTGATGTATCACATTCAGACTCAGATGTTGAATCTAGTGCGGTGAAATCATTTCAGTTTAATATATCTTCTGAAAATGTTATATTAGAATCACTAACCATGCAGGAACATAATAATATATCTATTGTGGAGTTCATGGAATTGAAGAATGAAAATAATAAGCTTGAGAAGAAAAATGCTTCTCTTCGAAAGATCATTTCTGAGCTTATGGTTGAAAAGACTCCATCAAACAATCATGAAGATCTCATTTCTGATCTAAAGGGAAAGCTAACACAACTTGAAGGGTTTAACAAGCTGCTCCTCAAAAGAAATGACACGTTGATGAAGGAACTCAGCGAGCTACGTGAAGAAATTGAAGCAAGAGATGTATGTCTTGAAACGTTCAAAATCAGAGAATCCATCTCAATTGAAGCTACTCAACAAGCTGAGAAGATAAAAGAATTAGAAGCTGAAGTTGCAAAGCTTGAGAAAGGCATGGGAAAATTTGTTCAAGGAGAGGAAGTATTAAAAACTATTATGAGACAAACAAAGGTTCCTATGGACAAAGAAGGACTTGGAATGGCTTCTACATCAAAGACCAAGGCCTTTAACTATGAAGGAAAACAGGGTATACCATATAATTATGCCATGCCATGGAAAATTTGCTACAAATGTGGAAAGAAAGGTCATTTGTCACACCACTGCCCAAGTCAGAATGCTAAGTCAGCAAGCTGGAACAGACAGACAGCTTCTAGCCAGCAAGCTGCCAGAACAAGGAAAACAGGAAATCGAGCATCCAAAGTGGTTCAAATGTGGATCAAGAAATCTGAATTGAATGCTCTTTATGTTTTATCAACTAACCAAGCTGGACCCAACCAAATTTGGGTACCAAAACATTGAGATGTTTGTTCTTTGTTTTGTAGGTATGTCTTGTGGTCAAAGTCAATGTAAATCAATGGATATTGGATTGTGGATGTACAAGACATATGTGTGGTGATAAATCTCAGTTCCTTAGCCTCGAGATGAAAAAGGATGGTAGTGTTACAATTGGTGATAGCAAAACACTCTGTATACTTGGCAAAGGAACAATTGGTAATAGTAACATTTCTATTGATAAAGTACAATATGTTCAAGGTCTTAAATATAATTTGCTTAGTATAAGTCAGTTATATGATGATAGACATACTGTTGTTTTTAATAAAGAGAAATGTATTATTAATGTTGGTACTAACAAAGTCCCCCTAGTTGCTAGAAAGGAAGGAAATATATATATGTTGGACTTTGAGATGCAGGAAGTAGGCTGCTGTTTAGCTACTGTTGATACAAACCCAGCTCTTTGCAAGAAACTGCAAGGACTTTGCTGCAAGAGAGCAAGCTGCCAAGGAGTTTCTGGGCAGAAGCAGTCAACACAGCAAGCTACGTTCTGAACAGAGTGCTTATCAGGCCTATTCTTAACAAAACTCCATATGAATTGCTGAAGAATAAGAAGTCAAACATTGGATATTTCAAAGTATTTGGCTCCAGGTGCTTTGTGCTTAAAACTATTGATCGAGTTGGTAAATTCGATGCTAAATCTTATGAAGCAATATTTTTGGGTTATTCTTTAACAAGTCGTGCTTATATAGTGTATAATACATCTAAACATATTGTTGAAGAGTCTATAGATGTTTCATTTCAAGAGTCTAATGTTGATCTGTCAAGAGATGAGGAAGATATTGCAGGTGCAGGTGATGACAGCCAGCTGCCAGTGACAAATACTGTATCGCAGCAAGCTGCCAACCAGCCTGAGACAACTACAGCAGCTGAAAAGCAAACTGAGACCTCTTCTCCAGTAGATGAAACTATTGCTAAGTTGTCAAAGCTCACCTTGGAAGGTCCAAGAGGTCAAAGATCACAAGAAAAGATGCCTATATATGAAGGTGGTGAAGTTTCTCCTCCATCCAAGCGAATTCGAGTACATGAGGAAGTCATAGCTCAACATTCTTTGCCAAAATCAACAAGAACAGTGAAGAACCATCCTCCAGAGTTGATCATTGGTGATAAATCAGAAGGCATCAAGACAAGGAAGGGTCAAGCCAACTTTTGTGCATTTGCGGCCTTTCTAGCTCAAGAGGAACCAAAGAATGTTAAAGAAGCACTTCAAGATGAGAATTGGATCATGGCAATGCAAGAAGAACTCAATCAATTTGATAGATGTTGATGTTCGCAAGTATAGAGGGAAATTGGCATGTGCAATGTCTAGACAGCAAGCTGCTTACAGTTGTCTGGTAATATTAGCTCACTTAGCATGATAATCTATGCGTATTTGAATTTTCTATTATTGATAACATGTGAATAACCTTTTTGATGAATAAGGGGGAGAAAATTCAGGATCATAGTATGTGTGATTTAGGGGGAGTTTTTAGTTACTCTTTGGGTCACGTGATTTTAATGTGAATTTATGCTAATGCTAAATTTTAATGTGATGCCATGAAAATATGCTTAGTTGCTTGGATAGAATGCTAATCTTTTTGCAGGGGAAGCATAATTTTAGGGGGAGTATTTTGCTCCTGAATATTATTGTGTAATCATCAAAAAGGGGGAGATTGAAACCCTGGTGTTTTGATGATAACACTATAGCAGCAAGCTGGGTTGATTGTGTGTACTAACATTGTTTTGCAGGAGATAAAAACTTTGTATTTTCTAACAAAACATGTTGTAGCAGCTAGCTGGCAGATTAATTTTCTATGCAGGCAGGAAGCTGGCAGACTAAATTTTGTATGCAGGCAGCAAGCTGGAAACACTCCCAGCAGATAGAGTTTCAGTCCTAATTTATAGGAAATCTTCTAGGAAACGTTTTGTAAGGACTCTATCAGTTATATATGGTGTATATATATATATGGGCTCAAATAATTTCGAATTTATTTTCATATATATATAATTCCTATATTATAGGAAGTTGTTTATAAACGTTTTATCTTTTAACGACTTCTATTTTATTAGGGTTTTCAAACCAGTTGAACGTGTCTTCTAAACGTTCTTATTCTCTCTATTTTTCTGGTTTCTAAACGTTACTTTCATGAACGTTGGGCTTGAATTAATCAAGGAACAAAAACGTGAGACTTGGTAGTCAAGACCGTTGGTTGTTAGATTAATTCAAAATCATTTGTTCATTATATAAATACTTGTGTGGTTTTCATTCTCAGTTGTTGGACAACGTTTTAAAGAAAGCACAAGTACTATCAAAGGCTGATTTGCAAAATCTTTACATACTTGAGCTCTTATATATTATACGATATATATTCTTGATTAGAGTTCATAGTTTCGGTTGTAATTCATTATATCTTTGTATTGTTCAACTTGTAAGTTGGTAGTTGCTGGTTTTGTAAGCTTGGGAAACAAGGGTTCAAGGAACTTGATAGCTAGAGGAGTTTATACTTGGTGTAGTATAGTACTTAGAGAGCTGCGTTCAAGGAACAAGGTGTTTCAGCAAGCTGCAAACAGTAACTGGGAGATCAGGGAGATATATTATTGTATTGTGTAGTTGTAATTCACTTTGATCAATAATATATTCCTTTGCTGTGTTGGTAAAGGACCAGGACGTAGACCTATAGGAGATAGGGGTCGAACCTGGCTAAAATTGCTGTGTGTTCTTTATTTTCTGCACATTTTCTATACTGCTGTGAACAACGTAGCTAGCTGCCACTTTATATTCTGTGAACTCAGTAAGCTGCCAGACAGCAAAACAGACTGATTTTTGCTTTTTCAGTCACATAACTTGGTAATATTTAAAATCGGTCATTGTTAGTCATAACACCTATTCACCCCTCCCCTCTAGGTGTTGATTCTCAAATACAATTACATCTACCGCCAATATAATTATGTATGTTACACATCTCATTTATCTGTTATTCTGAATAATTAATAATTTCTTATCTATTGTTCCGATTATTAATAATTAATTACTGTTACATCTCTTATTTACACCTACTACACATACTACGTGACACATACGTGTTCCAGCCAATACAATTATGTACACATGTCACCTGTAATACATCTTATGTGACATTTTATGTACACCTCAACACTTGCTACACATATTACATGTTCCAACCAATAATTATGTACACATGTTACACATTTTACGTGTTCCAACCAATACAATTACATATACATGTAATACATCTTGTGTGACACATTTTATGTACACCTCCTACACATATTACATGTTCCAGCCTATACAATTATGTACACATGTTAAACATTTTACATGTTCCAGCCAATACAAATACATGTACCTGTAATACATATTATTATTCCACACTTGTCACATTTTATGTACACTTGTTACACATGTTACGTGTTTCACCCAATACAATTACCAACACCTATATGTGTTTTCCAACCACCTTACACATATTAAGCCAATAAAATTACGTACACATGTTATGCATCTTATTCCTCCACTTATTATTTGTCAGTTACATGAATAAAATTGTTCCACTTATATCTATAAATATCTACCTTAATCAGTTTCTTATAACTTCATATTCCTGTATCTTTTTCATAGTCATTACTTTATATTAGTTCTTTTTCTCTCTGTCTTTTAGATTTCTTATATAACTTTCTTACGAGGATGTCACTTGTTTTTATATAATAATGATTATTGTAATGATCATGATTATACCAGTTAGAAGAAGAAGAACTTATTACATGCATGTCTTAGGGTATCAAATCAGTTACATTCTCAATCTATAACAACTCCTTATTTCTCTCGTTTCCTTTTCATGCATTCTAATTTAGCATTATTTATCTCTAAACTGTAGATACTGAGTAATGTGAGCTTAAAAGGAGACGCACTCCCCTTGAGGCGAATGAATTTATCACAAAACAAGGTACAAGAGGAACGAAGTTCAATTATTGTTAATGATTCTCTCCAAAATTAGCATGATAAATACGTACTGATATTTGTTTCTGGTTTGTTGTGTAGGCAAGTAATGAGAAGATGGTTTGGGTGTGCCTCCATCGCCTGCTTAGAACCACTAGTTGACTCAACATCTAAGAAAGATGAAGAGTTTAGGTCAACTAGTTTTAGTCGGACATCCTTACAACCTCTACCTCACCTGTTGCTTATCTAACACTCAACCTCAACCTTCCCTTGTTTTGGACCTAAAAGAAGATTCATGCATTCTGTCTTCGGACTATCTTGCGAATATGTACGCAGTAAACTCAATAGTAATGAGTGACCATTATGGTTGTACTTTTACAGTTCTTTATTTAACACTCACCCTGTTGTATGTTTGATTTTGAATGGTCAAAATTAACTTGACTGGAATTTATATTAATCATATAATCGAAAATTATTAAAAAAATTATATTATTAAAAAATGCATCTCTACAGTTTCAAAATGTAAACACAAGGTGTAATATGTTTTTATATTTCTTTGTTTACTCCTTCTACATTACAAGGAGGATATTAATATATACAGAGCTATACCTACAGGAAAGGAAACTAAATATTCTGTAATCAAATACAATTACTACAGAATATTTAGTATGTACAAATCCCTAAGAATCAGTAACATACACCGACATACAGTTGTGCTAACACTCCCCCTCAAGTTGAACCATAGATATCTATCATGTTCAACTTGTCTAATGAGGTGTTAAATATGATTGTAGAAACATATTTTGTTAACACATCTGTCAATTGATCTTCGGACCGAACGAATGGAAAATGTATGACTTTTCTATCAAGATTCTCTTTTATAAAATGACGGTCAACTTCCACATGTTTAGTGCGATCATGTTGCACAGGATTATGAACAATTTCAATGGCATATTTATTGTCGCAATACAAGTTCATTGGTTTTAGATGTTTGATCCCCAGATCTTTTAACACATTTTGTATCCACAATAACTCACAAAACCCGTGAGCCATGCCTCGAAATTCTGCTTCCGCACTTGATCTCGCCACAACTTTCTGTTTCTTACTTCTCCAAGTAACTAAATTTCCTCCTACAAATGTAAAATATCCGGAGGTTGAATGTATAGTAGTCTGATCCCCTGCCCAGTCCAAATCTGTATATCCCTAAATATCAAGTTTTTCATTCTTTGAAAATAACAACCCTTTACTTGGACAACTCTTCAGATATCTAAGGATTCGATATGCAACATTCATATGCTCTATCGTAGGTGCATGCATAAACTGACTTACCACACTTACTGCATAAGCTATATCTGGTCTAGTGTGTGACAAGTAAATTAATCGTCCTACTAAACGTTGATAACGACATTTGTTGGCTGGAACTTGATTCTCATCTTCTCGGAGTTTGTGGTTCATCTCTATCGATGTATCTGCAGGTCGACAGTCAAGCATTCCTGTTTCAGTTAGGAGATCAAGCACATACTTCCTTTGTGACAATGAAATTCCATGTTGAGACCTTGCAACCTCAATCCCTAAAAAATATTTTAGAGGACCAAGATTCTTCATTTCAAACTTGGAAGATAAATATTTCTCTAATGCTTTTATTTCATTTGAATCATCACCTGTATTAATGATATCATCAACATACACGATTAGTACGGTTACCCATCCTCCGTTATTTTTTATAAACAAAGTATGATCTGAGTTACTCTGCTTATAACCAAATAATTTCATTATTTTTAAGAATCTCCAAAACAACATTCGTGGTGACTGCTTCAGTCCATATAAGGACTTCTTCAGTTTGCACACCATTCCAGATTTTAAAATTTTTGCTCCTGGAGGCAAATCCATGTATACTTCCTCTTCCAAATCTCCATTTAGAAAGACATTTTTAACATCATACTGGTGTAACGGCCAGTCTCGATTGGCTGCAATAGATAACAGAATACGAATTGTGTTAATTTTTGCTACTGGTGCAAAAGTTTTCTGATAATCCACCCCGTATTTTTGTGTGTATCCTTTTGCAACGAGCCTTGATTTATATCTATCTATGCTACCATCTTCCTTCAGTTTTATTGTAAACACCTATCTACATCCAACCGTCTTTTTTCCTTTTGGTAAAGGTACAAGTTCCCACGTATTATTTTTTGTAAAGCCTCCATTTCTTCATTCACTGCCTTTCGCCATTTTGGGTCACTTAAAGCATCCTGCACACTATTAGGAATAGCAGTAAAGGATAATTGATTTAAAGTCAATGCATATGATCTTGACAACATGTGGTTAGATACATAGTTGTTAATAGGATATTTTGTGGCAGACTTAAGATCAGGTTCATATTTCTTTTTTGGGACTCCTTTGTTTATTCTCTGTGGATACCTAGGAGTTACGTTTTCTACTGTAACGATGGGAACCATATCTGGCTCGTTAATTGAAAGTTGAGAAGTTACATGGGGAATTGAAGGGTTAGAAGTTACCTGGGAAATGGATTCTTCGAGCTCGGTTGATTCTTGAGAAGGTTGTGTTAACGGAGGCAAAGGTTGAGTCTCTACAATTTTATCATAAACTTCTGAAACTTCTGAATTTATTTCTCCATTCAGGTTAGAATTTTGTCCTTGTATAACATCTTCTGATAATTCATCATACTCAAAAGACTCATCAATTTTGTTTTCGATCTCAAAACTTTCTTTCTGACCATTCTCCCCCTGAAGAGAAGTTTGGATATCTCCCCCTGAGTAGTATGGCTTCATCTCATGAAAGGAAACATCAAGATTAATATGTATTTTTTTAATAAGGATCATAACATCGGTATCCTTTCTTGAAATCTGCATAGCCCACAAAGACACATTTCTTCGCACAAGGATCAAGTTTGCTTCGTTGAACTTTAGGAACATGAACGTAAGCTGCACAACCAAGCACTCGTGGTTCGAGATCTGGTGTTGGAGGGATGGAGGGTAGAGATTGTAACTTCTGCAGTGGAGTTTGAAAATCAATGACTCTTGATGGTGTTCGATTAATAAGATAACATGATGACTTAACAGCCTCTCCCCAGTAAAAACGTGGCATATTCATGCCAAAGAGTGAAGCACGTACAACTTCCAAGAGTTGTCGATTTTTACGTTCTTCCAAACCATTTTGTTCAGGAGCATATGTACAAGATGTTTGGTGTCGGATTCCATGAGTACTCAAAAAATTTCCAAGAGTTGGGATGACCGTATATTCCGTACCATTGTCAGTTTGAAAAACTCGAATACGTTTTTGATATTGACTGGCCACCATTTTATAGAACTCTTGAAAAGGTTCACATACATCACTTTTATTTTTAAGAAGAGATATCCCCGTCATACGAGTACATTCATCAATAAATGTAACAAAATAACAAGCTTTAGAAATGGAGGGTATTCGTGCATGTCCCCAAACATCTGAATGTATAACCATAAAAGGTTCTGAACTTTTATTAAGACTTGGTAAATACGGTACATGGTGACTTTTAGCTAACTCACAAACTTCACATTTAAATTCAGAATCACTAATATTTTAAAACAGCTGAGGTTTCAACTTTTTGAGATAACCAAAAGAAAGGTGACCTAATCTACGATGCCACAACCAGATTGTTGTTCTGGACTTTTCTACTCCACTTGAACTTATTGTTTTATTTGTCTTCGGACTGCCACTGTCCGTCATATCCAAAACATAGAGTTTGCCCCGTTTAACACCATAACCAAGAATCTTCCGAGTTTGAATATCCTGAAATACACAATATGATGGCCACAAAATCACACTAAATGATAGTTTAGAAGTGATTTGACTAACAGATAACAAATTACATTCTAAAGAAGGAACAACCAAGACAAAATCTAGAGTAAGTGATTTAGATAAAGTAACAAGGCCCTCTCCTATAACTGATGATGTACTACCATTGGCTGTAGATATGATTGTTTGAGATGAAGGTAAAATAGAATGTAAATGACCAGAATCATTTGTCATATGATCAGACGCACCTGTATCAATTATCCAAGTATTATTCTTAGAGTGCGTAGAAAACACAGATGCATTGTTGATAATACCTGGAAAAGTAACATTTGTAGAAGACTTGTCTCTAAGGTTTTCTTCTATATTTGCGAAGGTGGATTTCCCTGAAATTTGCTTTCTAGGTTTTTTCTTGAAATCCCACAAGTCCGCATAGCCAATGATTTCATAACATCGCTGTTTTGAGTGGCCTGTTTCACCACAGTAAGTACATACCAAACGAACATATTTTCCTTGGTTGCTGCGAGTTTTAAATGGTTCTGGTGATGTTCCTACTCGTGGACGGTGAGCCACCATAGCAAAATTTTCTAAAATTAAACGGGAGCCTCCCATTGTTTGTTTTTGTTGAGACTCACACCGAATATATGCATAACTACTCTCTAAATCAAGTTTAGGCTCTTTCCTTAGGATTTCTCCACGAACCTGATAAAATTCAGCATCAAATCAATTTAGAAAAATGTGGACACAGAGCCTAGCCATTGTAGAATGTAAGTGTACAATTCCTTCAATGGTATTTTCCTTCGAAAGAGATCTGTGATCGATTTCCTGGTCAACCTTTTTGTTTGAGAGAGAATGATTTTTGGTTTAGTTCAAAAAGATGTGTATCATCAGATCCATCGTAAAAAGTTTTTGATAAAGCAGTCCAAATTTTACTTGCTGTAGAGAGCCGTATAAATCTCTGCATTAAGGAAGGAGACATGGAATCAATAAGCCAACTTTTCACTTTATTATTTTCAGTAATCCAAGTGTCATGAGAAGGATCTCCAAGCGCTGGTTTTTTCATTTCTCCGGTAAGATACCCAACTTTGTTTCGGGCACTAATACGCATCTCCATCAGTTGCGACCAAAGTGAGTAATTCGTTTCAGTTAGAGTGATTCCAGTAGGAAAGGTGGTGTTGTCTTGGTGAACAATGATCTGTTGAGGTAGGGGTAAGGATACAGGTCCGGTGGTTTCATTTGTTACAAGGCTTGAGGTTTCTTCGTCGGTGATAGCCATGAAGGGTAAATATAAGATGGATACAAAGAGATTTTGTTCGTTTGTTTAGGTAGGCTCTGATACCATGTAAACACAAGGTGTAATATGTTTTAATATTTCTTTGTTTACTCCTTCTGCATTACAAGGAGGATATTAATATATACAGAGCTATACCTACAAGAAAGGAAACTAAATATTCTGTAATCAAATACAATTACTACAGAATATTTAGTATGTACAAATCCCTAAGAATCAGTAATATACACCGACATACAGCTGTGCTGACACAAAATGTAATTTTCAGTTTTTTAAAATGATCAGAGATTAATTTTCTAAAGAACACTTGTAATCTTTAATGGAACTATGAAGAAGGTAAATTATTGGTATTTAAACCAAAAAAGTGATTTATATAAAGATTAATTCTAAATTAGATACATGCATGAAAATCAAGAACGATTTCCAAGTTAGAACCTAGTAAAATTTTACATCAATACGAGTACAACTAATAGATTCAATTACGAGTACAACTAGTAAATGCACGCATGTTCATTTTATGAACCAATTGAAAAAAAAACAAGTGTCATAAAAACTAGGTTTACTACCATGCTTAAGTTGTTTGCCTTTCACATCCCCAAGACGTACATGACATGCCAACTTACCCTTAGTGCACCATCCGTTGAGCATGTCAAGTGATGGAAAATCACTAATTGTCCACATCAATGCTGCCTTCATCATAAAATTTGTACAAGATAACCGATCATATGTTTCCACCCATGTTCTCCACAAAGTTTTCAATTCATCAATCAGTGGTCGAAGATAGACATGGAGATCTTTTGTCGGATCTTTCGGCCCAGGAATGAGAAGAGGCATAAACATATATGGAGCTTTTGTGCACATGGATAATGGAAGGTTGTAAACAACAACTATCACAGGCCACACCGTGTAACCTTGTGCGTGTGGATCACGAAATGGGTCAAATTCATCAGCAGAGAGACGAAGTCTAACATTACTTATGTCCTTTGCAAAGTCAGGAAATCTATGGTCAAATTGTTTCCATTCATCTCCATCGGCTGGATGAGATAATTGACCTTCAACTACAACTCAATTGTGGTGCCACCTCATACATTCAGCGGTTTTCTTGGCCATAAACAAACTTTGTAACCTTGCTGTGAGGGGAAAGTACCGTAAGATCTTTCGTGGAATCTTCTTTTTTTTGGATCTTTTTGTACCTTGTATCGACTTGTATCACATATATCACAATGCGTCTTCTTACTATTTTCCTTGTAAAATAGCATGTAGTCATTCTCGCAAACATCAATCTTTTCATATCCCATATTCAATGCACTTGTCAACTTTTTGACTTCATAGTATGTTGCAGGTAGTTTGTGGTCATTAGGCAACACAGATCCAATGACTCCAAGCAATTCATCAAATCCCTTGTTACAACAACCATGTCTGCTCTTGAAGTGCAAAAGCTTGTTTATAAATTCCAATGTTGTGATGTTGGCATTGTTCGGATAAAGTGGTTCAAAGGCATTGTCAACCATCTCATAAAATTTGCGTGCTACTGCATTCGGCTCTTCTTCCTCAAAATTTCCTTGTGCCTCTCCGAAGTCTCTTAGCATTTCGTGTGCATCATACATGTCATCATCTCTATGACCGGTATTACTAGAACTCGGCCTAGCTTGGGCCCGTGACCTATTTGTTTCCTTGTGTAAATCCCATGTGGTATATGACTCTATAATACCATATTGGTACAAATTATAGGTCACCCTTTCTGGTTGATGAAAAGACAAGTTCCCACACTCATTACATGGACATCTTATATTACCATGTGTATCTTTCTTCTTGAGAGCAAAATCAATGAATTCTTTTACTCTGTCTTTGTATTCATCCGTTATATTATTCCTTGCATCAATTCTATGTTGTATCCAACTTCGATCGGATGACATCTACAATACAAGCACAACACAAGTTTGATCCCCAAATTTGTAAACTTAAATGATCAAGTTAATTTGCAAATAATTAACTAGCATACATCAAAATTGAGCTAAATGCTAATAAGCACACTAATTTCACAATGATAGTTACAGTAAGGAATTATCACACTAATATTTTTAAATATAAACTATCAAGTATAATTTCACATTCATGTCCATATAATTGACCAAAAAATATGAAAAATGAACCAAATAATTGGCTAATATAAATCAAAAGTGATATAAATGCTTACAAGAACACTAATTTCATAATTATGCTTATAACAACAACTCATCACACTAATTTTGTTGATAAAATTTCATATCTCACACCCAATTGATATTAACATATATTAAGAAATGATAAACAATTATCACAAAAGAACATAATGTTAACATTAATATAAGTTAAAAAGAAGTTGTTACCTTAATTGAAGTTGCAGATCTGTAGCATGAAGGAAGAAAAATGGAAGAAGGGGAGCAATTGAAAATGGAGACCAATAATGAAAAGTAAGAAGAGGTAGTAGGTTTTTTACGTTAGGTTCTGGTACATTTCAAAGCGACTGGAAATGGTCGTATTTGTTATCCACGTGGCGGTTAAATGTGACGGCAGCTAATCGCAAACAATTACACACGTGGACAATTATCTCCGGCAACTGTCGCTTTTAGTATCCACGTGCGACATTTGTGACCAAAAGTAGTCACTTGTACTATCTAAGTGCGACTGAAATCGGTTGTTTCGGCTTCTGAGAGCGACTGGCTACTGTTTGCGGTCACATTTATTTCTTTTTCTGACTACGCGCGGTCGCTATTAGATCAATTACTCTTAGATTCTTATGATATTAGAGACACTATGATTTACGTCTTGTGAATTATTGTATGTGGATATCATTTTTGGTAATTTTAACGTATGTACGGTTGAATGATTTAACATTTATTTTCAGTAACTAACGTTTGTTAATTCTTGAACTTAAATCCAAAACATTGACTTCAACTACTAAGTCATATATTTGAATTAATAATTGTGATATGTTTACATTGTTTACTTACAAAATTTCATTAACGCTCAATCAATAAAGAGACTTAAAGCCTAGTACTTGTAGATCGAATGTCTAGTGGGTAATCAAGCACAAAGTCATAGTCAAGAATCACAAAATCAATCTGTTTACCGGATAAACTAAGCAAGATAGAAAATCGAAGAACAATGCTAGGATAATACATCATTTTTCTTATTAATTTATGTAATGTAATATTATATACTTTAATGAAAATCAGAAAATGACTATTTCATATACGATACTGGCGACCGCGGTAAGTTATATTGAATTACACATGTGGTACTGTACTACCGAAAATGGTCGCTTTTAGTATCTACATGCGATATTTGTGACCAAACGTAGTCACCCTATTTTTCTCTTTGCGACTGAAGTTGGTGGTTTTTGTGCCCACGAGCACATAACTACGGTTTGCGGTCACATTTAAATTCAGTTGTGACTGGATATGGTCGCTCGGATATCGACTTTGCTTAAACCCAATATTTTTACCGATGATTAACATGTTTGATGTTTATAGTGTTTACTTACACTACACCAAAAATGACCTATTGCAACCCCACAAAAGTGTATTGTTAGACCCGAAAAATGTTACAGTAGATGTTTATGTAACGTTTTGGCCAAAATTCGGCGTTACATTTGTCGGCGTTGCCTATGACCTCTATTGTAACATTATGTCCACTTATTGCAACACATTTTTTAATATTACAATAGCACTTTTTTGTAACACTTTGATCTATTTTAGTAACATTTTAAAGGTGTTACAATAGACTAATGCAACACCTTCTTGCAACATCTATTGAGTAAAAATGTTACAATGTCGGTTCATTGTAACACTTTGATGCAACATTTTGATGCCTTTTGCAATACATTAAGGTTTTTTTGCAACAATTATATGCAACATTTTTATCCCTATTGTAATATTTTTTAGTATTACTGGCAACACTTACTTGCAACACTTTGTATATATCTATATTACAATGTCCTGTTTGAAACTTAAATATACCATGCACAAAAGCATATACCAAACCAAAAATGACATTTCAACTTTACCAAATGGCAAATCCAGCAATTCACATATCAATAAACCACACACTTAATCAACTTTTATCACAATATCATCTAATATGTCTAAAGTCGAAACACATGTCGACTTACACCACAATACTACATTAAACTTAGTTTTTCATGTCAAAATACAAACATGTGAATCAATGTAGTCTCTTGGCTAACTACTATACCTACGAGTTACAACTAACTGATGTACAGAGGTTAAGGGTAATACTATATGTGTTGTATTCAAAATATATAACCATTGCACATCTGAATCAATGTAGTCTCTCGACTAACATCCTGCGGCTACCACCAGCTGATTTTGACTCTCTTGGTTGCTTGTATAAATTCCACAATCCCTTGGACCTCGTCAACATGCTGCATTTGCAACTGCAAGCAACAACAGGAAGTATTTCTCATGGCTTATGGTATAGAAATTTCTAACAATCCATGACGCCCTTGCTCTTTCTAACAATAAAAACAGTGTCTAAATTTCTTTAAAATAAACATATGCATAATGCATATCTACTCTACAAACCTTGATAGCTGAATAGAACCAGGCATCTCTAGGTGGCTGTGAAACAAATACAGACAAAAAAACTGGACTTACACTAAAGTATATATCAAAGGAAAGCAGTTAAAACAAATATTTCGAATTTCTATGGCATTTGCTACATTTTTCTTTTAACAAAAAAACCAAGTGTTTTGTTTTTGTGCATGCGTTTACTTTCCAATTATTCCTTCAAAACCTAAATGCATAGGAATGAGAACTGAAAGCAAAGCCTTCTAGCCTTCTAGTCCAATATATAGTTAAACTAGTAGTCGGAGAGGCACCTGGTAATATACTTTTACATAAATCAAAATATTGTATAATGTGATAGTCTGCTACTGTCCTCCACACAACAACATAAGTCATAATATGGTCATATAAACCAAGATAGATACCACATATGTGCACATTCGAGCTATCTGCAAAATTCTTACAGAGTCAAATAAAAAAATTAAACAAAATACTAAAAAGCACCCCAGACCCTTCCATAAGTCAAATGTATCCAAGACTTAATTAAACATTACTCAATGTAAGATGAGCATAACTTACCTTCTTTCCATTTGTCGTTTCTATCTCGACATCTTTTCCAGTAATCTTTGTTACTTGTCCATCGATCCAAGCTACTTTTGGATCCTCAACCCAAACATGAGTACCAACGATGATATTTACTGATGTACCCTGCAATATCCAGATTTTCAACAGAATCAAAAACCATGAATAGGTATGATACAAGGCTTTCTGGTTTGAGCTCTCTAAAAAAAATCCAGAAAAAATAAGTATGGAAATTTGTAATAAAAGCAGGAATCATACGTAGTCGCCAAACAAAGCTAAATACGCAACTAAAATTACAGCATGATAATAATAAGAAAAACCGACTTCAATGACAAGAAATATTGATTCAGTATTGAAAAAGTAAATTTCAAACCATATATGTAAGGCTTTGACATGAACGTCATGCTCTCTCTCTCTCTCTCTCTCTCTCTCTCTCTCTCTATGTGTGTTCAAACGATTTTACTTGTGGAGATCAAACAGAAAAAGTATTTTTAATTTTAACCATAGTTTATATTGCTAAGTTCATATACACCTTCGCGTGTATATATTTTAAACCAAGCATTTCAAATGACTGAGACTCTATAACTGCTCTTAAAGCCACCATTGAAAACTGGCAAGTTGTGCACTTGTCATATTATGTCGACTAACAGCGCGTTGAAACCATCAACGAGAGTTGGCTGCAATCTAGTAGTATAGTCAGTCTTGACTAATTCTATGTAGTAATCACATTGTGATTTATACATACACTCGAGTAACTCATACCTTATGGACATTGTTACGAGATCACTAATACAAGTTGAACGAATTTGTTTTTTAGCATAGTATTCAGCTGTTGTCTTCCCATCACGTTAGCAGAAAACTGGACTTACAATGGGCCCCTACATACATGAACATGAGAAGAAACAAGTGAAGGAAAGCTTGAAATAAATTGGGTATACTTCGAGTACTTAGTGTCGCGCATGGGTTTGGCATTTACAACACAGAAGTACAAGAACAGAAGTACAAGAAGACAAAGATATACAAAGATCAACAATAGCTTTTACATCAAGATAATCATCTTTAGCGTAGAATAAACTTTTCTGAAAACAGCTAATAATCAATTCAAAAACATCAGCAGAGATTGACTCATTAAACACATTTTCGAATATAATTAAACCTATTTTTAACCAATGACAATACAACTCTTGAAAACAAAACTTCCAATGCCAGTACAAACAACACAATCTTGTTTGAGCTACTCTTCCAGTATTACATACACTGATACACATGTTGCTACCTGAATATGGCCTTTACAAGTCCATAAATAAAATAGGACTGCCCATTTTAACATGTTTGTGTTTGATAGAAAATGGATTCAATTTTAAAATAGGATGACTAGATCACTAACAGAGTAACGCTACCCCCTGCTTAGCATTTATTTAGCAATTCAAATAACATATATGTCCGCCTCCATTAAACTAAACTCATAAACTAGAGTTATATCTTCGAGAACATTAATAAAAAATAAGTCCAGTCTAAGACTTCATGTATACATGTAAATGTAAATTGTATATTTCACCAAAGCACATGATCAATCACGTTCTACCTACTAGCTTCAAATTACTAGTTCTCAAGCCCTTTACCTTTTTAACAATCAAATATTTGAAATCATAAAAGAAATTATCATCCATCAGACACAGAAGAAGAAACTGATAAAAACACTCTCAATTCCTCAAATTCTCATAGAATCAAACAGATATAAAAAAACATAATTTCTCTAAACAAGCATACAGGTGAAATCCGTACACGCAATTATCAAACATTTTACCTGCTAGCTCCAAATTCTCTAGGTTTTACACAATCAAATGCTTTCAATGTCAATTATCACACATACATCACAAAAAAAAAAAAGTAAAACCTAACAATTCCACGAAAATCATCAATTCACATACAATTCAAAACTGAACAAATTGACATTGTGTACCACAGATTACCGAACAATTCACCTATTAACTCATACGTATATACACACATGTATAATCCAATATAAATGAAAAAGATGGATAGCTTACATCTAATTGAAACTCTAATTGAATCTTTACCCTAATTGAAGCTCCAATCAGTTTTGGGGTTTTTGGTTCTCTAATCAGTTTTAGGGATTTGAGAGAGGCGTGGGAGATGAGAGAGAGAGAGATCGGAGGTCGAGAGAGAGAGATATATCATAGGTTAAGAGAGAGAGAGGGCGTGGGAGGAATTGTGTTTTTTTGTAATTAAATTTTATTTTGTGAGGAATTGTGTTTTTGGGCTCTGGTACGAAATATATTGGTGCCAATTTTTAGCCCGCCCAGCCAAATGTTTAAATTCCCGCCTTTAAATTCTGGTCAATTTGATTAAAAACGTAATAGGTATTGTAACGCTTTATCAAAAGTATTGCAATTGTCAAAATGATACTTCCGCTTGTAACACTTTTCAATTTTATATAACGTTTTTTAAAAATGTTACAATAGATTAGCAAGTCTTTTGTTTATAGCAACACTTTATGCAACACAAACCTAGTTTGGGGTTGCAATAGGTCAAATATGGTGTAGTGTTACATAATGTTATTGAAGTTCAAGATCCTTATTTGTTTTTTGATGCGGAACATGATTTCAGGATGCCAACGTAATTTTTTTAAAATAATATATGATTAATTATATTTTAGTGATAAACTAAAGTAAATCGAAAGTATTGAGATGACCTTGACAGTTTATCGACTATTAGTGGGTGATTCCTTATTGAGGTGTTAATTAGGGTACGGTGATACTAAAGTAACACTTTAAAGTTTTATATTATCATTTATTATACTTCTTTGATGCGAAACATGTTTGATCTTTTTTTTAAACTTTTTTTAATATTAGAATTTTTTTTAATTTTAATCATAATGCCTAAATATCGTTTCACAATAAAAGTGAGGCATTTAGTTTAGTTGTCTCAATATATTTTCATAGTACTACAAAATAGTTAATATTTTACATTATATATATATATATATATATATATATATATTAATTTTTTAAAATATAAATGACCGAAAACGGCGGATTTAAAAATGTGACCGCACGTGGTTGCTTTTTGAATTTTGAATTTTAAAATTCCCAATAGCGGCTAATTTCCCGCTTAGTTACCTAAAATATAGAAACCACGGAATATGGTCACTTTAATATTTGCGACCGATTTTGGTGGATTTAAGTTTCTAAAATTTCAAATTCTCAAGAGCGAGAATTTTCCCGCCCGTAGGCCAATAATACAAGCGACTGTGCACAGTCATTTTTTATATGTGACTAAGCACGGTCATTTATGGTTCCATAGATGCGACTATTTGCGGTCATCTATATTGCGGTCGAAATAATGCGGTGGAATGTGTACTTCGGTCAAAGGTTGACGCTGGTTGACTTTACAAGCTACTGCAGGTCATTTTCAAGTCCGGTCACTTTTAGAAGGTAACTTTTAACCATTTTTCTAGTAGTGTTTGTAAAAGTGATATGTGCCAAACTATATTTTTAATAACAAATAATTATATAATTTAATTATTAATAAAAATATTATTTTTCTATTTATTATTGTTATCATTTTATTTAGAGAAATAAGATAATAAGAGTTTAATAATGCAAATTCTTTTATATGTTTTAAGAAAATGACTAAACTGCATATGGTTTTCCAAATTCAATAAAAATTTGACCGAACATATAAACAACTGAATTTATGTCTTAAAACCAAAATATATCAAAATAAAATATGTGTCTAATGTTCAAAACATATTTACAGTCAACAATTTTATTTATTTATTTATTATAATTTTTCATTCTTTTCTAAAATATCAATTTGATATTATTTCAGTTAAAAAAATATAATACTCCATTAATTTTGGTTGTTAAGAATAATACCTTTATTTAAGGTTTTCAGGCAATAAAATAAGGTATACGCATATGTTACACTTCAAAACATATTATGTGTTTCAGTCAATACAATCATACATGTTACACATCTTACTTGTTCCACCTAATGGTAAGCTAATGTATTATGCATATGTTACACTTCAAAACATATTATGTGTTTCAGTCAATACAATCATACATGTTACACATCTTACTTGTTCCACCTAATGGTAAGCTAATGTATTATGTATACCTGGTACACAACTTACTTTATGTGTTTCAATCAACACAATTACATTGTTATATATCTTCGGTGTTTTTCAACCACCCTTTTACACATTTTACAATTATGTACACCTGTTACACATTTTACGTGTTCTAACCAATACAATTACATACACATGTTATATATTTGGTTAAGTATTCTCCAACCACCTTTTACACATCTTACAATTATGTACACCTGTTACACATTTTAAGTGTACCACCCAATACAATTACATACACCTGTTATCTCACTTTATGTGTTTTCTAACACATCTTACGTGTTTTAGCCAATACAATTACGTACACATATTATGCATCTTATTTTGCCACCTATTTGCATTCATCAGTTACATGTGAAAAACTGTTCCACTTGTATCTATAAATATCTATCTTAATCACTTTGTTATAATTCCATGCTCTGTATCTTTTCAAATAGTCATAACTTTTATATCCGTTCTTTTTTCTCTTTGTACTTTAGATATCTAATATAATTTTCTTATTAGGATGTCATTAGTTTTTATAGAATAATGATTATTGTGATGATAATCAATTATATCATGATTTTACCAGTTAGAAGAAGAAGAACTTACTACCTGCATCTCATAAGGTATGGAATTAGTTATATTTCTAACATATAACAACTCTTTATGTCTTTGGTTACCTTTCCATGCAATATTCTAATTTAACACTATTTATTTCTAAACAGTAGATGTCGAAGTAGTGAGAGCTTGAAAGGAAATGCACTTCCCTTGAGGCGAATGGAATTATCAGGAGAATGGATCAATGGTCCGCTCACAACCACTAGTTGACCCAGCATCTTCGACATATGAAGAGTTTTGGTCACCTAGTTTTAATCAGACAACCTTCTTCAACAACCTCAAACGCAATCCTCTTAGGTCCTCCTATGTTGAGCCGTCAAGAAGGCCTGGTGTCCTATTACCAAATCAACATCTCCACCTCCTGAGGATTCATGCATACTGCAGTCTTCGGAATAGTAGATCAATCAAAGATTAAGTCAAATTTAGAAAGGATTAAAAATGAAAATTTGTGTACATTTACATTTTTAATAGACTATGTTGCAAATATGTACCCAGCAAACTCAATAGTAATAGCTTTGTTGTACTTCATGTTCTTATTTAATAAAATAAGTAATATATGCATGTTTAGTATTATTAAGAATATATATTATTGGTATTTAAACATAAAAATAGTTGATATCAAAGAATATTGACTTAATTACAGGAAGACGTCTGAACTTTTATTTTATTTTGTTGCACGAAAATGGTCAATAGAAATATGTATTTTTTTTAGTGAATGATTACTCGAACATGAGAGCTACATTTGTTTGCTACTACTGGAACATAAACTGATTTCAAAAAATAATTCTGGAAATATCTTTATCTTCCTCCTTGACTATCATCTAAAATTAATTGAAGTGGCGACAAATGTAAAGAATTTGGAAAACATTGTAAAATAGGGAAGCATAAACTCAAATTCTTAATGCAAGAGAGACCGAACATTATCAAATCAAGTCATGATCCACTCAAGCTGCCTCAAATTAGAAAACAATTATAAAATCTCATTTCAACCAAATCATACAAGTTCATTACTACATGAACCTACAGCATCAAATTCCACCACACACGCCTCCATAAAAATCATCCTCTTTATAAAAAATCATGACTTTTTCATTATCTCTAGCTTAATTGGAATTTTAAAAGTTGCATTTGGTAAAAATATATATATATATTTGGATTAAATACAAAGCTCATTCTGTATGAAAGTTTTTTTTGAATTTGATATTTCCATTTCTATACGTGCAAAATTAACATCAGCTAGCAAGGGTCATTTGTTTATGTCACAAACTTAACTTAATTCAATGAAAGTTTTCTGAATCATTAAGGTTATTTGTTTGGTATTTTTGTTTTGTGAATGATTCAAAATTCTCTTAACACTTAAGAAACAAAAACCTAGATTAACGATTGAGAAAGGCCGTGTCACCTGTGAACTGTGATACTTTCCAGTTATTAATAACTTCTATTTATTCATTTTATCATTTTATTATATAAATAACAAAGTAAATAATCAAAATAATTATTATTTTTAAATATGATGTAATATTTAATTTTGATGACGACATGTATTACTTCTTATTTACCTTAAAATTACAATCACATGTCTGAAAATAAAATTTTAATTAATATCTTTCAGATATAGTATACATATAATTATTTAACACTTTTATTTATATAACAACTAAAAATAGTAATATAATGTCGTTGACACACATTTTATATTTATTATCAAATAATCATCTTGGTTCAGAATTCAAAATTTTAATTTTTAAGAAATTTTAATCAATCAGATTTTAATAATTCACATTTGCCAAATGACCTACTATATACCAGATTAAAGATGATGGAGCAACATCAAAAAAATCCTATGTTGTTACATAATTATATAATTGATTACTCAATTTTATTATTTCAGTCATATAGAATATAATAATAACTAAAGTAAATATAAATTGTTTACTAATTTTAATATGGATCCAAACTTCGACAATAATTTTATTATTTTATGAGAATATAAATTGTTATTAACATTATGTTAATACAAATAACACATATCGAAAATATAAAATCCTTATATATTTAAGAAAAAAGAGAATGACCAAGCAAAATATAAAATAAAACGTCATTGCATTTAAAAACATATTGAAAATATAAAACATTTATGTATTTACACAAAATAAAACTATGTTATGTGCATAGTTTTATTTTAAGTGTTAAAATAAAATTATGCATTTTAAGTGTTAAACATGTGTCCCAACCCCAACCAATACAATAGCATGAACATCTACGTGTTCATGCCAATATAATTATGTATGTTACACGTTCATCTTATCCGTTGTTCCCAATAATTAATAATTATGTATGTTACACATCTTTCATCTTAGTTGTTCCCAATAATTAATAATTAATTACTGATACGCCTTTATTTACACCTACTACACATATTAAATGTTCCATATTACGGCCAATACATTATGTTTAGTTGTTCTCAATAATTAATAATTAATTACTGTTACACCTCTTATTTACACCTACTACACATATTAAGTGTTCCATGTTTAGCCCAATATAATTATGTACACATGTCACTTGTAATACATCTTATGTGATATTTCCAACCAATACAATTATGTACACATGTTTCACATTTTACGTGTTGCACCTATAATACATCTTGTGTGGCACATTTTATGTACATGCCAGCTACACATATTAAGTGTTCTAACCTATATAATTATGTACACATGTAAAACATTTTACGTGTTCCAGCTAATACAAATACATATACAGGTAATACATATTATTAATACACATTTGTCACATTTTATGTACACATGTTACACATCTTACGTGTTTCACCCAATACAATTACCAACACCTATATGTGTTTTCCAACCACCTTAAGCATATTACGTGTTCAGGCCAATACAATTACATACACATGTTATGCATCTTATTCCTCCACTTATTATTTGTCAGTTACATAAATAAAATTGTTCCACTTATATGTATAAATATTTACCTTAATCAGTTTGTTATAACTCCATATGCTTGTATCTTTTTCATAGTCATTACTTTATATTAGTTCTTTTTCTCTCTGTCTTTTAGATTTCTTATATAACTTTCTTACGAGGATGTCGCTTGTTTTTATATAATAATGATTATTGTGATGATCAACAATTCTATCATGTACCAGTTAGAAGAGGAAAACTTATTACATGCATGTCTTAAGGTATCCAATCATTTACATTATCAATCTATAACAACTCTTTATTTCTCGTTTCCTTTTTATGCATTCTAATTTAGCATTATTTATCTCTAAACGGTAGATAGTGGAGTAATGTGAGCTTAAAAGGAGACGCACTCCCCTTGCTTAAAAAGGAGACGCACTCCCCTTGAGGCGAATGGATTTATCACGAAACAAGGTACACTACAAGAAAAACGGGCAATTATGACGGAAATTTTACACTGAAATCGTCGCAATTGCCTCAATTACGACGGAAAATTTCCGTCATAATTGCTCAAGTCTTAAGTTCGCATTTTCGTCACAAATGACATTTTCGTCACAAGTATAATTTTCGTCATAAATAACAGTTTCGTCATAAGTATAGTTTTCGTCATAAGTATCATTTTCGTCACAAGTAGAACTTTTCGTCATAAGTTCCTGTGTGGAACCCACCTTCTGCATTAAATTAATAAATGAACTTACGACGGAATTTATCGTCATAAATTCATATTTTACGACGGAAAATCTGTCGGAAGTTAAAGAAAGGGCCCACCTGCTACCAATATTTTATTCGCGGAAATAATAAAAAAAGATGAACATCCGTCATAAGTTACCTAGAAATTCGTCATAAGTTCAACTAAAAAAAGATGAACATCCGTCGTAAGTTACCCAGAAATTCGTCATAAGTTCGACTGACCAAAAGCAGAAATATGCTGCTTTTTCAAGTTCCAGCCATTTTTGGCTTCCAAATTAAATCCCAATCTACAAACAATCCAATGCCACACAATCTACCAATACAAGACCATAATCAAACATGAAAGTTTGTAACAACAACCACGCAATTAAGAGAATCCAAATATAAAGGTACCAAAGTTACATACATAAATATTATCATAAATCCATACTCGTCAACATAAATTAATTTAAATCATCCTACCAAACTTAGATCATGTTACAAACATCCACAAGCCAACTAAAATTTATAAACATTAAGACTCAACTATTAATTAGAGTAATTAGAGGACTGCCTCTAGGGACAACACTACACTGACATAAAACTCATATCACAGTCTTCGTCGGGCTTGACTTTCACCACAGTCCCCACTGCCATTTGCATCGTCAAAGGGCGGTGCCTCCCTCTACAATATACACATAAACAATTAGCTTGCAAAGTTCTACCAACATAAAATGAACCTGGAGCGTAAACAGCTTTGGTGGCACCTGAAAAAATAATAGGGGTAAACTGAAAAAATAATAGGGGTAAAGAACCTTAAACCGCCCTCTAATAGGGTAAAATAATCTTGTAAAAGTAGAACTTATAAAACTACTTGTCCGCCATTACAATGTTCGATTATTGATTTTGTACTAGAATTCAACTTTCAAAACTGAACTACCTGAATTAAAAAATATTCACTAGTTGGAATGATCACACATACATACACCCTAATTAAAAAAAAGACTAATGTGGCAGCACACGAACAATGATCAGACATACATAGTATAACATCCCTGATCTAGATTAAAATTATATAGAAGTGTGAGAACAGTTCTAGATACTTAATAACTTTATTCAAGTCATCTAGGACTAATCCATAGACAACGCATCTACCTAAAGGCTTTAATATTCTAAAATATCAACTTCTAAGCTGTATACAAGTTCCTGGATGTTTGGACATCAAACTGTATATCAAGGCAAAAGGGGTATCCGGTATTTCACAAACCGTTACCTTAAAAACAGAACATACCAGCTTGTATTAACCTCTAAAGTACACAACACATGATGGTCCGAAATTTAAAATAGACAGATTTCTGAAAAGCACATAAAAGTGCATTATTGCTCCTAAGCTCAATCAAAATGCTAATCGAAATCGCAATGTAAAAAATATTTTCATGAATTCTTTTAGCTGTTACAATCCATCACAAAGTATAAAATATATGTAAAAAAAAACGCTGACCGGTAACCGAATAATTGCAAGATCTCTGAATAAGTGGAGGACACAGACAACAGTGTTCATGGAGTTGCAGAATAAATAGAAGACAGATCACATACCCCATATCAATGCGCTGATGAATACGACAGTAAGTCTCAAAGATAAAAAGGCGAGCATTCTCAAGGAACTCATCCCTCAGCGGCACAGTTGAAAAGTTGCTTTCTTCAATTCTTTTGCCAAGAAATGGGTCGTTCAGAATGACCTGTGCGCAGTGGTCATATGCTAAAAAAATAAGCATGTACTTTTAAAGTAGATGGCTAAAACCCCGTTTGAAATAGATGTTAAATTTTCTCATCAGGACTGGAATATTACTTTATTTATCCTACACATGATGGGGCCAAACTGGAATACGCAAGCAATATTAATTGTTTTCAGTTTTCAATCTTAGAATAAATGTAAGGATCAAAATTGGTGTTCTAAAATCTTCTATCTAGAGCTTGACTAAACTGTACTGCATTAAGTCATTAATCAGAAACTTTTAACTGAAAAACTGGAGCTGCTCGATTGATATGACTTATCCCAAAGTGCATGGGTAATTAACTAAGAAGGCTAGAAAAGTACAGATAGTGAGACTTTAATTTGAAACAGATCTATTTAGACCAAGAGGAAGCAAAAGGTTTTACCTCTTCACACTCCCTCGTCTTTTTCTGAGCACCATCAAAATCGAGTGGCCTGTGCGGCAGCATTCCCAGCCAAAGAGATTCCCTTAAATCCAGATTGTTGAAGCTTCTCCCTCCAGTTGTTGAATCTCAACTCGCCACTGCCACTCCTTGAAGGACCCCCCACAGCTAGCACGTTCTTTATCTCCCTCGACAGCAGCTGCTGCTCCACCACATGCCTCTCCTCGCTTTCCTCCCCATAGTTCTTTATCTGAAATCGAATCCAAGACTAACAAGGCAAACAATCCCTATCTAAAATCGAGATGAATCAAACAAAAACAATTACCTGACCAAGTGCCAATCAATCGCCGAAGATTTGAAGCAAAATCCAAAAAGCCAATCTCTTAATAAAGAGAAGCAAATGAGAAACCCTAATTGAAGCCCTTTCTGATACAGGCGGCAGGGGAGAGAAGGCTATAACGAAAAGTAAGAAAAGAAGGGAAGAAGTATAGGGTTTAATGTGAAAAAGCAAAGAGAGGCGAGAGAACGACTGCGTTCTAATACTATACGTCGTCGTTTATGACCCCGGGAATTGAAATATTATTGTCAAAATTAAATAAAATATTATGTTGATTCGGGAGGAGACTACAAAATACATATAATTTTTCATTGTTAGCTGGCAGCCTGGCACTATAACACGGTCGCATTATCGTTGAAAATACATATTTATTTTGTATAAACTTATAATAATAATAATTAATTTTAATTTTTTAAATAAATATATTTTAAAAATAAAAATTAATGTAGTAAAATATTATTGATTAGATTTCCATTTTTTTGATTAGATTTCAATATTATTTGATTTTTATGTAGTAAAATATAGTGAAAATATTAATGTAGAATAAAACTTTCCCGAATTTTGATTATATTATTAATTTATTAATTAGATAAAGTACCGAAAACCAAAAACCGACCGTTAACCGAAAACCAAAACTTTCAATGTTTCGGCTTTAATAATATAGTATAGATAATCAAAATTTGGGAAATTTTTATTCTACATTAATATTTCACTATATTTTACTACATAAAATACAAGTAATATATTTAAAACACTTCTAAAAATATCATGAGCAGTTACTTTTTTTAATTAAAACATGTTAGACTTTCTATATGTCCTTATTATTAATATTTTACGTTCACATTAAATTTTTTAGTTTATTATTTTTTAAGACCCGTGCCTTGAACGGGTTATAGGCTAGTATTTTTTAGAAGTCAAAACACCAATAATCTTGGACTAATCAATAGTTAAAAAATATTAGTCAAAAAACTAGTTGATTGCTATAATCTTAGATCAAATAAATCTATTTTTTTTCTTAAAATTTTGGAATATCACTATAATATAAAGATCTTGACATTCATAGGGTTGGATTATTGAAAAATATTTTATTTAAAAAAATTGAAACACCAACCAGGAACTTGACACTAGTTAGAAGTATAAGTCAAATAACTAGTTGACTATTATAATCTAAACTAAATAAATTTATTTTTTTCTATTTTTGGAATATAACTCAAACATAAATATCATTATATTCATACGGTTAGATCATCGGGAAATATTTTTTAAAAAACCAAAACACGAATCCGGGACTAAACAGTATTTAGAATTAATAGTCAAATCACTATTTGACTATTATAATCTCGAAACAAATAAATTTATTTTTTTAAAATATTTTTGGAATACAACTCAAACATATAAATCTTCACATCCATACGGTTGGATTGTCGAAGAAATCTTCATATAAATTTATTCAGTGAATCTGACACATGTCCCGTTCCCAAAAGTAGTAGTGTTCCAACGTTTTTGAAAAGATGCGGCACAACCGGACCTTGTTATTTTTTGATTATTTTTTCCCAACACTAGAATGAGTACCGATTAACATCCGTACGGTTGGATCGTCGAATAAATCATTTAAAAAAAATATTTAGTGAATCTGACACATGTCCCGTTCCCAAAAGTAGTAGTGTTACAACGTTTTTGAAAAGATGCGGCACAACCGGACCTTGTTATTTTTTGATTATTTTTTCCCAACACTATAATGAGTACTGATTAACATCCGTACGGTTGGATCGTCGAAGAAATCATTTAAAAAAAATATTCAGTGAATCTGACACATGTCCCGTTCCCAAAAGTAGTAGTGTTCCAACGTTTTTGAAAAGATGCGGCACAACCGGACCTTGTTATTTTTTGATTATTTTTTCCCAACACTATAATGAGTACTGATTAACATCCGTACGGTTGGATCGTCGAAGAAATCATTTAAAAAAAATATTCAGTGAATCTGACACATGTCCCGTTCCCAAAAGTAGTAGTGTTCCAACGTTTTTGAAAAGATGCGGCACAACCGGACCTTGTTATTTTTTGATTATTTTTGCCCAACACTAGAATGAGTACCGATTAACATCCGTACGGTTGGATCGTCGAATAAATCATTTAAAAAAAATATTTAGTGAATATGACACATGTCCCGTTCCCAAAAGTAGTAGTGTTACAACGTTTTTGAAAAGATGCGGCACAACCGGACCTTGTTATTTTTTGATTATTTTTTCCCAACACTATAATGAGTACTGATTAACATCCGTACGGTTGGATCGCCGAAGAAATCATTTAAAAAAAATATTCAGTGAATCTGACACATGTCCCGTTCCCAAAAGTAGTAGTGTTCCAACGTTTTTGAAAAGATGCGGCACAACCGGACCTTGTTATTTTTTTATTATTTTTTCCCAACACTAGAATGAGTACTGATTAACATCCGTACGGTTGGATCGTCGAAGAAATCATTTAAAAAAAATATTCAGTGAATCTGACACATGTCCCGTTCCCAAAAGTAGTAGTGTTACAACATTTTTGAAAAGATGCGGCACAACCGGACCTTGTTATTTTTTGATTATTTTTTCCCAACACTATAATGAGTACTGATTAACATCCGTACGGTTGGATCGTCGAAGAAATCATTTAAAAAAAATATTCAGTGAATCTGACACATGTCCCGTTCCCAAAAGTAGTAGTGTTCCAACGTTTTTGAAAAGATGCGGCACAACCAGACCTTGTTATTTTTTGATTATTTTTTCCCAACACTAGAATGAGTACCGATTAACATCCGTACGGTTGGATCGTCGAATAAATCAATTAAAAATTTATTCGGGTTTAGGGTTTAGGGTTTAGGGTTAAAAATTAGAAAAATTAATGGGGCCCACTTTTTTCTGTGGGGTCCACCTTTTTTAATATTATTTTTTAATTAAATCGGGGGATCTTGACATCCATATGGTTGAATCATTGAAAAACATTTTCAAAAATAAATTAAAACACCAATCCTGGACTAAACACTAGTTAGAAGTAATAGTCAAATCACTAGTTGACTACTATAATCTCGAAAAAAATAAATTGATTTTTTCTAATATTTTTGGAATATCACTCAAACATATAACTCTTGATATCCATAGAGTTATATCATCGAGAAATATTTTTAAAAAAACTTGAAACACGAAAAAAACATGTGTTAACTTACGACGGAATCCGTCATAAGTTATTGGACTCCAAAAATTTGAATTTCCCGCCTATTTTTTTGGGCAAATTTTTAATTTACTGCCAAATGTTTTTGAGAAATTTTTGAATTTACCACCCCAACAACTCTTTTATGACGGAAAATTCGTCGTATATTTATTTAAAAATATTATTTTAAACGACTAATTTTTTAAAACTAATAATAGGATAAGAAATGGGAGGTGAATTTTATACCGGCTAAGTTACGACAAAACTATCTTCCGTCATAAGTATACTTATGACGAAATTTCCGTCGTAAGTATACTTACGACAGAACATACTTCCGTCATAAGTATACTTATGACGAAATTTCCGTCGTAAGTATACTTACGACGAAATTTTCGTCGTATATTCAGTTTAGCAAACGACGTCGTCTTCTCCTACACAAATTTTTTTTCTTTTATAATTAAATTTAATTTTGAAAAAATAATAAAATATTGAATTTCTGACGGAATTGCAAATCCGTCATAAGAGGACACGTCGTCGTTTTAGTTGGCGTACTGTTTTTCCTTTTTTTTTAATTTTGAAAAATTAATAAAATAATAAACTTGCGACGAAATGTTTTTTCCGTCATAAGTATTTGTGACGAAATGTTGATTTCCGTCGTAAGTTAGGCGCACCCAAAATTCCGTCATAAATTTTCCGTCATAATTGCCCAGATTTAATAAACTTGCGACGAAATGTTTTTTCCGTCATAAGTATTTGCGACGAAATTTTCATTTCCGTCGTAAGTATGGCGCGCCCAACATTCCGTCATAAGTTTTCCGTCATAATTGCCCGTTTTTCTTGTAGTGGTACAAGGAACGAAGTTGAATTATTGTTAATGATTCTCTCCAAAATTAGCATGCATGATAAATACGTACTGATATTTGTTTCTGGTTTGTTGTGCTTGTGTAGGCCAGTAATGAGAAAGATGGTTTAAGTGTGCCACCATCGGCTTCTCAGAACCACTAGTTGACTCAACATCTAAGAAAGATGAAGAGTTTAGGTCAACTAGTTTTAGTCGGACATCCTTACAACCTCAATCTCACCTGTTGCTCTTCCAACACTCAACCTCAACCTCAATCTTTTCTTGTTTTGGGCCTAAAAGAAGATTCAATCTTCTCTTGCGAATATGTACCCAACAAACTCAATAGTAATGAGTGACCATTATGGTTGTACTTTTACAGTTCTTTATTTAACACTTTGATTTTGAATGGTCAAAATTAACTTGTCTGGAATTTATATTTATCATATAATTGAAAATTATTAAAAATATATATTATTAAAATGTGCATCTCTACTGTTTCAAAATGTATTTTTCTATTTTTTAAAATGATCAGAGATCAATTTGCTGTGGAAATATTAAGAAGGTAAATTATTGGTATTTAAACAAAAAAAGTGGTTTATATAAAGATTAATTCTAAATTAGATACATGCATCAAAATCAAGAATGATTTTCAATTAAGTTAGAACCTAGTAAAATTTTACATCATTACGAGTACAACTAATAGATTAAATTACGAGTTCAACCAGTAAATGCACACGGGTCATTTTACTAATTATTTTATGAACCAATTGCAAAAAATACTTGTCATTTGGAATATTTTTTTTTGGTGAATTTATTTGGTTCTCTAGCATTTCTCGTAAAAATAAGTAAGATTTTAAAAAGATCTCCTCGTCCTTGTACCTATAACACTACAAGAAAAATGACTAAATATGTCCGAAAAATTTCAGTCATATTTACTTAAATTTGACAGCTTGTGGTCATATTTGGTTAAATTTGACCGACTAAAATTGACCGCTTAAATTTGACCGATTAAATATGATCGAAATTATCAAAATTTTGAATTTTGAATTTTGAATTTGGCGCCAAACGTCCATCAAATTTGACCGAAAGCGGTCATATTATAAATTTGACCGAAAGCGGTCAAAATAAACTATAAAACATATTTAACAAACCCAGCAGCCCTCTACTACATTCTGCTTAATTTATGCAAAAAATTGATGCAAAAAATTCTGCTAAAATCTACATTGTATCTTGTTGATTTGGGGTCCGCAAATATCACCCCCATATTTCATGTTATATGAATAGTTTAAGAATCAAAATAATTCCCTATCATATATAATATTTATTAATGATGATTTCATTAAAAATACGGTCATCTAAATTCAACTTAAGGTTCAAAATTGGATTTTACAATACTATTTTTCTTAGTTAGTTTGATGAAAATGGAGATCGGAGATATTTTTGTTTACACCTTGACCGCCAGAGTTGTTTTGTTACCGGAATTCTTTTTGTCACCGGGAAAATCATTCCACAAGTTGATTTGTTTTTATTAATCTAGCATGTGAAACATAGATTTGAAAAATAGATTAATGAGTAAGTGTGAATACATGGGTGTATACATGTAGATATGTGTGTGTTTATATATATATATATATATATATATATATATATATATATATATATATATATGTGTGTGTGTGTGTGTGTGTGTGTGTGTGTGTGTAAATTTGTGTGTGACAAAGGAGGGAGGGATGGTGGAAGAAGGGGGAGGGAGAGACCAGATAATGGATAATAGATGTGTGTATATAATGGGTGTATATGTAGAAGATGGGTTTGCTGTAATAAATCTGGACTATTGGATTGTAATTTTGATTTGTTAAATCTGGACCGTTTAATGTGTTCAACAAACGTATTGGAATCTACTCTCCACCTTCCTTATCATTTCCGGTACAAAACTCTTCCTCAATTGGCCTGAACCCTTTAAGGTACCTCGGATGGTTACTTCTCCAAAATTAATGGCATTGGGTGTGGGTGTACCCTTGCAACCCTATTTCAAACAAATTCTTGAGTGGTATGACATTTCCCCAATCCAATTCTCACCAAACTCCTACAAGCTAGAAATTGCATTATTTATCCTATATCATGATGAAAAGATTACCCCTCCCCCAACTATGGAAGAATTTAGTTCCTTTTTTTCCATTAGGAAGAGCTCGAAAGGTTATTTCTTTCTAACTTCCCAGCATAAACACAATAAGACGGGTTTCTCAAGTGGCAAGGTGAGCAATGAAAAGAATTGTAAAGAGCCATTTTTTTAACTTTGGAATATGGAAAGAGTTAGAGTCATCTTCAACTGTAACTAAAGTAAGGACGCGTCCTTTCTTCTAAATTTTTTATAAGAGCGTGCCCTTTTAGATTTTCTTCTCTTGAACTAATCTTTCTTGCAAACTTTATCTTCCCTAGATAATAGAAACACAAAGGAACTTCTTGTCTCTTCCACCTTCAAGGTTCAATCTAAAAACTTTGATTACTGAGGATAACCTAAAGAGGGTTGGAATTCTTAGGAAAGAAGCAGGCACCATCATTCCTTTCCAGCGTTTTAAGAAGGGTGTTCCCATCAAAGGGTCTAACGGCTATGATTCCGAAGAAGAAGAAGAAGAAAACGAAATTGAGGTCGATGAGGGTGCTCACATGTGTGAGGGTGTGCCTTCTCGCCCTGGTAATCTAGCTTACTATTGCCTTGGAATTTTTACTTTTCATGTTATACATTAATTTCCTTAGCGAATACTGAAATACTTGTCATTCTTCCTTATTTCCTTATTGTATTGTACCTTTGAGGATGCGTCCTAATCATTTTTATGTTTTCACTATTTTCAGGTATGGAAGAACTTCCTGGTGGTTGGGGTCTCGAAATGGGTGTTGCTCATGTTGTTGGGGCTTCTAAAATTGTGAAGACGCGTCCTCACAAGAAGGATGCTAAAAAACCTCAAAAAGAGAAAAAGGCTCATGTAGTAATTGATCTGGAGAAGGACAAAAAAAGGAAAGAAATTACTAAAACCATTGCTATTCCTGAGGACGCGTCCTCAAAAAGGCAAAAGTCCATTCCTTCAACCTTTGCACTGGTGTCTTCTGCTCTCAGTCCTTTAGTCATTCCTTATGTGAAGGATGATGAAATTATCAAATGGAGAAACAGGGACCCCATTGATGAAAATGAGGCAAGAATCAAGGCATCTTCTGAAATTCTTGTCTCTGATCTTCATCGGCAAACAATTCTTCAACAAGAAGGGACGCGCCTTGAAGCCCTTGAGAAAGAGAAAAACAGGTTATCTAAAAAGGTTGAAGATCGTGATAAAGTTATTGATAAATTGAAAAATGAACTTCAATCTAAAAAAAGCTTCTATGAGAGTGAATTGAAAACTCAAGAAGAGGTTGCAAGTGGTCTAAGTACTACTATTGACACTTTGAGGGAAGAGCAACGCAAATTAAAAGAGCAAGTTGCTGAACTTGTGACTGATCAACAGAATGGTTGGGCGTTGGAGAAAAAGAAAGTTGAGAAGACATCTTTCTGGGATGGATTCAGGAACTATGCCTCAGGGTTCTTGGCGCAGGATCCCGACTATGACTTCACCAAATTTGGTGAAGAAACTGTGAGGTGGATTGCAAAGTTCAAGATCGATGAAGCTGCTTCTATAAAGGCAAAAAGAGTCTTCCTTGGGCTTGAAGAGGCATCCCCTGTGAGTGAAGAGGAAGAGGGCGCGTCCTCTGATGGCGCCCCCCGTGAGAACGAGAATGATGTTGTTGTTTCCCCTCTCAAAGAGCAAGTTCCTGAGGCTACCGGCGTTCCTGAGAATCTTGAGGAAGCTGGCACTAAGGCAGATGACCATGCTCAGGACGCGTCTTGAAGCTTCTTAAAATTAAAAATTTTGAGGTGCATGCCCTCTCTTAATGTCTTGCAAGTTGTAAATTAACTTCTTATCTTTTGATAACCTTATAAGGGTATGTTCCTTTATCAACTTCGATGTTTAACTTTTATTCCAACTAATTTGTATTTTCATGTTCATTTTACTTGGTCTTTTATACTGTTTTGCCTTCTATTATAATCATAAATCATTAAGGGCGCGCCTTCTATACTTAGAGGGTTACTTTATGATCTCTTTAGGGCGTGTCATTTAGCTGTTACATAAAATTCTTGACCTATTCTTTAATATTGTGATCAATAAAATGCTTGATGAATACATGTAACACCCCCAGATCCGGGGTTAGGAATCTGGGTTGTCACGATCCATCAATTATATAATACCTGCATTACTTACAACATTCTAATAATATAACTCCAAAAGACCCCAATCACTTACGCGCACACAGGTTATAGCCTTGGAAATGAGCAACAATAAGTAACATTTGTTATTACAAATCAAATGTACTATCCAGGATCTCATCTATCATTTACAACCTCTACCTGAAGTTAAAATAATAGACCTCACAATTCTATACAAGGTTTATTAATACAAACCTATTCGAAAACAATTCTTACTAACTCAGTCTACAGCTGTTCTGCTAAATTCGACAGTATCCATCTTGCTGAACTAACTCAAGGGTGGTCTCTCCATTCCCTTGCTCTCGTAACATGAGGTGAATCGGAAATGTTTTCTTCATGCTGAAAGATTTAATAAAGCAAGAATGAGCTAATAGTGCTCAGCAAGAAATCTATCCCAGTTTAAATCTTTAAACCTTTTAGGAAGATAATCCATATGGGATCCATGTTTAAAACTACAAGGGTTTATCCCCAAAATAGTATATCTTTCAAAATACCGTGTGATTTATAATCATACTCAAATACTTTTCGTAAATCCTTTTTGGGATCCTTGGTATCAAGATGATAAATCAAGTCTCAAAACATTTCTTTTTAAAATAGATATCAAAGGTTGGAATCAAGGCTTAAAGCCTATTCATTGATTCAAAACACTATACAGTTTAATATACTGTATATCTTAAATACCTTTCCAACATATATACTCACATATCTATTTAGATGTCTCATACTGTTCAAAATACTGTAAAATATCAGTAATGAACACCTTTTAGAAAAGAAGCAAGAATGAGCACTATAGCTCAACAAACAGATATAGCAGCTTAATCGTATATGTAAGCTTATATCATAAAGGAAAACCTTTAAACTTCATTCGTATACAGAATGATATTTTATTATTCTTTTCGTCAAAACCTACCATACAGTACGACTACTGTATGAGGAACATCATTACTCATTACTGTCACATTATCAGTAACTTAGCGCCTAGGCTTTTGTTACAATGTGCAGCTCAACTCTAATTGGAGGGAAGGGAATGTACTGGAACACCCGATACACGGTGATCAGCTGTTGTATCGTAACTTTTCTTTTCTACTAGTAGAAGGACGACTTCCTGTTCGGTTATCACCCTGACCGCATACGGGCCACTGTGCTAAGAGATCACTACCTCGGTGCCTATCTCGTCACGGGTAAGCCTTAGCACGCAAGAGATCACTATCTCGGGCCTATTTCGTCACCGGGTAAGCCTTGATAATTTTGGCACTACCCCGGCACCTATTTCATTGCCGTGTAGGCCTTTCCAATTCCCATGATGAAAAATATTGATGAAACGGAAATCGGAATTTAATTCCATTTTTCCCAAGTACAAATACTTGTCAAAACTTTGTAACCGTTCAGAATACCTTACTCCAAAGTAATTGAAAGGAGTAAGTCAAAGTGTGGGTTGACATTAGTCAACGAAACTACCGATGATCACTACATATTTTGAAATCATGACCAGGGAGTTTATTGAAATTTCAGAGTTCAGCGAGTTTGAAATACTCTACTTGAATGGGGGAACCATCCCCTTAGTTATAAGTATTCTAGAGGAACAGTGGAGGTAAAACTCTGTCCTCGAATTCTTGAACTAGATTCCCAGTTTTCGATGAGTTGGAAAATACTAACCGCATTTAATTACCTTTAACTATCTTAAGATAATAGTTGGGAATCTCTATTTTAATACCTTTTCTGAAAATCAGAAATTTATATTTTTGTGTAAATAATAGAACCTTTAATCATATAATAAGGTTCTATGATTTTAAATCATATTTGGAATATTTAATAAATATCCAAATAATAAATATTAAATTATTATTCAATATAAAACCACCTAAGTGAATATTCAGAATAATATTCACTTAGTTAAATAATCTTCAAATAATAAGTATTGAATTATTATTCAATATAAACTACTTAAGTGAATATTCAAAATAATATTCACTTAATTAAATAATAACCAATTAATAAATATTGAACTATTATTCAATATAAACACTTAAGTGAATATTCAAAATAATATTCACTTTAATTAAATAATATTCAAATAATATTTATTATAATATTATTTAAATATCTCACCTTAAATATCCCATAATATAGATATTGGAATATTTAATAAATCTTTAAAATATAACCGTCCCTGGAACCTTCCAGCTTTTGACAGTAATTTAAAACAAAATAATAATTTGACTCCCGGTCTAAGTTTTAAAACCATCATACAAGTACTCTATAAATAATAATTTGACTCCCGGTCTAAGTTTTAAAACCATCATACAAGTACTCTATACTTAGAGTCTTTAACCTTTAACCTTGGTTTATATCTAGTACTTATCTAGCATATAAACCTTATACCTTATACAGCTTTTTACAAAGCGAAAACAATTTTACGTTATTTCACAGCATTAAGCAGCATATATAGCAATACCACAACATATATCACAACAGCATCATTATATGGTATAGGGTTTGAAAACTTGCATGCATCTTGTTAGGCCGATTACACAATATATAATCAATATTAATATGATAATAACACTTAAGAACACTGTTTATGAATCAACAACTGAATTATATAAAATAACTCTTCTCTCAGTGATGTTAAAGAATCACAGAGAGCTGCTAGGTTACAAGAATAATGTATTCAGTATTCGTATCCCTTTTAGGGTTAACCTATCTGTGTTTATATAGTACACATCTACATAATCAATCTCTAATTGATATCCTATAAATCAGCTATACAATTTATATCAATCTAGGATTGCTTCTGTCTTCTGTCCCGTTTATTTAGCTATCTCAATATATTCTGCTTCTTTCCATCTTCAGAATATATTGCTTCTAGAATCTTCATGTTAGCACCGATAGCTAAAATAAACTCTCATCCCGTCAGACTTTAAATAAACTCTGACTGGTTTCAAGTAAACTCTGATGAGTACCTATTTCTTAAACACTGATAAAACAATCATTAGCAATTATATCTAACAATCTCCCCCAACTTGTGCATAATAAAGATGTACAAGTTAATAGATAATTGATGATGTCAAAACATATAACAAATGCAGTGTTTAAATATAATCAGAGTTTAACTTTAACTTAGAACAGAAAACTTTAAAAACTTACAGTCAGACTTTACTTAATTTCTTCAATATCAGGCACTGTCCTGAGATAATCGATGAGAAGTCTCCTTTCAGCTTTTTCAAGCTCTTCCACCATGATTTCTTTCAGTTCCTTGAGTTCTGGATCACCTTCTCCAGTCTGGTAGATAGCAGCTCTCAGAGAATAAATGTTGTTCTTCCTCATTTCATTCCCTAGCCGAATATAGTATGATTTGTCTGACTCTAAGTTGAACTCCAAGACTTTTATTCCCAGCGTTGTCTTGAACTTAGCACTGTTTCTCTTCATCTCAACAATCTTTCCATAAGCATCTCTGTACTTAGGAATGTATGCACTTGAAACACCTCCTCCAAGAAGCACTTTGGATTTCATCATCCTATCTCTTAGAACTATAGCAGCATCATGAGTACTTTTATTTTTAACTTTGAGAAGGTATAAAACATACTCAAGCTCTTCCCATAGCTTCAACTGAACATCAGCTTCTCCTACTCTGTAAACTCTTCCATCAGACATAAAATATAACAGAAACTCTTTCTTTAATCCTTTATGATAGACCATCTGAACAGATTCTAGTTTATCAAGGCTCTCTTGAGATACCCCAATACCAGCTTCTGCCAGTGATGTTTGATCTAAAGGTATGTTATTTATTCTCTTTTCCCTGTGTGAACCTAAACCAGACTTGTCATAAGATTCTTTTCCAAGTACTGTCCTGGTTTGAGAAAAATTCACAGGTTCTAGTGTCAGAGTTTCAGAAAGTACAGGTCTTAAGAAACCTTTGAGTTGTGGAGCTAGCTGAGTTTGTACAACTTGAGCCTTGTCAGAGGTTGTCATAATTTTAGTAGAAATGTCAACATGAGCAACGTCAGAGGTTGATTTGTTTATCCTTGATTCAACTTGAGCAACGTCAGAGGTTGAATAAATCTTCTTTGGTAACTGTCCTTCTTCTACCAGTTTACCCTTTCCCTTATCAGTATTTGCAATCACAGGCCTCCTTGTGTATTGTATACTCTGTTGAGTATTTTCTTTGATAGAAATTCCAACTTCCTTCTTTCTAGGAGCCTTTACTGATTTCTTCTTATAAGTACCAGCTTTAATCTTTTTCTGGTGCTCTTCAGCAAGAAGCTTCATCTCAGCATCTATATCTTCCATTGTAGCTTCATTGCCATGTTCTTCCATGAAAATCTTAGCAGCAATCTCTTCATCAGTAATTGGATTTGATGAAATCACTAGACTTTTAAGTCTTGAAGAAGATTGACTACCAGAGTTTAACCTCTCAGAGTTTGTCTGTCTAGCAGAGTTTGACCTAAGTCGCCCTTGCTCTTGAGAAGACTTTGACCTTTTCTCTGTTTCTCTGCTTCCACCATCATTTGAATCATCCCTCAGTCTTAAAGTTGGAGTCCTTCTGCATTTGTCTTTAGGTATTTTCTCCCCCTTTTTGACATCATCAGGAATAAAAACTGATGTCAGCAACTCAAGTGACGCAGCAATAGAAGTTAGTTGGGAAGACATAACAGTCTGATTGCTTTCAACATTAGTAAGCCTCTGCTTAATCTCTTCTTGATCCTTTTGCATAGATGAAAATTGAGCTCTATCCTTCTTCAGTGCTAACTCCTTCAGAGCAATATCATTACTCAATCCAAGAACAACCTTGTGAGTCTCATCAAAGCGGTTGTGCAATGATTTAACTTGGACAATGGTCGCCTTAAAATGTGATAATAACTCAGGATTAGTAATCTCTGTAGCAGTCTTATGTATAAAATCAGCAGCCCTTTGAGTAGAGAAAATGCAGTCTGCTCCTGACCAATTAGCATAATGCATTTCCCTGAAATGATCTTCAGTGGCATTGTGATTTGCTTTGATAGACTCTGTTGTAGGATCTCTTAGAAAAGGTATAGACTCATCAGAGTCTGAAAGTTCAGCATTATCAGCATTGATCCCAGAGTTTGCATGATCAGCATTATCAGAAACAACTCTAGCTTCATTAGCATTTTCCTCTAACTGCTCTACAGCTTCTTCATTAGCATTGTCTGCAGTACCCTCAGCATTTAGCTGTGCAGCTTCAGGAATCTCAGAGTTTACAAGAACCTCTTCTGGTTGAACAGCAGGCTCTGTCAAAATCTCTGCCATAGCTTCATCAAATTTCTCTACAGCAGCTTCAGGAATTATCTGAGCAGTTTCCACTACCTGATCAACCTCCTCACCCTTTTCTGGAATTGAATTATGGACAGAAAGAATTTCTGTATGAGTTGCAATTGACTCATCTAATATCTGGGTGGGTTGATCAGCTGCCACATCCTCAGTATCACAAACACTGATACTAGGATGTGCTTCAAACTCTTCTTCATTGTTCATCTCCAATATAGGTTCAAGGAACACCTCAGGAGTTTCATCAGTATTTACTCTGTCCACTATAGGCACAGTAGCTTCATCATTAACTTCAGTCTCCTTAGTAACAGCATCAGGTTCTACAGCAGCATCCTGAATTTCAACATCAGGATCTACATTCTGTTCATCCTCATGAACAACTTCAATAACAGCCTCAGGAATAGCTTCATTATCTGACTCTTCAAACAAATAGTTAGATATCAACCGTCTTCTTCTCTGAGTCAGAGTCTCAGTATCATCCTCATCATCAGAACGAGGCTCTTTGCTCTACTCTTCTTAGATGTACCAACAGAGTTTGGCACAGAAGTTTTAGAAACCCCAACCTCAGTAGTTGGCTTAACAAACTTTGCTGGTTTAAAAGCCCTATGTTTGATGCTACCACCAGTACGAATTGGTTGGGAAGGAGCAGCTTCTGTTCTTACTGGTTCTGGTTGTTGTTCTGCTTGGATAGAGTCATCCAAAAACTGTTGTACTAATGCAGGTAGCAAAATATCACCTACATTTCCTTTCTTAACATCCTTATTGATAAGATCAGAAAATATTCTCTTGTGTAATTTAAAACAAGAAACATCTTCATCAATTACTTCTACTCCTTCAACACAGTAAGAGAATAAAATCTGACAAAATCTAGAAAAGTAAACTACCCCTCTATTTTCTGTCATTTTCTCCCCTAAGTTATTCAAAACAAGTCGTGCAAAATCAAAATGATTATCATATAACAGAGAGTACCCGATTTGCAGACTATCCGTGGGAATAGCATCCCAGTTGGTGCATTTCTTTCCAAACGTCCTTGTAATGCAATCAAAGAATAAGAAGCTCCACTCCTTCCTTAAGAACGGTCGTTTCAACTGTCCAATCTTAGTCAAGGGTCCAGAATACCCAATCTCTCGCATCATCCTTATCAAATCTTCATCACCCATTCCAATAGTATACGACGAAAACTCAGGAAACCCCATTGCAGCCCGAATGGTTCCAGCAGTAATTACATACTCTGTTTCTTCATATTCAAAGATTATAGATGGGTTACCAGTCTCACCACCATCATCATACATCCCGGACTCCCAAAACGCCTTGATTTGTAAACCATAAAGTTTTGCTGGTTCAACTAAAGCACGCCCAATCGCTGACTGAGCAAGAAATTCTTGAATCATATGAAAAGCTTCTGGAGCGTTGGTAGTGTTTAATGGTGCTGCATAGTTATTTGGAACAAATTCTAACCCAGAAGAAACAAAAGCTGTAGTCGCCATTAGTAAGATTTGAAAGAAATCAAAGAAACTGATGCAAAAGCTTCGATAAAGTTTGAAAGTAAGAAAGTGTTTGTGAATATGTGTGTGTGACAATAGATATGAATTGAAGTAAGATGTGAAAAGTTTAGACGTATGTGTGTGTATTGTATAAATATGAAATTCAAAATTAAAAACCGAACAGTTTTTAATCATTAATACACAACTGTCTTACTCCGTTAACTGTGTGAGTGGGACACGTGGCACATATGCAATGACTGACAGCAAATAATTGACAGTTTCCAAAGCGCATGCGCAGTAAAAACAGCAATTATTACCGCCTTTTACACTTTTCTAGACAATCAGCCTCTCTCCTCTGTTTAATACAAATTAGAACCGTTACCAATCATACTCTTTTATTTTCAAGAATGTTTTCTCAAAATTGTTAACTGTCTGAAACAAATAATTAATTTTAATCATCAGAGATTAAAATAAAATTACCTCAGCGTAGAGTACACAACTCATCAGCTTTTACCAATCCTCCTCTTTTATAAATAAACTCTTTTCACAAACTGTACAGGTGTGAGTATTTGTGTGTGAATTAGCAGAGTTTACTGAATATGAATATTTAGACCATCTCAAAGTGCATAAAATCCACAAACTAAAGCAGTAAAAACTGGTTGCCCGAACTCTCATATAAAATAAAATCTGATATTTATATCTAAACTCTGTATTCTGATATCCTTTCATTTGGATATATCTTTTGTTTTCACCCCCTTTATATATAATTTTTTTTTTCCAGTAATCAGTGGTTGGCACTAGTCACCAAAAATCAAAGATTTTAGCCCTTATTTCATACAATAAGTTCCTGGATCTTCCTAGGCACAACATGATCTCAAAGGAATTTGTGCTCTTTTTGGCATCTTTTGATTTGAGGGTGAAATGTTTGTAACTAATTTTCAGAGTTTAGACTTTTCATCAGTTAATACAATTAATTTATGAGAGACAATGCAAACAGCTAATACAGACTCAGTGTATAGGATCAATAAACTAAGAGATGCTATAAATATAGAGACAGTATCATGCTGTGTAAAATTTCTGCACATTTTGCAATCAGAATTTATAACACTTAAAAGGATTCATGATTACTTACTGAAAATCATGCTTCATACAGCTTTCTTCATCGGTCAATATGTTTCAGACAATATCACAATCAGAGTATAACATCAGAGTTTAACTGACAGAGTGTGACTGACAGAGTATGACTAACAGAGTTTACTATCAGAGTTTAACATACTGGTGCAAATAACAGTTAACACATGCAAAGAACCATGAGCATAAAATCAATCATGTATAGATTTTGAGTCTAACCAGTATCTCTAGTCAAAACCAGAGATCATCCCAAGTTCATTTACCAGCCTTGTAAAGGTAGCTTCACTCAAAGGTTTGGTGAAGATATCTGCAAGCTGTTGGTCTGTAGAAACAAAATGAAGCTCAATGTTTCCTTCTTCCACATGTTCCCTGATAAAATGATACCTTATGCTGATGTGCTTGGTCATGGAATGCTGTACTGGATTACCTGTCATAGCAATGGCACTTTGATTATCACAGTAAATAGGTATTTTATAGTACCTTAATCCATAGTCCAGCAATTGATTCTTCATCCATAAAATCTGTGCACAACAGCTACCAGCAGCTATATACTCTGCTTCTGCTGTGGATGTCGAAATTGATTTCTGTTTCTTGCTGTACCAAGAAACCAATCTGTCACCTAAAAATTGACAGCTTCCACTTGTGCTTTTTCTGTCTATCTTACAGCCTGCAAAATCTGCATCAGAGTAACCAATTAAGTTAAACTCTGATTCTCTAGGATACCACAAACCAAGAGTTATGGTTCCTTTGAGATATTTGAAAATCCTCTTCACAGCTGTTAGATGTGGCTCTCTGGGGTCTGCTTGAAATTTTGCACAAAGACATGTTGCATACATGATATCAGGTCTACTTGCAGTGAGATAAAGAAGAGACCCTATCATCCCTCTATAGTTTGTCATATCTACTGAGGCTCCTGTGTCTTTGTCTAGCTTTGTTGCAGTTGCCATGGGCGTTGTAGCAGATGAACTATCAAGCATACCAAATTTCTTGAGAAGATTTCTGGTATATTTTGCTTGATTGATAAAAATCCCATCATCTGTTTGCTTGACCTGTAAGCCTAGAAAATAACTAAGCTCTCCCATCATACTCATTTGATATCTTGACTGCATAAGCTTGGCAAATTTCTTACAGAGTTTGTCATTAGTAGACCCAAAAATTATGTCATCCACATAGATTTGAACTAACAGCAAATCATCACCAAAATTAAAATAGAACAAGGTTTTGTCAATTGTACCTCTAGTGAACCCACTTTCTAAAAGAAATTGAGCCAGAGTTTCATACCATGCTCTTGGTGCCTGCTTTAGTCCATATAATGCCTTATCAAGTCTATAGACATAATCTGGATATTTTGGATCTACAAACCCTGGTGGTTGTTCAACAAACACTTCTTCTTCAAGTTTCCCATTGAGAAAAGCACTTTTCATATCCATCTGAAAGACTTTAAACTTCTTGTGAGCAGCATAGGCCAGAAAAATCCTTATTGCCTCCAATCTTGCAACTGGAGCAAAGGTTTCATCATAGTCAATTCCTTCCTGCTGCGAATAGCCTTTAGCCACAAGTCTAGCCTTATTCCTTGTAATCACTCCATCACTGTCTGTTTTGTTTCTGAAAACCCACTTTGTACCAACAATAGATCTATTCTTTGGTCTTGGTACAAGTGTCTAAACTTCATTCCTCTCAAACTCATTTAACTCCTCTTGCATTGTTGTTATCCAGTTAGAATCTTGAAGAGCTTCTTCCACTTTCTTGGGCTCTGTTTGAGATAAGAATGCATGAAACAGACATTCATTATTTGTAGCACTTCTAGTTCTTACACTAGCTTCTGGATCTCCAATTATCAAGTCAGGTGTATGGGATTGTGTCCACCTTCTTGCTGTTGGTAATTGGCTTCTATTATCATTATTAGATCCTCCCCCTTGATCCATGCTCTCCTGATTTTGTTCTTGACCATTTGCATTCTCCGAGGCTCCCCCTGAATTGGACTGTTCAGTATTTGAACTTTCAGAATTTGAGTCATCACTTTGAGAAGTTTCTGAAGTTTCTTCACGCTCCTCCTCAACTGGTTCTCTATTTTGTTCTGTCAGAGAAAATTCTTCAGTGTTTACCAGTAGAGGGTCAGAGTATGCTTCGACAGAGTTTGTTGGATTTGTTGCATCAGAGTTTACATCATCAGAATATAGATCTTCATTATCAAAGCGAAGTTGATCATGATATTCTTCATCTTCTATTCCAGTTATTTTCTTGTCATCAAATGACACATGTATAGATTCCACGATCACTTTAGTTCTTAGATTGTAGACTCTGAATGCTTTAGTTGATAGTGGGTATCCAACAAAAATTCCTTCATCAGCTTTTAAGTCAAACTTGGTCAATTGTTCAGGATGAGTTTTCAACACAAAACACTTGCATCCAAAAATATGAAAATATTTCAAATTTGGCTTCTTATTCTTCACCATCTCATATGGTGTTTTCCCATTCTTGTTGATCAGTGTAGCATTTTGAGTAAAACAAGCTGTTTGAACAGCTTCTACCCAGAAATAAGTTGGCAATTTTGCTTCATTAAGCATTGTTCTGGAAGCTTCGATTAGGGTTCTGTTCTTTCTTTCAACTACACCGTTTTGCTGTGGAGTTCCAGGTGCAGAAAATTCTTGCTTTACTCCTCTTTCCTTGCAGAAAGCTTCCATTTCAGAATTTCTGAATTCAGTACCATTATCACTTCTTATAACTTTCACTTTGTACTGTGATCCTTTGTCCAATAGCTTCACATGATCCATCAAAGTTAGGGCAGTTTCATCCTTCTTTGCTAAGAAGTACACCCAGGTGTATCTGGTGTACTCATCAACAATGACTAAAGCATATTTCTTTCTGCCCATTGACATTATATTCACTGGACCAAAGAGATCAATATGTAAAAGATGATAAGGATCCACAACTGAAGATTCAGATTTACTTTTGAAAGATGACTTCCTTTGCTTGGCCTTTTGACAAGAATCACACAGACCATCTAAGCTGAGTATTGACTTTGGAAGTCCCCTTACAAGATCTTTTCGAATCAGCTCATTGATGTTGTTCAAGTTTAAGTGAGAGAGCTTCTTATGCCATTTCCAACTCTCTTCACTGGACATTCTTGCTGATAGACACACAGTTTTTCCTTCAGAGTTTGTTACCAAACTTGCTTCATAGATGTTATTGTGCCTTTGTCCAACTAGAACAACTTTCCCTGTAGATTTGCTGATTACTTCACAATGTTCATTATGAAAATCTACATGGTATCCTCTGTCACAGATTTGACTCACAGAAAGCAGATTATGCTTGAGTCCTGAGACTAGAGCTACATTTTTGATGATGACACTCCCAAGATTGATATTGCCATATCCCAGAGTACATCCTATGTTGCCATCTCCATAGGAAACTTTTGGGCCAGCCTTCTCCTCATAGTCTGATAGCAGGGCTTTATTTCCAGTCATATGTCCTGAGCATCCACTGTCCAAGATAAGGGTGCTCTCTTTTATGCCCTGCAATCACAAACAATCACTAAGTGTTAGATTTAAGGATCCATACTTGCTTGGATCCTTTGGCTTTCTTAACATTGTTAGCTTTTGCAGCGGAATCATTATCAACAAAGTTTAAACTAACATTGTCAGACTTTACACTTGCAGAGTTTGCTCTAACCCATTTCAAGTTGGGTTTTAGCTCATAATAGTTGTGATAAATAGCATGATAACTTTTGCAAGTATAAATGGAATGCCAAGTGCTCCCACAGTGTGTGCATAAAGTCTGTGGTCTAACCCTAACATAATCATTCTTTACTTCAGATGTGGAAGGTAAAGAGTTAATATTTTTGTTCTTTTTGCAAAACCTGGCAAGATGGTTAGTACTACCACAACTATGACATGTTTTTCTAGGAGCAGCAGAATTAGGCAGATAATCATTTCTTTTATTAATGCCTACTTTTCCATTTCTATTCTTCTTAAACATTTTCTGTTTGTTGACAGACTTTACTTCTTTGACCTTATGTTTAAATTGTTTCTCTGTCATTAAACCAACATTAACCTGTTTATCACAGATTTTTACTGGTTCTCTAACAGCTTCTACCTCAATCTTATTCTTTGTTATTGAACCAATATTAACCTGTTTTTCACAGGTCTCAATTGGCTCCATAACAGCTTCTTTTACAACTACAGACTTTAGCTTACTGGATTCATGAACAAATTTCACAGGTTTAAGTTGTGGTTTCACTTTAACTTTTTCTTTAAACCTAAGTTCATCATCCTCACAGTAACCTAAACCTACAGTATCTGTTTGAAAAACCTGATGTGTGTCTTTTCCAGAATTGGTCCAGGTTTTAATCACTTTCCTCTCTTTTTCCAACTCAGATTCTATTTGCCTATATCTTTTAAGCAATTCCTGTTCAACATAAACAGAATCATCTCTCTCCTTTTGAACTTGTTGCATGTTAACAAGTTTCTCTTCAAGAAATTTATTCCTTTCTTTAAGACCTAGATTCTCAGATTTTATTCTCTCATTCTCTAAAGTCTGATCCCTATAACTAACATGTATGCTTTTAAGATAAATTCTTAATTCAGATATATTATCAGTATCATAAGCATAAGTTGTTAAGGGTACCTTGTTTTCAGATGACTCAGCTTCATCTTTAACAGTTGCCATGAGAGCATAATTGACTCCCTCATCTGAGTCTGAAGTGTCTGCCCAGTCCTTGCCTTTAGTGATGAGTGCTTTCTCAGATTTTCCTTTCTTGCACTCTGGAGCATAATGACCCATTTCTTTACACTTGTAGCACTGGATCTTTGACTTTTCTTTCCTTCCAGGCTTGGTATCCTTTTCATCAGACTTTTTGAATTTTCTTTTATAAGAATTTGAATCTTCCCTTGAGAATCTCTTTCCTTCCTTGAAGTTCTTGAATCCCATCTTCTTGAAAGTCTTTACCATTAAAGCAGCCATTTTCATCATCTCTTCATCATCATCCTCAGAATCAGAAGCTTCATCATCAGTATTTGAGCCATCATCAGAGTTTGATGACTCACTTTCAGATTTAATGACTAAGGCCTTTCCTTTGGCTTTCTTTCTTGATGATTCCTTCTTGACAGGCTTTTCTTCAATTTTAAGAGCAACAAATTTTGTCTTCTTTCCAGATCTTTTGTTTCTTTGTTCTATCTCCAATTCATGAGTTTTGAGCAACCCATAGATTTCATCAAGATCTGTTTCTGCAAGATCATAATTGTCTCGAATTGTTGTTGCCTTCAAATCCCATCTTTCAGGCAGTGATAACAGAAATTTGAGATTTGACTCTTCAAGTTCATATTCTTTATCAACTAGGGACAAATCATTCAACAATTTACAAAATCTGTCATATGTATCTGTCAAACTTTCATCAGATCTAGAGTCAAAGTGTTCATACTCCTGTGTTAGAATAGTCTTCCTGTTCTTCTTTATAGCACTTGTTCCTTGACATCTGACTTCTAAAGCATCCCAAATTTCTTTGGCAGTTTTGCAGCCAATAACTCTGTTAGACATGACATTATCTAAGGCACTGTGGAGTAGATGTCTAACCTTTGCATCCTTTGCAATTGATGAGATATCTTCAGGAGTCAAATCTTTCTTCTCTTTTGGAACAGTCTTTTGTTCTTGACCAGAGATAACAGGAGACAGTTTAGTTGGCATATGAGGACCATCATAGATTCTGTCAAGGTATTCTGGATCTGTGGCTTCCAGAAACATAGTCATCTTCACCTTCAATATTGTATATTCAACTGGTCTTAGAATTGGAACCCTGATAGTCTCATATCGACTCACAGAAGTAGGTTGAACCTTCTGAACATTAGAACCTGCATTAGAACCTTCCTGAGAGTTGTCAGTCATGATTATACTTGTGTTTAGATCGATAAACTATATATATTAAACAGCCTTGGCTCTGATACCAATTGTTAGGCCGATTACACAATATATAATCAATATTAATATGATAATAACACTTAAGAACACTGTTTATGAATCAACAACTGAATTATATAAAATAACTCTTCTCTCAGTGATGTTAAAGAATCACAGAGAGCTGCTAGGTTACAAGAATAATGTATTCAGTATTCGTATCCCTTTTAGGGTTAACCTATCTGTGTTTATATAGTACACAGCTACATAATCAATCTCTAATTGATATCCTATAAATCAGCTATACAATTTATATCAATCTAGGATTGCTTCTGTCTTCTGTCCCGTTTATTTAGCTATCTCAATATATTCTGCTTCTTTCCATCTTCAGAATATATTGCTTCTAGAATCTTCATGTTAGCACCGACAGCTAAAATAAACTCTCATCCCGTCAGACTTTAAATAAACTCTGACTGGTTTCAAGTAAACTCTGATGAGTACCTGTTTCTTAAACACTGATAAAACAATCATTAGCAATTATATCTAATACATCTATCATATGCATACATCACATCTCATCATTTTTAATACCATCACATCTATATACGATGTGAGGTTTGAAAGCATGCATAATATCGTATGCATATATTACATTTGAAAGCATGCATCTATCATATGCCTATTATCATAATATTGTACTGCATGGGATGAGAAAACTTGCCTCGGGTCCTTGGTTGTTACGGTTTCGAGAACTTGCCGGGAAATCTATAAACAAAGAAATACCTGATCAGTCCCCTGGCTTAATCATTTAAAGTGCATTTAACTTAAGCACTAACGTTCTATTAACGAACATCCATTGTCTCACTCTTGGTCATCTATAACCTCATGACGTTCCGTAACTCTTAAGTCACAAGTTTGGGTGAAAATCTATTCACAAATCCCAAGTACTTTTCCTTTACCATTTCCTTGTTTTAAACCATCCCCTTAAGGGTATTTCACTCGCGCAACCTTTGTTCTCGCATTTTTCTAAAATCACAAATTTATCGTTTTGACAAGAAACCTTCTAGGTTCCTTTCTAGACTATACATACTAGTATCCATTTTAATATCTCAATCCAATTTCAATTGTAAAGGGCTTGATCCTTATCTCAAAGTTCATACAATGAACTATCTAGTTATGCGAAACCGCTTTCACTATAACGGACGTTTCTCCTAAACCGTAAATCGAAACGACACGATTCTTTCGCTAAAACAATCTAGGAAGCAGATCCTACATGTTCATGGTCAGAAACTTCAAGTTTATGCCCTGTTTTGCAACCATGGTTTCTGTCTAAACTACCTAAGTAAAATCCGACATGGTAACGGCGCTTACGCGTACTTCCCGTGTTTTTTAAACACTCAATCCAACTACAAATCAACCATCAACCAACCACCAATCAAACCTCAAACCAATACTACCATTTTCTGTCCAAACAAGGTCACACCTTAGTTCATAAGTTTATCCACAAATCAACCATCAAACATGCTTAAAATCATGCATACATGCTTTATTACTACATAGTTCTTAACTAATCACTTATAACTACTAGATCAAGACATAATCTTAAAAAAGGAAGAAGTTTTATACCTTCCTTGGAGCTTAACAAAGACTATATATGGATGATATATCCTTCCTTGCTCCTTAACTAAGCTAATCAAACCCTAAAAACACCAAAACAAATCAAGATCTTATGAGTTTACTATTCATATCACTATTCATCATCAACTTTGAATCTATTTTTGACCAAGCTATGATCCATGGATGAGGCTAAGATTAGAGATCTACCTTGGATATAGGATGAGGGTGATTTAGAGCCCAAGATCAAGATTTATGGTTGAGTGGAAGTTGGAGCAAAATATTTAAGGAATGGAGAAAGAAGAAAAGCTGAATGGTTCATGCTTCTTGATGCTTCTCTTTTTGATTTGTTTTGCTTTGATTTTCTTTTCCTTTTGTTTGTCTAAATAATCCTTAATACTTTGTACTTTAACTTGTGTGGCTAATAACAAGTTTGGTCATCAATGACAAGGCTTATTTTGAACTTGTGGTGGTGGTGAAAGTGGTGACAAGGTGGTGATTCATCACCTTGTCATCACTTTGTCATGCTTATGTCATTCCCTTGCATCATGCTTATGTCATCCTTTGCATCCTCAATCCTTTTATATATTGCACTTGATGATCTCATATAATACTCCTCATTTGGTTAGGGTTTAATCCATAATTTATTACGCTTTTGTTTCGCGATAGTTTCAAGTGGTTTTAAAGACGTTTCTCTGTACCAAAGCTAGGGTACTTCCTTTATGCTTCCATTACCTTTGTCTAATATATAATCTTAGGTTTCTCACCTTGGTTTAAGATATGATCATGTATTTCTCATTCCACCTACTTTCTTAAAACGATCAAATCAATACATCCTTAACTGTCCAGTGAATAGTGATTTAAAACTCGGATGGGAATCTTCTGATTCTGATCGCGTTTACATTCTTTTATTCTTCCTATACATCAATAATATCACTTCGAAACATTCATTCCATGTCGTCTACATAGTGTGGTCTGAAAAACTTTTCATCAGCAAAATTACTATTCATCACATTTACTATTCATCAAAATTTTTTAACTAAGTCCAAAATTTGGTGATATTACAATACATGTATAAAATTCTTCATAAATTCTTGAAATTTGAAAATTTCCATAAATAATGCGCTCTGGTGTTAAAACCACACTGGTCCCAAGGCTAATGCTCTTTGGGGAAATGAAAAATACTGAAAACAAATGTCTCAACTACTCTAAGGAGGGTGTACATGCACTACCCCCTAGACTAGGAGGAATTTTATTTCTACTGGTCTATTAGATAGATAATATAGGGGGTACAAATCCACTCCCTACTGATAATACTTCTTCAGATGTTCCACATTCCAATATCTAGGTATGGGATTGCCACTCAAGTCTTCCAAATGAAATGTTCCTTCCCAAAGCACAAAGTTGATCTTGTAAGGCCCTTCCCAATTAACTCCAAAGACCCTATGACTGACAACTCTGGTATGAGGCATCACCTTTCGCAGCACAAGATCTCCTACCTTGAGAGGACACACCCTTACCTTTCTATCATAAAACCGAGCAACCCTTCACTGATATACAACCAATCTTAATGAGGATATAGTTCTTGTTTCTTCTAAAATGTCAAGATACAAACATTGGTTGACTTCATTAGATTCTTTAGAATAGTGATCCCTCCTGAATGACCCTGATCCAACCTCCACAGGTACCATGGCTTCAAATCCATAAGATAACATGAAGGGAGACTCGCCGGTAGTAGTCCTTGGTGTTGTATTGTAGGACCATAATACCATAGGTAGCTCGTCTGGCCAATTGCCCTTAATTTCCTCCAATTTGGTTTTCAAAGTATGCTTGATTATCTTGTTGATGGCCTCGGTCTGCCCATTACTTTGAGGATGGTACACTGCTGCAAAATCTTTCTTGATCTTCAAATCTTCACATAAATTTCTCAACTCCTTGCTGTCAAACTGCTTCCCATTATCAGATATAAGCTTGTAAGGAATACCAAATCTACACACAATGGAGTTGAAAACAAAGTCTTTGATCTTATTTGCCGTTATCTTTGCCAATGGCATAGCCTCCACCCACTTGGTAAAATAATCCACAACAACAACTACATACTTAACACCTCCCTTGGCAGTTGGGAGTTCTCCAATCAGATTTATTCCCCACATAGCAAAAGGCCAAGGAATCATCATGGAAGTAAGTGACGCAGCTGGAATGGATGAGTAATTCGCAAAGCGTTGGCACTGATCACATGCCCATGTAAATTTCATAGCATCATCCTTCAGGGTCGGCCAGTAGTACCCCTGTCTTAACACCTTTATGGCAAGAGAGCTACCCCCCGAGTGATTGCCACATATTCCTTCATGAACCTCCCTTAGAATATAGTTCCACTCATCTCAATCAAGACACCTTAACAAAGGTTGGTTAAAGCCCCTTCGGTACAAAATGCCATCATACTCCACATACCTTACAGCTTGATACTTCAACTTCCTAGCTACCCATTTATCCTTGGGGAGGATACCCTTCTGTATGTATTCTTGAATTGGAGTCATCCAAGTGACTATAGGAGCACGGTCCACACTCATGATCTCTACCTCAAGTATACTCAGAACTTCTTGAATTTCCAAAGGAATTGCCCCTAGCAGTACAGAATCCTTCTATGAACCCAGCTTGGCCAAAGCATCTGCCTTGCTATTATTTTCACGAGGAACCCCTTCAAGCCTGACTCTGTTGAATTTTTGAATTAACCGACGAGTAAACCAAATATATGCTTCTGTTTTCGGTCTTCTAGTCTGGAATCCACCTTCCACCTGCTGGATGACCAACTTGGAGTCACTAAACACCACCAAATTCTTTACTTGCATCTCCAAAGCTAACTTCAATCCATTGATCAATGCTTCTTATTCAATTTCATTGTTGGTAGCCTAAAACTTAAAGTGAATAACACTCAGTAAATTGTGACATTCGAGATTTATCAAGATGATCCCTGCTCCTGCACCATCACTATGGACTTCTCCATCCACATGCATCATCCACCAAGGAAAGGGATACTCTTCCCTTGGATGACTTGCCTCCTCATCACAGTGGTTGGGATTCAATAAGATGATCTCCCGGCCAGCATCTTCCCCTTCAAATTTCAATATAAAATCAGTTAAGGCATGTCCTTTGATTGACGTCCGAGGAATATACTCCAAGTCAAACTGACCTAACTCAATTGTCCACTTCAATATCCTACCCGAAGCTTTAGGTTTGTGGAGAATATGCCTCATGGGATAAGCAGTACGAACTTCAATTTTGTGAGCTTGGAAGTAAGGACGTAGCTTTCGTGCAACCAATATCAAAGCATAGACTAACTTCTCCATACTTGTGTATCGAGTCTCCGCATCCAACAATCTTTTACTTACATAGTAAATCGGGGATTGAAAATCTTCTTCCTCTCGTACTAGAACAACACTGATAGAATAATCTGAGACTACCAGATATAAAATCAAAGTTTTACCTTCCACAGGCTTGGCCAAGAGTGGTGGTTTCCCTAACCGTTCCTTTATCCTCTGAAAGGCCTCTTCACACTCCGTTTTCCCGATAAAATCTTTGCCAACTCTCTTGATTGCCTTAAAGAATTCCGAACAGCGATATGAGGATTTGGAAACAAAACGGTTTAGGGCCGCAATCCTTCCACAAAGACTTTGAACCTGTTTCACATTAGCGGGGGACTTCATCTCAAGAAGTGTCTTGATTTTTTCTGGATTAGCCTCAATTCCCCTATGGTTCACAATAAAACCCAAGAAATTCCTAGACTCTACACCAAAAACACACTTCTGTGGATTCAACTTCATCCTATATCTCCGTAATATATGAAACATTTCTTCCAAGTGCTTTACATGGTCTTTTGCTTCCTTGGACTTGACAAGCATGTCATCCACATAGACCTCCATGGTCTTCCCTATCTGATCTTTGAACATCATATTTACAAACCTTTGATATGTTGCTCCAGCATTGATGAGACCAAAGGGCATTCCAATGTAGCAGTAAAGTCCCCTATCAGTGATGAAGGAAGTATGCTCTTGATCTAGTCCATACATGGGAATCTGATTATAACCCGAGTAAGCATCCATGAAGCTTAAGAGAGCATGACAGGCGTTGTGTCCACCAATTGATCAATCCTAGGAAGAGGGAAACTATCCTTTGGGCAAGCCTTATTTAAATCAGTGAAATCCACACAAGTCCTCCATTTACCATTGGGCTTCTTAACCAATACCGGATTTTCCAGACATTCAGGGTAGAAGGATTCTTTGATCAATCCTACATCCAAGAGCCTATCCACCTCTTCTTTTAAAGCTACTGCCCTTTCCCCACTGACAACACGTCGCTTCTGGCGTATTCCCTTCCTGTTCGGATATATGTTCAAATCTTGACACATGACTTCCGGGTCTATTCCAACCATATCAGCATGACTCTAAGCAAACACATCCAAATTTGTCATAAGAAATTCAGTAAGGGTTCTTTTCATCTCATCACCTAGCTGTGACCCAATTTTCAAAAACTTACTTGGATATTTTGCATCTACCAAAATCGAGATTGTGTCTTCAGCAGGGCCTGTCTTCTCATTAGGCACAGGGATTCTTGGATCAAGATCAAGTACTAGATCAAAAAGCCGAGGGTCTTCAATAGGCGCCTCCTCCCTAGAGGGCGCGCCTTCTTGGGTATGACTTCCTTCTAAAAATCCTTTCTGACCTTCTTGTTGCTCTCGTTGGATATTCATTGAGATTCACCGAGCTTCCATTATCCAAAAAGACTCGATGTACATTCATAGGACCTATCTACATGACCACCACTAGTGCATCATTGTGGGGGTGATGTACCCATCTGGTTTCTTCTTCCGTAAAGGTGATATCCACTAATTCACCCTTGAACAACTTGGGAGACTTGAGTTCCAAGATGTTCACATTAGTTAGTGGCTTGTGGCGTGCTTCACGTGCATATCTTTCCAAGGCATTATTACTATCCCCACCAAGATGGCGCCCTCCAAAGATAGTGTGGATGCTTCCTTATGCTTCTTTACCTCCCTGACAATCCACTCAGTCAAAAACCCTTTATTGATCAAATTCTCAATCTCTTCCTTTAGCTGCCGACATTCATAAGTAGTATGCCCAGCGGACTTATGGTATGCACAATACCTCTTCTTATCCCTGATTTTCCATGAAGATAAAGGAGTTGGTTTTTTGAACAAGCCTTTGTTTTTGTTTACTTCAAAGATATGCTCAATAGAAGCTGCTAGGGTGTAGCTCCATGTTTGATACCCATTCATCCTTTCATAATCTGGAGGTGTCCGACCTCTCCTAGCATTGGTGACATTCACTCTGTTTGGGTTATGTCCTCTCCTCCTGTAGTCTGGACTAGGGGACCTATCCTTCCTTTTAACACCTTTTCCCTTCCTTTGGAGGTCAGACTTCTTGTTATCTGCAGGAGATTGTTCCACAATCTTGAAGTATTCAGCCTGAGCAAAGAGGTCTGCCAGAGTTGTTGGGTCCTTGCCTTGGAGATATTTCCAGAAGTCTGTCCCGACTTGGAGCCCTGCAATCAAGAAACTTTTGAGTGACTCGTCTGTTGCTCCTCTAACTAGGGTAGACTCAGCATTGAACCTCTTGAAGTAAGATTGCAAGCTCTCTCTTTCCTTCTTCTTAATGTTAGCCAAGGTAGTCACTGGTGGAGCATACTTCACAGTGGCTTGGGATTTTGTCAAGAAAAGAGTTTTCATCTGCTCCCATGAAGAAATCACACCTGGTCCAAGCTTCTGAAACCACTGCTGAGCACTTTCCCTGAAGGTTGCTGCCATAAAACGACACCTAGCTAAGTCAGGTACTTGGTACACGTCCATCTCAATATTGAACCTTCCTAAGAATTCCACAGGGTCAGCGTTCCCATGGAAACACAAGTCATTCGTTGTATTTTTATACACTGCTGGGAGTTGTGCCTCCCTTCCTACTATTGAAAAAGGTGAAGGGGCTTGGGCTGTTGCAGTAACTCTCCCTCCTTCAAGATGTGTAAGGAGTTTTTTCAAGTCATCCACATTGAAATTTCCAACACCAAGGATGGTTTGGACATTGTCTTGGACACCTTCAGCAAGTAGAGGTTGAGTACCCTCAGTGGGTGGAGCTCGATTAGCAGTTAATGTTGCAACCTGAGGGGGAGGCTGAGTAACTTCCGGATTTTGGTTTTGTCCTTGGACTTCCCCTTGCGCCATGGGGTTTCCTTGCACCCGCGGGTTAGGGCTCGGAGGGCGCGCCCTCTCCTCAGAATTTTGAGGACGCGTGCTTTGTTCTCCATGTCTTCCAGATCTACTTTGGGACAAGACGGGTGTTATGTGTGGAGCTCTTCCTCCAGAGGGTCCACCCATGTAAGGAGCATCGTACCTGGACAATTGATCATTATTCCTTTAGTAATCACCTCTATAGTCCAAGTCCCTATCCCGTCTCCTTATTGGATCTTCATATAGGGGGGCTTGCTCACGTTCACGGGGCCTCAACCTGAGATCAGGGGGCGCTCTCTGCGAATCACGAGGCCTCACACCTCGGTCACTCTCCGAATTACCACGAGGGTGTGCTCGTTCATGTCCATGGGGCCTCGACCTGTCAACAGGGGGCTCTCGCTGTGGATCACGAAGATTCACTTCTAGATCAGGCCTTGAGTTGTCACGAGGACGGGTTCGCTCATGTCCATGGGGCCTCGACCTGTCAACAGGAGGCTCTCGCTCTGGATCATGCGGCTGCTCTCTTCGGACTTCTCTATCACTCTGCCACTCAACCAATAACAATCGTAGAACATCATTATCAAGCCTTATGCCAAGACGCTCCTTCAACCTATTCAGGCATACCCTTGGAGGCCTTCAACAACAGACATCCCCCTCCTAGGGCTCATCCTAGGAGAGAATTCTTCAATTATGTACATCTCTTCCTCAGGGCGCGCCCTAAGAGAGAGATCTTCTACACCTTGCTTTTACCAAGCCAAAGAAGCCACCATGTAGCTATTTTAAACCAAGAGGGCGTGCCCTCAACGGCCTAAGGGGCGCGCCCTTACCCTTATAATGTAATGTCCTAAGTCTCCGTCATACTAGTCCTACGTTAGTGTAGCTACTACTTTCTGTCAAGTCATTAATCCATGTCGAGTTGTCATTCATCATCATGAGGGCGCACCCTGAAGGGGTGAACGGCCTAAAGGGCGCGTTCTTGACCCTACGAGGGCAAGCCCTAATATTTCCTTGTATTAATTCCAGCCCTAATTATATCTTAGATATCCTAATTAAATCTTACTTGACCCGAATTCATATATATATATGCCTTCTTCACTAAGAATTCAAGTACTCAAGCTAACAACAATCTTTGTACAATACACTTTCTTGAAGTAGTACATTTTTAGCTCATTTTTGAAATGGTTGCTTCAACAATGGCCCTCTCTTCTTCTTCGTTTGGTGGGAACGTCGTTCAAGTAGCTCCATCTTCATCTGAGCTCTTTGGAAATGGAAGAGTTTCCATGAGGAAGACGGTGAAAGCACCAGTCTCCAACAGTCCATGGTACGACCCAGACAGAGTCAAGTACTTAGGCCCATTCTCTGGTGAAGCACCATCTTACCTTAATGGTGAATTCCCAGGTGACTATGGTTGGGACACTGCTGGACTTTCTACTGATCCCGAGACCTTTGCCAAGAACCGTGAGCTTGAATTCATCCACTCCAGATGGGCAATGCTTGGTGCTCTTGGTTGTGTCTTCTGTTAGATATAATTGCTAATGTTTGTTTATCAGTGTTTAAGCAACAGGTACTGACAAGAGTTTATCAGAAGCTAGTCAGAGTTTAGTTAAACTCTGACAGGGTGAAGAGTTTAAATGTAGCCGGTCAGAGTTTATTTAAAGTCTGACAAGGTGAAAGTTGAATTAGCTGTCGGTGCTGAATTGAAGATTCTAGAAGCAATATATTCTGAAGATGGAAAGAAGCAGAATATATTGATACAGCTAAGGAGACGGAATAGAAGATAAGAAGCAATCCTTAATTGATAAGTTTTGTATAGCTAACTTGTAGGAATATCAATTAGATAAGGATTGTATGTAGCTGTGTACTATATAAACACAGATAGGTTATCCCTAGAAGGGACACGCGAATATTGATATATTATTCTTGTAACCTAGAAGCTCTTTGTGATTCATTAACATCATAAAGAGAGAAGCTGTTAATATAAATACAGTTTATTGATTCATAAACAGAGTTCTTAATTATTGTTATTCTCATACATACTTGGTTATATTGTGTATTCGGCCTAACAATTGGTATCAGAGCCAAGGCTGTTTAATATATACAGTTTTACGATTCAAACACAGTATTAATCATGTCTGAAGAAAATCAAACTGCTCCTAAGGCTGAACAGGTTAAGCCCAATTCTGTGAGTCGATATGAAACAATCAGGGTTCCAATTCTCAGGCCAGTAGAGTATCCGATTTGGAAGGTGAAGATGACCATGTTTCTGGAGGCTACAGATCCAGAATACCTTGACAGAATTAATGATGGTCCTCATATGCCAACTAAATTGTCCCCTGTTGTTGATGGTCAAGCACAAAAGACTGTTCCAAAGGAAAAGAAAGATATGACTCCTGAAGATATCTCATCAATTGCAAAGGATGCAAAGGTTAGACATCTTCTTCACAGTGCTTTAGATAATGTAATGTCTAACAGAGTAATTGGCTGCAAAACTGCCAAAGAGATATGGGATGCTTTAGAAGTCAGATGCCAGGGAACAGGTGCTATTAAGAAGAACAGAAAAACAATACTCACACAGGAGTATGAGCACTTTGATTCAAGAACTAATGAAACCTTGACTGAGACTTATGACAGATTTTGCAAACTGTTGAACGATCTGTCTCTGGTAGATAAGGAATATGAACTTGAAGAGTCCAATCTCAAGTTTCTGTTATCTCTACCTGAAAAGTGGGATTTAAAGGCAACAACAATCAGAGATAATTATGATCTTGCTGATACAGATCTTGATGAAATCTATGGATTGTTAAAGACTCATGAACTTGAGATAGAACAAAGAAACAGGAGGTCCAGCAAGAAAACAAAATCTGTTGCTCTCAAAGTCGAGGAGAAGCCCATCAAGAAGGAATCCTCAAGGAATAAAGCCAAGGGAAAGGCTTTAGTTATTAAATCTGAGAGTGAGTCATCAAACTCTGATGATGACTCAAACTCTGATGAAGCTTCTGACTCTGAGGATGATAAAGAGGAGTTGATGCAAATGGCTGCATTAATGGTGAAGACCTTTAAGAAGATGGGATTCAAGAACTTCAAGAAAGGAAAGAGATTCTCGAGGAAAGATTCAAACCCTGAAAGGAGAAGTTTCAGAAAGTCTGATGGAAAGGAGAACAAGTCTGGCAAGAAGGATAAGTCTCAAATCCAGTGCTACAAGTGTAAGGAGATGGGTCATTATGCTCCAGAGTGCAAGAAAGGCAAATCTGAGAAAGCACTCATCTCTAAAGGCAGAGACTGGGCAGATACTTCAGACTCTGATGATGGAGAAAACTATGCTCTTATGGCAACTGTCAGAGATGAGACTGAATCTTCTGAAAATAAGGTACCCCTAACTACTTATGCTTATGATACTGATAATATATCTGAGTTAAGAGTATATCTGAAAAGTGTTCATGTTAGTTATAGGGATCAGACTTTAGAGAATGAGAGGATTAAATCTGAGAATCTTAGTCTTAAAGAAAGAAACAAGTTTCTTGAAAGAGAACTTGAGAATATGAAGCAGATTCAAAAAGAAAGAGATGATGCTGTTTATGTTGAACAGGAGTTGCTTAAAAGGTATAGGCAACTAGAATCTGATTTAGAAAAAGAAAGAAAAATAATCAAGACTTGGACAGATTCTGGAAGAGACACTCATCAAGTGTTTCAGACTGATTCTGTAGGTTTAGGTTATTGTGAAAACGATGAACTTAGGTTTAAAGACAAGGTTAAGGTTAAATCACTACTTAAACCTGTGATATTTGTTCCAGAATCCACCAAGCTAAAATCTGTAGTTGTGAAAGAAGCTGTTATGGAGTCAGTTGAAGCTTGTGTTAAACAAGTAGATATTGAATCTAAAACAGAGAAGCTTGTTGAGTTAGAAGCTGTTAAAGAACCAATTAGAATCTGTGAGAAGCAGGTTAATGTTGGTTTAATGACAGGAAAACAGTTTAAACATAAGCTCAAAGAGGTTAAGTCTGCCATGAAACCAAAAGGGTCCAAGAGAAATAGGAATGGAAAAGTAGGCATAAATAATAGAAATAATCATATGCCTAATGCTAGTGCCTCAAGAAAAACATGTTTTAATTGTGGTAGTTCTAATCATCTTGCTAGATTTTGCACTAAGAACAAACATATTAATTCTTTAACTTCTACTTCAGAAGTAAAGAATGATTATGTTAGAGTAAGACCACAGACTTTATGCAAACATTGTGGGAGCACTTGGCATTCTATTTACACATGTAAGAGTTATCATGCAATTTATCATAACTATTATGAGCTTAAACCCAACTTGAAATGGGTTAGAGCAAACTCTGCTAGTGTAAAATCTGACAATGTTAGTTTAAACCCTGATAATGCTAATTCCGCTGCAAAAACTAACACTGTTAAGAAAGACAAAGGATCCAAGCAAGTCTGGATCCTCAAAACTAACACTTAGTGTTTGTTTGTGATTGCAGGGTATAATAGAGAGCACACTTATCTTAGACAGTGGATGCTCAGGACACATGACTGGAAATAAAGCCCTGCTATCAGACTTTGAGGAGAAGGCTGGCCCAAAAGTTTCCTATGGAGATGGCAACATAGGACACACTCTGGGATATGGCAATATTAATCTTGGAAGTGTCATCATCACAAAAGTAGCTCTAGTCTCAGGACTCAAGCATAATCTGTTATCTGTGAGTCAAATCTGTGACAGAGGAAACCAAGTAGATTTTCATAGTGAATACTGTGAAGTTATCAGTAAATCTACTGGGAAAGTTGTTCTAGTTGGACACAGGCGCAACAATATTTATGAAGCAAGTTTGGTAACAAACTCTGATGGAAAAACAGTGTGTCTGACTGCAAGATTGTCAAATGAAGAGAGTTGGAATTGGCACAAGAAGCTCTCTCATCTCAATTTGAACAACATAAATGAGCTTATAAGAAAGGATCTTGTAAGAGGACTTCCAAAATCTATACTCAATCTAGATGGTCTATGTGATTCTTGTCAAAAGGCCAAGCAAAGGAAGTCATCTTTCAAAAGCAAATCTGAATCTTCAGTAGTGGAACCTTATCATCTTCTACATGTTGATCTCTTTGGACCAGTGAATGTGATGTCCATGGGCAGAAAGAAATATGCTTTAGTAATTGTTGATGAATATACCAGATATACATGGGTGTATTTCTTGTCAAAGAAGGATGAAACTGCTCAAACGTTGATGGAACATGTAAATCTACTGGACAAAGGATCACAGCACAAAGTCAAAATTATAAGGAGTGATAATGGAACTGAATTCAGAAACTCAATCATGGAAGCTTTCTGCAAGGAAAGAGGAGTCAAACAAGAATTTTCTGCACCTGGAACTCCACAGCAAAATGGTGTAGTTGAAAGAAAGAACAGAACCTTAATTGAAGCTGCCAGAACTATGCTTGATGAAGCAAAATTGCCAACTTATTTCTGGGCAGAAGCTGTTCAAACTGCTTGTTTTACTCAAAATGCAACTCTGATCAACAAGCATGGAAAAACACCATATGAAATGGTGAAAAACAAGAAGCCAAATTTGAAATATTTTCACATATTTGGATGCAAATGCTTTGTGTTGAAGACTCATCCTGAACAGTTGACAAAGTTCGAGTTAAAAGCTGATGAAGGAATCTTTGTTGGCTATCCATTGTCAACAAAAGCATTCAGAGTTTACAATCTGAGAACAAAAGTGATCATGGAATCCATACATGTGTCGTTTGATGACAAGAAAATAATTGGACTAAAAGACAAAGATGGATATGATCAACTCCGTTTTGAAAATGAAGATCTATTCTCTGATGATATAAACTCTGATGAAGCAGGGTTGACAAACTCTGACGAAGCATACTCTGAACCTCTACTGGTAAATACTGGAGAAACTGGAAATTCTCAAATTGAACAAAATAGAGAACCAGTTCAGGGGGAGCGTGAAGAAGCTCAACATGACACAGCAAGTGAGTCAGTTGAGGAAACTGATTCAAACTCTGACAGCTCAAACACTGAGCCATCCAACTCAGGGGGAGCCTCAGAAGCTGCAGAAAGTCAACACATGAATCAGGAGAGCATGGATCAAGGGGGAGGATCCGATACTGATACAAGAAGCCACTTACCAACAGCAAGAAAGTGGACACAGGCACATACACCTGATCTTATAATTGGAGATCCTGATGCTAGTGTAAGAACTAGAAGTGCAACAAATAATGAGTGTCTGTATCATGCTTTCTTGTCTCAAACAGAACCAAAGAAAGTGGAGGAAGCTCTTCAAGATGCTAATTGGATTACAGCAATGCAAGAAGAGTTAAATGAATTTGAAAGAAATGAAGTCTGGACACTTGTACCTAGACCAAAGAATAGATCAATTGTAGGTACAAAGTGGGTTTTCAGAAACAAGACTGACAGTGAAGGTGTGATTACAAGAAACAAGGCTAGACTTGTGGCTAAAGGTTATTCACAACAGGAAGGAATTGACTATGATGAAACCTTTGCTCCAGTTGCAAGATTGGAGGCCATAAGAATTTTTCTGGCCTATGCTGCACACAAGAAGTTTAAAGTTTTTCAGATGGATGTAAAGAGTGCTTTTCTCAATGGGAAGCTTGAAGAAGAAGTGTTTGTTGAACAACCACCAGGATTTGTAGATTCCAAGCATCCAGATTATGTCTACAGGCTTGACAAGGCATTATATGGACTAAAGCAAGCACCAAGAGCATGGTATGAAACTCTTGCTCAATTTCTTTTAGAAAGTGGGTTCACAAGAGGTACAATTGATAAAACCCTGTTTTATTTCAATTCTGGTGATGATTTGCTTTTAGTTCAAATTTATGTAGACGATATTATTTTTGGATCTACTAATGACAAACTTTGTAAGAAGTTTGCAAAGCTTATGCAATCCAGGTATCAAATGAGCATGATGGGAGAGCTTAGTTATTTTCTAGGCTTACAGGTCAAGCAAACAGATGATGGGATTTTTATCAATCAAGCAAAGTATACCAGAAATATTCTAAAGAAATTTGGTATGCTTGATAGTTCATCTGCTACAACTCCCATGGCTACAGCAACGAAGCTTGACAAAGACACAGGAGCCTCAGTAGATATGACTAACTACAGAGGAATGATAGGGTCTCTACTGTATCTTACTGCAAGTAGACCTGATATCATGTATGCAACATGTCTTTGTGCAAGATTTCAAGCAGATCCCAGAGAGCCTCATCTAACAGCTGTGAAAAGGATCTTCAAATATCTCAAAGGAACCATAACCCTGGGTTTGTGGTATCCTAGAGAATCAGAGTTTAAGTTAATTGGTTACTCTGATGCAGATTTTGCAGGCTGTAAGATAGACAGAAAAAGTACAAGTGGAAGCTGTCAATTTTTAGGTGACAGATTAGTTTCTTGGTACAGCAAGAAACAGAAGTCAATCTCCACATCCACTGCTGAAGCAGAGTATATAGCAACTGGTAGCTGTTGTGCACAGATTTTATGGATGAAAAATCAACTGCTGGATTATGGGTTAAGGTACTCTAAAATACCTATTTTTTGTGATAACCAAAGTGTTATTGCTATGACAGGTAATCCAGTACAGCACTCCATGACCAAGCACATCAGCATAAGATATCATTTTATCAGAGAACATGTGGAAGAAGGGAACATTGAGCTTCATTTTGTGTCTACAGATCAACAACTTGCAGATATCTTCACCAAACCTTTGAGTGAAGCTACGTTTACAAGATTGGTAAATGAACTTGGAATGATCTCTGGTTCAGACTAGAGATACAGGTTAGACTCAAAATCTATCCATGTTTGATTGTTTAAACGCTCATGATTCCTTGCACATGTTAACTGTTATGTGAACCAGAATGTTAAACTCTGATGGTAAACTCTGTTGGTCATACTCTGATAGTTACAGTTTAATGTTATACTCTGATTGTAATTTTGTCTGAAACATTTGGACCAATGAAGAAATTTGTATGAAGCATAATTCTCAGTAAGTAATTGTGAATCCTTAAGAGTTGATAGATTCTGATCTCAAATATGTGTAGTAAGCTAACACAGCATGATACTGTCTCTATATTTATAGCATCTCTTAGTTTATTGATCCTATACACTGAGTCTGTATTAACTGTTTGCATTTTCTCTCATAAGTTAATTATAATTACTGATGAAAAGTCTAAACTCTGATTATTCATTGCAATTAATTCACCCTCAAATCAAAAGATGCCAAACAGAGCACAAATTCCTTTGAGATCATGTTGTGCCTAGGAAGATCCAGGAACTTATTGTATGAAATAAGGGCTAAAATCTTTGATTTTTGGTGACTAGTGCCAACCACTGATTACTGGAAAAATAAATAAAAAAAATAAATAAAAAAAAAATAAAAAAATAAAAAATAAAAAATAAAGGGGGTGAAAAATAAAAGACATATCCAAATGAAAGGATATCAGTAATACAGAGTTTAGATAGAAAAATCAGTGTCTATGTTATACATGAGAGTTTAGGCAACCAGTTTTTACTACTTTAGTTTGTGGATTTTATGCACTTTGCGATGATCTAAATACTGATTTCGGTAAACTCTGCTACTACACACACATATTTTCACAACTGTACAGATTGAGAAAAGAGTTTAGTGACAAAGAAGGACAAATGGTAAACACTGATGTATTGTGTGAAATACGCCGAGGTTACTTTGTTTTAATCTTTAATGGTTAAAATAATCTCTTTGTTTCAGACAGTTTATAATTTTGAGATTAGCTATTTGTTTTTCGGAAAAAGTATGATTGAACGGAGAAATGAAAGAGTGTGTTTGATAAGTCCTGATAGTGATTCGTAATGCTGCTGAGTATGTTAGTTTATTGTTTAAAGTGATATCATTTATTTTACTTTACAATTACTATACAAAATTGATAATACTGATATGTAAAGAAACAAATCTTTTTTCATTAATTGATTCAATTTTACGTTCAGACCATTTCATACTCAAGTTTAGCTAAACTTTCTGATACATACTAATCACTATGGTTACAAAAGAAAAGATCTATTTAACCAGGACAAGTATCTGAATGCTACATCTGAAGCAGAAGAGCTAGAGCCAGAAGTTATTGTGCTCTACTACTTCTGATGATCGCTACCCAGTTGTTCAACTGATCATTATACCATCTGGAATTGCTTGACAACATCCTGAAGATGAATCATCATCATCATCTTCCTGGATTCTTTTTCTGCTTTGTAGCTTGCAGGATTCCAAGAAGATTGTCTCCTCAGTACCCATCAGGAAGCTCTGCTGGAAGAGCATCATACAAATCTCCATAGTATGATCGTCTGCCAGAATGGGCACATCATATGGACCGGGACGGATGATGTGCACATAAGGATTAGAGATTGGTCCTTCTGCTATTTCATCATCTGCTATAAGACCTTCATCATTCAGAAAAGACAGAACAAAAAACTCGTCGATGATATAGTTTTCTTGTTGCTGCCAGTTCATGTTCATGAATGATTCTACATCCATGAATTCAAAGGTTCCTGCCATTTGGTGTATGGTAAGTTTAAGATATGAAGCCTGTTGTTACAATGCTTCGGTTTTTAAAGCATTCCACAGGGTCACTGAAAGGTTTTTAAAGCATTAAACAGGATCACTGAAAGGTTTTTCCTTGAATCGAAGCGCTTGGGATAATAAGGTGCGGAGTTTCAAGACAGTCATTATTATTCTGACTATTGAGCTTCTTTGTACTTTATTATTAAAATTGATAATTTTATTATTATTAATTTTTTTTTTCTTTTAAGCGGATATTTTGAGTGTTATATGTGATGCCAGGTGTCTTCACGTCTGCGCGTGTGTATTGGAAGTTGTTAGATACAGCTGTCAGCGTATTCACGTCTGACATCTGTCCCACTAACATACTTCTAATCTTTACAGTTATTATTTAATACACTACATACACACGATTCAATCTTTTACGCATCTCATCTTTTCATAAGCTTTTACTCACACACAAACACTCAAACACTTTCAAAGCCCAGTTCTTCTTATTTTCAAATCTTACAAATGGCAACTACAGCGTTTATTGCTTCTGAATTAGAATTTGTTCCCAACAATTATTCTGCACCTGTAGCAAATGAGAACGCACCGGAGGCGTTTCATTTGATTCAGAGGTTCTTGTTACACTCTGATATTGGTACTGCTCTAACCGCACCGTCGAAGCTGTCTGCGACTCAAATTCGAACTTTTTGACAGACAGGTGTTTATGATAATGGAGGAGAGTCTGGATCGCCATCTATAATTTTTGAGTTTCAAGGAGATGAATTTGTTGTTACTCCTACTACTGTTCGTGATGCTTTGGGTCTTGAAGATTTCAATGCATTCACAATCTCTGTTGGCGACTCTGAGCTCGTCAGAATGATGAACGAGATAGGCTACACTGGACCTTTGACAAAGATAGGTCAACTGAAAAGGCCATTTTTGCGCAAGGAATGGAGCTTCTTTTTCGATTGCATTACTCGGGCTTTTGGAAAGAAGTGCACCAATTGGGATGCGATTCCCACGGATAGTCTACAGATCGGGTATTCTCTTCTCTATGGCAGTCAATTTGATGTTGCTAGATTAGTTTTAACTAATATTGGTGAGAAAATGCTAGAGAATAGAAATGTTGTTTATTTCTCTAGGTTTTGTCAATTGATATTCAGTTTTTGCTGTCCAAATGTTGAGATAGTAGAGGATGATGTTATACTTTCGTTTAAACTGCACAAACGTATATTTTCTGACCTTATCAACAAGGACAACAAGAAAGGAGACGTTGGTCCTTTACTGTTGCCTGCATCAGTGCAACAATTTCTTGACAACTTACAACAACAACAAGTATCACCTGCTGAAGCTGGACCTTCTGTGTCTCAACCACAGAGGTCAAAGAGATCCAAAGTTCGAGCAGTTAAGTCTGGTTTGCAACAAACTGAAGCTGAGGTAAATGTTGATGCTGTGCCTCAGAGAAAAAGAATGAAGAAAAGGCGAGCCCAAAGGGCAAAGTCTGTTGCTGCTGATTCTAATGTAGACTCAGACACTGAAGCTGATGAAGAGACTCTTCATCAGAGAAAGAGAAGACTTGTTGCTGATCAACTTTTTGGTGATATCATTGCCAATCTGGACAAAGAACATGAAGACACTGAAGCTCCTACATCAGAGAATGAGGAGATTGTGATTACAACTGTACCTTCAAGTTCTCCTGCAATTGTTGTTGAGGAGGATATTCTAACTGCTGAAGGTGCTGCAAATCCTGAAACTATTCTGATGGATTTTGAACCAGAAGCTCCTACATCAAAAGCTGATGATGTAGTTGAGGAAGCTGCTGCATACTCTGACAGCAGGATTGTGGATCATGAAGATACTGTACTGGAAGCTGATCAAGCTACTACTGAATTAGTAGAACCTATTGCTTCTCACACAGAAATCATTTCTCTTGATTTTGAGAAAGGTGAGGAAGTTGATCAGATTAGAGTTGATCCAGTTCCAGAAGCTGTTGCTGTACATGCTGATGCAACAGATAATGATCATGAAGATATTGTCTTACTTGAAACTTTGCAACAATCAGTTGTTGAGATTGTTCAGAGAGAAGCAGAGGTTACTGCTCCAGCAAACTCTGATGTTCCTCAAACTGTAGCAGATCAAATACCTGATGCCACTGCTCAGTTAATTGATGAAATTACTGCTGAAAATGTGCTTGAAGATATTCACAGAGAGGATGACAATGCTGAAGCTAGTCCTGCTCATTCAAACTCTGATATCCAAGTGGAAGTTTCTGATATTCAAGCAAATTCTACTGAAGAGAGGGAAGTTCAAAGGGCTGCTTCTGAGCATTTTCAGAATATGTACTACAATGCATGGGCTAATGCAGATTGTGTTTTTCCAGCACAACGGGCTGCAGATTTTCTATCTGATTCTGTTAAGAAGATTACAAATCCTGATATTCTTACGAGCTTACAGGCCACTGTTATTCAAGTCAAATCTCTCAATAATAGATTTGATGAGAATCAACAGATGTTTACAAAATTGAGAAATGAAGTAAGTCTGAGGGATCTTACTTTAAAGGCTGAAAGAACTTCTTACTATGCCATGTTCAAGCAGCAAGCCAGGGATTCTGAAGAAATCAAGAAGAGGCTTGGGACAGTTGAGGACAACCAGAATGCTATGTCTGCTCAACTGACTTCCATTTCTACTGCGCTTGAATTGCTGACATCAGTTCTACTTTCTGATGATGTCAAAAAGGGGGAGAGTATACCTAAAGACAAATGCAAAGATACTCAAACTCTGAGACGGAAGGATGATTCTACTGATGGGGGAAGCAGAGGAAATGAAAGAAGGATTTCTGCTCAAAGGCAAAAACGTGTAATAAACTCTGGTGGTCAATCTACTTCTGGTGGTCAATCTACTTCAAAACTCAATAAGAGTTTAGTTGTTTCAGCTAACCCATCTACTGATGAAGAGATTGCTGCTCGGATCTTTATTAAAGAGCATGGAAAAGATGTTACAATTGAAGATATCCAAGCTGAAGAGCAAATGCTTGCTGAAGAACATAAGAAGAATCTTAAAGCTGGAATCTATAAAAAGAAGGAAATCAAGGCTCCTAGAAAGAAAGAAAAAGGAATTGTTATCAAAGAGAATGTAAACTCTGATCAGAGTTTACAGTACTCAAGGAGGCCTGTGATTAAAAATGCTGACAAAGGAAAAGGTAAACTGGTAGAAGAAGAACAGTTACCTAAGAAGATTTATTCAACCTCTGACATTGCTCAAGTTGAAACAAGATTAGCAAACTCAACCTCTGACGCTGTTCAAGTTGATGATACTATTGAAGTTAAGCCAGTCTCTGACAAGGCTCAAGCTGTGCAAACTCAGCTAGCTCCTCAACTCAAAGGTTTCTTAAGACCTGTACTCTCTGAAACTCTGACACTTCAACCTGTGGATTTTTCTCAAACCAGGACTGTACTTGGAAAAGAATCTTATGATAAGTCTGGTTTAGGTTCACATAGGGAGAAGAGAATAAATAACAGATCTCAAGACAATATTTCACTGGCAGGATCTGGTATTAGGAATACACAAGAAAATCTTGATAAGTTAGAATCTGTTCAGTTGATTTTTCACAGAGTCTTGAAGAAGCAGTTTCTGTTATACTTCATGAGTGATGGAAGTGTTTATAGAGTTGGAGAATCTGATGTAAATCTCAAATCATGGGAAGAACTTGAATATGTACTTTATCTGTTGAAAGTTAAGAACAGACACACCCATAATGTTGCTCAGATCTTAAGAGAAAAGATGCTGAGATCAAAAGTAATGCTTGGAGGAGGAGAAGTCTCAAATACTTATATTCCAAAGTATAGAGATCATGCTGGAAAGTTGGTGGAGATGAAGAAAAACAGTGCTAGATTTACAACTGCACTTGGAATAAAAGTCTTAGAATTCAACTTAGAGTCAGATAAAGCTCAGTATATTCGGTTAGGAAATGACATGAAGAAGAACAGTATTTATTCTCTGAGGGCTGCCATATATCAAACTGGTGAAGGAGATCCAGAGTATAAGGAGCTGAAAGAGATTATGATAGCTGAACTTGAGAATGCTGAGAGAAGACTGCTGATTGATTATCTCAGGACTGTACCTGATATTGAAGAAGTCAAGTAAAGTCTGACTGTAAGTTTTTAATATTTTCTATTCTAAGTCAAATTTAAACTCTGTTTTAAATCAAACTCTGTTATATGTTAAACACTGCATTTGTTAAATGGTTTTGACATCATCAATTATATGTTTAACTTGTACATTTTATTATGAACAAGCTGGGGGAGATTGTTAGATATAATTGCTAATGTTTGTTTATCAGTGTTTAAGCAACAGGTACTGACAAGAGTTTATCAGAAGCTAGTCAGAGTTTAGTTAAACTCTGACAGGGTGAAGAGTTTAAATGTAGCCGGTCAGAGTTTATTTAAAGTCTGACAAGGTGAAAGTTGAATTAGCTGTCGGTGCTGAATTGAAGATTCTAGAAGCAATATATTCTGAAGATGGAAAGAAGCAGAATATATTGATACAGCTAAGGAGACGGAATAGAAGATAAGAAGCAATCCTTAATTGATAAGTTTTGTATAGCTAACTTGTAGGAATATCAATTAGATAAGGATTGTATGTAGCTGTGTACTATATAAACACAGATAGGTTATCCCTAGAAGGGACACGCGAATATTGATATATTATTCTTGTAACCTAGAAGCTCTTTGTGATTCATTAACATCATAAAGAGAGAAGCTGTTAATATAAATACAGTTTATTGATTCATAAACAGAGTTCTTAATTATTGTTATTCTCATACATACTTGGTTATATTGTGTATTCAGCCTAACATCTTCCCTCAACTCTTGGCCCGTAATGGTGTCAAGTTTGGCTAAGCCGTGTGGTTCAAAGTTGGTTCCCAGATTTTCAGTGAAGGTGGACTCGACTACTTAGGCAACCCAAGCTTGGTTCATGCACAAAACATCTTGGCCATCTGGGCCACCCAAGTTATTCTGATGGGTGATTTGGAGGGATACCATGTTGCAGGTGGACCTCTCGATGAGATTGTTGACCCACTTTACCCTGGAGGAAGTTTCGACCCATTAAGACTTGTTGAAGACCCTGAAGCATTTGTTGAAATTAAAGTAAATGAGCTGAAGAATGGAAGACTGGCCATGTTCTCTATGTTTGGTTTCTTTGTTCAGGCTATTGTGAGAGGAAAGGGCCCATTGGAGAACCTTGCTGACCATCTTGCTGATCCGGTCAACAACAATTGTAATAACCCTAAATTTTGTAATATTTTGAAACTTTGATGAATAGTGAATTTTATTGTCTAAGAAAATTTTCCGACCACCTTATATACGAGACAAGGAATGGATGTTTCGAAGTTATATTAGTGATATGTAAGGAGAATGAGTGAATGTAAACGCGATCAGAATCTAAAGATTCTGACTTTAATTTTATTCCACTATTCATCGGGCAATCGAGGATTTATTAATTGATCAAATATTAAACCAAGGCAATAAAGGATCAAGAGGATATCCACTAGCATTAGTGCAACAAAATGTTTTTGAAATCACTCGAACTTATAGCGAGATTAAGCGATAAAGTGAAAGCGTAACAAATTATGGATTAAACACTAACAAAATGATTAGTACCATGCAAGATCATCAAGTGCAACATATAAGAGCATCCATGTGAAATAAAACAAGAAAAGAGAAGTGGTTTAGGGATGACAAGGTGATGAATTACAACCTTGTCACCATTTTAGTTGGTGAATCACCACCTTGGCACCATTTTTGTGCAAGTAACCATCACAAACTTGACATATGTTCATAGGTGACCAAATAGCATTTTAATCACAAGATATTATATGTGTTAATTATATTTTATTAAGGCAAAAGAATAGAAAACAAGCAAGTAACCAAGCAAAGTTCCTCCCCACCCATTTCACCAAATATTTGGCCCAAATAGTGCCTCCTGTTAGATCAGGATTCAATTATCGTCAGGATCTAGACTCAGCTGATCAGGATTACTGACGTCATCAGGATTGCATGATCGTCAGGATCAAGATAAATATCAGGACTGGGATCAGGATTGATCATCAGGACTGGAAGCTGATCAGGATTCCTACTTCGAGTTATATTTGGAGTCTAGTTAAATAAGGAAGATTATTATGTCGGTTCCTGGTCTGTATGAATGCAGCTATCGATTTAGGATATGTTTCAATCTTTGTTATTGATTAGGACTTATCATGTAATCGATAGAGAAGCTGTGTAGTATATAAACACGGTTTAGGTTTTGATTTTATATCAATCGCATACACGAGTATCTTTGTAACCTAGCAGCTCTCAAGAACATTGTTAATCCCAAAAGACCTAACAGAATTGTAGAAGGGGGGGGGGGGGTTGAATACAATTACTTGATATTTCTCAAACTTAAAAACAACTTACAAATTAAAACTGAACTTATAAAATAAAAATCACAAGCACTTAATAATTTCAGTTGGATTGTTTGATGATCCAACTGAAGTGATTTTTTTTTGCGGAAATAATCTGTGATACAAAAGTACACAGCTGCTCAGTTACAATAATGTAGAGAAGAAAATGCTCTCAAAAATAGCTAATACAATCTATTTGTTTTTCTTCTCTCATTTCTAAAGTAACTGCTACACTTGGTTATATAAACCCAAGTTTACAACTCTATTTTTGGCTACACTAAAAGCACAATGAGTAACCGCCAATAGTTTGCTTTTCATCCCTTTGTCCAGTGGTCCTTGGAGATATTTGCTTTTGTCTTCATGCTTATTATGATCACTCCCAAGAGCCCAATTGGAAACTGGGATGTTTCCTTATTCCCCATGTCCATTTTAATGGTTTCCAATGCAAAGTACACTTCCACATCACCTTTAGATCTGTTCAGTAAACTGTCACTATCACTTTGTCAACTATTCAGAAAAGCAATATTGATTCGTTGATAGCAGGGAGATGTGTTTCGTTGATAGCTTTATTCTTCATTTCTTTGATGAGTAAACTCCATACCGTTGACAGAGTAATCTTCATTCCGTTGACATGTCTTCACTTAGGCAAAATTACAAGGCATGAGATATTTACAATTAACCAACCTATTTTGCCTATCTAGTACTTAGTCAACATGACTTAGAAAACCTATCCAATATCTACAGTGAAATGCATATCAAACTAGAAGTATTGTACAGTGCAATTGCTACATCACTCATTTCGTTGATGAGCTTCCTGTCAACGGAATGCTGCAAAGCATGCCATTTCGTTGACAGCTACAAAATGACTTTACACAAATTCTACTAAGTGTTTTATGTTTATCATCAAGAACAACATATTCCTAACAAACATCAGAATTTCTTGAGATAGTTTGTAACAGTTTTATATCAGATTTAATAAAGCTGTTATTATTCTTTCATATTTATGATTCATATCTTATTAAGTCGAGAATCTTATACAATTGTATTCAACCCCCCTTCTACAATTGTTTATTACTAGGCAACAATTGGTATCAGAGCAAACTAATTTAAATTTGAATCAGATACGATCTAAGATGTCGACAACCATGTATGAAAGCATGAAAATTCCCATCCTGAAGAAATCAGAATATCCAACATGGAAGGTAAAGATGTTGATGTACCTGGAGGCTATGGATCCTGACTATTTGGACAAGATTCGTGATGGACCATATATTCCTACAAGGATCATAGAACGGACAGAAAATGTACCTGAACACTATATGGTCAAGGCAAAGACTGAATGGACTCCAGAAGAAAAAGCTCATGTACTCAGAGAACCCAAGATAAAGAACATCCTGCACAGTAGTCCTGATGTTGTCATGTCCAACAGAGTGATTGCATGCAAGTCTGCAAAAGAAATCTGGGATACTCTGGAAACTCAGTGCCAGGGATCTGCATCTGTCAAGAAAAACAGAAGGGCTCTTTTGATTCAAGAATATGAACAATTCGATGCTAAACCTGATGAGAGCCTGACTGATTTATATGATAGATTTCTGACACTCCTGAACAGTTTATCTTTAGTTGACAAGGAATATGAAACTGAAGATTCTAACACTAAGTTTCTAAGAGCTTTACCTGAAGAATGGGATACTCAGACCTAGATCATTAGATATCAATATGATCTCAACACTGTGTCTCTTGATGAAGTCTATGGAATGCTAAGAACCCATGATCTTGAGGTTCAACAGAGAAAGAATAAGAAAGGCAGAAAGGCAAAGACAATTGCCTTGAATGTAGAGGCTAAATCAAAAGGAAAAGCAATGAAGGTCTCTAGAAGGAAATCAAGAATAAATGACTCAGATCCTGATGACTCTTCATGTAACAGCCCCAGATCCGGGGTCAGGAATCTGGGCGTTACGGTCATCATTCCATACATCATGCTTGACTTGAATCAATACAAATAAACAACATGCTATGACCCCACCATCTATCTCACACACACACACAAGTTATAGTCCCAGAGATGAACTTGAAATAAGTACTGCTAACAGGGTCCTTAAACATATCATAAGTGATTACAAGCCCAAATATAATTTACAAGTTTAAGTTTGCTGCCACTTCTTACGTTATGTCATACATATAATTAAAAGCTGAATCTGAACTACCAGTCTATATCACTAGTAGGCTCTACCTCAGCTATGGCGGCTGTAGTATCAGGGGAGAGTCCTCTGGGTTCCAAAACCCTCTTGCGGCTGGTGGTGCGAAACATCTGGTTTATCTGTTGTGGTGATATATATAAAAACAAGCAAGGGTGAGCAACAAGGCCCACCAAAATAATGCTGAACTGATAAACAATATATATATATAATCAAGTATCAACTTTCATAGGAAACATTTACTTCATATATAATCTGGAAATAAAACAATGTAAATTTATTTCCAATTCATTTTCTAAACTCATCTGATCACGTATATCCTGTAGATAAAATCATATACTTTTCGTAAATTCATGCTCTTTCTTATAAACTCATATACTGGAACATACTGGATTACTCTTGAGTAACCTTTCTGAAAACTTTCATGAAAACTGAATAACTGGAATAAACTATCTTTCTTTGAAAACTTTCATGAAACTGAATAACTGGAACAAACCTTCTTTTTCTGAAATCTTGCATGAAACATGCTCTTTCATGGATGCTGAACTGTAACTGGAGATTCTGGGCGCCAAGGATACCCCTACGATGATCAGTCGCAAGCTGTATCCCCCTGATCTTTTTCTACGTAGAAGGGAAGAATAGGTAGTATCTGACTGACCTACCTCCCCGCCAATCGGTTATAGGCAGGAAGTACAGACCCGTTTCACCAGTCCGTCGGCCTGTTGCTCTCCTCTTCCTACGGTCGGGCAATTTCTGATAAACTAAGGGAAGAACAGACCCGTTCACCAGTCCGTCGGCCATATTGTAATTCCCTTAGGGGACCGGCGCTACTCAGTCCCTCACACATTCTCCAAGTTCGAGTAAATCCATAACACTGAAACATGAAGTTCCTTTCCCTTTTTCCCCAAGAATACAACTCCACAAAGTAGTCATATCTGGTTGGAAAGGAAAATTCACCCATATTTCCCAAGCTGACGCTTGTTAATGGATGCAACTAATTCCACTGATCTTACCCCTCGAATCTTGAGGAAGTAATCAAAATCATTTTGATGGTAGTAAACCAGACTGATAAATTCATTGATTTAAAAGATTTAGGACCGGGCAGTCCACTTAAAACAACCATAAAATCTTGAGAAAGGTTCCATGTATCTTTGAAGTTTGAGCGAACATTTAAGTCTTTCTGAATATAGACTTAAACGGGAAATAGTTTTAGGAACCTTCTCTAATTATATTTATAATTGTCTGAATAAAACTTTATTAGCTATCTAGGGTTTAAAAATAGTTTTCACGAAATACTTCCTTAAGAAGTAGGGCTTTAAATAATTAAGTCAAACTATATTTAATAAAGAATATTTATTTAGAAATAATTCTCAAGTACTTTCTTATCAAAAAGGGTAGATAACAACTATTCATCATATATTTAAAATATACCCTTAATAGATTAAACTTCAAATGATCTTTAATTTGTAAATCATTTATCGAGATTAATTGTAATAACACAATAAAATAACCCTAGATAGCAACTGATACCATTCTTAGTATGTAAAATAAATATAGAGAATATATAATATATCTCTAGATAACAACTGATACCATTCCCGGTCCAAAGTATAAATACAGAGTATATTCCCCCTACCGAGGGTTTTACTTAGCACATCAGCTCCAAAATATTACTATATCCATAGCTTATAAGTTCAACTTATATCAATACTTTGATTTAGCATCATAGAAATCATTTCGAAATCATACACATATAGCATATATCTCAAATTCTTTAGTTATCACCACAACAGTTTTAAAAAGGTATAGGTTTGAAAACTTGCCTGATCTCTGAGCCCGAGGGTGGTGTCCTGCAGTAGTCCGGCGATCTATCAACAATAAAATGCCTTCCATCAATAACTTATACTTAGGCACCAAGCAAAACATTATTCTTAAACTTAAGCACCGCACTAATGCGACTATATATTCATAACCCTTGCAATTTCTACTGACACCTTATAATTAGGTACTCGTTTGTTATCAAGGGACATCATCCCGACTTGCTCTTGACCTGTCTTGAAGTTATAACTATTCTAGGGTTAACCTCGTATGATCCATCTCATGATTTTCGATTTATTACTCAAAGTTTTCCAAAGTTATACCCAAGGACTAGTTTTAAGGGGTTTCTCGCATTTAACCTAACTTCAAACATTTTTATAAAATCGAAAAACGATCTTTTTCACCCAAGGTCTTCTCCCACACTTTCCTTTCTGTCTCTAGTATTTAATTATCATGTTTACCCCTGCAAAGATCAAGTTAAGTAATCTCAAATTCAGTTACGAACTTTTCTTCTCGTTTTCGAACCACTTTCACTAATTTGACCATATCTCCTAAACCGTAAATCGGATTGCTTCGATTTTCGCACCAAGACGATCTACGTTCAAAAATCTATAAGTACAAGTCATATAAACATTCATGCCCGAGACCTATATTAACTGTTATGCTCTGTTTTTAAGGGCTTTAGAAATTTCGTCATTACGACGGCTGTAATTCGAATAATCCCAAATTTCAAACCATCTAAATTGCTCATAAATCACTCCAATCAACATATACATCTGATTCAACCAAGAACTGAGGCCAAGCAATGCCTTTACGTTCTTAATACTCAATATTACTTGTAACAAAGCTCAAACATAGCTACTAATGTCAACTAAGGCTATAAACATGCATCAACATCATTAATCATCCATAAACTTCACACTACTTCAAGGGTTTCAAGATTTATACCTTCTTTGGAGTTTATATAAGCCTAATAATCCTTGTATGATCCTTGTATGGTCCTAAGATAGCTTGAATCCACAAAAGAAATCAAGAATCAAGAGTTAGCTTTCGGAGTTACTATTCATCCAGTGAAAGAACTGCAAAAACGAAGGCCTTACCATGCTTAAATGGAAAAAGCTTGTGCAATAGAAGTTGTAGCTTATCTCAAAACCTTTCCAACAAGCTATAGAACGCAAGATTTGAGTAAGAAACTAAGGAGATATGGCTGCTACAGTTTGGCCGAATGTTGCTCTTCAATGGTGGGAAAATGTTTTGATTTTTCTTTTCTTTCTTCCTTTGTATAATTACTTAGATATTTATCCAATTAAGTGGTGAGTCATCACCCCTGATGTCCTCTTCTTGTGACACATGGCGAGCATGCAATGGCTCCGTTAAAGTAGCTTTACTGGTTCGTTTAATTTCGTAGAATGCTCGCAAGGTTTCTCGAGGGTTTTATCGAGGTATTTTACCGAAATCGTTCTCGATACTTCTAATTCATTTATCAAATCCATATCCATGGAATTTATAATTTAAATCCTTAAATATCCTCAAATAATAATTATTTAGTCCGTTTTTGGTGAAACTTCGGAGAAAACGAAAAATGCTATTTTTCCGATTCTGACAGCTTTTGCATTCCTTTATTTCCATCGTAGATCACTAATGCGACTTTGAAAGTTTATTATATCGTCCCGCATATAGGGTGGTCTGGAAAACTTTTAAATGAAGAGTTACTATTCGTCAGTGGTTTTTCTATAATCCTTTGGATCAAAATCCGTCCCAATATTCCTGATCTATTTTCTCTTTGCTCTTTGCACTTAGAAAACGTTCTAGTGCTTTCTCGGGCATACGCTATCTTGTTTACGGAGTTATCGGATGTATTCCAGATATTGATTTGGATGACATAAAAATACTTTCCTTCCCTGGAGTATTGTATTCTTATCTTCCAGATTGATTGTTCTTATTTATATGTTCCGTCCATTCTTATTATTCTCAAAATGTTTGAAAACTGAAATCCATATTCATTTCATACTTAATTCTCCAAAAACCATTACCACCATCCACATATATATATATACATCATCATACAATAAAAGTTTTAATTCTTCGCAAAATCTGGGGTCTTACACTTCATCAGATACTGATGGCAATCCTGATGCCAATACTGATGATGATTCCTCTGACTCAGACATAGAAGAGATGGTTGCTATGATTGTCAGAAGCTTCAAAAAGATGAAGCTCAGGAAGGCTTGAAGACAAGGCAACTTCCAGAAAAGGACTTTCAATGCAGACAAAGACAAGCATATCAAAAAGGAAAGCAAGGGTAGCAAATTCGACAAGTCAAAGGTTAGATGCTACAAGTGTAATGGTATGGGTCACTTTGCTTCTGAGTGCAAGAAGACAAAGGCACTCATCACATCAAGCAAGGATTGGATGGACTCTTCCTCAGAATCTGATACTGAGGTGGTCAACTATGCCTTGATGGCCAATACTGATGATACTTCTAGTCCTGATGATAAGGTATTAAATATTGTCTTTGATTTTGATACTGCTAATACTTCTGAGTTAAGACGTTTTCTAAAGTCATTGCATATTAGCTTTAGAAGTCAAACTGCTGAGAATTCTAGAATCTTATCTGAGATGTCTGAACTTAGGAAAAGGAATGAGCACCTAGAAGCTGAATTTTCTCATATGCAAAAAGTACAGATAGAATGTGATAATGCTAAACACATGTATTTAGAGATGAAACTCAAATGTACTACACTAGAAAAGGATGTAGAATATGCTAATGAGAAAATCAGGACCTGGACAGATTCTGGTAGAAAATTTCATGAGATTAATACCTCTAAGAATTGGAAAGAATGTCTAGGATATAAGTCAGATGACGATAAGAAATTTAAGGAGATAATTGTTGTTGATGAGACAGTTAGTCCAAAAACCTATAGACATGTTATAGACAAAACCAAATCTAAGATTATTCCTGTTGATTTTGTTTTTGGTAAAGATTCCAATTCAATTTTTGAAAAAGGATCTACTTCTGCTCAAAGTATAAATCTTGTAAAGTCTAAACCTGTCTTGAATAAAGTCACTAAGAATGTAGGTTTACTGTCTCAGAAACAACTCAAGGATAAAATCTGTGAGGTTACAGATAAGTAAAAGGAAGCTACTGTTAAGAGAAACAGGAATGGTAAAATTGGGATCAATAAAGAGAATGGTTATAAGTATATCCCAAATGCACCTAGGAAATGTTGTTTTACGTGTGGTAACTCTAATCATCTTGCCATTGATTGTAAAAAGAGTTTAAAGAAAGTACTGAAATTCCTATTTCTGTTGTCAGGAGTAGATCAGTATTTTATAAACCACAGAAGTCCTGTTTTCATTGTGGTAGTATATGGCCTTCTATTTATACTTGTGCAGAATACCATGATTTGTACTATAACTTTTATGATCCATTGCCTAAGTTTGATAAGAGTACAAAGTCTAATAGCTTTAAGAATGTCAAATTGATGCATGATTTTGTTAATACTGATACTGACAAAGCAAATCCTGATGGAGTAAATCCTGTCAGGACTGCTAAAGTCAAAAAGTCTTCTGCTGCAAAAATTAATAAATTGCATGGAAAAAGAACCCAACATGTATGGGTTCCTAAATGTTCTAACTAGTGTGTTTCTATTCTGATCGCAGGTAAAAAAGAAAAATGTTTTAGTCATGGATAGTGGATGCTCTGTGCACATGACTGGAAACAAGGCCCTGTTATCAGAATATGAGGAAAAAGCTGGCCCAACTGTGTCTTATGGAGATGGCAACATTGGACAAACTTTGGGATATGGCAATATAATCATTGGAAATGTCATCATTGAAAAAGTAGCTCTAGTAAAGGGACTAAAACACAATCTGTTGAGTATTAGTCAAATTACTGACAGAGGTTATCATGTCCACTTCTATTCCACACATTGTGAAGTAGTCAGCAAAGAAACAGGAAAGATGGCATTGACTGGCTACAGGCATGGTAACATTTATGAAGCCAACATTCTCTCAAATACCGATGACTCCCCTAAATGTCTCATCAGTAAAGCATCAGTAGATGAAAGTTGGAATTGACACAAGAAGCTTTCTCATCTCAACTTCATCAATATCAATGAGTTGGTTAAGAAAGATTTAGTTAGAGGATTGCCAAAAGTGTTATATACTTCTGATGGACTCTGTGATGCATGTCAAAAGGCTAAACAGAGAATGACATCATTCAAGAGTAAATCTGAATCCTCTATTGAAGAACCATATCACATGCTACATCTTGATCTATTTGGTCCAGTCAACATTATGACCATCAGTAAGAAAAGGTACACTCTTGTAATTGTTGATGAATATTCTAGATTCACTTGGGTGTAGTTTTCTTCACAGAAACGATGAAACTCCTGAAATACTGTTGGATCATGTGAGAATGATTGAGACAACCACAAAGTACAAAGTCAAGATTCTGAGAAGTGATAATGGTACTGAATTCAAGAATTCAAAGATGGAAGAGTTCTGCAAATACAAAGGAATTGTTCAACAATCCTCTGCTCCTGGCACACCTCAGCAAAATGGAGTTGTTGAAAGGAAAAATAGAACTCTTATTGAAGCTGGAAGAACTATGTTGGAAGAAGCTAAGTTACCTACATATTTCTGGGTAGAAGCAGTCAACACAACATGCTATACACAAAATCTCACATTGATAAACAGACATGGGGTTACTCCTTATCAATCTCTCAAGGAGAAGAAACTAAGTTTGAAGCATCTGCATGTGTTTGGCTGTAAATGTTTTGTTCTCAGAACTCATCCTGAACAGCTAGGGAAATTTGAAACAAAGGCTGATGAGGGAATTTTCATAGGCTATCCTGCATCAAGAGCCTTTAGAGTTTTTAATTTGAGAACAAGGACTGTCATGGAATCAATACATGTATCTTTTGATGATAAGAAGATAATTGGCTTGAATGAAGATTCACATGATAGTTTGGTTTTTGAAAATGAAGCCACCAAGGAACCTGAAGAAAGTGAATCAGATCCTGTTAATTCATTAGATCCTGATGATCCATCAAATCCTGATGACACACCAATTACTGATGGTGCTACTGATGATGCTACTGACAGTTCACATGTTGAGAGGGAGCAACAGCAGACTGTTACTGATACTACTCAATCATTAGGACAGAATTCTTCAGATACTGATTCAAATGATGATCCTGATAATTCATCAGGAAAAGATAACACCAATCCAGGGGGAGCATCCACATCAAGACATGACTTACCACCAGCAAGGAAATGGACTGCAAGTCATACTCCTGATTTGATCATTGGAGATCCCGATGCAGGTGTTCAGACAAGAAGTGCAACACAGAATGAATGGTTATACAATAACTTTCTATCCAAGGAGAAACCTAAGAAAGTTGAAGATGCACTCAAAGATGTTGATTGGGTTACTGCAATGCAAGAAGAATTAAATGAATTTGAAAGGAATGAAGTCTGGAAACTGGTTCCAAGACCAAAGAACAGATCAATTGTTGGTACAAAATGGATTTTCAAGAACAAGACTGATTCTGATGGAGTTATAATCAGAAACAAAGCTAGGCTAGTTGCAAAGGGGTATTCTCAACAAGAAGGAATTGACTATGATGAAACTTTTGCTCCTGTTGCAAGACTAGAATCCATCAGGATCTTTTTGGCTTATGCAGCTCACAAGAAATTCAAGGTTTTCCAGATGGATGTGAAAAGTGCTTTCTTAAATGGTGAACTGGAGGAAGAAGTATATGTTGAACAACCTCCTGGTTTCATTGATCCAAAATATCCAAATCATGTTTACAGATTGGATAAGGCACTTTATGGACTAAAGCAAGCTCCAAGAGCATGGTATGAAACTTTAGCTCAATTCTTACTGGAAAGTGGATTCAAAAGAGGTACTATTGATAAAACACTATTCTATTTGAATCATGGGAAGGATTTTCTTTTAGTTCAGATTTATATGGATGATATCATTTTTGGGTCAACAAACAATATGTTGTGTGAAAAGTTTTCTAAGCTTATGCAGTCAAGATATCAAATGAGCATGATGGGAGATATGAGTTATTTTCTTAGTCTTCAAGTTAAACAGACTAATGATGGCATTTTTATCAATCAGTCAAAATACACAAAGAATTTGTTGAAAAGGTTTAACATGGAAGATTGTGCTACTGCAAGTACTCCCATATCTACAGCTACCAAACTTGATCCTGATCAAGGTGCTGAGGTAGATGTAACTCACTACAGAGGGGTGATTGGCTCTTTATTGTATCTCACTGCAAGTAGACCAGATATCATGTTTGCAACCTATCTGTGTGCAAGATTTCAAGCAAAACCTAGAGAACCTCATCTGATTGCAGTTAAAAGAATTTTCAGATATCTCAAAGTCACTCCTTCTCTTGGCCTTTGGTATGCAAGGGAATCAGATTTTGGTTTTTGTGGTTATTCAGATGCTGATTTTGCAGGATGCAAAATAGACAGGAAAAGTACTTCAGGAAGTTGTCAATTTTTGGGAGGTAGACTAGTTTCTTGGTTCAGTAAAAAGCAAAAGTCTATTTCTACTTCAACTGCAGAAGCTGAGTACATTGCTGCAGGAAGTTGCTGTGCTCAGATAATGTGGATGAGAAATCAGTTGTTAGATTATGGCCTGTCATACTCAAAAATCCCTATTTATTGTGATAACCAAAGTGTTTTTGCCATGACAGGAAATCCAGTTCAACATTCTCTTACTAAACACATCAGTATTAGATATCATTTTATAAGAGAACATGTTCCGGAAGGAACAATTGAACTTCACTTTGTTCCTACTAATCAACAACTAGCTGATATATTCACCAAGCCACTGCCTGAAGCTACTTTCAATAAATTGGTGAATGAACTTGGAATGATGCACTTTGAGAATTTCTGAGAAAAGCTTCAGAGAAGAAATCCTGATGACTATCAAATCCTGATGGTCATTCAGAAAGGTATGTACTTTTGATCAAATCCTGATAGGACACAATCCTGACAAGAAGTCAAATGGTCAATCCTGATGGACAGGTCAGTATTTCATTGCTTAATTTGTGCCTGATTTTTCGTCAGTAATTGGTACGAATCGTTTGAGCTTTAGTTGGACAATTGTATGCGCACGTGTGACACACTGTAAGACATATACATATAGTTACACATAAAAAGCGGTGCAGTTATGTTTCATTACACACGTAATTTGTCCACTAATTATTTGTGCACGAATCATAACATGCCATATGTCTCTAAGAGAGTAATATTTTGTTTTAACAAAATACATTTGATTTTCTGAAAACCTAATTACCCTCTCATCATCAGTTTTTCATCTTCTTTCTCTCTGTGTTCAAGAACCCTAATTTCTAATTCTCAATTCTCAAATTTTTGATACTGTTTCAATGGCGTCTACATCATTCATAAACAAACAGACTGTGATTAGTGGTGTTACTTTTGCCACTAATAATTTTGTAGCTATTCTAAATCATCAGGAATTACCCAATGAGTTTCACATAATTCAAGATTTTCTAGCTTCAAGCCCATTGAAGTTTGCTTTAACAGAACCTACAAGTGTGTCTTTTAAGTCAGTTATGCAGGTGTGGAACTCAGTTACTTTTGACAAAGGGCATTCTGACTCAATATTGATGAGTTTTGAATATGATGGGATTACTCACTATGTGACTCCTGCAATTGTGGAGGATGCACTGCATTTACCTGTTCTTGGTGATGTTGTTCCTGATAATGTTTCAGACTCTACTCTCTTCGAGTTTGTTACAAAGTTGGGCTACAATGGTGAAGTAAAGAGGTATGGCAACCTCTTCAGGACGAAGCTTAAGAGGGAATGGAATTTCTTCTTTGACTAAATCAGCCGTTGTTTCCTGAACAAGACATCAAATTTTGATGCTCTTCCATCAGGATCTCTCAAAATTGGGTACTCTCTTATCCATTCTACAGTGTTTGATTATGGGTCTTTTATCTTAAAAGCTTTATGTGATAGGAAATCAGATAAGTTAGATTCTGTCTATTTTCTTAGATTTTTACAGTTGATATTTAATCACTTATGTCCTAATGTTGTGTTTGAGGATGATGTAGTTCTTCCAATCTGTAGAATTACTGAGAATAACATTAAGTCCTTAGTCAACAGTGATAAGGTAAATGGTTTTATTGGAAATGCTTTTATTCCTGATGAGGTCAGGTTTTTCTTACATCAAAAAATGCTTACTTGTTATGGATTACTTTCTAATGCTATGGGGCAAGGTCCATCACACCTTGTTCCTGACACAAGCATTCATCCCAAACTGTCTAAACAGTTAACAGCCGCCTCTACTGTCTCTCAAAAGACTTTAGTTGTAAAATCAAAGAAATCAGCTATAACTGATGTGTCAGGAAGGCAATCAGGTTCAAAGGATTTTTCTTCTACACCACTCACTAAAAAGAAGTTACAAGGGGGTGTAAAAGGGGTCCTGGTGAAGAAAGCTGCTAAGGGTGTTGAGGCTATTTCTGCTAAAAGAAAGTTAGTGCTCAGGGATGAGACTGATTCAGAGGATGATTTACCTATATCCTCTATAATGAATGTGAATAAGGAAGTTGATGATACTGCTGTTGAAGCTGTGGTACCATTATCTACACCACAGAAGAAAAGGAAATTATCTAAGGGCAGGTATCATATTCCTTTTGAAAAGAAACAGGATACTGATGTACAGGACACTTCTATTCTTAATGACCAATCAAAATCAGCTGCTCAAGCAAATCCTGATGTTAGTATTCCTGATGTTGCACCAAGTCAAGAGGTTACTAATTCAGACTCTCCAGCACATGACTCTCCAACAAAAAGACATGTTGATATTTTATGGGAGAAGTATGGTACTGCTGCTTCCAATCTTGGGATGCAACATCCAATGGAAAAGTTAAGGAAAGCAGGGGAGTTAGTGTTCTCTAGACAGAAGAAACTGAAATGATCAAGCCCACAAGAACCTGGACCTCAAAGTGGTTCAGCAGCTCTTACTGATGATCCAGCCACACAAGAACCACTCAATCAAAGTTTGGGTGAAGGCTTAGCAATTGGAATGGTCACACAAGAACCATTTTCTCAAAAGGAGAATGAAGACATTTTTATTCCAGCCACACAAGAACCATCTTCTCAAAGTGAAGATGCAGGCCATGCTATAGTTTCTGAGAAATTTCCTGACAATGCTCAAGGGATTTCTGGTGCAGATGAAGTTCAAAGATTGGTCGAGGACACTGTCAATGATGGAAGCACACAAGAACCTCCAACTCAAAGTGTTGAAGCAGCTTCAGAACCTCATGCTACACAAGAACCATCAGTAACTAATACTGATGCAAGCTTATCACATCCTGACGGTGTTGCTCCTGATGCTAGTGGTGGTCCTAATGCTGAGCCAATTCTGATACATCCACTAAGATCACGACTAATGGACCATCCTATCACAGATTCACAGGATAAACTGAAAGGTATAGCTATTCCTGATCCTGACGTTACTCATGATACCGATGATGATGATTCTGATGATAGTGATGATGATGATAATAACGAAGAAAAGGAACAGCTTGCCAGAGTTTTAAAATCTAGTCTTGGAACTAACTATGGTTCGTCAAGCACCTTCATGACTGGCAAGGCTTCTACTGGAAAAGACTTCAGACAAGACTTTTCTGTTCCTTCTGAGATTGATCCTGCTGAACAGCTAAAATTTCAACAATGGGAAACTGACTGGTACAGGTCCCATGATTAGGTAAGCTATCCATATGCATTGGATCATGCTTATAATGCTGCTAAGTTGATTCAGAATGAAGATTTGAAGAATCATTTGAAGGCTACTACTCTGTTATCCAAAAGCCTGAAACATGAAATAGATTCTGTCAAAGATTCTACTGACAAAGTGAGGACTGATATTTCTCAGAGCTTTACAAAGGCGCCTACTGCTCTTCAACTCAGGGTGGTGGAATCCCAAGTTAAGTCAATCATTACTGAACAGTCTTCAATTAACAACATGATTGATTCTCTTGATACAAAGGTAACTGACATTCAAACCTCTCTTGCCTTAATTTTGAATATATTGTCAAACACTGATGTCAAAAAGGGGGAGAAGGTAAGTCAGACAAAATGTACACCTGATCTAGTATTGAGAAATAATGATGATGATGATCATACTGGAAATGATGGTGGTGAAAAAATTCTACAAGGAGAAACCTCTGATGTTGCTGTTATGAAAACAATTCAAACTTCTCAAAGTCAAACAACGCAGTCTACTCATGTTTCTGATTCTGGAATAAGGACAGTAAGGACACTGGTGCAATCTCAGATCCTGACGGAAGAACAAATCCTGACAGGTGATCAAATCCTGATGCCTGGTCATGAACAGACTCTTGCTACAATTCCTGAAGGTGATGAAGATGTGCTTATTGATAATCCTGAAGATGCATCAAATCTATTCCAGAAGTTTACGACAAAAGATGGAAGAATTGTTACTCTCCATCACACTGATAAAAGGGTTCAACAATTATTTGCAAGGAAAGCACTCTCTACAGCAAGTGAAGAATATCCTGATCTCTCACATGAAGAATTCTTAAGACAACAGAGAGAAATGATGGAAAGCTTTAATAACCCTGCTCCTGCTAGAGGAAGAATAGGCAAAGGTAGGAGAGGTGCTAGAAGAGGTAGAAGAGGTTCTTCAACTCAAACAATGCCTAGACAGACAAGGTCTAGAGGTTTATTAATTGAAGAAATTCCTGAAGCTTCACAAAATCTAATAGATCATGTTATCCAGGATAACATTGAGAAGGAAGACAATGAGTTTATTGAAGAAGAACCTGAATTGAGAAGAAGACCAAGACAATTAATTCTCTGCAATAAAAATCAAATTGAATATTCTAATCCTGATATTGTTCCTGACAATGTTCAAGATCCTGATGAATCTGAAATTCTGTAAGATATTGAGTTGTTAATCTTATCTACTGTGGTTGATTCTCACAACAAGGAAGTGGATGAAGAAGAAGAAGCCAGAAGAAGAGAAATCACAAGGTCAACAAATAGAGATTTCAATCTCTATGTTCAAAGGCTTAAACTCTCAAACAAAATATTGTGGAGAAATTCAAGCAGACAAGAATCTTTACTAGAAAGAAGCTATACTTTTGAAAAAGAGAAAGATAACAAGTGGAAACACATAAGTACACTGAGGTGTAACACACCTATCAATTTTCAGAATGGAGGAATTATAACAAGTGCTTCAAGTGTTGTTGATTTGTCTGATATGGTTAGATCAAAAGCACTCTGGCTACGAATGTTTTCAAATCTGAAGCAATTGACAAGTAATTCAAGAGGACGTATTGGACACAGGGATGCTGAATATCTGAATATGTCATATGTTGATCCTTACTCCTTGACTGAAATTGGAGGTACTTTAACTTCTGAAAACCTGAACAATTTATTATCTGTTGATATAGTTATAGATTGTCATGATGGTATTGAAAAGAAAGAAAAGCTTATGTACTTCATTAAAGATGGTAGTGTGAAGATTTTATCCATTCAAGATCTGCTGATGAAAACTACACAGGAACTGGAATATGTTCATTATCTGTTAAGATGGAAGAATAAAGTGTGCAAAGTGTGGAGTGACATGATCTTGTCAACAATAAGAAGAAGACTGGATGGAAATAGAAATTTCAATGGTAATTATACTCCCATGTACTTAAATCAAAGAGGTCAAGATGTGAAAATGCAAAGGGGCACTGCTGTTAAAGAAGTGACTTTTGGCATGACTCAACTTACTCTCAATCCTGATGGGAAGGAAATTGCTGATCTTTTGCTTGAAGAGCACAGTCTACAGAGAAGCTCCATACAAAATCTCAGAGCAGCTATTGTAACGCCCCCAAATCCGGGGTCAAATGATTTGGTCGTCACGCTGCACTCTTAATCCAAACAACCTGTTCAATATAAAATCAACACAATAATAATAATATCTGTGACCCCAACTCTACCAAGAATCTTTAAAGGTTATAGTGCTAGAAACAAGAATCCAAATTCATTACAACAATCTTTCTTCTTTACAACCATTCTCTTTACAAAATTCTAATACACTAGTATAACTTCGATAAGAAGTATACCAGGCAACTAATCTTATACAATATATTAAGCAATAGAAAACATCTATATACAAAACCTCTCACTAGCTCCACTGCTCTGGATCAAAACGTCTTTACGCTAATATCTTTCCCCATCTCTGATCAGCTACGCGGACAACTCTCGCCAATACACCTTCTTTCCGGCAGGCTAAAATATATATAAATAAAACAAGTATGAGCGAATGAATTGCTCAGCAAGCGTATTATTAAATATGATACGAAAGGTTTCCAAAATAAACTTTGGATTTTCAAATAAACAAGCCTATGGCTTAAACATTTGTAATCTCTAATATTTTCAAAGTAAGTTTGGTAATTTATCACAATATCTCATTTAGCTTCTCGCAACCGAATAGTTTTAAAACACAAAAGATTTATATAGGTCGTTACGATGACCGAATCAACAATAACTACAATAGTATGTAGAAAATATGAAATAAATATAACTCGTACGTCTTCAAGACCATAGTTTGTACAAAAATACTAATTTGAAGATAACAGGTCTATTCACGACATTTTCCGAAATCAACAACTCTGGAAGGTTAGAATAATCAAGGGGCAAGAATGAGCCAACACGCTCGGTTAAGAAATAAAGAACGCACTTCAAGACTTCAACATGGTACCGACTGGATATGCGGTATGAATAAAACTCAACAAGATAGATATCTCACGACTGCCAATGGAATCAAGGAAGTGGATTTCAACTATTTGGAATCCGAATGTATTAAGAGTAAGCGATTTCAGCAAGATTGAAACCACTATTAATAATCAACAAACCAACAACTTCACGCAACGAATAAACCTGAGAATCAGGTCATATCTCACAAGTACAAAGTATATGGATGTAACTCATCCTAGAAATGAAAATTCATATTAGAATTGGATTTTTAACAATTATCAAATACAAAGGTTGTGCTGCTGGCCAGCCACGCATCAACCCCGGACTAGCTCATGTCATAGTCCTCTACTGGATCCTAGGCCAATCTGGGCCTTAATTTCATCGACCAATAATTGGTCCATTTTTAAAAACATTCCAATTCTATATTATTTATACGTCAGGTGTCAGAACAATTGACAACCTTACTTCGACAATCAGGTGTCGGAAGAATCGACAACCTAATACAACAATTGCTGGAAAACTCACGTTCCAGGAAACAGTTCAATTATGAAGAATCCATTAAGGAATAACAATATAATCTAGTATCGACGAGATCGACACAATATGGGGAGGTGCACATGAAAAGTGACAATATAATAAGCATCGACGAGTTCGATGTAACAACTGGGATATAATGAAGAATAAACAATGACATGCTCAACAAGGTTAAGTCTGATATGAAACAGACAATATGATATCAACAGAAAAGTGTAACAAGTCAATATAGAGTAGGGTTCAAAGAATAAACAATAACATGCTTAACAAGATTGAATCTGATATGAAACAGGCATTATGATATCAACAGAATTTGCAATAACTCAATATGGAATAGGGTTCAAAGAACAGGCTCTAGATGGCCTTAACAGTTCAATTCATCACATTATGGAAGAATTAGTTAAGATTCAACAATCTGGTAAGTGACAAGAAAGTCAAGTTCAAGTTTAAGAAAAATTCAGGGTGAAGTTTATAAATGAAGAAAACAAAGGTTTATTAACTTCTGGCAGAAATAGTTCAAGTCCTTCGAACATATACTTATAATAGATAAGCCTCGTATTTGAAGGAAGTAAACTAAATCATGCACAGCATAAATGAATTCGAATCAGGGAATGGATCAGATGATCGCATTAACAAGAAATGGTAATAATACTTGCAAGGGTGCAGGATGGAAAAATGGAATACTTGTAGAACAGGTACCACAACTTCGGAATTTAAAATAACGTTTTCAACATAGGGTTCGTAAGTTCCCACTCATCTAGGGTTGGCAATATTCCAACCTAATATTTTAAAATCATGTCTTTTAGAAGAAAGCCTTAGTATACGGCCCATAATTATCTCTTCAAACTTTTCAATATAATAAGTATATCTTTCCAATCAATATGAAAATATGAATCTAAACTCAAAAGGTATAAAAGAGTACTCGTCAATTTACGAGATTAAATAACATACTTGCAATTCAATGCAAAAGAAATCAACATTTGAAAATTCAGTAATAAGCATTCAACATGCATACTAATAATTCAAGATAATATCCCTTAATTAATAAGCAAGGGTATAAACACTTGCCTCTGGTCCTTAGCTATTTCGTAACGCTGAAACAATACGATCCCTCCTTATTCTGTCTTATCGCACGATTCTCGACTTCCGTCCTTCTTTGCTTTGACGCTCTTGCGAATACCACTAGTCTGCTTCTACCATTTCGAATCCACGTGCCAGCCTCGATAGTCAAACATGAGACGGTACTTAGTCTTCAACGTATGATTTCACATTCCATAAATGATTGTAACTTAACTTCGACGCACTTACCGACCTTACCGATATCTCTGTTGCATAAACATCCACATCTCAATTGATAGACCAATCGCAATCCACCACATAAGTAATCCACGTAACTCACTTGACGACAATCCCCATGCTATAAAAAGTCAACATCCAAGTCAACGGCCTCGTAAATCTCACTTTCTAACATAACCGACAAATTTCTATCCTATCTACCCCTCGTGATAACATTAGACACAACCAATTACTCAAACAAGTCTCCACACAATTAATACGCATGCATGACTCAACAACAGATAATTCACATCATTCACATAACACATTTAAACAAGTGACCGGTTACGTATCGGACGCCCGGTCTAATTTACGATATTTAAAACTCAGATACTAGCCCTAGTACGGGCATATACGGACTATAAAACACATTACACAACTCATACACATCATATAGCACTTATAACTATTTTTAAAACATCACACAAAGCTCATTTGAATTTAAATAAGCCACAAACAATTTTTAAATCAAAAATCGGATTTTTAAATCCAATATAAGTATTTTAAATGCAATTAAATCAATTAAAAAAAATTAATTGACACTCTTTAAATGCTCAAACTATTTTTAAATAAATGAACCAAGCTAGAAAATAATTAAACTTAATTTTAATTAATTAAATCTAATTAATAATTAATTATTAAGAATTAACTGATTAAAAGAATTAATCAATTAATTAAATAAATTAATTATTAATCAAAAATAATTAAAATAATTAAATTTAATCAATTTTCGAATTTAAATAAATATTTATGAATTTATAAAATTTTCAGAATAATAAAATGTATTTTTAAATTAAAGATATGATTTTTAGAATTTTTAAAACCATTTTTGAATTATTTTAAAATTAAAAATCCAGAAACACTATTCACGAAAATCAATTAGGGTTTTCTGGATCAAACCGGGTCGGGTTAGGGTTTTGAAAACGGGTCATGAAGAACACAAAACGGGTCGGTCAAGAACACCACCGGAAACTGGGAAACCCAGTTTCCGGCCGACGTCCGGCCATCGGAAAATTTTCCGGCGACGCCTAAAACACTTCGAAAACACTTCGTTTCAAGGGGCTTTTACTCAGGAATTCCTGGGCTTCCCAAAACCTGCTAAAATCACTCGCAAGCATGACAGAAAACATCCCAGAAACGGAAACAGCCGGCGACGGCCCGTTTTCCGGTGAACGGAAACCGTACACGAAACTCAAAACTGAATACATGAATAAACTCTAAATCCTACGATCTATACAACCGCTAGAACACAATCAAGAACCCATCAACGGGTCAAAAGTCCGGCCAAAACTTAAAGAAAACCGGCGAGCTTCAAATTTCCGATTAGCTCGAATTAAAGCTCTAAAAATCAAATAAAAATCATCAAAACACTCAGCACAATACATACAACTTATTCACATCATCAATTACCAAGAACAATCAATAACAAAGAAAACCCCAAATTAAATCAATAAATTCGAAATAAATAAATAGATTAAAAATCGGAAAAATCAGAAAATCATACCCACATGAATTTTGATGGTGGATTTAGGTAGAGGATGATGAGAGATTCATTTTGGTTACAAGAACATCGAAATCGGAATCCGATAACGCTTTCAAAAGTTGGTTTGATTCTCAAGAACACGAAGAACACGTTTCAGGGGTTTTTAGATTTTTAACTGTAATTAAGCTTGATTATGCGAAAACAAAGTACGATTTGCCTTTTTATATTAAACGGAAAATAATACCCCAAACGACATTTTTGGATCGATACTGATCCGATAGATCGCTTTAAATACAATTTAACAGATAAAACACTTTAAATCTTTAATAAAGCAGAATACACGTTTTACGAGACGATAATCATCCATAAAGTACAGATGACTACAAGTATCGTTTAATAATAGATATACGAACCAAAATACTTCTATTACGAATATTTTCGAATACTTTCCACTTTAACGAATGAAATATTGGTACGAACGATATACCAATTGCCCGAATAATTTGGGAACGATCCAAATTTTCTTTCCAATAATTATAATAAAATAAAATAGTATAACATCCTTTTCAAAATAGTTTCAAATTCCCCACACATATCACATAGCATCACATTGTCACATATTCAATCATTTAACGAATAACTTAGCACGTTTAAACAGATAAATCATTTAATAACTCTTAATATGAAATTAAAGTCTCATTTCACATCATATAATAACACGTAATTTTCCCGGATCTTACATCCTTCCCCCCTTAACAGGATTCTGTCCTCAGAATCAGCTCGCGCAAACATAGGTGGATATTTTCCAACATCTCATTCTCAAATTCCTAGGTTGACTTTTCAACCTTAGGATTTCTCCTCATACTCATACTAATTTGACTCCTCTATTACTCATCACTCTCTCATACTGACTCAATATCTCAATCGGTTACTCAACATAGAACAATTTAACTAGATCTCTATAGGTTCATATTCTACGAAATACACTATGAATATACCACTCACGGGGTGGCAAGCAAACTTATACGCACTTTCCCAACACTCAATAAATCGTCGTAAGGTAGCATTTCAAAATTGTCATAGTAACTGTTGTCGTAAGAGAATCTAATCAACGGTAAACGATCCTCCCAATTACCTTCAAAATTTAGTACACAATCATAGTCTGTCTGAATTCTTCAATTGCGTCGCGGATCTCTGTCAAATACAATTGAACTCGTCATTCCATGCCGTACCATTATCTCTCATTAATCGGTCAATTATAACTCAAATAACATCATGATAAGCTCTAGGCCTTAGCAACTCTACTACACAGTCTATCTTAACATGTCCCCACTTCCAATCAGGAATCTCTTTAGTTGTAATCGTCTACTATACCTCTGTTACTCTGTCTTCATTTTCCAACACCTCAAGTACTTAAACACTCACTAACATCAATATTCTTTTAAGTCTCTAATATATCCTTACATTTCTTTCTTATCCCTTATTCTTTCTTGCTCCTTCCTGTAATTGAATTCCATTTCTCTTTCCATAACTGTTTCCTTTATGTAGCCCTTTCTCTCTAATCAATCCTGGTTGAATCCTTATTCCCGTCATTTCTTTTAGTTAATCTCTCATTATCATAACCTTAAAGCTCCATCCTTTCTAATCCTTGTACCGAAGATATTTTCATCTCAATTCCCTCCTTTACTACTCATACTATCAGCCATCCATATTCTTGGGTCAACTTTATCTACCTCCAATATGTCTAACAACTACTTTCAACGATCACATACCTTTCATGCCAATTAACTCTTCAGCTGAAAACAACCCTTCATTACCTCATCCATTGTCTTTAAATCCTTATTAACACCTCTTCATCTTCTTTTCCTATCTTCACAGTAACACTCATGACACCTTCTCCATGGCTCCTTCTTATTTCCCAAACAGCTTGATCAACTCGACATCGTCTTGATTATCATTCTATACATCCACATTGACTGGTAAAATCTACCTTAACTATCATGAGCAAAAGACTTGCAACCATATCATACAATCCTGAAATACTCAAAGTTCAACTCATTCTCCAATATTAGCCTATCATCCAATCTTAAAAGTTCTTCTCATTGAGACAGAAATCTATTATGTCCATCTTCCACAACACGGGATATCATCAGCACAATTACACATTTCCCAATTTCCAATCAACTCTTGAATTATCTAACTTCGCCTTTTCCACATCATAACGTTAATCGATAGAAAGAGAACAACTGGCTCCGTTATATATATTACTAGTATTCTAATCGCATCGCAATCCGCTTTCGTTCGTGGTAATTCAATCGCAAATTCTTCATTCTATAGGGTAGGGTAATTTCCAGTTCACCCTAATGGTATACCTCCCAGATTATTTGAAATAAGAAGTTCATGATAGTTTGAAGTGAAAAGATCCTATATCGTAGCAAATGTCCCACAATTGGGGTTACCAAATCTGTATATTCCAAAGCAACATTATTGGAAGTGAAAGGATTACTGAGAGACCAATTTGATCACATGAACTCAATGTTGTGTGTCTCTATTAAGACAGTACTAAAGGTAATTAGCCTTCTTGTATTTCACAACACACAAGTGACGGCGTCCCGTCAGACTTCTATCACATAGACAGATAGTCCTTGTGTCCCCTATAAATAGGGTTGTTTACCTCAGTTGGAGTAGAGAAATATGAAAGAATTTAAAGTCAAAATAATAACCAAGGCTTTTCGATAAGAAATCTCAAATACACACCTTGGATTGAAATTGAATAGATTCCAAAGGTGTTATTTCAGAAAAGAAGAACAACCAGAAAGGAAGTATCAACAAATAGTGTTACATCACAATTAGAGTTATCCACTCCGGAAGAATAAAGGAGTTGGAATTTAAATAACATATTTTCAACAGGCTTCACAAATTTGAAATAGATGTCACAACAATCTCTGATGCAATTGCAATCATGATTGATCAAAAGTATCAAGTACAAGGTCAAAAAGTGGAATATATTCACCAACACAGCTTCGCTTAAAGAAATGTCAAATATTTCCTTAGGATGGGAAGGTATTACCAAGGTCTTCACATATGACTCCTCCGTCGACTCCTTCGATAGCTCGTTATTCGATTTCAGCCCTTCTTCTCCACGTTATTCGATTTCAGCCCTTCTTTTCCACGTCATTCGATTTCAGCCCTTCTTTTCCACGTCGCAAGGTTATCAATATCGTACGTCGTCGTCGACTCGTAATAGTCCTTGAAGATTCCGCCTTAGACGTCTACAAACGCAAGAAGTTCTATCCATTTCAGCACAACTATCTCAATCAAATACCTCCATCTCAACTCACTCAGCGGTACTATATCCAATAGTCCAACACGAACTCTAAATGAGCTCTGACGTTCCTTATATAACTATATACACTCCCACACACTCTCGTTTCTAGTTTTACTATAACCCTTGCTCTGATACCAACTGTAACGCCCCCAAATCCGGGGTCAAATGATTTGGTCGTCACGCTGCACTCTTAATCCAAACAACCTGTTCAATATAAAATCAACACAATAATAATAATATCTGTGACCCCAACTCTACCAAGAATCTTTAAAGGTTATAGTGCTAGAAACAAGAATCCAAATTCATTACAACAATCTTTCTTCTTTACAACCATTCTCTTTACAAAATTCTAATACACTAGTATAACTTCGATAAGAAGTATACCAGGCAACTAATCTTATACAATATATTAAGCAATAGAAAACATCTATATACAAAACCTCTCACTAGCTCCACTGCTCTGGATCAAAACGTCTTTACGCTAATATCTTTCCCCATCTCTGATCAGCTACGCGGACAACTCTCGCCAATACACCTTCTTTCCGGCAGGCTAAAATATATATAAATAAAACAAGTATGAGCGAATGAATTGCTCAGCAAGCGTATTATTAAATATGATACGAAAGGTTTCCAAAATAAACTTTGGATTTTCAAATAAACAAGCCTATGGCTTAAACATTTGTAATCTCTAATATTTTCAAAGTAAGTTTGGTAATTTATCACAATATCTCATTTAGCTTCTCGCAACCGAATAGTTTTAAAACACAAAAGATTTATATAGGTCGTTACGATGACCGAATCAACAATAACTACAATAGTATGTAGAAAATATGAAATAAATATAACTCGTACGTCTTCAAGACCATAGTTTGTACAAAAATACTAATTTGAAGATAACAGGTCTATTCACGACATTTTCCGAAATCAACAACTCTGGAAGGTTAGAATAATCAAGGGGCAAGAATGAGCCAACACGCTCGGTTAAGAAATAAAGAACGCACTTCAAGACTTCAACATGGTACCGACTGGATATGCGGTATGAATAAAACTCAACAAGATAGATATCTCACGACTGCCAATGGAATCAAGGAAGTGGATTTCAACTATTTGGAATCCGAATGTATTAAGAGTAAGCGATTTCAGCAAGATTGAAACCACTATTAATAATCAACAAACCAACAACTTCACGCAACGAATAAACCTGAGAATCAGGTCATATCTCACAAGTACAAAGTATATGGATGTAACTCATCCTAGAAATGAAAATTCATATTAGAATTGGATTTTTAACAATTATCAAATACAAAGGTTGTGCTGCTGGCCAGCCACGCATCAACCCCGGACTAGCTCATGTCATAGTCCTCTACTGGATCCTAGGCCAATCTGGGCCTTAATTTCATCGACCAATAATTGGTCCATTTTTAAAAACATTCCAATTCTATATTATTTATACGTCAGGTGTCAGAACAATTGACAACCTTACTTCGACAATCAGGTGTCGGAAGAATCGACAACCTAATACAACAATTGCTGGAAAACTCACGTTCCAGGAAACAGTTCAATTATGAAGAATCCATTAAGGAATAACAATATAATCTAGTATCGACGAGATCGACACAATATGGGGAGGTGCACATGAAAAGTGACAATATAATAAGCATCGACGAGTTCGATGTAACAACTGGGATATAATGAAGAATAAACAATGACATGCTCAACAAGGTTAAGTCTGATATGAAACAGACAATATGATATCAACAGAAAAGTGTAACAAGTCAATATAGAGTAGGGTTCAAAGAATAAACAATAACATGCTTAACAAGATTGAATCTGATATGAAACAGGCATTATGATATCAACAGAATTTGCAATAACTCAATATGGAATAGGGTTCAAAGAACAGGCTCTAGATGGCCTTAACAGTTCAATTCATCACATTATGGAAGAATTAGTTAAGATTCAACAATCTGGTAAGTGACAAGAAAGTCAAGTTCAAGTTTAAGAAAAATTCAGGGTGAAGTTTATAAATGAAGAAAACAAAGGTTTATTAACTTCTGGCAGAAATAGTTCAAGTCCTTCGAACATATACTTATAATAGATAAGCCTCGTATTTGAAGGAAGTAAACTAAATCATGCACAGCATAAATGAATTCGAATCAGGGAATGGATCAGATGATCGCATTAACAAGAAATGGTAATAATACTTGCAAGGGTGCAGGATGGAAAAATGGAATACTTGTAGAACAGGTACCACAACTTCGGAATTTAAAATAACGTTTTCAACATAGGGTTCGTAAGTTCCCACTCATCTAGGGTTGGCAATATTCCAACCTAATATTTTAAAATCATGTCTTTTAGAAGAAAGCCTTAGTATACGGCCCATAATTATCTCTTCAAACTTTTCAATATAATAAGTATATCTTTCCAATCAATATGAAAATATGAATCTAAACTCAAAAGGTATAAAAGAGTACTCGTCAATTTACGAGATTAAATAACATACTTGCAATTCAATGCAAAAGAAATCAACATTTGAAAATTCAGTAATAAGCATTCAACATGCATACTAATAATTCAAGATAATATCCCTTAATTAATAAGCAAGGGTATAAACACTTGCCTCTGGTCCTTAGCTATTTCGTAACGCTGAAACAATACGATCCCTCCTTATTCTGTCTTATCGCACGATTCTCGACTTCCGTCCTTCTTTGCTTTGACGCTCTTGCGAATACCACTAGTCTGCTTCTACCATTTCGAATCCACGTGCCAGCCTCGATAGTCAAACATGAGACGGTACTTAGTCTTCAACGTATGATTTCACATTCCATAAATGATTGTAACTTAACTTCGACGCACTTACCGACCTTACCGATATCTCTGTTGCATAAACATCCACATCTCAATTGATAGACCAATCGCAATCCACCACATAAGTAATCCACGTAACTCACTTGACGACAATCCCCATGCTATAAAAAGTCAACATCCAAGTCAACGGCCTCGTAAATCTCACTTTCTAACATAACCGACAAATTTCTATCCTATCTACCCCTCGTGATAACATTAGACACAACCAATTACTCAAACAAGTCTCCACACAATTAATACGCATGCATGACTCAACAACAGATAATTCACATCATTCACATAACACATTTAAACAAGTGACCGGTTACGTATCGGACGCCCGGTCTAATTTACGATATTTAAAACTCAGATACTAGCCCTAGTACGGGCATATACGGACTATAAAACACATTACACAACTCATACACATCATATAGCACTTATAACTATTTTTAAAACATCACACAAAGCTCATTTGAATTTAAATAAGCCACAAACAATTTTTAAATCAAAAATCGGATTTTTAAATCCAATATAAGTATTTTAAATGCAATTAAATCAATTAAAAAAAATTAATTGACACTCTTTAAATGCTCAAACTATTTTTAAATAAATGAACCAAGCTAGAAAATAATTAAACTTAATTTTAATTAATTAAATCTAATTAATAATTAATTATTAAGAATTAACTGATTAAAAGAATTAATCAATTAATTAAATAAATTAATTATTAATCAAAAATAATTAAAATAATTAAATTTAATCAATTTTCGAATTTAAATAAATATTTATGAATTTATAAAATTTTCAGAATAATAAAATGTATTTTTAAATTAAAGATATGATTTTTAGAATTTTTAAAACCATTTTTGAATTATTTTAAAATTAAAAATCCAGAAACACTATTCACGAAAATCAATTAGGGTTTTCTGGATCAAACCGGGTCGGGTTAGGGTTTTGAAAACGGGTCATGAAGAACACAAAACGGGTCGGTCAAGAACACCACCGGAAACTGGGAAACCCAGTTTCCGGCCGACGTCCGGCCATCGGAAAATTTTCTGGCGACGCCTAAAACACTTCGAAAACACTTCGTTTCAAGGGGCTTTTACTCAGGAATTCCTGGGCTTCCCAAAACCTGCTAAAATCACTCGCAAGCATGACAGAAAACATCCCAGAAACGGAAACAGCCGGCGACGGCCCATTTTCCGGTGAACGGAAACCGTACACGAAACTCAAAACTGAATACATGAATAAACTCTAAATCCTACGATCTATACAACCGCTAGAACACAATCAAGAACCCATCAACGGGTCAAAAGTCCGGCCAAAACTTAAAGAAAACCGGCGAGCTTCAAATTTCCGATTAGCTCGAATTAAAGCTCTAAAAATCAAATAAAAATCATCAAAACACTCAGCACAATACATACAACTTATTCACATCATCAATTACCAAGAACAATCAATAACAAAGAAAACCCCAAATTAAATCAATAAATTCGAAATAAATAAATAGATTAAAAATCGGAAAAATCAGAAAATCATACCCACATGAATTTTGATGGTGGATTTAGGTAGAGGATGATGAGAGATTCATTTTGATTACAAGAACATCGAAATCGGAATCCGATAACGCTTTCAAAAGTTGGTTTGATTCTCAAGAACACGAAGAACACGTTTCAGGGGTTTTTAGATTTTTAACTGTAATTAAGCTTGATTATGCGAAAACAAAGTACGATTTGCCTTTTTATATTAAACGGAAAATAATACCCCAAACGACATTTTTGGATCGATACTGATCCGATAGATCGCTTTAAATACAATTTAACAGATAAAACACTTTAAATCTTTAATAAAGCAGAATACACGTTTTACGAGACGATAATCATCCATAAAGTACAGATGACTACAAGTATCGTTTAATAATAGATATACGAACCAAAATACTTCTATTACGAATATTTTCGAATACTTTCCACTTTAACGAATGAAATATTGGTACGAACGATATACCAATTGCCCGAATAATTTGGGAACGATCCAAATTTTCTTTCCAATAATTATAATAAAATAAAATAGTATAACATCCTTTTCAAAATAGTTTCAAATTCCCCACACATATCACATAGCATCACATTGTCACATATTCAATCATTTAACGAATAACTTAGCACGTTTAAACAGATAAATCATTTAATAACTCTTAATATGAAATTAAAGTCTCATTTCACATCATATAATAACACGTAATTTTCCCGGATCTTACAGCTATCTACCAGATTAATGAGGAAGATGAAGAACTCAGAAATCTTAAGGAAAGACTGATTCAAATTCTTGAAGAAAAAGAAGAAAATTTGTTATCCAACTTCTTGAAGATGAATCTGTTCTATCAAAGAATTTAAACAGATAAGTTGTTGCTGATATTTGTACATTTTGTAAATATGTTTTTGACATCATTGAATCTTAGGAATCTATACTTTATTTCACAAAGTATAAGATTGGGGGAGATTGTTAGATCAGGATTCAATGATCGTCAGGATCTAGACTCAACTGATCAGGATTGCTAACGTCATCAGGATTGCATGATCGTCAGGATCAAGATGAATATCAGGACTGGGATCAGGATTGATCATCAGGACTGGAAGCTGATCAGGATTCCTACTTCGAGTTATATTTGGAGTCTAGTTAAATAAGGAATATTATTATGTCGGTTCCTGGTCTGTAGGAATGCAGCTATCGATTTAGGATATGTTTCAATCTTTGTTATTGATTAGGACTTATCATGTAATCGATAGAGAAGCTGTGTAGTATATAAACACAGTTTAGGTTTTGATTTTATATCAATCGCATACACGAGTATCTTTGTAACCTAGCAGCTCTCAAGAACATCAGAATTTCTTGAGAGAGTTTGTAACAGTTTTATATCAGATTTAATAAAGCTGTTATTATTCTTTCATATTTGTAATTCATATCTTATTAAGTCGAGAATCTTATACAATTGTATTCAACCCCCCTTCTACAATTGTTTATTACTGGGCAACACCTCCAAAGATTAGAACTTTTTCTCCAAGCTAGCCTCCACCAAAAATTGCAAGGTTGGACTCTAAAGTTCCTACATTTCCTAATTAAGGTAACCTCTAAATCCTAGCTTCATCCATGGATTATATCTTGTCCAAAACTTGGACTAAAGATGAGCATGAATAGTGTTTTAAATAGTAACTTTTGGTGTTCTTGATTTTGTTCTTGAAGTTTAAGCAAGCTAAGGTTGTAGAAAGATCAAACAAGGATAGTTAAGCTAATGTTAGTGTATACCAAGCATCAAGGAAGGTATAAACATCTCAAACCATTAGTTATACTTTGATTATTATGATTAGTTTGGTGTTAGTTTGCGTTAGTTGAATGAAAGATTGAATCTTTGGTTTTGGTGGATGTTTAGTGATTGTTTTGATGGATGATCCCGTAGATGTTGGTTTTGACTTGTTGATTAAAGATCATGAGTTAGTTTTGATGATGTATATGAAGTATTGATGATTGGGTTGTGTTGAATGATTGCTTGGAATAGTATAAATTTGGGAAACGTTAGATATACGCCGTTGTAATGTCAAAATTTACTTAACCATGTTTGGATAGTAGCCTTGGGTTCCTAACTTACATGACAAAGATACTAACTTCCCATGTTACTATAGATCTTGTCTTGTAGTTTGTTTTTGTAAGAACCCTAAATTTTGTAATATTTTAAAATTACCATGAATAGTGATTTGTGGGAATTATGGAAACTTTTGAGGTCTCATTATATGAATGATGAAATCTTTATATTTTTAGGAATGTAGTATTATTGTACAAGGAATTAAGAGAATACAAAGATCGTCAGAATACGAAGATTTTCACTTCCATTAAACATTTATAAAAACATGGGACATTAAGGATAAGGGAAGCCCTACGTGAATTTAAATCCCATGGCAAGGAAATTATGGAATTTAAAGAGATTATCAAAACCAAGTGCTAAAGGATGACAATAGAAATCTCTACGTGACGAAACACTTTTGTGAGATAATTATCGAACTTGCATGAAAGATTAAGTAACAAGTTTTGGTTAATAAATTAGCTAAGTATTATACATGCAAGATATCATGCAAGATGCCATGCAAGATTCCATGCAAACTAGTTAGTTAGGAAAGCAAACTAGGAGTACAAACTAACCAAATGTGAATAGTGAATGGGGAGGCCATACTTCTTTGAAAAGAAGATAAAGGAAGTACTATTGTACTAATCTAGGACCTAGGGGAATGGCCTTGGATTACTTTTTGCATTATTAGCCTCAGCACTCTATCAATTATACACACAAAAACACATAACACAAAAAGAAAAGCATTCCCCCCCCCCCTTGAAGAAGCTCTCGGCCAAAACTAGAAGGAGGAAGAAGAAGAGAAATCTTCTTCCACTTTCAACCATCCATAAATCCCCAAATTAATTCCCTAGCACTCCCATAGTTCAAGGAAGGTATTTTTTTAATTTCATAGCAATCCATCAAGTGTAGCATGGTCAAATAATGTTTCAAAGTTAAGGATCAATAGTAACCTCAAGTTTGTTCTTGATTTCTCTTGAAAGATTAAGGTGGTTTAAGCTTCCATAAGGCTTCTTTAAGGCTTGTATCCAAGGATTATAGTTGTTAGAGCTCCAAGGAAGGTATAAAACTATCTTCACCCTTGATCTATGTTAAGTATTAAGTTTAGTTTCAAGATATGTTGTTATACGTGTACTTCTTGGAAGTTTGGTGCTTGGATGATGAAATCTTGATGATATATGGTTGTGACTTGATATGGATGTTGTTTTTATGATGTTTAAGACCCAACACATGATAAAAGTGAGAGTCTTGTTGATTTTAAGGTTTTTTGGTGGAGTATGTTGGTTGACAATGAGAGTTGTGTCATGAATGAGCTTTGTAAGGCCACTTGGACAAAGGACTGTGTTGCAGCTCACATTAGGACCATAAATAATTTTGTTCTTAATAGATACTGACCATACTTGTCTAGATATTGTCTTGTAGTTTCTATACATATAAAGTTCATGTTGAGATGATTTATGGTTTGGAAGTTATGGTCATTTTAGTATAGGTAATCCAAGAACAAAAAGTAGCTACAAAACACTGGATTGTAAATTGAATTCAGACCCCTTAAAAGATTGAGAAAATTCTGAAACTATGATGACAGATAGCTAAGACAGTAAGGAAAATGACCCAAAAAGAATTAAGTGACAATTTGAATTTTTTGATTTTATAAAAATGTCTGAACAGAAAGTGCGCAAGTGGAAAACCTCTTAAGTGGATTGTTTGACATGGACTTAAGTTACGATTTAAAAAGGATTCTATTTTGAAAATCATTACGACCTATAAATGACGAGTGGATAACATGGACTTGTAAGAGGCTAGTGCGGATAAATTAAGGTGTCGTTAAGAAGTCTCGTTATTGTGTGGTGTCGTAGTATAATTGGATCGTTTAAGGGACTAATCGGATGTTTAATGACTATTTATAGATCGTCATCCCAATTCCCGAGACCCGACCACCCCGAGACTACCAGGCAAGTTTTTAAAACCCGAAGCTTAAGTATTCAGATAATTGTAAACTGTTGTTGTTGTGATATAACTGTTTTAAATAAATGCTTGTTTTGATTATCGTACGAATTCTCAAGTATCGACTGATTGTTTTATATGCGATATATGGATATAGATATATATCGGAATATATGGTACTCTACGAGGTAGAGTGTATTTTTATATTCAACTTAGACTGGGAGTCAGAAATAGTTTTCATAACCGCTGTCATGAACCGGAGATTGCCGGAGACGGCTTATTTTCAAAATTGATTTAAAATTGTCCAATAAATATAAATTTGATATTTTAAATGTCAAATGATTTAATTAATTTAATATATATCATTTGAATATTTATTTAATTAAATGAATATTATTTGAATATTCATTTAAAAAGGATTTATTTAATTGAGTATTATTTAATAAATATTATTTAAATATTTATTAAATATTCCAAATTGATTAACTATTTAATAAAAATTATTTTAATATGTATTTAATATTCTAAAATGATTTAAAAATCATAAAACCTTATTTAAAAATTATTTAAGGACTTATTTAATTAATTAAAAAAATTTGATCTTCAGAAAAATTATCTGAATATAGTAGGGGATCCCAAATATTATTTCCGAGTTTATTAAATTATTCAAATACGGATAGATAATCTTCAACTCATCAAAAATTGGGAATCCAGTTCAAGGAATCGAACAAATGGTTTTACTCTGTCTATTCCTCGAAAATACTCGTATCCTGAGATTTCTACTATATCCGAAGAAAAGAATTTCAACCTTGTTACTCTAGAAAATTCCGATTAACTCCCAGGTCGTGTTTTTAAATCATAAAACAATCTCTATTAGGTTACAAAAGTCAAGCCACATAGTATTATTACTTCCTCAACATTTCCGGAAGTAAGTATGGTAATAAGTTCATACCTATCAACGAGCTAGTTCACGCTCGGGGAACAACGATTAAGTTCGGTTCCAGTTTAAAGGATATGATTCATCATGGGATTGTAAGGGCTTACACGGTAATGAAACAGGTGCCGGGGTACTGGCCATAATTATAAAGGTTTACCCGGTGATGAAACAGGCGTCGAGGTAGTGACCTTGCGTGCAAAGGTTTACACGGTAATGAAACAGGTGCCAATGTAGTGACCTTATAGCACAATGGGCCCGGATGCGGCCAGGGTGATAACCGAACAGGAAGTCGTCCTTCTACTAGTAGAGAAGTTATGTTTCGGTACATCGGCTGATCACCGTGTATCGGGTGTTCCAGAATGTCCTTTTCTTCCAATTGGAATTTGTAATGTGCATTGTAATGAAAGCCTAGGTGCTGAATTACCGATAATGCGACAGTGTTGAATATTCATAACTCCCTGTACAGTCTATGGGACTGTGGTGTGTTTTGACGAAAATGAACTCCTTATGGTATTTTGATACTGGTAGTTGTGGTCAACTAGAGGACCTAAAAGTTTTTAAAGAGATTAAAGTTTTGTCTTAACTACTTATATTATATGCTGAGCTATAGTGCTCACTCTTGCTTTCTTTATATATCACAACACAACAGATCAGCAGCATGGCCAGGCAAAGGACCACTATTCGCAAGCGCGTGGGAAACGCGCAGCACTATTGTAGGCTGTTTGTCAGAGCCCCACGCCAGGTGGATGGTTGTAGCCAGTTAGGGTTCCAGCTTTGGTTGGTTCGCCTTATATTTAAGTATGACTTATGTAAGACTTTAAATCAAGAAAATATTTTGGTTCCGATGTGGTTTCAAATAGAGGCTTTATCGGTAACTACCTTTTAGAAGGATAACACTTGGTCTGTAATAACTTAAAATTTATGGATTTGATGACTCTATGGTAATGTTAATTATTGTTTCTGAGACTATAACATGTGTGATGTAATAACTTGGGAGGTCATGGCACGTGATGGTTAGTAGCATATGGTAAGTATTGTGAATTTGGAAATTAAGTGGTAGTGACAACCTGGATCTCCGACCCCGGATCTAGGGGTGTTACATAAATGGTATCAGAGCGCTAGGTTATAAATCTCAAAAACAATAGGGAGATAAGATTAATAAAACCGGTATGATGAATAACAAGGAACTCTCATCGAGTTCGTAGTCGGGCCACTAGGTGTGGTACCGGCAGATAAGATCTTAAGGAAAAATTTGAGTTTAAGGATTAGTAACACGTTTGTTGCTTGACTTGTAGGCACCCGTGATAGCGGACCCAGAGGCTTTCGAGAGAGACTATGATGAGGCGCTGTTAGCCGCGATGGATGACCCAGTTCCGGAGGCCCCCGTAGAGGTTTCGGATGACGACCTTGAGGAGGACCCTATAGAGGACCCCGTAGATGTTTCTGAGGATGACCCAGGGATCGACCCTGAGGAGGATCTGGATGAGGATGAGGACGACGAGAGGGACATTGAGATGCATTCCCCTCAAGCCAGGAGGACTCCTACCCCACCTCCATCCCCCGTGAGTCCCATCCCTACTGATGACGAGGTAAGCGAGGAGCCTGCTCTTGACGTCATGGAGGTAGACCCTGCCGATGACCCACCCCCGCCACCTCCACCCGTAGTGGTGCCCCTAGCACTTCACCATTGGTTGATTGATCGATATACCGCGGACCTGACCGTGGCCGAGGCTAGGGTAGCCGAGCTGAGGCTACATCTCGCTGCTGAGCGAGATGCTAGACTTGTGTCCCAAGGCAGGAGGGTAGATACCAGTACCCGGAGGATGAGGAGCGCCATGTGCCGCATTGAGGAGAGGGCCCTTAGCCGGGTCCGTCGTCTGCCACCTGATCATGGCCCGGTGAGCCGGAGAGATGTCACCAGGATCATCGCGGATACGATGAGGCGAGTCCGTGTTGCGACTCGAGTCCGAGACCGTTGATGTGACGGATAGTGGGTCTTCCAATCAACTGATGGTAGTTGTTTTACTCTTGGCATTAGCCTGGTAGGTAGCGTGTAGTTCCCCTGACTGGAAAGACGTGTACCCTGACTTTTGTTAGACTAGCTGTTATGTATTGCGACCTTGTATTTTATTTTCAGACTATTGCTCTTAGAAGCCTGTGACATTGGTGACTTGATGTAATATTATTTTTCTATTTCGTACTTTCAATTCATTCTTAAATTATTATTGCATATATACTTGTGGTGAATCATTTAAATTACGAAATATGATATATCTGAGGTAGTAGCTCAAGTGACCTCAAGGAATGAATGGATAACCAAATAAAATGAGGAATGAATGAATTTCTGACCCAAAATAATTGTACGTTCTCAGAAGGATGCCACCCAGAAGAAGAGTAGGTACTAGGGCCCATACGGCTGCGTCTGTCAGCCAGGGCGGCAATAATCTTGTGGAACAAGAGCAGAATCACCAACACGTAGAAGATGAAGGACCTGACTATAACGAGTTTGATGATGAAGATTACGAAGAAGAAGAAGTTGAGGATACCCGAGATGGGGAAGCCCCGGAGGGGAACCCCGTGGAACAATTCATGAACCTACTTAGGCAAAACTTACACCAACCCCCTCAACCGCGACAACCCCAAGAGCCTAGCACAACTGTTGCAAACCCCCAGAGTTCCAAGGAACCGCAGACCCGGTTGAGGCAAGGGCCTGGTTGAAGGAAATGGAAAAGTCCTTCGAGATCATGGTCATTGAGGAAGCCCAAAAGACTATTTTTACCACTTACCTACTGAAAGGAGAGGCCAACTACTGGTGGGAGGCCAAGAAGAACATGGAACCAGCCGGAGTTGTTGCTTGGGAAAGATTCACCGAGCTATTTTTGGATAAGTACTTTCCTAGGTTTATGGAAACCCAGATGTAGTTAAAATTCTTAGAACTAAAGCAGGAAAGCATGACCGTGGCTGAATATGAGGCCAAGTTTACGGAGCTGTCAAGGTTTGTGCCTGAGTTCGTCAACACTGAGGCCAAACGAGCTCGAAGATTCCAGCTAGGGTTGAAGAAATGGATCCAGAACCGCATCACGGTGCTCGAACTTACCGACTATGCCACCCTAGTGCAGAAAGCGTCCATTGTGGAGGCCGGTAGTGAACAATTCCGGAAAAATAAGGAAGTGAAAAAGCGAAAGTTTGACAGCCGAGAGAGAAGCTCTGCTAGCGGAAGCCTTCCGAGCAAGTTCATTAGGAGGACGGTATCCCAACCAGCTAAGAGTACGGGATTTAGGAGAGCTGAGAGTACAAGTGTAGGCCAGAGCGGCAGACAGACCGGAGTGTCTTATTTCAGCCAACCCCGACCCCCACTGCCTGATTGCAAGACTTATGGAAAGAAACATCCAGGGGAGTGCGCCGTGAAAACTGCAACTTGGTTTAAGTGTGAACGAACCGGACACTACTCCAACGCTTTCCCCCAGAACATTCAGAAGTGTTTTCAATGCGGAAGGTCGGGGCATCTCAGGAGGGACTGCCCCATGGCAAACCCTGCCGGTTCAAGAATCAGTGGAGTCGCCTCCAACAAGCCCCCGACTACTAGAACTTTTAACATGACTGTGCAAGATGTCGTGAGGAACATGGATGTGATAACAGGTACGCTTCTATTGAATTCAGTCTGTGCCAATATTTTGTTTGATTCTGGAGCTACCAAGTCTTTTATATCTAGCGATTTTGCATGCTAGTTAAATATTAGAGCAGAACCACTAAAGGAGTCCTTACAAGTAGAAATAGCCAACCAGGTGATAATTCCGAAAAGTCAAGTATATCTGAACTATAACCTAGAGCTGGCAGGGAATAATTTTCAAGTGGACTTAATTCCTTTTAGACTAAGAGAATTTGATGTCATATTAGGAATGGATTGGCTAGCAAGCCATTGTGCTCAAATTGATTGTGAAGGAAAGAAGATTAGGTTGAAAACACCTGGAGGAAACGGGGTTGTGTTCAAAGGGCAACAACAAACTAGGAATTTCTGACCATGGCCCAAACCAAAAGATTAATGAGGCAAGGATGCGAGGCCTATCTAGCTCATGTGGTGGATACAAAGCGAGAGACCCCCGAGATACAAGACATTGTTGTAGTTAATGAATTTGAGGATGTATTTCCAAAGGACCTTCCGGGACTACCACCGGATAGAGAAATAGAATTCGCAATTGACTTAGCACCAGGAACGACGCCCGTATCTAAGGCCCCGTATCGCTTAGCCCATGTTGAGATGAAAGAGTTAGCTGCCCAGTTGCAAGAACTATTAGATCAGGGAATGATAAGGCCAAGCGTGTCACCATGGGGTGCGCCAGTGTTGTTCGTAAAGAAAAAGGACGGTAGCATGAGATTGTGCATCGACTATAGGGAATTGAATAAGCTGACCATTAAGAACAGGTATCCCCTGCCTAGAATCGATGATCTGTTTGACCAACTAAAGGATGTCGTGTGTTTTTCCAAGATTGACCTTAGAACCGGATACCATCATCTAAAAATCAAACCTGAGGATATACCGAAGACCGCATTTCGCACTAGGTATGGACACTACGAGTTTCTAGTGATGTCATTTGGACTAACCAATGCACCTGCAGCTTTTATGGATTTGATGAACCGAGTGTTCAAACAGTACCTAGACATATGCGTCATAGTCTTCATTGATGACATCTTGATCTACTCCAGGACGGAGGTGGAACATGCAGAACACCTTAGGGCAATTCTCGAAATCTTGAGGAAAGAGAGATTGTATGTGAAATTCTCAAAGTGTGAATTTTGGCTAAAAGAAGTTCAGTTCTTAGGCCATGTGATTAGCAAGGAAGGCATACAATTTGACCCCCCTAAGATAGAAGCCGTGTCAAATTGGGAAAGACCAACCACACCCACGGAGGTGAGAAGTTTCATAGGGTTAGCCGGATACTATCGGAGATTCGTCAAAGACTTTGCGAAAATAGCAGGACCCTTGACCCGACTCACTCGCAAGACGGAGAAGTTTGTTTGGGCGGATTAGTGTGAGGAAAGTTTTCAAGAACTGAAAAAGAGGTTGGTGACGGCCCCGGTGCTGGCACCACCCGACGGAAAAGGAGACTTTGTGATCTATAGTGATGCGTCTCATAAGGGTTTAGGTTGCGTGTTAATGCAGCACGGGAAAGTGATCGCGTACGCGTCCAGACAGTTGAAGGAGTATGAGATTAGATATCCCACCCACGACTTAGAATTAGCCGCGATAGTCTTTGCTTAAAGATGTGGAGACACTATCTATACGGAGAGAAATGCAAGATTTTCACGGACCACAAGAGTCTTAAGTACATCTTCACTCAGAAAGAACTGAATATGAGACAGAGAAGATGGCTAGAGTTGATCAAGGACTACGATTGTGAAATTATATACCACCCGGGTAAGGCCAATGTGGTGGCCGACGCCCTTAGTAGGAAAGAGAGGCTTAAGATGATCACTTCGTCTGAGGAATTAACCCGAGAATTGGAAAAGCTAGAGATTGAAGTCAAAGTTTCGGGTAAAGGCACAGAAGGATTGTTTGAGATTGTACTGCAACCCGAGCTGATGGAAAAGATCAGGTTGTGTTAGGAGAAAACGATAAGCGAAGGAAAAGAATCTCTAATCGGAGAAGAGACAAAGTGTGAAAGAGACGGAAACGGGATAATGAGATACACCAATAGAGTTTGGGAACCGAATGTCCAAGAGCTGAAGGATGAGATTCTACATGAAGCACATAACACTAGGTACACGGTTCACCCTGGTAGCACCAAAATGTATAGGGATTTGAAGGAGTACTACTGGTGGCCGAACATGAAGAGAGACGTAGCAGAATGGGTAAGTAAGTGCCTCACCTGTCAAAAAGTGAAAGCAGAAAACCAATGACCTAGTGGACTTTTGCAGCCCCTAGAGATTCCTGAATGGAAATGGGAGCACATAGCCATGGACTTCGTAGTAGGGTTACCAAGGACCAAAATGAACCACGATGCGATATGGGTAATCATAGACCGATTGACTAAATCCGCCCACTTCCTCCCGATTAAAGAGACGTACACAGTCGACAGACTAGTGGAAATATACATAAAGAAGATTGTGGTGCATCATGGAGTACCTATAGAAATAGTGTCTGACAGAGACCCTAGGTTCAACTCCAGATTTTGGAGAAGCTTCCAAGAGTGTGTAGGTACCAAGCTTAACATGAGTACCGCGTCCCATCCCCAAACCGACGGTCGGAGTGAGAGGACCATCCAAACATTGGAGGATATGCTGAGGGTCTGTGTCATAGACTTTAAAGGAACTTGGGATGAGCATGCATTTACCATTGATAGAGTTTGCCTATAACAATAGTTACCAGGCGAGCATATGAATACCACCATACGAAGCCCTATATGGACGAAGATGCCGCTCTCCCTTGTGTTGGGACGAGGTCGGCGAAAGAAATATACCAGGCCCCGATTTGGTTCAACGAATAAGGGACATCGTGGACCTAATTAGAGGACGCTTAGTAGCAGCCCAAGATAAACAGCGTAAGTACGCGGACTTAACGCGAAAAGACAGAGAATACGAGGTAGGAGACCTCGTGTTTCTAAAGGTATCACCATGGAAGGGATTGATGAGGTTCGGAAAGAAGGGAAAGTTGAGTCCGAGATTCATTGGACCATTCGAGATTCTAAAGCATATAAGACCAGTCGCCTACGAGCTAGCCCTACCCCCGAACCTACAGCAAGTTCACAACGTATTTCACGTGTCAATGCTGAGGAAGTATAACGCAGATGCTAGGCACATAGTGGAGTACGAGCAGGTAGACCTCCAACCAGACCTATCCTACATCGAACAGCCGGTAGAGATCATGGACCGGAAGGAACAAGTACTCAGGAACAAAGTCGTCAATCTGGTGAGAGTTTTATGGAGGCACCACAATGTCAAAGAGTCAATGTGGGAGATGGAAAGCGCGATGCAAGAAAAGTATCCCCATCTGTTTTCAAATTGATTCCAGGACGGAATCCTTTTAAGGAGGGGAGGTTGTAAGAACCCTAAATTTTGTAATATTTTAAAATTACCATGAATAGTGATTTGTGGGAATTATGGAAACTTTTGAGGTCTCATTATATGAATGATGAGATATTTATATTTTTAGGAATGTAGTATTATTGTACAAGGAATTAAGAGAATACAAAGATCGTCAGAATACGAAGATTTTCACTTCCATTAAACATTTATAAAAACATGGGACATTGAGGATAAGGGAAGCCCTGCGTGAATTTAAATCCCATGGCAAGGAAATTATGGAATTTAAAGAGATTATAAAAACCAAGTGCTAAAGGATGACAATAGAAATCTATACGCGACGAAACACTTTTGTGAGAAAATTATCGAGCTTGCATGAAAGATTAAGTGACAAGTATTGGTTAATAAATTAGCTAAGTATTATACATGCAAGATACCATGCAAGATGCCATGCAAACTAGTTAGTTAGGAAAGCAAACTAGGAGTACAAACTAACCAAATGTGAATAGTGAATGGGGAGGCCATACTTCTTTGAAAAGAAGATAAATGAAGTACTATTGTACTAATCTAGGACCTAGGGGCATGGCCTTGGATTAATTTTTGCATTATTAACCTCAGAACTCTATCAATTATACACACAAAAACACATAACACAAAAAGAAAAGCATTTCCCCCCCCCCCCCCCTTGAAGAAGCTCTCGGCCAAAACTAGAAGGAGGAAGAAGAAGAGAAATCTTCTTCCACTTTCAACCATCCATAAATCCCCAAATTAATTCCCTATAACTCCCATAGTTCAAGAAAGGTATGTTTTTAATTTCATAGCAATCCATCAAGTGTAGCATGGTCAAATAATGTTTCAAAGTTAAGGATGAATAGTAACCTCAAGTTTGTTCTTGATTTCTCTTGAAAGATTAAGGTGGTTTAAGCTTCCATAAGGCTTCTTTAAGGCTTGTATCCAAGGATTATAGTTGTTAGAGCTCTAAGGAAGGTATAAAACTCTCTTCACCCTTGATCTATGTTAAGTATTAAGTTTAGTTTCAAGATATGTTGTTATAAGTGTACTTCTTGGAAGTTTTGTGCTTGGATGATGAAATCTTGATGATATATGGTTGTGACTTGATATGGATGTTGTTTTTATGATTTTTAAGACCCAACGGATGATAAAAGTGAGAGTCTTGGTGATTTTAAGGTTGTTTGGTGGAGTATGTTGGTTGAAAATGAAAGTTGTGTCATGAATGAGCTTTGTAAGGCCACTTGGACAAAGGACTGTCTTGCAGCTCACATTAGGACCATAAATAATTATGTTCTTAAACGATACTGACCATACTTGTCTAGATCTTGTCTTTTAGTTTCTATACATATAAAGTTCATGTTGAGATGATTTATGGTTTGGAAGTTATGGTCATTTTAGTATAGGTGATCCAAGAACAAAAAGTAGCTACAAAACACTGGATTGTAAATTGAATTCGGACCCCTTAAAAGATTGAGAAACTTCTGAAACTTTGATGACTGATACTTGAGACAGTAAGGAAAATGACCCAAAAGGAATTAAGTGAAAAGTCGAATATTTTGATTTTATAAAAATGTTTGAACAGAAAGTGTGCAAGTGGAAAACCTCTGAAGTGGATTGTTTGACACGAACTTAAGTTACGATTTTAAAAGGATTCGATTTTGAAAATCATTACGACCTATAAATGACGAGTGGATAACATGGACTTGTAAGAGGCTAGTGCGGATAAATTAAGGTTTCGTTAAGAAGACTTTTTATTGTGAGGTATTGTAGTATAATTGGATCGTTTAAGGAACTAATCGGATGTTTAATGACTATTTATAGATCATCATCCCAATTCCCGAGACCCGACCACCCCAAGACTACCAGGCAAGTTTTTCAAACCCGAAGCTTAAGTATTCGGATAATTGTAAGATGTTGTTTTTGTGATATAATTGTTTTAAATAAATGCTTGTTTTGATTATCGTACGAATTCTCAAGTATCGACTGATTGTTTTATATGCGATATAGGGATATAGATATATATCAGAATATATGGTACTCTACGAGGTAGAGTGTATTTTTATATTCAACTTAAATTGGGAGTCAGAAATAGTTTTCATAACTGCTGTCATGAAAACCCGGAGATTGTCGGAGACAGCTTATTTTCAAAATTGATTTAAAATAGTCCAATAAATATAAATTGGATATTTTAAATGTAAAATGATTTAATTAATTTAATATATATCATTTTAATATTTATTTAATTAAATGAATATTATTTGAATATTAATTTAAAAAGGATTTATTTAATTGATTATTATTTAATAAATATTATTTAAATATTTATTAAATATTCCAAATTGATTAACTATTTAATAAAATTATTTTAATATGTATTTAATATTTTAAAATGATTTAAAATCATAAAACCTTATTTAAAAATTATTTAAGGACTTATTTAATTAATTAAAATATTTTTTGATCTTTAGAAAAATTATCTGAATATAGTAGGGGTTCCCAAATATTATTTCCGAGTTTATTAAATTATTCAAATACGGATAGATAATCTTCAACTCATCAAAAATTGGGATTGCAGTTCAAGGAATCAAACAAATGGTTTTACTCTGTCTATTCCTCGAAAATACTGGTATCCTGAGATTTCTACTCTATCCGAAGAAAAGAATTTCAACCTTGTTACTCTAGAAAATTCCGATTAACTCCCAGGTCGTGTTTTTAAATCATAAAACAATCTCTATTAGTTGACAGAAGTCAACCCACATAGTATTATTACTTCCTCAACATTTCCGGAAGTAAGTATGGTAATAAGTTCGGTTCCAGTTTAAAGGATAGGATTCATCATGGGACTGAAAGGGCTTACACGGCAATGAAACAGGTGACGGGGTAGTGGCCATAATTATAAAGGTTTACCCGATGATGAAACAGGCGCCGAGGTAGTGACCTTGCGTGAAAAGGTTTACACGGTAATGAAACAGGTGCCGATGTAGTGACCTTATAGCACAATGGGCCCGGATGCGGCCAGGGTGATAACCGAACAGGAAGTCGTCCTTCTACTAGTAGAGAAGTTATGTTTCGGTACAACGGCTGACCACCGTGTATCGGGTGTTCTAGAATGTCCCTTTCTTCCAATTGGAATTTGTATTGTGCATTGTAATGAAAGCCTAGGTGCTGAATTAACGATAATGCGACAGTGTTGAATATTCATAACTCCCTGTACAGTCTATGGGACTGTTGTGTGTTTTGACGAAAATGAACTCCTTATGGTATTTTGATACTGGTAGTTGTGGTCAACTAGAGGACCTAAAAGTTTTTAAAGAGATTAAAGTTTTGTCTTAACTACTTATATTATATGCTGAGCTATAGTGCTCACTCTTGCTTTCTTTATATATCACAACACAACAGATCAGCAACATGGCCAGGCAAAGGACCACTGTTCGCAAGCGCGTGGGAAACGCGCAGCACTACTGTAGGCTGTTTGTCAGAGCCCCAGGCCAGGTAGATGGTTGTAGCCAGTTAGGGTTCCAGCATTGGTTGGTTCGCCTTATATTTAAGTATGACTTATGTAAGACTTTAAATCAAGCAAATATTTTGGTTCCGATGTGGTTTCAAATAGACACTTTATCGGTAACTACCTTTTGGAAGGATAACACTTGGTCTGTAATAACTTAAAATTTATGGATTTGATGACTCTATGGTAATGTTAATTATTGTTTCTGAGACTATAACCTGTGTGATGTAATAACTTGGAGAGGTCATGGCACGTGATGGTTAGTAGCATATGGTAAGTATTATGAATTGGGAAATTAAGTGGTAGTGACAACCTGGATCTCCGACCCCGGATCTAGGGTTGTTACAGTTTTGGCGAAATAATCGCATCGATCCGATTTACAATTTAGGAGAAACACCCGTTTTAGTAAAAGTAGGTTCGGGAAAACAAGTTGTCCATTATGTGACTTTGAACCTATGGTCAAGCCCCTTAAAAATGGATATAGACCATGAAACTAAGGTGAAAAATATTATGGACGGTTATCAAGGTAACCGAGAAGGTTCCGTTTTAAAAAGATAATTTTTTGATTTTATAAAAATGCGGGAACCAAATTTGCGCAAGTGAAAAACCCTTAAGGGGATACTTAAAACCATGGACTTAGAAACGTTAAAGTACTTTGGTTTCGTCAATGGATTATCAACCAAGAACGAGACATTTGATTTTCGTTAGGAGTTACGTTGGTGCTTAGGTTTATAGCACATTAAATGGTTCTAAGGTACTGATCGGAATTTGTATATCTTATTATAGATCGTCGAGCATACTCACGAGCCCCCATTACCACTAATTCAGGAGTTTCAGGCAAGTTTCCAAACCCTACATCTTATATATTGTGATTGTGATATAAACTATTTAAATGTTTTAAATGTTTTACGAACTAATTTATATGCTGATTTAAATCTTTCGTAATAGTGATTCAATATTTATTATTTGAATATTTATTAGTTATTCCAAATATGATTTAAAAAATAATAGAACCTTATTTAAATATTATTTAAGGTTCCAATAGTTATTTAAAATATTTTCTGACCTTCAGAAAATTTATTTGAATATAGTAGGAGTTCCCAAATATTTTATTTTGAATTTAATAAATTATTTTGAAAGCGAATAAATGTCCTTTGACTTATTAAAAATTGGGAATCAAATCCAGGAAGTGGACAGATGATTTCACTTGCCTCTTTCATCGAAAGCAATTATTTTTTGGGTTTCTAACTTATCAGAACTAAAGATATTTTTACAATGAACTTCCAGGTCGTGATTTCAAAGAACTATACTCGATAATCGAGGTCAGTTGACAAAGGTCAACCCACATTGTGACTTACTTCCAAACATTTCTAAGAAGTAAGAATATAGTTTATAATAACCTATCAACAAGCATGTGTTTGGGGAACTTGGAGTAACATCCGTTCCATTTATAGATAGGATTCTTCGGGGAATTAGAAATCGGCTAGTGTAAGCGGCCGAGTAAAACACGGTCCATCTAATTATGGCCTTGATGTCGCCATGTGTACATAAGCGGCTGGGTTGACACCGGTCCAGTGGTAAATAAATCATCTAGCGGAAGTGGCGAAACAAAGCGCGGTCCAGCTAGATATGACCTTGATGTCGCCATGTGTACGTAAGCGGCTGGGTTAACACTGGTCCAGTGGTAAAGAAATCAGCTAGTGGAAGTGGCCAAGCAAAGCGCGGTCCAGCTAGCTATGGCCTTGATGTCGCCATGAACGTGTAAGCAGCTGGGTTAACACCGGTCCAATCAAATTAAAAGCCCATATCCGGCTAAGGGTATTGACCTTCGGGATTATCGATCTACTAGTAAAGAAGTTAAGCGGTTATACGACTAATCATCGTATACCGAAATGTGTGTCCATGTATAGTTTCCTCTTTCCAGTTGGAATTCAGTAGTGCTTTGTAACTTGGTCAGATACCAGTTACAAAAAATTGTTAATAATATTTTAACAAGTATTATACCTCATACAGTACTTGAACTGTATGGAAATGTTTTGACGACAGGATTACTTTTAAAAACATCATTCTGTATACGAATGATATTTCAAATCTTTTAAATGATATAAAAAAAATTACAGAGTTTATTTAAACTACTTTATATTATTGATGGGCTATAGTGCTCACTCTTGCTTCTTTTATATATATCACAACACAACAGCTAGGATAGATGGTCAGGACTTTCCTCACCGCGCAGAAGCGCGTCAGTGACGTGCGGACATTCCGGAGAGTTGTTGCAGCACCGCAAGTAGGAAGACTGAGTTGGTTCGGAGTGCAGCTCTTTTTGCTCTGGTTTATTTATAAGTATGACTTATGTATATTAATGAACAAGAACAAACGTTTGTGCCGCCTTTATGGTTTCAAGTAGAAATCATACTGGTAGCAGGTTTCTAGTGGAATTACTTTTGGGTTGTAATAACTTTACATTATGGATCATATGACTTCTATTTATGTAACTTCGTTTCTGAGACTATAACTGGTGTGAGTATATATATATTATGGGGTCATAGTGTGTGATGATTTACTATTATGATTCAAGTACCAAGTGTTTAAGTTGGAAAAAGAGAGCGTGACAACCTAGATCTCCAACCCTGGATCTGGGGGTGTTACAACAATACTTGGGCTTTTTCCACCAACTTTGTTCCCGGAAACTGAGAGGTGCAAACTTGAGTTTGAGACTATGTGGAAAGAAGCTTTAATCAATCTCTTTTGGTCATTATGTGAGAGTTATGTGATGTAAATAAAAGCAGCTAAATCCTAATTATGAATGAAAAGTTTTATTTGTCAACACCAATTATCTCCATGTTTTTAAATTATATTTAATCATAGCTATCAGCCTATCAAGATAGGTAAATTTTCTAAAATAACAAATCACCTCTTTCTTTTCTAACATTTGACACCTTAAAAAAGTCACAATTTTTTCTGATTAAAAACGTGGCAGAGGCATTTGGTAAATTTAAGGTGAAAGAACTCCGGGAAACTAATTATGATTAGTTTCACTGTACGATAATAGGTTTTAGGAAATGCCTATTGGAATACCTAGCTGACGAGGTAAACAACAATGCCTGATCTGTTGCCATCAACTTTGTTCCCAGAAAGTGTTAGGATAGGTTTTTATTAGATTACATTCCAGTTTACTTTTTGTTTTAGTTGTGTATATCATTTTTATCTAAATCAGGTTTTGAATTTACACCTCGTTGTCGGTAAGTTTCTAATTGTGTGGTCTGTTTGCTTAAAAGCATCAACTCCCTTGCAAGTTTAGAGGAGAATAGATGTACAAATACTACAGACTCGTATTATAAGATGTTTGGGTACTTAAGGAGATCCCTCAATTATCGCTTCTTGGCAATGTTTGGGTCAAGATGTCGAGGTTCATTAATGACTAGACTTCCTTGTTTGGCTTCTAGCTTTTTCAGTAGGACTACTGGCCAAAAAAAGGTAGGTAGTAGCATTGTAGTCTAGTCGATACCCCTTTCCTCTTGGTAATGTAGGTTTGGGGGTTCAAACCTCGTTGTTGGAGGCTCTTGGATGTTAAAATTATAATTGTAACTATTGGTACATGCATTAGAAGTTTCTAGACTTATCTAGATATATGTGAGGAAATTCATAGATACATGAATATGTATTTATTTCTAAATTCATTGCATAGAGTTTGGTACATGAGTCTTTTGAATTGTTGAGATCATCTAGAAGTATCCATTAAGTACTATATAAAGCCATGTAATATGTCATTTGAAAATTGAATAAGAATTATTCTTCTCCAAATGTGTATGTGAGTAAGAATCAAAGATTCTTCTCCTATATAATTCTCTTATTTGAGTTCGAGTGAGATCCTTTCTTCCAACAAAGTGGTATCAAGATCCAAAGATTCTGGTTGCCTTCTTGGCTTAAAAGAAATTTGTGTAGAGTCTTGTTTACTTCAAAGGAGAACTTGACCAAAGTTTTTGTGAAGCCTGAGCAAAGCTCCCGTGGCATATAAAAGTGAAGTTGTTGACGAGCAAAGCTCATGTGGAAATTAAAGTTCGTGTATCAAGTTCTTTGAAGACAAGTATAACCTTGTGAGGTGATATAATTGTAGCGATGAAGGAAGTACTTGGTGAGAAGAGGTATTGTGAAGAAAGAAGACAAGCCTATAGATACATGAATATGTCTTTACTTCTAAATTCATTGTATAGAGTTTGGTACATGAGTCTTTTGAGTTATTGAGATCACCTAAAAGTATCCGTTAAGTACTATATAAAGCCATGTAATATGATATTTGAAAATTGAGTAAGAATTATTCTTCTCCAAATGTGTATGTGAGTAAGAATCAAAGATTCTTCTCATATATCAATCTCTTATTTGAGTTCGAGTGAGATCCTTTCTTCCAACAGTGTAAATGTGAGATCCTTTCGAGTGAGATCCTTTCTTCCAAATGTGTATGTGAGTAAGAATCAAAGATTCTTCTCCTATATCATTCTCTTATTTGAGTTCAAGTGAGATCCTTTCTTCCAATAGTGTAAATATGAGTGTATTAAAAAAAATAGAGTTGGTAATTAATACTCTACCAGGTGTTCCATCATTTATTTTTTAATCAAAACTCTACCAAGGGTCTCATTACCGACTTCTTGTTCCTCAAATTTGTTTAAATGTATGGAGGAAACATAGATGGTCATTGTGACGCCCTCCAAACCCGGGGTACAGGTTTGGGGAGTCACTCGACCAACGAAACTCAACATACCTGAATATAACACATGCATAATATAATAATAACATAAAATACCCCTTATCCAAGACCGTATCCAGATTATGGCATTGAACACAAGCTTCTACAATCTTTTTATTAATACAAACCAGTTTTATCAGAGTTATTACATCACAACTTAAGTTCAGAGCTAGACATCTAGTCTAACAAAACAAAACAAACAACTACCCTGCCAAGGACAATCACTCGAGGAGCTCTCTTAGCTGCCGGTGAACTATCCGTCACGATGTGCTGACTCATACTCTCGTTTCACTGGAATAGGGTTATAAAACAACAAGCAAGAGTGAGCCAAATGTGCTCAGCAACATCATATATATATATATCCAATGCAGTTTCAAAATAAAAAGAATTCACAAGAATTTTAATCAATGCACAATGCACGATTATATCAACCTCTTCTGAAGAAAACAGATTAGAATTAGATTTTTATTTATCTCTTTCAAATCAAAGGTTGAGCTGCTGGCCAGCCACGCATCAACCCCGGACCTGCTTATAGCAAAGCCCTCCACTGGATCCTTGGCCATCCTGGCCATAATTATCATCGACCAAAAATTTGGTTCGACCATTGCTGGTCTATTTTTCAAAACATTTCCAATTCTATCATAACACATAAGCAATACATGCTTCAATAATAATCACAACAAGAATAAAATAGTATGACAATATCAAGAGCTTCATCTGACAATCAATCACAACAAGGGTGAAATGACAATAGCAAAAGAGTTTCATCTGACAATCAATCACAACGAGGGTGAAATGACAATAGCAAAAGAGTTTCATCTGACAATAAATCACAACGAGGGTGAAATGACAATAGCAAAAGAGTTTCATCTGACAATCAATCACAACGAGGGTGAAATGACAATAGCAAAAGAGTTTCAACTGATTAAGATCAAGTAAGGTCCGTGAAACAAGTTCGGAATGGTTTCAAGGAAGCAACACATCCGTCTCAAGAAATAACAACGTTATAATACACACAAGTGAATCGAAGGTGAGGATTCTCAATATTCAACAAGATTGTGGATAATCAAAGGAATCAGGTATTTTTCATGGAAACAATGTTATTGGTTCAGATACGGACAAGAATCGAATCATTGGGGTTGGTTTGATAACAAAATACATATAATAACTCAGAGTAAAATTACTCAAGGATTTGTGAAAAATAGACACTTGCCTGGTTCGACGTAGTCAAATTCTACCGTTGCTACTCTACCTTCTCCTTTCCCTTGCCTCGGGAACTCGATTCTAAAATACATAACTCATATTAGTACATCTCATCATTTATTCTATCCTCAATATACACTCGTAATCATTTTATAAGTCTAAACAGCCTATCGGGCCACTTCCGAGATTTATCGAACGCCCGACCTATTTTTTCCGATAAGCAAACTGAGACACAATCTTTATATAAAACATTTACGGACACTAAACACATTATTCCACTTTATATAAACCATATAGCACTTATAAATATTTTTAAAACAATATCCGAGGCTTATTTGAATTTAAATAAGTCGCAAACAAATTTTTAAATCAAAAATCGGATTTTTAAATCCAATATAAGTATTTAAATGCAAATAAATCAATTAATAAAATTAATTGACACTCTTTAAATGCTCAAACTATTTTTAAATAATAAAACAGGTTTGAAAATAATTAAACTGAATTTTTAATTAATTAAATCAAATTAATAATTAATTTTCAAGAATTAACTGATTAAAAGAATTAATCAATCAATTAAATAAACTAATTCTTATTTAAAAATAATTAAAATAATTAAGTTTAATCAATTTTCGAATTTAAAATCATAAATATAATTTTTCAGAATTTTTCTGAATTAAAAATATATTTTTAAAAATAAAATATGAATTTTTAAAGATTTTAAACTATTTTCGAATTAATTTAAAAAAATAAAATTCAAAAACAGTTTTCAAAAAATATTTTAGGGTTTCGAAGATTGAAACCGGGTCGAAAATTCGGGTAAACGGGTCGGGAAGAACGAATCCGGGTCACCAAGAACAACCCGCCGGAATCTGGGTTTTCCAGAATCCGGCCGGCGTCCGGTGGCCGGAATCATTCGTTTCTGATCAAACACACACCAAACCAGAGGGCTTTTGTTCGCCTCTTCAAAACAAACACAACCAACATACATACAATCCCGAACTATGCCGGACTCGATCACAAAACTCAGTCAAAGAAAACCGGCGGCAACAACTCCGGCCGGAAACACGATCTCTCTTATTTCTACATGAAACTCGACGTTTAATATGTTAAAATGAAGCTTACAACACATACAATCAAAGCCCTCTATCAGAATTCATGTCAGATCATCAACAAGAACGGATGAATCAAAAGAAAAATTAGGGCAAAAACCCTATAATCGAATTCATCAAAATTGGACATAAACATGAAATTAAAGCATGGATTCCTACTAATTAGAACTCTAGGAACATGTTAGAAGCAATCAATTGAACGGAGAATCAACAGAACAAAAATCCCCAATTCGGGTATAAACCCTAATTTAATTCGAAATTTGAAAAATTCATAATAAATCGAAAAATTACCAACTGATGATGAGGTTGGAAGATTCTGAAACTAGAGCTCAAGATCTTTGATTTGAGTACTTGAACTTTGGATTTGGATTTCAATAGCACCTTCAAAAGTTGGTTTGATTATTCAAGAACACGAAGAACACGGTTCGGGAATTTTGTATTTTTGTATATTTGTAATACGGATTATATGAGGTATAATGTACGATTCTCCTTTTTATACTTAGTGAAAAATAATACCCTAAACGACATTTTTGGATCGATATAGATCCACTGGATCGTTTAAAAACCCTAATTAGGTTAAAAACACGTTTTACGAAAAGATAATTATCTACAAAGACTGATAATTATCCAAATCAATACATATCATTATATAACTAATGCTCAAGAATACTGGGGCTATAACATATGAAATATTGGTATAAACGATATATCCGTCACCCTGGACAATTAGGGTTTGGAACAATTTTTCCCTTTTCGAACAAAACGAATTATACTGACAAGATTAAATAGATAGGGATGAAATGATACGAATAATTCTTTCGATAACGATTCGAATACGAAAGACGAAGGGATAATAATGATATAAAAAATTTCAATGGGCCCTTGAATTTTCAAAACGGGGCTCAAAATTGAATAAGATTTCAAATGACGAAATATTTGAAAGGGCCTTTCGACTCACCAAATAACACATAATCACTTCATAATCGTAACTTATTAATATTCCAAATATCCCACAATAATTATTCTCCACAAAAATATAGTTTATATATATACATAAAAAAAAATTCACGGATATTACAGTCATGGGTAGTATAAATTATATAAACTAGCATTTTACCTGTGCTATGCATCGAAAGCACAATCTTAAAATTTTTAAATCTTAAAAATTTCAAAAAAAATATAAATATGTTATATAACAGAACTTATATAAATTTTTTACCACGTACTTTTACTAAATATACACATGCATGTATTAATAAATATAAATTATGTTAATAATACAAAAGTTGTTACAATTTCAAGTATGAATCTACAAATCTTAAAATATCACTGAATGGAAACTCTACGATCGAGGCTCTGAGGCGCCCCGTATGGGATCAGGGCGGGTTCGGGGACTGATTTCGGGGTCGGGGGTCGGGTGCGGGGATAACACTCCCTGACCCCGAAGTGATCCGACGCCCGTCCCTAGTTATGTTATTGGTTGCTAGGAAAATAGATATTTATAATTAAAAATTAAATATTCAACCACATAAAATATTGATCGAACTACCATCATAACAAAATAACATAAAATATGATATTAGAATTTATTTGAAATGTACCAACAGTTTTTAAATTAATAAGACTGTGGAACGTCCTAACCCATTTTAGAATTATACATCTTTAAATCCATCATCATTGACATGGATATGCATTTATTTGTTCCCGATTTTGACTCTAGATTATCATAATAAAATTATTATTATTAGCTGAATCATGCACCTGCTTCAAGAGAAACAAAATGGTTGAGTTATTAAGAATGAGAAAGACAAATTTGATGTTGGACAAATATCACAATTAATTATTTGAATTGAAAATTTTATGTTCACCACGTCATAATTAACATTGTATGAGGTGATTTTAAATTCTTGTGAGGGCGTTAAAACTCTAGAATTTGAACTAATTTCACCACATTCGAGGCGAAGTATATTGTATTGATATGTACTAACTTTCAATCATTCAAAGATATAGTGAATGTCTGAATTTTTCCTGTAATGATTTTCAATTTTCCAGGATACTAGTTTTCATTTTCTTCATATGATGAAGGTTTTGAATTCATTAGAATAAATTTTAAACTTACATTAATATGCTATACTTTTAGGATTTTGTATTTAGTACGTCATTACCTTTGACCACAAAGGTTCTCGTCAATATTTTGATGATATTGACTGCACCACTTCACAATCTTTGAAGTACTTAACTTCAATTAATAATATAGATGGGTACCTTAAACCTAAAATAATTATATATAATTATGGTAAAGAGGATAAAAAGAATTTTTTTTTCAAAAAATTTGATTTATGAAACATGATGCCTCCTATTCGGGTTTGAGATGATTTTACCACATTTGCATTTATATATATAGATAATGATACAGAGCTCCCCAAATTATATCTTCAACAGTGGAAAATCATAAATGATATATCGTCTCCATCTGCATTATGATTTTAAAATTTTAATAATGAAGAATTGATGAGTATAACGACTACACCGAATTGATAACTGTTACGCCATAATTTCGGTTGCCTCAATTATCTCCTAATTTCCCAATATTGATCTAATAATAATTATTGCTTAACCACTAAGTAATATCCTGTCTCTGAAACGAGGAAATAATCAATCTAAATTAATCAATTACTAAAAAATATCTCCAAACGATTCTTTCAAATCAGGAAAGAATCACAACGCTAATATAACTCTAAAAAGATAAAATCAACTTATCTCAACATATCCCTTAACAATCACAGGGATTAAAAATATTATCCTATCACAGAACTGCGTTGGCTTGATCCCTATATATAAACATGGTACGCAGACATCTTGGAATAGGATCCGACACATCTAACAAGTCGAGACACCTTTCAAGTCCAGCCCCAAACATCCAAAAATCCCAAATCCCCCTATTTTCATAATTCGTTATTCCAGCAATCCCCGAAATTTGTTATCACCAAATTCCTCCGTTAACAATTGGCGCTAGAAGGAGGGCATACTTTTTGATTGTGGAGGACAATCAATCTATAAAATACGCATGGGGGGTTATTATGGATCTGGAGCGGCTTTAATGGAGGAGCAGAACGGTGGAGGCGTTCGTTCGTGGTTATGTTCAAAATTAAGATAAGTTTTCTTATGATTTTGTCCGTACAAATAAGCTATCTTATAAAATTCGTAGTAAATTTAATACATGTCAGATTTTGATGATTTTTTATGATCCGGAAAGTTTTTGCGATTACCTATAACTTTCGTTCTTGGTGTTTTCTGAGATTATGTTTCGATCTATTCTCGAAATCATAAAACATAATCAGATCCCGTTTTTCAGTATTGAGAAGTTAATCAGCAGACGTTTTATTTGATTCCTGATTCGTTATAAGTCTGTTTCTGACGAGCCATATATCATCGGAAAGCTCTTTTCGTTTCCTGCAACTTTCATGTTTTGTGTTTTCCAAGAAAATATCGTTTACAGGGCCAAAAAGTTAAAAAACAGATCTGAGCAGAATCTGAATCATGGAGATGTTAAAGAATTGTGATGCAATATTCGTAGCACATGATTTGATTACTTCACTAGCTCGTGCATGGAAAAAAATAAGTGTGGAAGGTCCTCATCTGATAAGGTTAATATTTTCGAAAGCTCTCTTTTCCAAGGAGAATAATATTTTTGAAGATCCTATTTCGAGTAGGATAATATTTTTGATGAACCTATTTCGAGTCGGAAAATATTTTTGAAGAACCTATTTCGAGTAGGATAATATTTTTGAAGACCCTCTATTGAAGATGTTAATATTTTTGAAGGTCCTTCTTTGTGGAAGGTTTTGCTTGGGTACTTGGTAAACCCGTACTTCCGGGGTGCTTATCTGTACTTCCGGAAAGCTCACCAAGAAGAGAGTTCTACCTCTTAAGAAGGCGAGGTTACACTTCCCTTTTCTTAAACTCTACTTTGCATAGAGTGTATAAGAAGGCGAGGTTACTCTTCCTTTTTCTTAAACTCTGTTTTGCATAGAGTGTATAAGAAGGCGAGGTTACACTTCCCTTTTCTTAAACTCTGCTTTGCATAGAGTGTATAAGAAGGCGATGTTACTCTTCCTTTTTCTTAAACTCTGTTTTGCATAGAGTGTATAAGAAGGCGAGGTTACTCTTCCCTTTTCTTAAACTCTGCTTTGCATAGATTGTATAAGAAGGCGAGGTTACTCTTCCCTTTTCTTAAACTCTGCTTAACATAGAGTGTATAAGAAGGCGAGGTTACTCTTCCCTTTTCTTAAACTCTGCTTTGCATGAGTGTATAAGAAGGTGAGGTAATTATCTTATTCTCATTCTCCTACACTTACAAAGTTACTCGTACATATGTTCTTCTCACATCTCGCATGTTGTCTCTCTCGCAAGCACAAACATATTACGGGCACATCATGTTGTCTCTATCGATTTTACAGGCATATTACGGGTAATGATCTTCTTCATATTATTTGCTAATCTTCTACTCCTAGTTGTTTCATTGACTCAGGAAATTCGGAAGATCAAAGCACACTTAGTTCTCCAGTCCATCAAGCTGCACTGAAGAACTGGGGGGTAGTTGTTACACCATCATTTCGGTTGCCTTAATTATCTCCTAATTTCCCAATATTGATCTAATAATAATTATTGCTTAACCACTAAGTAATATCCTCTCTCTGAAACGAGTAAACAATCAACCTAAATCAATCAATTACTAAAACATATCTCCAAACGATTCTTTCAAATCAGGAAAGAATCACAACGCTAATATAACTCTAAAAAGATAAAATCAACGTATCTCAACATATCCCTTAACAATCACAGGGATTAAAAATATTATCCTATCACAGAACTGCGTTGGCTTGATCCCTATATATAAACAGGGTACGCAGGCATCTTGGAATAGGATCCGACACATCTAACAAGTCGAGACACCTTTCAAGTCCAGCCCCAAACATCCAAAAATCTCAAATCCCCCTATTTTCAGAATTCGTTATTCCAGCAATCCCCGAAATTTGTTATTACCAAATTCCTCCATTAACAATAACGAAATAAAGAAGTAACATACGGGTTTACTATCTGAACTTCAAAGATCCATAATATGCTTATATAGAATATATTATCAAGCTAATGTGAAGATATGTCTTATTTTATTAATAAATTAAAAGTACTTAAAGGGATGATGTATTCGTTCACGTACAATGTTTAAAAGTTACTTATGAATTAAAATAATTTAAAATTTTATGTTATTAATTCGATTTTATATTTCTAATATTATTTTAAAATGGACTGGAAAACAGTTTAGTTGACCCCACATGTAATTTGTGTAAGATAGGTTTAAATTATTTTTACATTGGTAAATTGAATTTTTAATACTTCATCAACATATTTTGTACTAAAATTAATTTCTTTTACTTTTACTTTTAAATTTTAATTTTTTTTTAAATTCAAAATAATTATACTTATGAAGATGATGTGTTCGTTTAAGTATGACTTTAAAAATTACAAGTGAATTAAAATAATTCAAAATTTTAAATTTAATTAAACAGATTTAAAATAGTTATATATTGATAAATTGAGGTAGATATTGTATTAAAATGATTTTTCCACTTTTAAAATTTTAACATTTATTTAAAGCATACAAAAATTTAACTATTAATCTATATAATTAATGTAATATGAATTTAAATAAATGAATAACATATTCTTCCTCCATCCCTCTCATTTCTTTACAGTTTTTACACTGTTTGACTCTGCAACTTATTTTTAAAACTTTCTTTTTATAAATAAAAATTTAAATATTATATTTTTATTGAGAAGAAGAAAAAAATTAAAATAATTTATCGAAGTATATATTAAAGGAGGCTTAAAATACGTACCGAGCCCCCATCCCTCAATAAAGTATAGCAATAAAATTGTTTGATTAATAAATATTTATGAAATTTTAAATATAGATATGATAATATAATTGTGAATAATTTTACATAAAAAGTGATTTATTAAAAATAAATAAATTTTGTCACTAAAACAAATATGTAATACATGGATATGTTAAATCAAGTAATTACTGGATTTATTTTAGAATTGTCAACTAATCATGATTATTAAAATAGGATGAAAATGATATATAAGAAAAACAAATCTGTAATATGTTTGGTCTAAAAAATTTAGGAGTGGTTTTTGATTGGTCCTAAAATAATTAATATTTTCTGATTGGTGAAGTATATAGCATCTAGACTCAAGCATTATAATAAGTATCCACAAAATAAAATCAACGTTTCAAGTATCTATTAATATATTAAGTAAGATTTTCTTTAATTTTTTTAACAAAATCCATTAACATCGAATTTTTTAATTATAATAAATAATATATTGTATAATTAGCCTCACATCTATGTAAAAACCTGAAATTACGACCTTTAACAATTAAATAAACAAAAACATAAATTATAGATTAAAGTTGTAAAAGTTATACATTTACTCAAAATATTTCCTCACTAAGGTTTAGATCATAGAGTGGTATTACAAATTCATCTTTTATAGATGATTATTTACTGAACGCATAATTAAAATAGAAATTCATAACAAATGATCGTAATCTCGAAGTATATATCAATACTATTATAGAATAGACGAAACATTAAAAGTTTGGTCGGTCGGTATGGTACGTTGTGATTTTACTTAATTGCCCTTTCTTAAATTCGTGTTTTTACTTAATTAACCTTATTTATTTATAAAAATATATTATTAAATAATAATATTACCTATTTATAACCAATTACCTTTTTCACCTAAACCACATTATTTTTTTTATTTTTTGTAACAAATTCCCTTACTTTTTCAAATATATCACGGGTAATTACCTTTTTTAACTAAAACATGTTAGTTTTTCTATTTTTCTTTACTAAAACCCCTCATTTTTCAAAAATATCATGGACAAATCTTTAGTTATTTATTTTGAAACCTAATATTATAATTATTTTTTAAAAAGTTTACATATTTTAACATGTATACTTATTTTTCTTAACAAATGTAATTACTAAAAAACATTAAAATATAAATAATCAAATACCTATTTATAACCAATTACCTTTTCAGCTAAAACACATTATAGATTTGTTTTCTAACAAAGTCCCTCATTTTCTAAATATATCACGAAAAATTACCTTTTTCAATTTTTCTCACTAAAATCCATTCTTTTTCTAAAAATATCACGGACAAACCCTTTACTTATTTATCTTAAAACGTATTTAAATAATTTAAATTATTAAATTTTAAAACCTCATTTTCCAAAAATATCACGGGCATTTACCTTTTTAAACTAAATATATGTTACATTTTTTATTTTTCCATACTAAAACCCTCATTTTCCAAAAATATAACGAGCAAACCCTTACTTATTTATTTTAAAATATGTTTTCATGTTTTTAATTAATTAAAAGTGTTTAGCTATTTTAACATGCCTAATTATTTTTTTAACAAATACAATTAAAAAAATAATAATAAAATAACAATTAACAATCCGTGCATCGCACGGGTTTTAAGCTAGTATATATAATAAAAGATTATATTATAATTAAAAATAAAATATTTTTAATTGATAACCAAATTCTCGAAATAGAAAAATATAATAGTGAATAGATTTAAATTTTTTAATATAATCAATTAATATAGGATATTTTTTTTGAATTTACAGTAAATAATATATAACTACCATCACATCTATGTGTAAAAACCTTAAATTACGACTTTTCACAATTAAATAATCAAAAATATAAATTATTGATGAAAGTCATAAAAACTATACATATTCGTAGTGCTTCCTCCTTGGTGTGTTGGGTCACGGGGTGGTATCAGAAGTTTATCTGTAAAATAGGTGATTTTATATTTAATAGATAATACAATTAATGATCAAAATCTCGAAGTATATAATTATCATAAAAGATTTAAATTCTAATCAAAAATTAAATAATTTTAATTGATAATCAAATTCTTAAAATATATAAATATAATAGTCAATAGATTTAAATTGTAATAAAACAAAATAATTTTTGAATTTTGATGGGTTATCGCGCTGCAAGTATAGTCTATCCACATTTGGTTAATAAAATTATATGATTAAATTTTTTATGGATTAAAATTGTAATTAAATCCAAAATAATTATTGAATGTTAATTGATTAATCAAGTTGTATGGATAGTCTAAACACCTCTGGTTAATAAAATTATATGACAAAAGTTTTAATAGATTTAAATTCTAATTAAAAATAAATTAAATTTTGAATTTTGATTGGTTAATCGCGTTGTATGGATAGTTTAACGACTCGATAAAATTATATGAGGAAAGTTTTTAGGTTCGTGTAAGTTTTTTGGTTAATAAAATTATATGAGAAAAGTTTTTAGGTTCGTGTGATTGGTCTAAAATTTAGGATTGTTATCCTAAAATAATTCAAAGTTTTACGAGTGATTAAGTGATGATATGTGGTAGACTTAAGTATTATAATAAATAAAAGATGTTTGAAAATAGTTATTTAAATTATAAAGTCTGTCCTTGGCAAGTTTGTTCACTACCTCTCTTCCTCTTACCTTAAATTAGCAAGTGCTAATCTGTACTCAGTACTCGGAGTTGAGAATTTTCATAGTAAACTTAAGATTAACGTACTGGTTCTTGGAGTCGTAAAATGCTACAGTTTTTTTTAGAATATCCTAGTGACTCCAGTTACCTCTGTTAAGTTACACATCTTTTTCTGTGCCAAAAGGTGTTAGCTCAGTGCAAAAAGGAGTGTTGGAGATCAAAAAATACAACAGGCATCACTGTTGTCCAAAATTGTTGAGTAACCGGTTGCTCTAAAACCTCAAGGTGTTAGAGGAAGGTCCCAAATAGATCTTATGTTATATTTCAACACTCCCCTCACTCGAAATCCCATTTTTTGGGTTGACGAGTGGATCACGGGAGCCCATCTTTGGAGCATTAATTTGCTTGGTTATCCTGAATGGTGGACATAGAAGTATGGTAATAAAAAGGGGGGGCAGGCTGCTCTTACGTGCTCTTAATGTTACAGCAGATGCAGTACCAAGTTCTCGTGAAGCCACAATGTTTCCAGGTTTCACATCAGATCAATGGCAGGCACTCGTCGCTGCGTTTGGTAATCCACAGCCACCTAGCAATCGCTTGAATGGTGAGTTAACTAATAATATGTGGATCATTGATACAGGGGCATCTCATCATGTTACTGGAGAACTAAGTTGTTTGGTTAATATTTGTGACGTGCTCGATGTTCTCGTGGGTCTTCCAGATGGCCAAACTGTGGTGGCTAATAAAGAAGGATCAGTTCATCTTTCTGACAACATTTATCTTCGACATGTTCTTTATGTACCTGAATTAAATTGCAGTTTGATTTCAATTTCACAACTTAGTGATGATTTGAATTGTTTTGTCCAATTCTCATCTAACATAACAATACAGGACCTACATTCGAGTAAGGCCCCAAATGGAACTTATGTTATATTTCAACAAAAACAATAAGACCCAGTATAAATGGTTAGCCGCTGAGCCACAACATAAGAAGTAAATTCCTTAGGACAAAAAAGCACTTATAGATACAGTGCACAAGCATAGTCTATCTATCAGATGCAAATATGAACATTTTAAGTTGCTTTCTATTTACTATTTCGTACATGATGTAATAAAACGAAGTACTTAGTTTTTTCACTGTAAAGATATGATACACCAACTTAGATCAACACCGGGCTATTTTTTTGCAGATTAGAGTGTAATCACACTATCACTTCTATGTCATTTACAAGTAAGAAAGAAGTGCAATGTAATAAACAGACAAATAGGTATGTTTCTCAATTGTTTTCCAAAGAGGTAATCAGAAAAAAAAAAAAAAAAGTAGTGACAATTCTTTGATCTCTGAAATCATCAGTTCGAACCACAATGCTTTTTCCTCTTTCACTTGCATTCTGTTCTTTTTCTCTCTGCACATTATTTCTTTTCTTCCTCCTATTGCAGTTGTCTCATTCTCTCTGGCCACTTATAAGTAAGACTACTAAACAAAGCTTAATTCTAATTTTCAAAACTCTCATTTTCCCACTGATCCTAATAGTTCTATTTAACACCAAATCTCTACAAGAGTGTCTTCTAAATTGTGACAAAGCATATCCTGACTAATTCATTAGCAGCTGTATAAAATGTGTGTGTGTTTGTGTGTGTGGGTGTAATCTTGAGTGTGTGTGTGTGTTAGTGTGTCGAATTAAGAAATCCAGTGTATAAATCAGTATTCTAACCCTTGGTCTTTCCAACTTCATATGTTCGAATTTGGAACCCAGCCATTTACTTACTGAATTAAGGAACAGGCAACTTGACAAACTCATACAGCAAAACAAGACACTTTCTAATCTTTCATACCCCTGTTTTTTCAGTCCTACCACAACATCAATATCTAAATTACCTATTGCATCTAGTATTGCAACACTCGATATGCACCATAGCTATATCTGTCCGGGTGCCTGAATATTCTCTTCAACACCAGATTCCACTTGTTAGATTACTACAGAAATCGAAACTGTGGCCCAGAAATTCCTAGTAATCTGAACAGTTTATCCACGTTTGGTCCATACATGCGGTGCCAAGCGTTATATCACTACATCATTTTCTATGAAGCAGTAAGTAGCTGCAGTATTGAAGCACTTTATATAATTTAAGTAGAATGGAGTAGGTAATAACATGATATTTAGAAAAGTCGGATGAACTGCAGAAAGAATTTATGTCTGCAAAAATAAAATTTATATATCCATAAAACCACAATTTTGGCAATATTGGTAATTTCTAACCGCCTTTGATCTTTTCTTTTTCTTTTTGCCAAGTCCAACAGCCTTTCTTATGTGTAGTGCCACAATTTACAAGATCTAAAACTAAGACTGTTGTTTCTACTTTGCATACTAGAACTGAATATAAATTACAGACCGTTCTAGTAAATGAAGAAATTGGGTTCTGTATTTTGGTTTAAAAAAGGATTTATGACCTTTTAACCCTTAAAGTTTGACGATTTATATCCATCAACCCTAAAACTTTGAAGTCGTACCTTTTAACCCTTGAAGTACCCATTAAAGTTCAATTAACCCTTTTTTCTATTTTTCTTCCGATAATACCCCTACAAGGGCTAAGAGGTACTATTTTTCATACTTCAAGGGCTAAAAGATATATACCCTTTTATACTTCAATGTGTGCATTTAAAATTCAATCCTCATTGCCACAACACCTTGAAGAGAGTATGCTCTTGGATATCAGAGGGTGAAGCTTGCAGTAGCATTTGGTCTTCAGAAAATGAGGCAGGCATGACCATAACAATTGTGAAGAACATTCGGATGCTGTGTTTTTTGTGTTTTGCTTTAGGGAGTAGCTGCAAAAAGGGTAACTAGCTATATCAGTACATCAGCATACCAGGTTCCAGTGCAGAAAATAATTCAATAAATTAAACCACATCATATCGTTTTCTTCTTTTTACAGGTTGCGAATAAGGCTAGTATGTTTGATGAGGTGTTTAACAAAATCTAAAAGGATTATACATATGGGTTAATGTAATAGGACCACAATTTAAACAACCCCCTACTAAAAAGTGGTTCAGACCCCTTGCATGTGAATGATATGTTCTATTATTGTTCTTATGATAATTTTAGCATTTCACTTAAAAATAAGAGAATTATTTATGGTAGAATTATTCCTGGTTCTGACTTGCTAATATGGCTCTTATAGTAAAATAACTAAATTCAGTTTCTACTGAATTTGTGAACTACATGTGTACAGTGAAGTTTACATATAGAATGAAACCTATACAGGTGGGCAAGTTTAAGATAATCCCACATTACCACCATCTTTTCATGGTCTATTTGATCAGAATCTTTGTCTATTATCTCCTGTCTCTAGATCCCAGAGAGTGAGTGCATTTCTAAAGTTGGACAGACAAAGTTCAAATACCACTTACTAATCTCACCAATCCTAATTAGCCTCGTGCATTAGTGTATGATTGATTATGAGTCATGGGATGATTCAGATTCAGGGAAGGTGCCTAGAGCCCACCAAATAAGCCTTCTACCATTTCCCTCTGTTGCTTAATGAACTTGGGTATTATTAGTGCATGATTGACTATGATAGTATTTGCTAGACAGGGGATGTGCATAGAGCCCACAAACTAAGCTTCCCAACAATTCTGTTTAATGCTTAATACATCTTTCTTTAGGAAGAAATATATCTATCTACCTACAAGGCTCCAGAGAATATGATTCTGATATGCACAAGTATACGTTTATTATGTATTAAGACATCTAACTATCGCGGCAAACAATAAAATAGTCTCTGAAATGAACAGAGCGAATCCGGGAAGATTGGGAATCAGGGAATGTAATAAAGTTCAGATCCTTCTGCAATCTTTTACCCCCCCCCCCCCCCACATTTTACAGATTGCATTACCTTAACTCCAACATACTTCTTCCCTCCACTAAGTATTTTCAGAAAGTAAAAGTTATGACATAAAGCAAGGAGGAGACAGAAAAACGAGGAATTTGAAAGTTTGATATTGAAGTTTTTCACTAGTTGATATAATATTATGTATACTGCATATGTATCGTTAATAGGATTATATTAAAATATTAAAAGGTGTATTTTTAATGATATGAACCAGAGTACGTAACATATGAACACTACGAGTAGAAACGGAACATAGGATGATGAAAGTATGTATCTTTGTTGAAACATTGAAGTATAAAAGTCCAAATGTGTTGAAACAATCCTCACACATCCGAAGGTTCTTCACAATTGTTATGGTCATGTCTACCTCATTTTCAGAAGACCAAATGCTAGTGCAAGCTTCCCCCTCTGATATCCAAGAGCATACTCTCTTCAAGGTGTTGGTGTTGTGGCAATGAGGGTTGAATTTTAAATGCACACATTGAAGTATAAAAGGGTATATACCTTTTAGCCCTTAAAGTATGAAAAATAGTACCTCTTAGCCCTTGCAGGGGTATTATCGGAAGAAAAATAGAAAAAAGGGTTAATTAAACTTTAATGGGTACTTCAAGGGCTAAAAGGTACGACTTCAAAGTTTTAGGGTTGATGGGTATAAATCGTCAAACTTTAAGGGCTAAAAGGTAATAAAGCCTTTAAAAAATTATATGTTTGCTTGTTTTTCTCCAAACTTCGCACTTGCATTGACCAGTGACTGAGATTCATTCTATGCATCTATCATCAAGATTTATCTGTAGACAGTAACCACTTCTGTGCTTAAAGATATTAATTTACAGTTACACAACTGTAAAAGTAAAACTCACAAAGCCTTTAGATTGGCTGGTTGTGCATTGATGTCTAACCAGTATGCTGTCCGTTTATTTAAGAGGCGGTGTTGCTGGTTTGACCTATTTTTTATCTGTCTTTTTTTTACGGTTCCAATCTGTGGTGCCATTTTTCTAATCTTTGAAAGTGAAGGCAGCACCTCATCCATGTCAGGACGAACCCTCTGGCTCTTGGCACGTGCATGATAAGGGTAATGTAAAGATTTTTTCCAGTTGCTCTTTCATGGAGATCTCTGAAACTAACTGAGGGTCTACTAGAGAAAGTAATCTGTCAGATCCATCTGCAAAATCTTTCTTAACTAGTTGTGGCAAAGTGATTGGCTGTCCAGTCTCTTGAGAAAGTCCGGTGGGAAGTTGTCTTGTTAGGAATTCTATAAATGCATACTCTGATACAAACAACATCAAATGCGCTTCAATTAAAAGATACTCACTGCTGAAATTAGATACCTATATAGGACTCGCTGATAGAGAAAGAGAGAGTTACAATATTGCTATTATGTTCCTTTATTTGAATAGCGTTGTGTGATGTGAAATGTTTATCCTGTGTGTGTTTGTATGTGACTTTATACATTAAGCTTTGCATAAGTTTTTACTCTTCAATCAACTACAAATATGTAGTAATGTTTAATTGTAAGGATGTGTGATTTCCATTCAAGCATGCTCTAATATTAATTATCGTTCTGTTATGTTGAGTTCAACAGGTCAAATTATAATTATTGGAACTAACTCATCTAGGATACAGACATTTTGGATATCAGCTAGTACATTATGATTTCAAAAAGCGAAGAAGAGAGCAAAATGCTGGATGATGTGGAAACATGAAAGTTTGAATATGAGCAATCTATCAGGGGGAAAGTACCTGGTGCCAGGTAACCAATGGTTCCTTCAAAGACTGATACCGTAGAAGAGCTGCTACTAATCATATCAGTGCCAAGAATCCTGGCTGTCCCAAAATCACTCACACTCACATTCCACTCCCCATCGACAAGAACGTTTGTTGGCTTTAGGTCACAGTGGACTAATGGAAAATCGTTACCAGGTGAATACAAATAAACCAGACCCCTTGCAATTGAGACCTATACATCAATCCTCTTATACAAGGTCCACCGTGCTTGATCCACCCCTGAATCATGTATAATGGTCTCCAGGCTACCATTTTCCATGTAATCTAAAACTACTGCCTTTAGCTTCAAACTCTCCCACGCGTAACCAATTAGCTTCACCAAATTTCTGTGTTTTACTTTTCCGAGTGTCTTCAGTTCTCTGTTGAAGTTCTTTTCAGTTGTCACAGCATACTGATGTACCTTCAATTTTTGTATGGTTATTACATGTCCATCTTCTAGTACACCCTTGTATACGGTGCTCATGCTACTTGGTCCCAGAATGCTATCCTCATTGAATTGATCAGTGGCAAATTCCAATTCCTTTGGGTGAAACCTCTTGAGAAATGATTTTGATGTGTAATTTGGTGTTGCGCCCTCCAGCTCCTTTGTTTTTCTTTTTCTCATGCATCTACAAAACATTGAACTTGCTAACAACAAAAGCATGATCACAACAAACGATCCAATTCTAAGAGCTTCCAGCTTCTCCATTCGTCATGCAAAAGTATTCGGCATTCAGTCCTCTACCAAGTGTCCCATTATTAACCTTCATTTCAAGCAATAGTTTTAGACAAATAGTTGAAACGGGCGAGTAAGTTTGGGCTTTGGAAGGGTTGATAAGACTACAGAGAAATCTGAATGTGGAGGGTGTGTATATAATGTGTATATTAGAGAGTGAGTAAGTGAATGTAACCCCTAAACCTTATCTCCTTGGGCTATTTATAGGCCAAGGATTAGGGTTCAATAGGAATACCTTCAATCATGAGCGTTGAATCCGAGGTAGGTAAGACACCTGGGTCATGTTGATGGGTCACACCTGTCCATGGGATGATTGTGGTGTCGTGTGCCAAGCTCATGCTGGCATGTGGTCTAGGTAGGACATAATTGTGTCAATCATTGTCTATTCAAAGGTGTCATAGCCAAGTGAGATTCCCTATCATCCACCTAACACTATAGCAATGTTATCTCACACCATCTGAAATCTTCATTATTGGGCCAAGGATGAGTCTTGCCTAATTATTAGATAGGCCTTGGAGATATGTCCGGATTATATAGACGTATGTTGTCCAGGTTGCGTATAAGTCAGGGTTGAAAGTGAGCCCGGCTCCCGAGTATGAGCTAGGATCGAAGTATGAGACAGGATCTAGGCCTTAGCCCGGTTTTGCACTGAGCCGCGCTCGTGTACCAACTCGGTTCATAGTGAGCTTGGCTCGCGAGTATGAGCCAGGCTCGAAGTATGAGACAGGATCTGAGCCTTAGCCCGGGTTTGCACTAAGCCAGGCTCGTGTACCAACCCGGATTATGAATATAGGCTTTAGGTTGCGAAAGGTGTCTTGGCAAATGGCAATTGAGAAACACCCCTTGCACACACCAATTGTTCCGTATCACTCCAATATTGCAAGGCTTTATATTTTTATGTCCTCAACTATCCATTTTGATATCCTCCAACTTCAGAGATCCTTGGGTTAGATAGCGGTAGTGCCCAGTGTACTAGCAGTAGTGGACATTATTACAACACAAAGTTATGTACCAGTAAGTAGATACAGTACTGAGCCCCATGGATTTTTCAACAGAAAAAAAAGTAGGTTATAGCATCATATTAATGTAATTAAATTTCCATAAAACACATTACAAAAATTAAAAGTAGATGGATTCACAACGGAAAGATATCTTAGTGGTTGCTAATGGATTCACAACTGAAAAGTAGATGTTTGAAAGCCACCTTTCTAACAACGGACTCCCAACAAATTATTAACGGATATTTAGCAACTCCCATTTCCGTTAGGAAAAATGTTCTAACAACGGAATAGCCAACGGACTGCCAACGGAAAAATAACTAATAAAATAACAACCATTTACCAAGGAATTAAAAACGGTTTACCAACGATATATTACCGTTGTTATTTTAGATCGGTTAAATCCATTCTTTTACTAATCTGTTACAATTTTTGTTACTGATCCGTTGTAAAGTAGTTGTTGCAATTAATATCACACGACAACTTTTCATCTATCACTTTAATTTCCTTCATTTCTTCGACTGAAAAAATTGAAACATATGGCTCAAGCTGCTTCTCCTTCAACCTACTAGAAATCGCATTCTCAGAATTAGAAGCTGCACAATTCGTCTAAAGGTAATTAACCTTAATGTCCTTTACTAATTAGTTTTGTTTAGATTAAAACTATTAATTGAAATTTTAAATATAATCTTTTAGGACGTCAATTTTTATTTTTTTGATATGCAAATGTTCTGATTTTTTTGGTATTATTCGAGATTTCTCAACTATATTCATTAGGTTAATTTTGTGGGTTCTGTCTTGTGATTAATTATCTAAATCCCATATTATAGATCTTCCTTAAGAAAATAGTTAGTTTATATTATATAAATGTATTCCTTGCCCTCTAATCTCTCAATTAGAATAAAGTAAAGAAGTTCTCGAAACAGAAAAAAAAAAGTGAAAAAGAAGGATTGATTAATTTAGCTATTTTGCAAGTACTATAATGGTATAATCAATTTTTGCGCAAATGATAAGATTTTTTTTAACATGTCAGTTAGTCCAATTTTAGGTATATACAATATTATTTTGTTGTGAATGTATTTTTTTTGTACGTAATTACTAAGAAGTTCAATATGAATAATGATCGAGCTTGGATGTATCAAAGGAAAGATAGTAAATGATACTTAAATCCGGCTTTTGTAAAGGGATTGGAAAGTTTTATGCAATATGTTATATCTCCACCTACATCCTTCAACGGGACAAATATTCAATGTTCATGTTCGAAGTGTAGGCATATTGGTGGCTTCTGGAGTGCAGAGACGGTAAAATTACACTTATTGAAGAATGGGTTTGTAAGTGATTATTATGTATGGAGTCGGCATGGAGAGTCATATATTGGTTGTATTCAGAGTCTTTATTATTTCTATTGATAAATCGTCTGCTTGAAATGCAAGTTGAGATAGTGACAATCTGTAGCAGATACATGTATAGAAATATTGAAATGCAAGTTTTTTTAAAGTGTTAATTTTTAAACTGAGTAGAAGATATTCAAAGTGTTAATTAAAGTAAGACACTATGGATCCAAATCCCCTCCACGGCCATTTTTTACGGTTTTATCTGATGGATGTTTAGATAGGTCAGGTGGGCCTATCACCTTCTTGTTCTTTTAATCTCGTTTTTTCCAGTCTTGGATTACAATTTGGTGGTGTTTTCTTCGTTGTCGTTCAGTGTGCTCATTTTAGTTTGTCTAGATGTTGACAGTCCCAAGGCAATGGCCTTTTTGTTTTTCTGGGACTTAATCTGTATCAAGACCCTGCCCCATTTTTAGTTTCTTCGTATTAATGAAATTTCCTTTCATAAAAAATCAGATAGAGATACTTTTTACTTTTTGCGTTATTTTTGTCACCTAATTTCCTTTCATTTGATCAGGCTCCAATGGTTTAAATATTATGACTTTGGTATGTAAATCTGTAATAAATATCGCATAACTTAACAACTATTTTAATAATGATGTTGCCTTGATTTGTAACTTGTGAACTGTTGATTTACATGAAAATTTTGTAGCACTTCGTGAGCAGATGGAGAAAGCTGGGCTGCTTGTGGACAGAAATGCCTTGTTTCTTGAGGCAATTGGAGGGCCTGACAAGAAGAATAGGGTTTATGAAGTTGGCTCATCACAAAGTCTCTTCTATGAGACCGAGTATCCTTGTACTTCATCATCCTTTGCCATCGAAGAAGAAAATCAGAAGTTGAAAAATCAATTAACTGAGATGAACGATCGGATGAAAGCGATGGAAAATCAATTAGCCATGCTTATTAAGGCTACTTCAGTCCAAGTCCCTGCCAATTTAGATGGTGAAGATGATGACTAGTAGTATATTTACTATGCACTTTGACTTAGTATTTGGTAGGGTTTAAGTATTGTTGGTATGCTTTTGTTGGTTGGCAGCCAAAACAAACATTGTGTTGCCTTGGTATGCTTTTGTTGGTAGGAAGCCTAAACAAATATTGTGTTTGGTATGCTTTTGTTGGTAGGAAGCCTAAAACATTGTATTGCCTTAACTGACTGTGTTGGTATGTTCGGATTGATGTTTTATCCTAGTATTTAAATATGGAGCTAGAGTGATGTTGTAACTTTTAGCCCCAATTTGAATTTATATTATCTAAGGAAAACGTTGGTATTATATAAAAAAGACTTTTGGTATCTTTTATTTTTTTTATAGATATGTAGCAATGTACAGGTTTACAAAAAACAAAAATCTCGTACATGTTTGCTAACAATACGAACGGATTACCCATTTTATAACATTTGGTTGCTAATAATAAACAGATTATCCGTTAGAAATTTGTCACATTTGGTCGGTAAATGGTTGCTAATAACACCAACAGACTGCATATTGGAATTTTGTTACTATTTTTAACAACAAAATTTGGTTGATATTTGGTTGCTAAAATTGCCAACAGAAATCCGTTACTAAGTTCGTTGGGGTATGGTCATTTCAAATAACACGGGCTCTGTTATTAGTGTGTTGGCATTCCGTTGGTAAGTTTAGTAACGAAAATTAATCCGTTAGCAGTGACTTCCCAACGACGTTTATACCAACGAATGAATTCCGTGTTTATTCCGTTAGCATGCTAGTTTGCTAACGGATTTCATTAACCTGCTAACGGTTTTTTCCGTTAATAGAATTGGAATTTCTTGTAGTGAAAGTGCCAGAGTCTTGATTAGATCCGACAAATATGATATTCGTCTTCACTTTAATCCTGGAACTGAATCAACGATTAGCTTTAATAGATGACGAAAGAGTGTACTGTATTTGGGTAAAATAACTGTTTGCAAAAGAGATATAAACTTTTGCTGAATCCAATGTGTTAAGAACAAGTTTTTCAAATTTAAGATTCAAGATGAAGTCTGTTTAGTCTGAGAGGCAGAATTGCTGGTTTGTCCATTCTTTGATCTACCATCTTCTGTGATCCCATTCTGTGTTGTCATTTTGCTTATCTTTGAAAGCGAAGACAGCACCTCATCCATGTCAGGACGACCCTCTGGCTCTTGGCACGTGCATAATAAGGCTAATTTTATGATTTTTTCTAGTTGCTCTTGCATAGAGATATTGGGAAGTAACTGAGAGTCTACAACTTGAAGTAATCTTTCGATTCCATCTGCAAAAGCATTCTGAATTAGTTGAGGCAAGGTGATTGGCTGTCCATTCTCTTGAGAAAGCCCAGTTGGACGTTTTCTTGTGAGGAACTCCATCACTATCACGCCAAAGCTAAAAACATCTACTTTTGTTGTGACTTTCCTCATAAATGCATATTCTGAAACAATGGAAAGCATTTTAAATGGAAGAGATTCACTGCGGAAAATAGGTAATGGTAACTAGCTGATAGAGAAAGAGAGAGTAACAATATTACTGATATCTTTTCGTGACGCGAGGTGACTATAATGTGTGTGCATGTGGTCTGTTACTTTAAAGTGTTGTTTCTTTTTTTGAATCAATTATGTAGTAATGTATCTTTAATGATTTAAAATATCTTTGCCAGCGTAATTTGAAAATTATTTTTTTATTCCAAAATGTTCAGTTTCTCAGGTTGATATAGATTGAAGATGAATATCAGGGCAGAGATGAGAGGTACCTGGTGCCAAGTAACCAATGGTTCCTTCAAAGGCAGATACAGAGGAAGAGCTGCTACTGTTTAAATCAAAATCTAAAATTCTGGCTGTCCCAAAATCACTCACATGGACATCCCACTCTCCATCAAAAAGAACATTGGATGGTTTAAGATCACAGTGGACTATGGGAAAATCATAACCTGAATGCAAGTAAGCCAGACCGCTTGCAATTGAGACTAAGACATCAATCCTCTCAGACAGGGTCCATCGTACTTGATCCACCCCTGAATCATGTATAATTGTCTCCAAGCTGCCATTTTCCATGTATTCTAACACTATTGCCTTGAGCCTCGAACTCTCCCACGCGTAACCAATTAGCTTCACCAGATTTCTGTGTTTCAGTTTACCAAGTGTCTTGAGTTCTCTGTTGAAGCTCTTTTCAGTTGTCACAGCAAACTGATGCACCTTCAAATTCTTTACAGCAATAAGCTGTCCATCTGCCAGTATACCCTTGTACACAGTGCTTATACTACTTGATCCCAATATGTTATCCTCATTAAACTGATTCGTAGCATCTTCCAATTCTTTTGGATGGAACCTCTTGAGGATCGATTTTGAAGTGTAATTTGGTGCTACATCCTCCAGCTCTTTTGTTTGGTTTTTTCTCACGCATCTACGAAACAGTGGAATTGCTAGTAGTAAGAGCATGATTACACCAAAAGATCCCACCGACGCAAGAATGATCACATTCTTTCTAGATAGACCGCCTTTTGATTTCTTCTGGTTAGTGCATGTGCTAAAAAATTTGCCTCCACAAAGGGATGGATTTCCTTGTAAACTGGTTACACTTATGTTTCTAAAAGGACCAGTCTCTGGAACACGTCCTTCAAGTTGATTGAAAGACAGGTTGAGATATTTCAAGGTAGATTCATTGGAAAAATTTTCAGGTATGATACCTGTGAACTTATTCCGAGAAAGATCAAGCAAGCTTAGATTCCTTAAACTTGCCAAATTTTCAGGCACTGGTCCATCTAACTGGTTGCCTGAGAGATTCAGGCTGGTAAGCGTCGTGAGCTGAGTGAAAGTGCCTGTTGGAATTTGACCAGATAGTTTATTATTTGACAGATCAAGTGAAACCAAATTTCTGCACCCTTTTAGTGCAGAAATACTTCCTGAGATATTGGTATTTGAGATGTCGATGGCTTGTACCGCTTGTAGCATTCCCATCTCAGGTGGAAGTCTTCCAGAAAATGAATTGTATGAAAGGTTGAGATATGTTGACATAGTTCTCATGCTTGAAATCATTGTTCCTGGAATGGATCCTGTGAGATTGTTACGTGAGAGATCCAAGGTCATCATCCGGTTGAGTCTTGCCATGCTTTTAGGGATTACCCCAGAAAGATTGTTTTCACTGACATCCAAGTGTGACAGTTGCTCGAGCTTCGAAAGTGCATCTGGGATGGGTCCCGTGAACTTGTTATTGTTCAACGATAGCACATATAGGTTTCTGAGCTCGAAAATACTTTCTGGAAGGAAACCTTCCAGAAGGTTGTTTCTCAGTGAAAGGCCTTGGAGGAGACTGAGCTTTGACAGTTCAGGAGGAACTTGGCCTGAGAACTTGTTTGTATGGAGGGATAGTGCAAGCAGCTGACCAAGATTCCCAATTTCTTTAGGAATCCTTCCCAAAAATGAATTTTCACTAAGAAGCAGATTTTTGAGATTTTTGAGGCTTCCAATGCTTGGTTTCAGCAATCCACTGAAATTATTTCCGCTTAAAACTAGCGTACTCAGACCTTTGCACATGAAGAGGTCATCAGGAATGTCTCCAAACATCTGACAACCTTCGAAACTCAGAAAGGTGAGGTTTGGCAACTTTCCAAAGCCGTGAGGAATTTCCCCCGTCAGATAATTGGTAGACAAACCTATGTTAAGAAGTTGTGTGCAGTTGGTGATACTGGGAGGGAGGATACCTTCAAGAAGATTATTGTTTAAGATTAAGTTCTTTAACCTGTGTAGTGCCCCAATGTTTGATGGTATTGATCCTGTGAGGAGATTGAAGCTCATGGACAAGTAAGTTAGATTCGTCAAATTTGTTACTGAAGAAGGGATATCCCCAGTAAACCTATTGTTATGTGACATCAGTTTTTCCAGTGATGCCAAAGAACCAATCTGGGAAGGTATACCTCCAACTAAATCATTATTTGAAAGCTCTAGATTGATTAATGATTTTACCTGGAGAAGTGAGGGTGGGAACGTAGAATTCAACTTATTATCATATAATAGTAAAACTTGTAAACTTGTCAAGTTTCCAAGCTCCGAGGGAATGGCTCCATTGAAGTGATTGCTATATAAGGTTAGCCATTCGAGTTTGGTGCACTGGCCTAATGTTTTTGGAATTTCCCCAGTGAGAGAATTGGTAAATAAATGAAGTGTTTGTAAGTTTGATAAGTTTCCAACTTCCGGAGGAATTGGACCAGATACCTTGTTCTCACTCAGATCAAGAGTTTGAATAGTTCTAAGGCTTCCTATGGAAGCAGGTATTGAACCTGTTAAACTATTGTGGTGAACTAAAAAATCCTGTATATTAATTAATTCACCAATGCTAAATGGGATCTCACCAGTTAACTTGTTCTCAGCCAGGTCAAGAGTTTGAATATCTCTAAGGCTACCAATTGAAGCAGGTATCGAACCTGTCAAACTGTTATCATGTGCTAGAAAAATCTGTAGATTAACCAATTTACCAATGTTAAATGGAATATCACCAGTGAGATTGTTGAAAATGAAGGCAATTTCTAACAGTGATGTGCAGTTGGTTAAGCTTTCTGGAATGCTTCCACTAAATGAATTGTTTCCAAAATCTGCATAGTGTAGATTTTTGAGGTTTCCTATCTCTGGTGGGATTGAATCCGAAAGTGAATTTCGATATAACATAAGATCAGTAAGCTGTGAGCAAGAACCTAGTTCTGGAGGAATGTGACCAGTAAATGAGTTTAAAGTAAGATCAAGAACCTGGAGTTTAGAAAGGTTCCCTAGGAATGGAGTGATTGAGCCCTGAAGCTGCATTTCTATCATGGAAATCGAGACAACGTGTCTCGATGAAGGGTGACACTTGATTCCAGTCCAGTTGCAATGATGCCTAGAGTCATTCCAATCCTGAAGAGCACCAAGTGGGTCGTTTGTAACTGAATTTTTGAATGCTTTCAGTGCTTGAATCTCGACCTCCAAGCTTGGTTCTGCAGCTAATGTACAACCAAGTACTGAAAAAACAAGAAGTGTTAAAAAACTAGCATTTTGTAAGAGTGTCACCATTGCTTTACTTGCATTAAAATAACCTGGTAATGAGCAATTGTGCATGTATATATATTGTTTTCAGTTTACACACTGTTCTTTCTACAAATAATTATATGCATTTTATTACTAAGTGGATTCAACAAGTACATGACTTGTAGCAACTTTCTAGTGTGTGAAAAGGAAAATTATGACCCTAGCGACTTTGTATTACTTGCAACTTGATTTCTTACCGATTGGCGTAACTAGCCAATTAAAATAAAATTGTCGCTAATTTTTGGATGAAAATTACAACATGAAAACAAATTTCTACTTCGTAATAAAAAAGAAAATAATTATATTTATTGATTTTTAACTAAAAATCTGTATTCGAAAAAATATTTATTAAAATTTTCAGTTAAGCCGAATTTGCGCCCTCGATCCAGCCTGTACGGTCAAACAGTATGAACTACGAACTGTCCAAAAGATTTTGTATCACACCTACATTGTGCACTAAACGCGTTTTTAGAAGAATTCCGGTGCATGTCAATATAAAACATGCAAGTAGCGAAGTTGATAGGTCAAATGTCAAACAGAAGAGTGAAGTAGCTCCGATCGACTACCCTGACTTCTGAATTTTTTATTTTTTTTCCAAACAATGTAGCTCAGCCACATGTTCTGTTCTAAAGCCCATAAAACTAAATTGATGTGTCGACATAATGTAATGGACTACTACAATTTCATTCAACAATAACAGCGCAATGATTCTGTTTGGGATTGCTGTTAAAAATTGTTGTGCTGTTAAAATAAGTGCTGTTGTGAAAATCAGATAACTGTTTGGTAATATTTTTGATATGTGCATGTTTTGGTGTAAAATATAAAAAATTAATGTTTTTGGTGAGTTTTGATATTGAAACCAGCTTCTCGTAAAAACTGAAAAGCAGCTTTTTTCAAAAGCATGGGGGGACGTGCTTTCTCTAAAATCAGTTTTTCAGCCAAAAACGCTTTTCAGAAAAACAGTTTTTAAATTTTACCAAACACTTTTTTTGCTGTTTTTCAGAAAAAAACTGTTGTTTCTATCTGCAACAGCAATGCCAAACGGAGCCTACTACTTCAACTTGTACGTTGTATCCTTGTTACAATTGATGAAATGAACACAATTTAATTTAAGATAAATATGGACTTTTGAGAGCCCACACTCTTCTACAACTTGGAAGATAAGACTAAATATTCGATACCCTAATTCACTCCGGTCCCCCCTTTTGTTTCCCCTCTCCCTTTTCTACTTTTACCATCATATCCTTCTATATTTCCTGCCTGGTCATGATGAGGGTGAATTACACATAATTAAGGGGAAGAGGGCATTTGGTTCATTCAGAAATCGGAATCTCAAACTCATGTGTTTGTACTTGGATTGACAATTTGATGATCAGGATTAGAAACTTCATTCTCAATAGATGGGTAATCATACCTTCCCTCCTTCTTCCAATACCATATCATTCTTATTAACCCTCATTCCCATCAACTCTCCATTCCCATATCCCTCATTCTAATTTCCGATTTCGATTCTCATTAATGATTCATATTGTGCCCTAAGATTTTTCTGTAATTTCTTTTGCCTTCTGGTCATATTCTAATATCCACAAGATACATTATGCTCAATTTAAGGGGTGTTGGTCCTATAGGCACAATTTTGAACAATAATGCCCTAAATGGCACAATTGAAAAAGATGACCCTAAATGGCACGCTAAAACGCCAAGGCGTGTAGCGTTAGTACATGTTCATTTTTTTTACGTTGAAAATGCTAGATGAAGTTGTGTTCCAGACAGAAAACGCTAGATTAAGTTGTGTTAACAACAAAAACGCAACTTAATGTTGTGTTACTGGTGAAAAACGCAACTTAATGTTGTGTTACAGGTGAAAAACACAACTTAATGTTGTGTTAGGCATCAAATAGTGGATTTTTAATTTTTTTGCAAAAATACCAAAATATTTACAAAAAAATGCAACTTATTAATAATGGTGTTTTTCCGGCGTCCTGATTTTAGGGTTGTAAACAACCCTAAAATACCCTAAACCCTAAGTCTGTATACGAATTATTCGTCATTCTTAATAATTCTAAAACCCAAAATAGAAACATTGAACCCCAAAGGTTAACTATTGAACCCCAGAATAAATCAACTTTAAGTATTGTTTGTTCTGAGATTGGAAAACGCTAATTTAAGTTGTGTTTTATACTGGAAACGCTAGATGAAGTGGTGTTTTGACACTGAAAACGCTACTTCAAGTGGTGTTTTCGGGTAAAAACGCTATTTTAAGTGGTGTTTTTGGATGAAAACGCTACTTTAAATTGTGTTTTGACGTTATTTTCAAAGCGCTAGACGATGTAGCGTTTTAACGTGCTATTTTGGGCCATTTTTTTCAATAGTGCCATTTTGGACCATTTGTCTTATAATTGTGCCATATGGGGCCTTTTCTCAAATTTAAGTCTGTATTCATTTCATGTCGTATGTTTAAACGTTTTGTACCAATACCAGTTACTATACTACTTGATTTAGGAAAATTAAAAGATTATTTTGGCCCTCCCTCAGACTCGGTCGTGGCCGCACTGCACCTACAAGCTAAGACATTGTGATTTCTGGGAAACGAGACACCTTACGTAACAGCAGTCATTATACATTGTACCTACTATAGTTGTTTATACATATGGTTGATTGCATCCAGTTTTTTTGCATTTGTTATTAGAAAGTACTAAGCGTTTGAGACGTGATTTTTTAGGATTAAGCACAAGAAAAGATAGATGAATTATTATCGCTGATAGTAAACAGAGCAAGTTGGCTCGATTCCAAAAATCCTAAACCATACATATTGTTGCTCATTTTGATAATGTTCATTGATGTCCTCATGTCATATTGTAATTTTTTTGATGCTAAATGAATCACAAGGACATTATGGTTACTCTATGGTTCTTTTCCCAATTCACATGCTTAACAGAATGCCATTTCCACATGAAAAAACTATAAAATGATCCAGATTGCTTGAAATTTAAGTGTATCTGTTTGTCTTCATTTATTTTTAAGTTTTGACCACCAGTAACCAGTATGCCGCCCGTTCATAATGCTGGATATGCATAGCATTTGATTTTCATTCGATTCTGAAATAAATATATTCACCAGTCACGGGTTTAAAATTGTGAGATAATTGCATCATGTAATTGTGACAGGCCTGGATTTGCCACCACTCATATATGTGGTCATAGTTCACACTCTTCTCTGAAATCATTATGTTCACAGATTGTTCCACATAATAAATCCATAATTGGATAGTGGTTTAACAATCTACAAATGGATATGCAATCTAGTCCTTGATATATGATCAACCAATGAGAAAAGAGCAATAGATCCTCAAAGATAAAGACCCCTGTTCTCAAATTTATATTTATAATACCTTCTCATAGAGCATTCATGTACTCAAGCAAACAACAATCTTTATACAATACACTTTCTTGAAGTAGTACATTTTGAGCTCATTTTTTGCAATGGCTGCTTCAACAATGGCCCTTTCTTCTCCATCTTTTGCTGGCAAGGCTGTTCAAGTAGCTCCATCTTCTTCTGAGCTCTTTGGAAATGGAAGAGTTTCTATGAGGAAGACTGTTAAGAAAGTCACTGTTTCTGACAGCCCATGGTACGGCCCAGACAGAGTTAAGTACTTAGGCCCATTCTCTGGTGAAGCTCCATCTTACCTTACTGGTGAATTCCCAGGTGACTATGGCTGGGACACTGCTGGACTTTCCGCTGATCCCGAGACCTTTGCCAAGAACCGTGAGCTTGAAGTTATCCATTCCAGATGGGCAATGCTTGGTGCTCTTGGCTGTGTTTTCCCCGAGCTCTTGGCCCGTAATGGTGTCAAGTTTGGCGAAGCCGTGTGGTTCAAGGCCGGTTCACAAATCTTCAGCGAGGGTGGACTTGACTACTTGGGCAACCCAAGCTTGGTCCACGCACAGAGCATCTTGGCCATCTGGGCTACCCAAGTCATCTTGATGGGCGCTGTCGAGGGCTACCGTGTTGCAGGAGGGCCACTAGGTGAGGTTGTTGACCCACTATACCCCGGAGGAAGTTTCGACCCATTAGGCCTTGCTGAAGACCCTGAAGCATTTGCTGAACTCAAGGTAAAGGAGCTGAAGAATGGAAGACTAGCCATGTTCTCGATGTTCGGGTTCTTTGTTCAGGCAATTGTCACAGGAAAGGGTCCATTGGAGAACCTCGCTGACCACCTTGCCGATCCAGTCAACAACAATGCTTGGGCCTTCGCCACCAACTTTGTTCCCGGAAAGTGAGAAGTGCAAATTTGAGTTTTGAGACCACTTGGAATGAAACTTTGTTAATCTTTTGGTCATAGTTTGAGAGTTGTGTAATGTAAATAGAAGCATCTGAATTCAAATGGAATGAAAATTTTACATTTTACTTGTCAGTAGTACAGTAAAGCAAATACTTTCATTATCTAATTCTCCCAAAAAAAAATTAATCTCTGCTTCTCTTTATGCACTTGATACACCTATATAACTAGTTTACTAAGCCGGGCTACAAGAAAAAAATCAAAAACTATGAACAAACATCCTTTTTGTGTTGTTGGGAGAATTTTTTATTAATAATAATCTTTTTTTGTCAAAACAAATAACAACAACAACCTCTTCCTTCAAAAAAATAAAATTAATGACATCTTCTCAATGTTTCTTATTCTTGTATGATTTTTGTTATAGATGCACCGAATTATTGAATTTTGTTAAAAATGCACACACTAAATAAATTTTTCAGTCGAGTAAATCTTGACATGATATTTTCGAAATACATACACTGTAAATTTCTTAATATACAGTTTTTATCTTTGAATTTTCGTGCATGAATTACATAAAATATTTTACTAAAAGATATAATCTTTACTCATAAAAATTAGAGCAATAACTATATAAACGTTAAAAAACAATGATAAAATTTGTTTTTGAAGACAGGATGAATTCTCCACTTTCGAGTTACCTTCAGGTGTATCAACTTTTAACTATAAATTCAAAACTAATATACAACTGAATGTACATGAAAATCACCTTGCTCGGCCTATTATTTTAACTGATGAATCCCCTCCTTATTAATCCATGTCTTAACTCAATCAACACTAATAACAAATAACTTGTCTTGTCAAAGATTTTAATATGAATACAAACAAACATAATAACATAAATAACATAAAGAAAAAAGTCTGATACTCATGTACTCATATACACACTTTTAACATGAACAAACAAAAAAGTAAAGAAGAACAATGTTGACAACAAAAATTGCAGTAGATAATTAACAGAGTTTAGGTGTATATTTATACTATTAACTAGGTTACTAAGCCGCGCTTCGCAGCGGCATTATAATATATTTGTTAAGAAAAAGAATATTAGAATAAAAATTGTGAAATTAATATCTACAAAATTATTTAAATTATTAAATAAAATATATTCTATAAAATCAGCGGCATTAGAATATATTTGTTAAAAAAAGAATATTAGAATAAAAATTGTAAAATAAATATCTACAAAATTATTTAAATTATCAAATAAAATATATTCTATAAAATTTGTATTTGGGTAGGTAATATTATAAAGTATTTACATATTTCTTTTGTTTACATAGTTTGATTTTTTATTTTCTTGGGCCGATATCATTGCCATATATATATAAAAGGAAATTTATATTGATAAAAAAATACTAAATTACTAAATACCAAATTTATATTGATTTATATTTCTGGGTAGATGTGACAATTATTATATAGGGTACACCATCCTCCTTGTATAAATTTGTATCAACCATCTCGGCCAACTTTTCGCACAAAATTATGGTACTGGTGATGGAGTTGTTTAAGAAAAAAATTAGAACAAATTAAATAAGTAAAACAAATAAATTGGGGTAACCAAAGAAGTAATATAAAATTACAAGAACAATAAAAAACAATTAACAGTTATATTAAAATTAATATAATGCATAACTTACTAATTTGTGACAATTTTGAGATCTCTTTTTTTCCAACCGCCTTTGACAACTTCAATGCCACCCAAGTAGGTCAAGCAGCCCACAACATCTAAATCAACATAGAAAAAATAATATTAGAACATGATAGTTTGAATTATAACTTATATAATAGTATTACTTATATATTACTCTAATATATTACTGCATCAAAAACCTGGGAGTATGTTGGTGTCATTAATACGTGCATCAATCATATCCAGACATATGAACTGAAATCCATGCAGTGATATGTTGACGATGTCTTCTTCCAATCTCTTAGTCAACGTTATGCGTATGAAGAGCAATTTAGACCCATGTGATAGTGGTCTATATTTCCCTGTACTTGAAACAACTTTCAGATTTTTGATGTTGTACACGGAGCCTTCCTCTAAAAAAATTTTGAACCGAGAGACCAGAATTTTCGGGATCGTAGCATGGATCAAATTTTCCTGTCATACAACATATCTTAGAAAAGTTAATAACATCATACAATTTGACAAATTAATAAGTTATAAGTATATTGATTTTTTAACCTTTTCATCGATCAAAATCATGTCAAGACTGATCAGTTCTTCAGTATTTGGATTAACAGATTCCCACATTCTACACGTACTCTTATCATCCAGATATAGCTGTTGTCGTTCAAAGCATCCAAAATGGTGTAGACCATAGTTGTATTGATTGTAAATATGGTTGTAAAAATTTGAAGCTATGTAAAAAAGTTTCGGTGTACATTTTTTTGTTATGAATGACCTTTAATTTATAAGTGTTTGTAAGGTGAATAATATGGAAATCCGTTATGTTTAAAAGTCAAGAAGTATTATAAAAGAAAAGTTCTATAAAGTTTGAAAATAATAAAAGAAAATTTTATCAAGTTTTTAAATAATAAAAGAAAGTTTTATCAAGTTTGAAAATAATAAAAGAAAGTTCTATCAAGATTGAAAATAATAAAAGGGAAATTGCAATTATTAACATAAGATCCTAAAAATTCGAAAATAATAAGAAAGTTGTAATTTTCTAAATCAAAAAAAGTTCTATCAAGTTTGAAAATAATTAAAGAAAGTTATATCAAGATTGAAAATAATAAAAAAGAAAATTACAATTATTAACATAAGAGCCTACAAATTCGAAAATAATAAGGAAGTTGTAATTTTCTAAATCGAAGAAAGTTCTATCAAGTCCTACAAATTCGAAAATAATAAAGAAGTTGTAATTTTTTAAATCAAAGAAAGTTTTATCAAGTTTGAAAATAATAAAATAAAGTTTTGTCAAGCCTACAAATTCGAAAAAAATAAGGAAGTTGTAATTTTCTAAATCAAAGAAAGTTATATCAAGTTTGAAAATAATAAAAGAAAGTTCTATCAAGCCTACAAATTCGAAAATAATAAGGAAGTTGTAATTTTCTAAATCAAAGAAAGTTTTATCAAGTCCTACAAATTCGAAAATAATAAGGAAGTTATAATTTTCTAAATCAAAGAAAGTTTTATCAATACCTACAAATTCGAAAATAATAAGGAAGTTGTAATTTTCTAAATCAAAGAAAGTTCTATCAAGTTTGAAAATAATAAAAGAAAGTTCTATCAAGCCTACAAATTCGAAAATAATAAGGAAGTTGTAATTTTCTAAATCAAAGAAAGTTATATCAAGTCCTACAAATTCGAAAATAATAAGGAAGTTGTAATTTTCTAAATCAAAGAAAGTTCTATCAACTTTGAAAATAATAAAAGAAAGTATCATAAGAAATTTGTATTTTATAAATCAAAAAAAGTTCTATCAAGTTTGAAAATAATAAAAGAAAGTTATATCAAGATTGAAAATAATAAAAAAAAATTGCAATTATTAACATAAGAGCCTACAAATTCGAAAATAATAAGGAAGTTATAATTTTCTAAATGAAAGAAAGTTCTATCAAGTCCTACAAATTCGAAAATAATAAAGAAGTTGTAATTTTTTAAATCAAAAAAAGTTCTATCAAGTTTGAAAATAATAAAAGAAAGTTCTATCAAGCCTACAAATTCAAAAATAATAAGGAGGTTGTAATTTTCTAAATCAAAGAAAGTTCTATCAAGTTTGAAAATAATAAAAGAAAGTTCTATCAAGCCTACAAATTCGAAAATAATAAGGAAGTTGTAATTTTCTAAATCAAAGAAAGTTCTATCAAGTCCTACAAATTCGAAAATAATAAGGAAGTTGTAATTTTCTAAATCAAAGAAAGTTCATTCAAGTCCTACAAATTCGAAAATAATAAGGAAGTTGTAATTTTCTAAATCAAAGAAAGTTCTATCAAGTTTGAAAATAATAAATGAAAGTTCTATCAAGCCTACAAATTCGAAAATAATAAGGAAGTTGTAATTTTCTAAATCAAAGAAAGTTCTATCAAGTCCTACAAATTCAAAAATAATAAGGAAGTTGTAATTTTCTGAATCAAAGAAATTTCTATCAACTTTGAAAATAATAAAAGAAAGTTCTATCAAGTTTGAAAATAATAAAAGTGTAATTTTCAATTTCCTTCCTACAAAATCGAAAATAATAAAGGAAGTTGTAATTATTAAAATTAAAAATTGTGAAAAATTGAGAAAATTAGAAAAATAGAACGGAGTGATTCTAGAGGCGCCACATCACCGCCCCTGTCTTCTCCTTTATATAACTATATTGATTAGCTGTTTGTATGAAAGTATTAAAGGTAATTAATTATTTACCAAGTAATTACTTAATTTCTTATGCAAGACCGATCTAATTTCTTAACTTCTTATTATTATTTACCAATATGTTCTTGTATTTTCTATTATATTACATTGAAAAGAAAGCTTAGGAGAGTAGAATGTTAAGATGGTAATTTCATTTGAAAAGAAATATTATGAGAATATCTAGATAATAATAAAGGAAAGTTCAAAATAATGTATAGTAATACACTTTTTTTTTAATTTAGATATTTGAAGGCAAGAATATTATAATTGAATATTTAGTTTCCTCCATTTGTAATATTTAGTTTCCTCCATTAGTAAAGATCTATTGTATATTTACTTTCTTCATTAGTAGAGATTTTAAATGCAAGAATATTGAAATTGTATATTTAGTTTCCTCCATTAGTAAATATTTAAAAGGCGATTAAGTTTTTTTCTAATCTTTGATATTAATTACTTAATTTTTTATGCAAGACCGATTTAATTTCTTAACTTCTTATTTACCAAAACATTCCTGTATTTTCTATTATATCACATAAAAAAAGAAAAAAGTTTAGGAGAAAAGAATGTTAAGATGTTAATTTTGATTTGAAAAGAAATATTATGAAAATATTTAGATAATAATAGAGAAAAGTTTAAAATAATATAAGGTAATACACTTTTTTTTAATAATTTAGATATTTTGAACGAAAGAATATTATAATCGAATATTTAGTTTCCTCTTTTAGTGATATTTAGTTTACTCCATCAGTAAAGATCTATTGTATATTTACTTTCTTTATTAGTAGAGATTTTAAATGCAAGAATATTATATTTACTTTCCTTCCTCTATTAGTAAGTATTTAAAAGTTAATTGAGATTTTTTCGAAATTTTAATATTATTAATTCAAAAAATTGAGAAAATTAGAAAATAGAACGAAGTGATCTAAGAGCGCCACCTCACCGTCTCCGTCTTCTCCTTTATATAATAGTATTGATTAAGAGTAAATACCATTTTGCACCCCTTATCTTTGGTCACTTTTTCGATTTGATCTCTAACTTTTAATGTCGGTAGAATGCATCCATCAACTTTAGATTTCGTTTCGAATTGCACCCCTTTAATCATTTTTCGTCCAAAACAACCATCACCGTTAATATAGGCAGGAATAAAATCGGAAGGGTATTTCATTAGGTTTAAATTATAACAAAGTGCACCCCATGGTTACAATATTATAACACATTACACCCTAATTATAATTTGACTCTATTTTGTTAATAAAAATATTACTTTAATATATGAAAAACAATCTTAACCGTCGGATCTAATATATTTAAAATTAGACCTTGAAGATTATATCATATAAAAAGAAGCAATGATAATCTAAAAATGATGTAAACTAAAAGAGATTGTATTAGAATTTGATTTTGAAAAAGTCTAATCTAAAAGGTATTTATACCGTAGTAAGTAGACCAATTTATTTAATACGTAATTATATTTAATTTCTATAATATATCAAAATAATAAGAATCGTTAGCTGTTTAAATAGATCGATTAGAACTGTTTGATCTAAAATTAAAAAGTGTTTTGGTTGTTGGTAGAACTGTATTCAAATATTAAAAAGAGTATTTTGATAATCTAAATCAATTTCTTTTATATACCAAAATAATAAAGATCTTAGATCGTAAAATAGATAAATGAAAACCATTGGATTCTCTTCGAGTATCACTAGAATTTTTCACAACAGGTGCGTAAGGCTCAGAGGTACTAGATTCTCTTCCAGTATCTTTGTTTGGTGGAGTTGGCCGTTCAAGTGGTGCCCAGCTTTCTAGAACCTCTGGCACAGAGGATGTAGCCAGTTCCTGGGAACGCTGGGAGCCACTCTCTGTCTCTTTTCCAGTATCTTTGTTGATGTTTGTTAGAGGCGGATTCTCTTCAGCTTGCAAATCACTGGAACATTTCACATCAGGTATGTTAGGCGCAGACGAACTAGTCAACTCCTGGGAGCCATTCTCTGCCGCCTCTTTTCCAGTATTCTCGTTTGTGTTTGGTAGAGCCTTCTGTTCTTCAAGTGGTATACTTCACAGTTTCACACAAAAATTTTAAAATGGAACAAGAAATTACAAGTAATATCAAATTTTGTACCAAAGAAAGAAGTAGAATTTCCTTGATTAACAAACATTCAATGTATTAACAGAATCGATGTACAGAAAACTAAATTCAAGAACTTAAACAAAAAAAAAACGATGATTCAATTGCTTCAAGACTTCAGGAAGATGACTAATGCCTGTATTAAACAACTTCGCAGGGAGTGTAGTGTGAATCAGAAGATGTGTTTCTGCGATTTCTTGGAAAAAACTAAAAACTCACTTCAGAGAAACAATCACAAAAACTCGAGTATCTTAAACGTACAAGAAAGAAAATGATGCAAGAAGCCAAGAACTTCCAAGCAATAGTAACTCCGTTCTAGTAATTGAACTTATTTATTAATAAATCAATTCAAGATTTCATATCAAGATTATAGCAATAAGGTGTGTGTGTGTGTGCAGAGTTTCTTTATTTGTTCAAGAAAGAAAGTAAAGCAAGAAGCCAAGAACTTACAAGAAATAGTAAAACAATTCGTATCAAAGCAAGACATAGCATTCTTTGATTCATAGAGTTTCAATGTACCAGTTGAACTTAATTACCGAAACCCAAATAAGATTCATATCAAGACTATAGCAATAACGTGTGTGTATATACATATTTACATACACAACTTGTTTCTGCAACTTTCTGGGAACAAACAAGAACACACATAAGAAACACAGAACCGAAACAAAGCAGCATCTTTTTTATTCAAGAAATGAAAAAAACTTCACGAAACACATTGAATACTCGAGAGTATAAACACATTGACAAAAATCGATGGAAATCGCAACTATACCAGAAACCTTGATTCAAGATTATACGAAGCCAGACAAGAAAAATATAAACAGAAAGGCATGATAAAGAGTGTACAAGGGAAGAAGTAAATACAAGAAAATACAAGAATGTGCACCTGTGTACGTAGCAAGCTAGTGTGAAACTTCTAGAGAGAGTAAGAAGAAGTAGAAAAACAAAACAAGAATGAAATTAAAGCAAAACGAAATATGAAGAAGGAGAAGCACTACAAGAAAAACTGAATGAGACGACACCTTTCAGACAACGGACGGCTGAAAAAGTGTTGCCTAAAATTAACAGACGACAGTTTATTTTTTGGCTCGAAAAAGTATTGTCTAATCCATTACATTACAACGGTTTACGAACCGTTGTCAACCGTTGTCTATTAAAGTGAAAAATAGTGGATATAGACGACGCAAATGAATGGGTTTAGACAACCGTTTTTTTAACTCTTGTCTAAATAATATTAAGACAATGTTTTAATTTAACCGTTGTTGGATTGAGACAACGGTTGTCTTAGTTGTATTGTGTGAATAAACGTAAGACAATGTTGCAAAAAAACCGTTGTGTAAATTTGATATAATTTTATTATAAAATTGTGAGTAAATTATTGGATAATAATTTTTATATATTAGGATGTTGACTAACTTTGTTTTATTTATTCAATTTATAAAAGTATAAAACAATGGTTTTTGTTTAACAAAGTGTTGTAAGTTGTAAGACTTAACAATGGTTTTTGTTCCAAGTGTTATCAGCATGTTTCTACAGTATATCAAATGTAGGTTTTTATAGTAATATATAATTTGTATTGCAATTATGATATATGAGCTAGTCTGGTAAATGATAAATATTAATTCAATGCTTCTGATCTTATTTTTCTTTGTTATTGATCTTTAGGGAGGTGGATAAAGTGGAGGATGTCGCATAATACAGAGTTTGGACCACTACTGATGCGGCTTCATGAGGTTTATTTGATGCTATTGGTGGACTCTACTTTGGTGTTCTTTTAGCAATCTGTTAAGTTGTTACTTTACTTGTATAGCTCCTGCGGAAAGTGCTATGTAAGTGAAACTAGATGATATAAAAATAAGTAAAACTGAAAATGATATAAAAATATAAGCATATTATAATCATCAGGAAAGCTGAAGGCAAAAATAAACTTCTAAAGGATTTAGTGCAATTTTCTTTGATGTAGCAAAAGTCATGCTTTGATACAGAAGAGAATACTGAGCTCCTCTTTTAGATTTTTAAACACTTGCATGTTAAACTAGTTCTGGAATCACCGACTTTAGGTTCTGAAAGTGAAGACTAAATTTCGTAAGCATTAATATCTTAATAGATTCCTTACATGAACGTTAAGTGGATCTCGCTATGCTTTGGATGTCTAATATTCTTCAGATGTTCTTCTAGCTTTAACTTTCAATGATCTTGGCTTGTTGAGTGTTGTCTATCTTACTGAATATTGTAAAGGAGGGCCGCAGTATGGTTCTACAGCCAGCGAAAGAGAAATTTTAGAGTACAATCTCTAATGTCTGATTTCAAATCCTGGACTCTGTTTTCCACAGAACTGGAAGCTTTGTAAGCATATCGACCACACACAAAGCTATTTTATTCTATGTATCCCATTCTAAATATCCCAGGTCTTTAAAATTATTTAAAATTAGAGTAAATCTTTGCACATATACTTATACACTACTAACACACTACCACTAATTTAGGATCAATTAATAACTTATTTTTATATCATTTTCAGTGTGAGTGATGGGAATAAACTAGATGACAACATGCGCAGGGCAGCTATTTCGGAACCCATTGAAAACTCCACTAGTGTTTCAGCAATATCTGTTCCCCTTCATGAATTCAGACTACCTAAAGAAGAAGCTTCGGTTGTTCAGTCCAACGGAACTCCAGTAATAAATGCACCTTCAAATATGGAGCAACTGGCTATTAAATCAATATCGGCAAAAAAAGGAGCACAACTTCACTGTTCTTTGTTTGAGGATGTCTTAGCTTTTATACAATTCCCGGGCTTCAGTTACTAAACAATTCCATATGTTCAGTACAAAATCTTAGTTTGGGAATTTGGTGAATAGTGGTTGTAATGGTGAATATTAGTTGGTAGTATGTGAAGTATTTGGTTTGGTATTTTTGTTGCTTTTAATTACAATGTCTACCACTGTTTCATTTGGTTATAAAACCATTGTCTCTTATGTTTTTAGCTTAGTGTGGCATCTATAAGAACTATTGTTATTATCTGTATCAAACAATGGCCACTGTCTATTTAGACTGTTGTGCAAATGTTTTTCGTACAACATACTCATAAAAGAAACCTGTTGTCTATTTAGACTAAATACAAAAGATTGACCAAACAAAAACGTTGTAAAAATAATCTCTTACAACGCATTCTTAAAATAAAACTGTTGTCTAACAAAACAAAGCACAATAGGTAAATACATGTGAAGTGTTGTTCAAAAGCCTTGTTACTACACACTTACAGATAAAAACCGTTGAGTAAATGCAGGTACTGAGGAGAAAACCGCTGTAGATAAAACTTAAACCATTGTGCAAAAGAAATATAAACAAGGCTTATTAAGAAGCAAACCGTTGTTGTTTCTAGCTGTTATACAACACTTTAGATTTACCAGAATGTTGTGAACATCAACTTATACAACGGGCTGTATGATAGGAAACTGTCGTTCTTTCTGGTTGTTACACCACACTTTGTTAATCGGTGACTGTCGTTTCAGTTATTTTGCACAACATTTTTTAAGCGTTGTCTGAGGTCCATCTGACGGCATCTCAATAGTCATCGGTTTTCAGGGGTAATAGACAACAGTCCTGGTTGAGTCGTCTGGTTAAGTAATGTGTGTTTTGGAAGAGAAGTATATTTATACATGCAGGCATGCAGCAATAAAAATTCTGATGGAGAACTATTTGATCATTTTCGAAATTTAAATCATTGCAGAATTTTTTTTTTTTGCCAGAGGAAAGATGTACTTTATTAATTCAAATCGTCTAAAAGTACATTATAAAAATCGGAATGGACATCTCCCATTCTCCAAACACGATCAGCTAAAGAACAGTTGTACCTCGCCAAATGATGAGCTACCCTATTCGCAGATCGTTTTACAAAACGAAAACATATGTTTTTGCTAATCAAACTTGCTAGCATGTCACGACACTCTTGTATGAGTTGTCCCAAATAAGAGTAACAAGGAGTGGAGCTCCTTATGGCTTGAACTAGCTGCAAGCAATCCGTTTCCACTATCACATTGCTATACCTGTTGCTAATGATCCAGCTTAGGGCTTCTTTGATACCAAAAGCTTCTGCTAGGTCCGGGTTTACCTGCCCGTTTCTACACTTTGAAGATACTTCAATGAGAGACCCAGAATGATCACGAATTACAATTGCGTAGCTAAACCTGTGAAGTTCTTCAAAAATAGCAGCGTCAGTATTGATCTTAATGCTATCAACCTGTGGTTTACTCCAGCGCTCTGCACCATCTCCTTGAATTGTGAAACTCATGAGGTGGTTAAAAGTTCTGTCTTGAACGCCTCTCCATTGATTAAGAATAGAGTATGCTGAACGTACTACTTCTGTGAACTCAATGCTAGTTTGATTCCAGACCAAGTTGTTTCTGTGTTTCCATATCATCCAGCAAATCATGCTTATGATAGATGATTGTGCTTTGTCATATTGCTGGAAAACTGATTGCAGCCAATGTGAGAAGATTTGAAAATCCCTGACTGGGAGAGGGATACTAGCCTCTGACCAACAGCTTATAGCGTATGAGCAGGTGACCAGAGTATGAAGAATGGTTTCTTCGTGTTCATTACAAGTTGGGCATAATGCATTGACTGCCACTCTTCGACTGCGTAATAAATCTTTTGTTGGAAGAGTGTTTGTAGAAGCTCGCCAAAGGAAGTTCTTAACTTTGGGTGGGATTTTTAAATTCCAAAGCTTCCGCCAAAACCCAGAGTTAGAATTTGTGGCTTGATCGTATTTACCTTCTTGCAACAGATGGTATGCAGACTTCACTGAAAAGTTGCCAAGCTTTTCCTTGCGCCAGTACCAAGAGTCTCCCATACCATAATTAAGTGGAATGTTCAGGATGATAGCTGCATCTCTGTAATTGAAAATATCCTCGATAAGATCAACATCCCACTGATGATCACTGTTCATCAGAGCAGAAACTTTTTGGCCTTGCAAAGCTTGATTCTCAGAATGAACATAAGGATCTTGTTGCAGAGGAAGCCAGGGGTCTGTAAGGATATTAATAGAAACCCCATCACAGACACAACAATCTATTCCTTGACGGATTAACGGTTGAGAAGCTAAGACGCTGCGCCAAATATAACTGGGGCTACTACCAAGACTTGCGCTAAGAAAAGACCCACTTGGATAGTAACGAGCTTTGAAAACCTTGCTAACGAGCTTATCAGGATGTTGTAACAATCTCCAACCCTGCTTCCCCAAGAGCGCAATATTAAAATCATGAAGCGATCGAAAACCCATCCCTCCAATAGCTTTCCTCTTGCTCATGTTATTCCAGCTCAACCAATGGATTCCTTTATCTTTCTTTGAGTCCGTTCGCCACCAGAATTTGCACATAGCTTTTTCAAGATCTTGGCAGAGAGATAGAGGAAGTAAGAAAACTCCCATTGTGTAGTTTGGCAAAGCTTGTGCTACAGTTTTTAACAAAATCTCTTTGCCGACTTTCGATAAAGATTTCTTATCCCAGCTTGCATATGATTTTGGAGCCTTTCTTTCATATAGCCAAACACCCTCGTTTTGTTTCTGCCAATAAAGTTCGGGAGACCCAAATAGAGAGACTGATTATTAGCCTCCTGAAAACGCATTTGCTGACAGATGGATTCTCTCAAATCTCCAGGTGCGTTACTACTGAAGAAAATTGAAGATTTATGCACATTTATCTGTTGCCCTGTTGCTTGTTCAAAGAGGTTTAAGATATTAAGGATAGAATCTGCACTAGCCGAATTTGCTTTGCAAAAGATATAAGCATCGTCTGCAAAAAACATATGGGAAATAATAGGCGCGCTTCGTGCAACTTTAATACCCCTGAACAAATTCATGCGCTCATGATCATGAATTAGAGCTGTCAACCCTTCCATACAGACCAAAAACAGATAAGATGACAAGGGATCGCCTTGTCTCAAACCCCGTTCTGGAGTGATTTCTCCGAAATAGTTACCTGCATGAGTAATATGATAGACAACTGACGACATACACTTCATAAAAAGGCTCACCACTTTGTTATCAAAACCCAATTTGATTAACATAGCCTGTAAAAATGACCATTCTACACGATCATACGCTTTAGACATATCAAGCTTCAAAGCCATCCAACAATCACTCCCTCGTTGCTTTCTTTTCATATAGTGCATGACTTCAAAGGCAACCATGATATTATCAGTTATCAAACGGCCTGGGATAAAAGCACTTTGTGAATCTGAAATAATGGTGTCCATTACTAGTTTCAGCCTATTGGCAAGCACTTTGGAAATGATCTTGTACACCACATTACAGAGAGAAATGGGTCTGAGGTCAGTCATTTTCCTCGGATTAGGCTTCTTTGGGATGAGTGCTATATTCGTGCTTTTGAGTTGAGCATCAAGTTCCCCTGTAGCAAAAAAATTCCTGACTATGCTAACAATATCAGATTTTACAATAGGCCAACATTTTTGAAAAAAACCTGGACTCATGCCGTCAGGACCCGGAGATTTATCCGGGTGCATATGAAATAAGGCTGCTCTGACTTCAGTTTCTTGCACCTCTGCTAGAAGATGTCCGTTCTGGCTTGCTGTGATTTTTGCAGGAGATGCCGTTAATAATGTTATCCCACTGTGTATCAGAAGCTTTAAACAGATTAGTGAAGTAGGTTGTCATTGTGTTTTCCAACCTGTTACCCCATTCTACTGTATTACCAAACTCGTCTTCCAGAGATGTTATTTGGTTGAACTTCCTTCTGTTGCGAGCTGAGGCATAAAAATACTTACTATTTTGGTCGCCTTCTTGTAGCCATAACTGTTTACTTCTCTGGCGCCAAAACACTTCTTGCTGAGCATAAACCTCTGTGAGCTTCTTTTTTTCATTCTTTACTAACTCAATTGCCTCTCGATCTCTCCTTCCTTTCAACTGCTTCAAGATACGCTTGCTAAATCATTGCAGAATTAAAGAACAAAACAATGACACAAAAAAAAAAAGGAAAGCCATTCCAGTATTCATCTAATAATTTTACATTAAAAATTAATTAATGCCATTTATTTATTTTTTAAAGTAAATTATACCTATGTCACTTTTTTCCACAAGTTGGTAGACGTATTATACATTATTTATAAGTTATTATAGACGATAAAATGTAGTTTCAAGAAGGAAAATGTTAGGGGTACCAAACGGTACCCCAACTACAGATGGGGAGGCCATCTGTACTAGAAAGCTACAGATGATATGACAGCAAGTTTACAAATAAAACCTAACTTTCAACTAAAACACACACTCTGATACTCCCAACTTCTTTTGTTTTATACAACTTTCTCAATTTCAAGGGATCAATCTTATACATACAAGGTTCAAGTACAAAGTGCAATCCCCTCACCATACACCCCTAAGCATCAAGCCAGAAAGGAAAATTGCCAGCAACCTTTGTTCTGGTATGGGGAGGCCATTCATGTTGCATTCAAAACCATGTTCTTGTTAATCAGGATTTGTGTCACTATGTAAATCAACTGTGACCTACTTTCTAGATATAAACTGCAATTTTGCCTTGACTCTGTGACCAATTTCGCACCTGCATACTGAATCTCTCACACTCTCTAAGTGGCTCCATCAGGATTTAGGAGCCAATTTCATGTTGCACGAGGATTATGACTGCTGGAAGAGTTTTTATATCCAGCACAGCGCTATTAGTTTAGAGTCTATGGCTTCTAATTCATTTGCTCCAGCTAAGATGTCCATTGTAACTCTCTTCCGTCAAATGTTGTAAATTGTTGCCGAATGACCTTGTAATCTATTGGAACTTAATACTATTGTTTTTCAGTAACTGTCAGTTATTTACATAGCCCCTTGTAGTAGCATACTCACTTCAGGAAGTAGGCTCTCCGCTCTCCACTGCTTTATTTGATGAATATGCACAAGTTCATTACTGAATGTGAAAATAAGTGATACTAATCATGATTATGAATTTGTGATGATTTCGGTTACAAAATATTCTAAATCTAACTACTAATCCAAACATTCTGCAACTACTTTGTTTAGTCATTGTGACTCTTTCATTTCTTCTTCTTGATCATTATTCTATGTTTTTCACTTCACATTCCTCTGAGTTCCATGCATCTTGCAATTCTTATCTTTAAGAATTTACATTTTCTTCATTGTGAAGGCCGTAGCATTAGAAAAACAACGCTCTTTTGCAATGTACTGATCCGTGGTGCAAGTACAACAAGGTTCTCCACATAGTAATCTATTTACCATCAAGTTTTTCACTCTGAAGTTTCAAGTCACCTTTGAAATTTCAGTTTTGTCAATTTACTTAACAAAAGAAAAAAGAAGAGAAATTCCCGTTTTGTCAAATACTCATTTGAATCAAAACTTCGGAAAAAAATTTGTGGTACCCAGCATTGCTCAAACCTTATGTGAATCACTCGTCCTTACCATAATTTTGCCATCATGGATGTATTGTACCCCGCGCATGAGTTAATGTTGTTAATAAAATGATTTGAACAGAATATAACCATATGATAGTTACATTGGACAGATAAACATTTGGAAAAAGTAATGAGTTCACAAATATATCTTTGAGAGTTATATAAATTGCATTTCAGACAATATCAAGGAAACCGAATTAAAATTTCACTCTCAACGGTTGTAAATTGCAGTGGCGACTACAGTGTAAAGTAAATAGCCTTACCTGAGTACTGGGGGAGTTTCGGTGTAAACCCTTGTTGGTTAGATACAAACATTTTACTGTCTTTCATACATAATATATAGCTCCCCACACCCTCTGTCTCTCAAGAAAGGTAAATACTTGTTTTGTTTTCTTTGGAACTGCTGGACGTTTCGCTCAGGCTGTAAAACAGTACATATTGATATTGATGTGATATGAGCATGTTTTTAATATGAAGAAGTATCTAGACTCCACGGTTCCTTTTCTGAAATAGAAATACATAGACAACAACTTGTTAGTCTTTTCCTTCCTCCTTTGCCATGGATTGCCACAAAGACCCTAACAAACTAGGAATAATGTGTGAAATAGTAATCCATGACTAGCTAATAGGTTACTGGTAACTCGGGAAGGGATCGAAGGAGTGTTGTCACACAAGAGGACATTGGACTTGGTCGATTAGTATTTTTCTGGTTAATTGGACTTCTTTGAAAATGTTTCCTAGTCTTAGCCTGAGAATTTTGGGACTTAACTGAAATATATTGTCTATCCCTAATTAGTGAATTTCCTAAAGCATCAGAGTTTTTTTATAGAAAAATTGCAGTCACTAAGGCCTTCTTGATGATCACTTGCCATCCTGTCTTCAAAATATGAAATTTGCAAACATTAAATTGGTTCTGTCTTCGAAATAAATTGGTTCTGTTGCAAAGTTATGTAAAATCTTGACGCGTTAAGAGTAGAAAACTCAAAGTAAGGTAGGTTACCCAGAGAGGACTGAGTGATATATAACTATCTGTGCTATGTGAAAGGATAGCAATGATGAGAGTTTATATACATGGCAATGGCATAAACAAGACAAATTGAATATGTCTGAAAATTCAAATACATCAACTTAAAATGAAGCCATAAAACATCTCCAGAAGCTTCAGAAAGAAGATCAAAGTATCTCTATATGTTACTAAAACAAACCTACTCCTTATCGATTCCAAAACATTTGAAGTTCTTGAACAAACACATTGTAGAAACAAAATCCTCAGTTGCGCTGCCGCTGTGAACTAAATGCTACGTTTGAGCATATAACTTCTACCAACTCCAAATACAATGTATCCATCTGTACATAATGGTAACCTCAACATTTTAAAAAGTTCATAATATGTATACTTTTGCCACAGCAACAATATTTCTGCTATTCTTCATCACGTAAAGGAGATACAAGGATTCAAAACTTAGATCAGCCAGAGGCTGTACAGTTTCACTTTAACATCTGTTCAAGCCAGCCTGCAACTTGAAGAAAACAACGTTAACATTTGTTAACAACGTTAGCACTCTTTAATACAAACACAGATGTTGAAGAAAACTAATACAAGAAATTGTAAAATAATGCTAGTTAACCACTTCAAAACTATAGATAGATGTAGACCTATACTAAGACGGAAACTTTTCAGGGAGGGAGCTAAATGCAATCATCGACAAACAAATGCAATCCAAAAACTTATAGTCTTAGATGGTACTCCACAATATTCATATACACCAAAAGTTGCTCGTTCTTCGCAAGGAATTTTCGAATTCTTAAAACGGTTAAATCCACTTAATTTCTGACATAAAGGACCCCCAGTTAAACCACTAATGCTATATGTGGAGTCCTGGAGGTACCCTATGTCAGGGCAGCGGATTCAACCGTTTTAGGGACACAGAAAATCCCACTGAAAAACGAACAACTTTTGGTTTGTACAAATACGTGGAGTGTTTGAAATCTAAGTTTGGGTAGAAGAAGGATGCAGTCGATGTTAATTTATAGGAAAATGCTAGGGATAATATTCGAAATTAAGGTTACTCCTAGTTTCAGGGTTGTGATCCTAAATTAAGGGCCTAATTTTAGGGATATGTGATCATGATCTGGTATCAGTGATTTATCTGATTGATCAGATCAAATTAAAGCCAGATCATTGATTTATCCGATTGAGAATTTGAGTAATTTGTAAAAAGGTATTGTATTATGTAAATTTAATAATTTATTTGATTATAAAGACTATATGTCGTTGGATTATTACTAGATCAACTATCCAGATTCAACTCATTTTTATATATAAAATCCTTTATAAAGATATTGTTGGAATAAAATGACTACACTATTAGTTCAATTAATTTAAATATGGAAGTTTAATCAATTACTCATTTTTTAAATTCTTCTCTTTTTATTTTAATAATTTATCTCACATATCTTTTGGACTAATAGATATGTGAGATAAAAAATTAAAATAAAAAGAGAAGAATTTAAAAAATGAGTAATTGATTAAAGTTCTTTATTGAAAATTTAAAGTAATTGAACTAATAGTGTAGTTATTTTATTCCAACAATACCCTTATAAGGATTTTGTATATAAAAATGTGTTGAATCTGAACAGTTGATCTAGTAATAATCCAAAGGCTTATAACAGTTCTATGGTTCAATTTTAGTGATTGATTCTCTCTTGAGCCAAACTCATAATAAATATATTATTTTAAAATATAAATAAGAGTTCTAAGAGCAACTTCAATAAACTCTCCAGGCATGCTCTTTAGTTAAATTTTGAGAAGATTGAAGTAGTAAATGTGTCCAACCGACTCCTGTTATGCCACGTTTTTGGCATAGTCCAAATTTCTCCGTTTAATAATTATTAATTCAGATTAATAATTAATTGATTAAGCAATAAGCAATATCCTCTCTCTGAAACGAGGAAAGAATCAATCTCAATCAACGAATAACGGAAAATATCTCCAAACGATATTCTTCAAATCATGGAAAGAAATGCGGAGATGCCGCAAGATTGTAGGAAAACATGTGAAGACCGGACTATTTATGGGAACGTGAGGTGGATTGATAATCCTTGAACTATTTATGGGAACATTAGATGGATAAACTTTGACTATTTATGGGTTTGGACTGAATGGACTTATCTAATGACTTGTTTTCCAAGAACTATGTGAGGCTTGATCCCTATATAAATGGGTACGTAGGCACCTTGTATGATACGGCAATTGACACTCGGGAAAGAGGAAGAGAAAGAACCCATTCTCTATTCAATTTCTAAGGAGTCATCATACGAGCTCAGCCCCCAAACATTCAAAAATCTCAAATCCCCCTATTTTCATAATTCGTTATTCCAGCAACCTCCGATTTGGGTTGTTACGAAATTCCTCCAACAACAATTGGCGCTAGAAGGAGGGCATTATTTTTTGATTGTGGAGGACAATCAAATCATCTACATCATACGCAAGGGGGTCATTATGGATCTGGAGCGGCTTTAATGGAGGAGCAGAATGATGAAGGCGGTGATTCATGATTCTTTTCGAAATTAAGATATGTTTTCTTATGCTTTTGTTCGTATACATAAGTTATTTTATAAAATTCGTAGTAAATTGAATACATGTCAGATTTTGATGATTTTTTATGATACGGAAAGCTTTTGTGATTTCCTACAACTTTCGTTCTTGGTGTTTTCTGAGATTATGTTCAGATTTATTCTCGAAATCACAAAACATAATCAGATCCCGTTTTTCAGTATTGAGAAGTTAATCAGAAGATGTTTTATTTGATTCCCGATTCATTATAAGTCTGTTTCTGACGAGCCATATATCATTGGAAAGCTCTTTTCGTTTTCTACAACTTTTATGTTTTGTGTTTTCCAAGAAAACATCGTTTACAGGGTTAGAAAGGTAAAAAATAGATCTGGGCAGAATCTGAATCACGGAGATGTTAAAGAATTGTGATGCAATATTCGTAGTGCATGATTTGATTACTTCACTAGCTCGTGCATGGACAAAAATAAGTGTGAAAGGTCCTTATCTGATAAGGGTAATGTTTTCGAAAGCTCTCTTTCTCAAGGAGGATTAATATTGAAGACCCTACTCTCAGAGGAGAGTCCATGAATAAAATTACATTATTGAAGACCCATTGGTAGATGGATATTTCTTGGTTGGCATGGCACATTCCTACAATCATGGGAAGAAATGCGGAGATGCCGCGAGATTGTAGGAAAACGTGTGGGATTGGACGTGATATGGTTGGCACGGGACATTCCTACAATCACGAGAAGAAGTGCGGAGATGCCGCGAGATTGTAGGAAAACGTGTGGGACCGGACGTGATATGGTTGGCACGAGACATTCCTACAATCACGGGAAGAAATGCGGAGATGCCGCGAGATTGTAGGAAAACATGTGAGACCGGACGTGATATGGGCTGAAAGTCTGACATTTGAAATTGGGTAACTTATTAAAGCCTCAGCTCGGCGGCTCGTGGACAAACAAAAACACATCCTTATGTGGACAATGACACTTGAAAAGTGTGTACGCCAATTCGGACTATAAACAAAACGCCAAGCGACCGAAGAAATTTGGAAGCTCGAAGATTTTTAGTTCTCCACTGCAGCAAGCTACACTGAAGAACTGGGGGCTTGTTGTTATGCCACGTTTTGGCATAGTCCAAATTTCTCCGTTTAATAATTATTAATTCAGATTAATAATTAATTGCTTAAGCAATAAGCAATATCCTCTCTCTGAAACGTGGAAAGAATCAATCTCAATCGACGAATAACGGAAAATATCTCCAAACGATATTCTTCAAATCATGGAAAAAAATGCGGAGATGCCGCAAGATTGTAGGAAAACATGTGAAGACCGGACTATTTATGGGAACGTGAGGTGGATTGATAATCCTTGAACTATTTATGGGAACGTGAGGTGGATTGATAATCCTTGAACTATTTATGGGAACATTGGATGGATAAACTTTGACTATTTATGGGTTTGGACTGAATGGACTTATCTAATGACTTGTTTTCCAAGAACTACGTGAGGCTTGATCCCTATATAAATGGGTACGTAGGCACCTTGTATGATACGACAATTGACACTCGGGAAAGAGGAAGAGAAAGAACTCATTCTCTATTCAATTTCTGAAGAGTCATCATGCGAGCTCAGCCCCCAAACATTCAAAAATCCCAAATCCCCCTATTTTCATAATTCGTTATTCCAGCAACCTCCGATTTGGGTTGTTACGAAATTCCTCTAACAACAACTCCCAAGTCATCTTCAAATCTTTAAAAGCTTCGTATCTTTCCTCAATATTAAGGAATGTTTGTTCTTTCCTCATTCAATTTAATATTGATAAATATTAATTTCCCTCTCATTAATTCTTATGGTAATGGGTCTATTCTGGATTTCTGGTTATTATAACTGTGCAACTCATTTGGTTTATGCTTGCACTGCTGTTTGTTTATACAGAATTCTAGGGATAAGTTCATATATAATAGAAAATAAATAAAGAAATGGTTAGAGATTTAATTTTAAGAGAGTTGTTGGAGTTAAAAAGTAATTTTCTATCTTAAGTACTTAAGAGCCATTTTAATAATATTATTTATGAAGAGAATGCAAAGTAATTGTTGGAGTTGCTCTAAAGGTTCTTAGGTTAAGGGTTCTTCAAGTAACATGACTCAATATTACCAACTAGATTCTAGTTGTTCTTTATACGCACTTGCTTATAACCCGTGCAATGCACGGGTGTTTTTTAAATTTTTTTTATTTAATTACTTTATATATCATTTTTTAATACTTGTTTAATTTTAATTTAATATTAGCTTAACTAATGCCATGTATAGTTTAAAACTAAAAATATAAATTCTTAAATTTGATATGTTTTTAACGGGATTCGAACCCGGGTTATTTAGTTGAGGAGTTTAAAATTCTTAAATTTGATATGTTGTTGACGGAATTCGAAACTGAGTTCTTTAGCTGAGGAGTTTAAAAAGAGAATATTATTTAGTATAAGATCTAACAGTTCTTATTATTTATTAAAGATCTAAAGACCATTATTATTATATTATAGTTTACTAGCTTAAAACCCGTGCGATGCACGGATTGTTATAAATAATAATTATTATTATTATTTATGTTTTAATATTCCATTAATTTGTATTTGCTAAAAAAAATAAGTAGACGTGTTAAACTTTTTTAAATCATTAAAATTATTAAAATAGATTTTAAAATAAATTAATAACTGTTTGTTCGTGATATTTTTGAAAAATGAGGGGTCTTAGTAAGGAAAAATAGAAAAAATAACGTGTTTTAGCTGAAAAGGTAAGTGCCCGTAATTAAAAGTATTTAAATAGGTTTCAAAATAAATAACTAAGGATTTGTCTGGGATATTTTTGAAAATGAGAGATTTTAGTAAGTAAAAATAGAAAGAGTAACATGTTTTAGTTGAAAAAGGTAATTGCCCGTGTTTTTTTTAGAAAAAGAGAAGATTTTGTTAGAAAAAATAGAAAAAGTATTTTAGCAGAAAAGTTAGTTGGTTAAAAAAATGTTATTATTTAATAATAATTTCTTTAGAAAATAAAAAAATAGAAAAAGTAACACGTTTCAGCTAAAAAAAGTGTTCATAATTAAAAGTATTAAAATAGATTTTAAAATAAATAATTAAGTATTTGCCTGTGATATTTTTGGAAAATGAGAGATTTTAGTAAGAAAAAAATAGAAAGAGTAACATGTTTTTGTTAAAAAAGATAATCGTCAGTGTTTTTTTTTTAGAAAAAGAAAGGATTTTGTTAGAAAAAAATAAAAAAAGGTAATTTATTTACCTGAAAAGGTAATTGGTTATAAATAATGTTATTATTTAGTGATAGTTTTAAAAAAAAAATAAGTAAGGGTATTTAAGTAAAATCACTAAGTATTGACTGTCCGTCTGTCCGACTACCAAACTTTTAATGTTTCGTCTTTAATAATATAGCTTAAAACTCGTGCGATGCACAGATTGTTTTTAATAATTAATAAGTTTATTATTTATTATTTATATTTTATTAATTGCATTTATTAAAAAAAATAAGTAGGCGTGTTAATCATTTTTAAATAATTAAAAGTATTAAAATAGATTTTAAAATAAATAAATAACGGTTTGTCCGTGATATTTTGGAAAAAGAGTGGCTTTAGTACGAAAAATATAAGTAACATGTTTTCGTTGAATTTTAAAATATAAAAGTAACGATTTGCCCGTGATATTTTTGAAAAAAAGAGAGGTTTTAGTAAGAAAAATAAAAAATGTGACATGTTTTAGTTGAAAAAAAGGTAATTGTCAATTAAAAGTATTAAAATAGATTTTAAAGTAAATAAGTAAGGATTTGCCCGTGATATATTTGGAAAAAGAGATATTTTAGTAAGGAAAATAGAAAATATAACATGTTTTAGCTGAAAAAGGTAATTGCCCGTGATTTTTCTAGAAAAAGAAGGGAAGGTAATTGCCAATTAAAAGTATTAAAATAGGTTTTAAAATAAATAAGTAAGGATTTGCTCGTGATATATTTGGAAAATGAGGGATTTTAGTAAGGTAAATAGAAAAAGTAACATGTTTTATGTGAAAAGGAAATTGTTTTGGCTAAAAATGGTAATGAGTTAGTTATTAGCAAGTATAAATTTATTATGTTATTTTATTAAATGAAATTGTCTGCGATATTTTTGGAAAATGAGATATTTTAGTTAGGAAAAATAGATTTTAATAATTATTAAAAATAGCTTAAAACCCGTGCGATGCACGGATTGTTGTTAATAATTATTATTTTTATTATTTATGTTTAAATATTTTATTAATTTGCATTTGCTAAAAAAAATAAGTAGATGTGTTAAACTTTTTTAAAAAATAAAAAGTATTAAAATAGATTTTAAAATAAATTAATAACTGTTTACCCGTGATATTTTTGGGAAAAGAGGTGTTTTAGTAAGGAAAAATAGAAAAAGTAACATCTTTTAGGTGAAAAGGTAAGTGCCCGTAATTAAAATTATTTAAAGAGGTTTCAAAATAAATAAGTAAGGATTTGCCCCGGATATTTTTGGAAAATGGGGGGTTTTAGTGAGGAAAAATAGAAATAGTAACATGTTTTAGTTGAAAAAGGTAATTGTCCGAGATATTTTTAGAAAAAGAGAGGATTTTGTTAGAAAAAATAGAAAAGATAATGTATTTTAACTAAAAAAATAGTTGGTTATAAAAATATTATTAAATAACCACGAAAAAGGTGATGCAGAAGTCACTGACAGTTCATTTAATAAAATTATTAACCGAATCTGTGATTTCAAGAAGATTTAAAATAAAACAAAAAAAAAAATTGATCCAGTGACGAGAGAACGAGAGTGAAAAGAAGGCAGGTAAAACAAGTAAATTTAAGTTATTGTAACTGCGATCTTAAGTCACGGTTACAATAATTATTCTATACTCCTGCTTGTTCAAATCACCACGCAAATGACTTCAAGTCACTGTACTGATTGAGGGTTAATTTTGGTATTTTGAAAGTAGGGGACAATAGTTATTTAAAATCACGGGGTTCTGTGACTTAATCTTACGGGTATGATTTGGTCCGTGTTGTTTAGCGCGGAGCTCAATGGGGATATTTTGGTCATTTAATTATTCCGCGAAAAATTATAGCGGACAGTAACTGACTCCGTGAAAAATTATAGATGAGCGGATTGAATTTATTTTTTAATCCTGACCGTCAAAATCTTAATCCAAGGGCAGAAAAACATATTGTTGTGTAACTTGTCCCTGACAATCGATTGTCAAGGGACCAGGACCCTTTGATTATTAGTAGGATTATATTTAAATACTAAAAGATGTATTTTGATAATTTAAACCAATTATAAATGGGTTTTCTATATTGAATACAAAATTTTATATAAAAATTCGTAATTATCTTTTATCTTTATTTTATGGGTAGGTCCAGTTAGTTAATAATTATTAAATCATCATTAAATTAAAGATAATTTCGTTAGTTTCGCGTGAGCTGTAAAATTGTCAAAATCTGATGTCCAAAACTGAAGATAGAGCCCAAATAGTAAAGTGAGTATCTAAATTTTAATAAATATTTTTTATTATTGTAGCATCAATTTAATTTTTTTTTTCAAATCCTTTTAAATTTAGAAATTCTATGTTTCTTTCAATAAATAATTAAAATCAATTTAAGAAAAAATTCAAATCGATCTGGTTTGTGTACAGTCATTTTACGATCAAATTAATAATAGGTGTTAGATCTTAAATAGATTGATGAGAATTGTTAGATCTTATATTAAAAAAGTGTATTTTATTAATAATAGAATTATATTTAAATACTAAAAAGTGTATTTTGATAATTTAAAAAAATTCTATGTAAAAATTCGTAACTATCTTTTCTCTTGAATTTATGGGTAGTTTCAGTTAGATAATAATTTCTCAACCAGATATCAAGATACCAATTCATATCGATTACTATATTGAAAAATTATCAATCTAATGTGTTAGAAATGAATACTACTAGAAACTAGACAGAGGGGGGGTGAATGGATAGTTTGATATATTTTTCGAACTTGAAAACTAAGTAAACAACTGTATGTGATTATGATATGTAATATGCAGAAAGTAAATAACACACACAATCACTTTAATCTACTTTGTATAAGCAAATTAAACACTACAGCTTTCCAGGAAATTCACAATCGAATTTCTGGCTTCTAAACAAGAACAGTTTGAACTTGCTTGCTTACAGAGAAAAGAGCTTAGCAAATAACTATGTGTATCTCTCTTACAGCTTACAGTTGTGTGTGCACGATATATATATTCCCCTATACAAACTAGGCACACACAATATTACACAGCTACCCCTTCTGAAAGTCCAACTTGTCCTGCCATAAGAAGTTCACTGAGTCAGGAAGGACCACCTGCTTTTCGGAGTCTTTCCCGTTTCTGTAGCTGCTTGTCTCTTATCTTTCTCTCCAAGTTTAGCTGTAGATTTGCCATCTGTTCTTTGGACCACCTTGCCAGAACAAATGCTTCAGTATTTGTCTCCTTTGATTCTTGGTTCTGTACCTTAATTTGTCTTGTTATAAACGGCTAAGTGTTGATATCGTGAACTCCACTTTATCCCTGACTTCGCGATCTCCCTTGTGAGGACTACGCGATATAGCCTTTGAAGACTTTGCGACATAGGTCATTTGACGACTATGCGACATAGTTCATTTGACGACTATGCGACATAGTTCATTTGACGACTATGCGACATAGGTCATTTGATGACTATGCGACATAGGTCATTTGATGACTATGCGACATAGGGCTCCTGAGGACTTCACGATCTAGGCTCTTTTGACTTTGCTGTCTTCAACACTTCACGACATGTGTCTTGAGGACTTCTCGACATAGTACAAAATGGACTATGCGATATAGCACTTCACGACATGGATATTGGTGACTTCACGACATAGCTTTCTTTTGACTTTGCTATATAATGCCTTAGATAAATTCCTGCAACTTATTTCTTCATGGCCTTATTCAACTCTATCCTGCTGCATGAACACTTCTGAACTTCTACCAGGATAATTATTCAATGGCCTATATACATTCTAGATGCAAGAACTTTACTAAGCTCATTATAAATCTGAGCATACATGATAAAGCTATTGTTCATGAGAACAAGACAAGTACATTTAGAGACCTATACTCTATCCCAGTGATATAAATCACTAGGTCATGTAGTGTGACAAAGTCACATAGTGTAGGCTTGTTAATAGTGGTATTCAGACATGTCTTGAGCCTAACAATCTCCCCCAAATTGTGAGTAAGATCCTTAGGCACAATTTCATGTCTGATAACAAGCCTAACTTACATAAAAAGGAAATTTAGTAACAGAGAGGACAATTCATGAACCTTGAGATCAGAAATTTGATTACATAGAAAAATTGAAAGCTTACAGATTACTTTTGTTGCTCAACAGCTTCAGCTTCCAATTGCTTCTCTAGCAAATCATCATATATCTTCTTTTTCCTTATTTCTTCTCTTCTCTTCATGTCTATGATGGCTTCTTGAAGTTCTTCTCTTGCAATCAGTTCCTCAATGAGAGGTGAGCCTTCCAAATCATCAATTGCAGCCTTGAGTGCACTTTCTACATAGGAATCAAGAAACTCCATCCTTATTTTGCTTTGACCTCCATGTGAGTTTTTGTACTCCACAATGTAAGGATTTTGCTTGACCCTGCACAGCCCTTTCTGCCTTAGCTCTTTAGCCCTCTCCTCCATCTCAGCCATTTCTTTTTCTCTCTGTATCTTCTTCTCTTCAGTCTCTTTCCTCATGTTTTCTTCATAATCAGCATGCAGCTTCAAGTACCTGGCAATATCTATCTTCCATGTCCTTTCATCCTTTTCTTCAAAATTCAGTAAGGCATTTATCCTTTCAAGCTCATACTTATAGAAATATTGCCAGCTTCCTTGCTTCATTTTCCTTTCTCTTCCATCAGTGTACTTGATATCTAGATGATCCAACTTCACTTTGACTTCAAAGATCCTTTGAGCCCTCAAAAATGCTAGGGCATCTTCATCATAGTCCTCATCTAGTGGAAGCACATTGATGCCAATAACATTTGTGAGTTTTCCAGTCTTCTTTGTTATCCTTATCCTTTTGGGTACACTCTTGATCTTCAAATGCTTCACAAGAGATACCTTTCTTGAACAAGGAGAATTAGTCTTCAGTGCCACATCACTTGGAAGTAGCTTCATTCCTTTCCCCTTCATCCACTGTAACACTCCACTAGCTGTAACTTTGTGGAAGTGTTTTCTTGATATTTCTTTAGTGGCTTCATCTTTTATCTGTGGCAATTCAGGTTCAGAAGTCATGGATAATGATTTTGGAGGATCATTGCTAACAGTACCCACCCTAGACCTAGAGTCTTGTGTTGTGGTTAAAGTACTGCTAGCAATGTCCTTGACTTGCTGAATTCCACTCCTAGTTCTCTTCACTGTCTCCTTTGCCCCCTTTATGTCATCACCAGCATCTTTAGATTTCTTGGAAGATTTGCTTCTGCTGCTGTCACTTGGTCCATCCTTATTACTCCTTGAATGAGATCTCCTCCTGTAGGTTTTCTCCTCATCATCATCCTCCCCATCCTTCTTCATGTTCTTTTCTTTGATAGATTCAGGCAAAACACCATGAATCAGAAAAGATTGTAGAATGTTAATCATCTCTAATTCCTCTGCTGTCCTAGCTCCCCTCTTGGCCCTTAGCATTTGTAGTACCTGATTGATCTTTGCATTATTCCTCTTTGTCAAATCAGAAGGGATCACCAATTGGTCAATACTGCTGTCTTTAGATAGATTTTGGAAAATTATTGTCTTTGGCTTTGAGATAACCTCAGGCAGTCTTTGATCTTGACCTATCTTCAAATCATCAAACAATCTCTTGTTGTTAGCCCCACCTTGTTCTATTAAGTCCATAATTACTGACAGCTCAGTGAATCTCAGTTTCTCTAGAGTTTGAAAAGCAAGATGCCACAAGCAGTTGTCCTTGCACACCATGATTATCTCTCTTAGATGGACATCCTTGATTTTCCTTACTGCTACTGTGAAGTATTTGATGTTTTCCTTGAGCTTCATTCTGTAAGTCCTTGCATCTTCTTGTGCATCTCTGTAAGTGGCTTTCAGAAGCTCCAGGAAGGCCTCATCATGATAGATGTGAGAATTGGCAACTTCCTGTAGCTTGGCCTCTGTGATGATTAAAGCTTTGATGGGTTGAGCCTTGGGAGTAGGTTGAGCAGGTTGGGAAGTGGAGATATCTTTTGGCATTGTGGAGGGATAGAAGGTAGTGGTGACTGTGCTTTTCTGACCTTGTGCATTGATGACATCTACAGAGGGAAGAATAATTGGCTTTATGGTTTCCTCAGTGAGTTTGCCCTTGCCCTTATGCTTTGTGGGTACTCCCCCTCTCTTGTTCAGAATGACCTCCTTTTCTTTCTCCCCCTTAGGCTTGGAATCAGACAAGATGTCTTGAGCTTCCCCAGGGATAGGCAGGTTCATATGTCTCATCATGGATGTCATCATTTGTTGTTGCACCAACAAAATATTAGAGGTTGAAGTGCTTTGGTCATCCAACTTGTCATTCAGCTTTGCCAAAAAGTGAGAGAGCACTTTGTTGTCAGCTCTAAGATCAGCTACCTCCCTTTCCAAGTCATCCACCTTAGAGAACAATTGTTGAGATTTGAAAGAGTTGAGGGATTGGTCTTTGATTTTGGAGAAGTCAAACTTAGAGATGTCAGAAATGGGAACCTCATCAACAAGCTTGTTCCCATACTGATTCTTCCATAGTACTGTTAGCATGGAGTTGGAGTTGATATTGGCCTGCACCACATTGTCTAGCTTGGTGGAGAGCTTCTTCATATTATCAGAAACCATAGCTAGGGTGCAGTCCATCTTGGTAACATTGGAGGCAGTTTTCTGGACTTCTTTTAGAATGCCATCTACCTTGGGAAAGTCTGAAAGAAAACAGTTCCTGAGCTGAGCAGTAGAATGAGCTGTCTCTTCCTGAATGGTGGAGATTTCTGACTGAAGACCTTTCCCAAGAAAATGCATAGCTTTAAGCTGGCTCTTGTAGACATCATTAACTGCATCATAGATTTCAGCAGGAGAGAGACTTTTGGCATTTGACCCCAAGGCTGTGAGATAGTCCTCCCTGAGAAAAGCTAGAGCTTCTTTGAGCTTTACAGTCCTTTTTCCATCCAGCCAAGCATCCACATTTCCAGCTTGCTGGGCTTCATCCACAATTTTGTCCTGATGTGCTTCAACATCCTCCTTATGAGAGAGAAGGATAGCCTCATAATCAGAATTTGGGAGAGTTGCAGTGAGAAGGTGTTGAGCAATTTTAGAGATCTCATCAATCTGTGCCACATGAAGATTTTGCAATTCTTCTTCCGTCAATTGTGGTGGCACAGAGGATGATCCTGAAGGCCTGTCATGTTGCACAGGCTTCAGCCATTCTGCTATTGTGGCCTGAGCCAAGTTAGAGCTGGTGCTAGGCACCTCAGGTGGGGTGATGGAATGAGTTTCCTCCAGTCTTGGAATGACTGTGGAGTCTGATGTTGTCTCCATTGAAATGGGATGAGGGACAACATCATCTCCATGTGCCTGTGAAGGCAGGTCCATGTCCAAATGGAATGGAGAGTTTGGCATAGAGTCTCCAGTAAGAACTGGGGAACCCTCTATGTTTTTGTTGGTGTCATTAGGATATGCCCCAGCATGCATTCCCTGACCAACTAGATGTGGGTCCTGGGTGGTGAGCACAGTGTCATGCACCATGTCACTTGAGTTTGGCTCAATCACAGTGTTGGATTGTGATTGATCAAGTACAGATAAGTCATGTGAATGACCAACCTGTGGAGAAGAAATATTTGATGTAGATTCTGGAAGAGAAGTGTGGTGTAGACTAGATTTTAGCAACTCCCCCTGAGAAATAGGAGGAGTTTCAATTGTGATGTGCTCTCCACTCATGGTGTCAACATCCTTATTTCTCCTAGGATCAAGAGTGAGGTCTTGATCCTGTGCAGACTCAGTACAGATTGTAGTGGGGAGACTACTCTTTTCAATGCCAATAACCTGTTGAGAGGCCATTGACAGTAATAGGTGTACCCCTTTTTCCACATCTGAATCCTGTTGGGAGGATCCAGTGGTAGGTTTGGATTTGGATTTCTTACTTTGTCTGGTGAGAGGTGACTCAGGATTCTCACTTCCTACCCCTACAGATTCATTTATTACTTCAAGGGCTCTCTTCTTTGACTTCTTTTTAGTAACACCAATCTTTTGAGAGATTGATGCACTTGGCTGCCTAATTTCTACAGTGGTGTTTTCAGTGGGGTTGCTGGATGGGATAGGGAGGCTTGGGTTAGACTGTGAAGCTCCTTCAGTCTCAGCCTCCCCTGTCCAGGAAAGAGCATGGTATATGGGCTTATCAAGTGGATAAGACGCGAATGTGTCCTGCATATGCTTGGTCACACTCAAGATCACATCCACTTGATTCCTTGTGTCCAATGAACCAAACAGAATCTTGGACATGGACTTGGAATAAGCCATCTTTGATTTATCAATACCCTCCAAGTCATGGACATTAGCATCAAGATAATTTAAAATAACTTGAAGAAAGCGAGGGTAAAAGATGTCATTACCTCTTCCACGGATTGTCCTCCCTAGCCTTTGAGCCAATTCCTTGAGGATTATTGCTCCAACATTGATTTCCTGATTGTAGGCTAGGGAATAGGCCAGCTTCACAGCAATGTGACTGATATGGTCCCATCCTGTCTTTCTGCAAAGGAACACCTTCTGGAGTGCATCAAATAGAAATGACCACTCCCTTCTTACAAATTTCTTGTTCAGCTTTCCAGTATCAATCTCATCTGCATACCGAATGAGAGTCATGAAGTCTACAATTTGAGCATCTGTAGCTTCTTGGTCATGACCCTCCACCTTGAACCCTAAAGCTTCATTTATCTCCTTCTCCCCAAACTGGAAGTGTTTGCCTCCAATTGAACAAGCTATCTCCTGGAACGAAGTTCCATCTTCCCTGGCCATAGTAGAAACCAGCGCCGTTCGCCAAAATCCTTCCAATACATCAACATACAACGTGGGGTTCAAGGTTAGGGCTTGGCTGAGGTAGGAATCATTCAGGAACCGTACAAAACACTTGTACCTGGGTTTAGCCTCAGCCTCAGAGGGAATGGTGAGAAGATTTGTTTCTTTGGGAATGGTTAAAGGAATAGGGGTTGATACTGTTTGAGATTTGGGTGCCATTTCAAGAGAGAAAGTAAGAAAGTGAGTAGAGAGTTTTTGCTTAGGTTAGAAAGTTTGAGAGCAATAGACAAGATGAAAAGTTGCAAACGGTTAGAAAAAGGTATTTATATGATAGAGACACTGCGATATGGAGTTATGAATGTGTACAGTCTATATGTATGTCGCGAAGTCAAAAATGGCCTGTACCGCAAAGTCTTGTAAAGTATATCGCATAGTCTCAACAATGAACTATGTCGCAAAGTCTTCAAAATGAAAGGATCGGGGAGACTTTGCGATATAGTAGAAATACCCTGTCTAAAGCTCTCTTTTTGGAATTTTAAGCAATTTGTCAGACTTTTATCAAATTTTGAAATAAAATTAATTTAAATCAAAATTCTGTTAACTATGGAGACTTGTCGATATAGTTATTCTAAGTCGCGAAGTCATAAAATTAACTATGTCGCAAACTCATGAAATGAACTATGTCGCGAAGTCTCACAATCTCAACAGTTTGCGATATAAGTCTGTTTAATTTGAACTATGTCGTGAACTCTGAAAATCATCTATATCGAGATGTCTTAAAAGCTCACAACTCCACTAACAAATATGATTTTGAAAAATATGCAGTAAAATACTGAAATATTTATAAATCATATCTCAGCTAATTTTCACTCCAAACAAATAGATCATTTAAATACAGTGAAAATTTACTGCTGCAACAATTAACCAGCATATTTACTTAGAACAACTGAAGGAAGGATTGAGCATTCCAATTTCACTCACAAGTCTGTTAAAGACTGCTTCATTCAGAGGTTTGGTAAATATGTCAGCTAGTTGTTTCTCAGTTGGAACATAAGAGACATCTATGGTACCATTTGCAGCATGTTCCCTAATGAAATGGTACCTGATCTCAATGTGCTTTGTAGTAGAATGATTAACAGGATTGGCAACTATGGATATTGCACTAGTATTATCACACATCAGAGGAATATGTTCCAATACTAGTCCATAATCCATAAGTTGATTTCTAATCCAAAGCAATTGAGCACAGCAACTTCCAGCAGCAATGTATTCAGCTTCAGCTGTGGATGTTGCTGTGGACTGTTGTTTCTTACTAAACCAGGACACTAACCTTTGACCTAGGAATTGACAGCTTCCAGAGGTGCTCTTCCTGTCAATCCTGCATCCAGCATAATCAGAATCTGTGTAACCAACCAGGTTGAACCCAGTGCCCTTTGGATACCATAGCCCAAGATTAGGAGTCCCCTTCAGATATTTGAAAATTCTTTTGATGGCCATCATGTGAGATTCCTTGGGATCAGACTGGAACCTTGCACAAAGGCATGTGGCAAACATGATGTCTGGCCTGCTAGCTGTGAGATAGAGTAGGGATCCAACCATTCCTCTATAGACCTTGATATCAACTCTCTTGCCTTTCTTGTCTTCATCCAGCTTGATTGCAGTAGACATAGGAGTTTTAGCTGGGGATGACTCTTCTAAACCATATTTCTTTAAAAGATCCTTGACATACTTAGATTGGTTTATAAAGATGCCATCCTCCCTTTGATGTACTTGCAGGCCTAGGAAGTAGGTTAACTCTCCCATCATACTCATCTCATATTTACTTTGCATCAACTTAGAGAACCTTTCACAGAGTTTTTCATTTGAGGAGCCAAAGATGATATCATCCACATAGATTTGAACTAGAATGATATCATTTCCATGCTTCTTGAAGAATAGGGTTTTGTCAATTGTACCCCTGGTAAATTGATGCTCAAGAAGGAATTGAGATAGAGTTTCATACCAGGCTCTTGGTGCCTGTTTGAGTCCATAGAGTGCCTTGAGCAGTCTATACACAAAGTTTGGGAAGTCTTCATTTTCAAAGCCAGGTGGTTGAGACACATAAACTTCTTCAGCAAGATCACCATTGAGAAATGCACTTTTCACATCCATTTGATACACCTTAAAATCTGAGTGAGCTGCAAAAGCCAGAAAGATTCTGATGGCTTCTAGTCTAGCTACAGGTGCAAATGTCTCATCATAGTCAATACCTTCTTGCTGACAATATCCTTTAGCAACCAGCCTTGCTTTGTTCCTAATAACCACTCCTTCTTCATCCATCTTGTTCCTGAACACCCATTTGGTGTTAATAACATTCTTTCCTTTTGGAGGTGGCACTAGTTCCCATACTTTGTTTTTCTCAAATTGATTCAACTCTTCTTGCATGGCAACAATCCAATCAGAATTCTTCAAAGCTTCTTCAATTAATTTAGGTTCCTCTTGTGACAGAAAGCAGCTATACAGACAAGTGTTTAATGTTGCCCTTCTTGTTCTAACTCCCTCACTAGGATCTCCAATGATTTGATCCCTAGTGTGAGCTCTGTCCCATTTCCTTGTGTGCCCCTGTTCATTTCCTTGATCTGTTCCAATCTCATTTTGGTTGACAGTTGCATTCTCTTCTTCTCCCCCTGTGTTTGTGAATCCTTGCACAGGTGTTTGAAGAAGATTGTCAACTTCAAGAATTTCATTTTCTAGAACAGTTTGAACAGGGGATTCATCTTCACTTTCAGAATCCTCAAGATAACCTTGATTCTCAAATCTCAATAGCACACTGTCTTGATCACTTGTTTTCAGTCCTGGAGTTTTCTTGTCATCAAAGGTAACATCCATGCTTTCCATGACTTTGTGTTGCTCAGGTACAAACACTCTGTATGCTGTCCTTTCCAGAGAGTATCCAATGAAGATACCTTCAAATGCTTTAGCATCAAATTTTCCAACATGCTCAGAGGTATCTTTCATCACAAAGCACTTGCTTCCAAACACATGCAGGTGCTTGAAGGATGCTCTTTTTCCAGTCATTAATGAGTAAGGAGTTTTGCCAGACTTCTTATTGATCAATGTTCTATTCTGCACATAGCATGCTGTATTAACAGCATCAGCCCAAAAGCTAGTAGGTAGCTTTGCATCCAACAGCATTGTCCTTGCAGCTTCAATGAGAGTTCTATTCTTTCTCTCAACTACTCCATTTTGTTGAGGTGTCCTAGGAGCTGAGAATTGTTGAGAAATTCCTTTATCTTTGCAAAACTCATACAATGTTGAATTTCTGAACTCAGTCCCATTATCACTTCTCAAAGCAACTACAGAGGAACCAGTGCTTTGTGCTTCTCTATCAACTCTCTTGATATGCTCTATTATGACTTGAGGTGCTTCATCCTTGGAGAATAGGAATTCCACCCAAGTATATCTTGAATAATCATCAACCATCACTAAAGCATATTTCTTTTTGGAAAGGGACATTACATTCACAGGGCCAAATAGGTCCATGTGAATTAGTTGCAGAGGTTTTGAGTTTGTATTGAGCAACTTGTTCTTGTGACTTGATCTTTTAATCTTCCCTTTCTGACAAGCTTCACATGCTCCATCTTGCACAAACTCTAAGGCAGGCAAATCCCTTATGAGTTCTCTCTTGGTTAGAGAGTTCATTGCCTGAACATTCAAGTGAGACAGTTTCTTGTGCCACAGCCAGAATTCCTCATTTGTGGCTTTTGTGTAGAAACAACAAATTTCTCCCTTATTTGCAGCCTGGAGATTAGCTACAAACAAGCTTCCTTTCTTCACACCAGTTAGAACAACTTCACCACTTTCTCTTTTTGAGATTGAACAAAGGTCTTCATCAAATTCCACTTTGAAGCCCCTGTTGGTGAATTGTCCAATACTCAAGAGATTATGCTTCAGTCCTTCAACAAATGCTACATCTTCAATAATGACATTCCCAGACTTGACACTGCCATATCCCATTGTATAACCAATGTTGTCATTTCCAAAGGTTACTGATGGGCCAGCCTTTTCTTCAAAATGTGATAGCAGGGCTATATCACCAGTCATGTGACTTGAGCAACCACTGTCCAAGATCCATATGACTCTTTTATTCCTGTTGCCCTGCATTCACAAAGTGACTAAGTTGTTTTTGGTACCCACACTTGGTAGGGTCCAGTTGAATTAGAAGCATACTTGTTAACACTTCTTTTGTCATGAGTTGCAATCCTCACAGTAGGGGATTCTGTTCTGTGAGTGTGTACATGTGTGTGTGATTCACAGGATTGTGCAGAGTCAAGTTTATGCTTAAGAGATAAACAATTAGCAATCACAGTCACATAGCATGTCATGCAATTTGGCTTTCCACAGAATGAATCATGACTAGAAAGTATGCTAGCAGAATGGTTACTTAGATTATCAATTTCAGCTATCTCAGGCTTGTTACACTTATGAGTCAAATGATTGACAGATTGACATTTTTGACATTGTTTCCTGGGAGCATTTGGCACATAAGTATAGTTGTTTCCCTTGTTGACACCTACCTTACCATTTCTGTTTTGTTTCTTTTTCTTAACAACTTCTTTCTTGACTACAGGACTCTTGACAAGGTTGTCTTTGGTCTCTTTCTGACTGACAGATTCAGGAAGAGAGGAGGTGTTTTTAGCAGCCTCATCTTCTTCAAGAAGTTGTTGTTTAATGACCAAGAGTTCTTCATTAAACTCAACAACACTCTTTTTGAAGATGGGCTTTTCAACACTTGACAGAGTTGATGGGGTATTTTTGTTTACAAAAGATTCTTTTCCTTTGCCTTTTGCCTTCTTCCTTCCTTTGTCATTCTCATAGTCAAAACCAATTCCAACCTTGCAGTCTTCAGTGTGTTCCTTGTGATAGGTTTGAATAAGTTCAGATGAGTTTCTGTAGCTTCTCAGTTTTAATTCAGTTTCAGCAATTTGTTCTCTAAGAGCTTTCTCTATTTGTTCAGCACAAATTACTTTATTTTTGAGATACTCAACTTCCCTATTCAAACCATCAAGGCTCACAACCATTAACTCAAGTTTCTCATTCTTTTCTGTAAGCTCCAAGTTTTTAGCAGTTAGCCTATCAATTTCTTCATTAGCAACTAACATGCTAGTATGAATGTTAAACATTTCAGTACTCATGTCTTCAACAGTTTGCTTATATTGAGAGGGAGTCATTTCAAGAGAAGTAAGAATAGGTACCTGATTTGAGGAATCACCTTCATCAGAAAATGCCATCAAGGCATAGTTTGAGTACTCTGGTTCTTCTTCCTCATCAGAGTCATCCCAGCACTTTCCCTCAGCAATGAAAGCCTTACCCTGTTGTTTCTTGAGTAGAGCCTCATACTTTGCCTCAAGCTCTAAGTATGCTTTATCCTTCTTGATCTGTTTGGGCTTCTTGCATTCTGTTGCAAAGTGCCCAAGTTCATTGCAGTTATAGCATCTTATTTTGGACCTATCCACACTCCCAGATTTGTATCCTCCTTTTGCTGCACCAGCAATCCCTTTTCCCTTGTTGAAGGAGTTTGAGCTTCCTGAACCACCAGCATTCCCACCATTGAACCTGGGCTTGAATGGCTGCTTCCTCTTGAACCTAATGTTAGGATATCTCCTAGCCATGTAAGCAAAAGATTTATTTTCCATCTTTTCCAGCTCATCTATGCTGTAGAACTCATCCTCCTCAGGCAAATCATAAACAACTTGATTTTCTTCACCAGTATCATCATTATCTTCTAGTTCCTCAATCTTGACTTGACTGACTTTCAGAGACTCCATTCTTTGACCTAGATTGTCAGCAATGAGGGCACAAGAGGTATTTGCCATTAATCCTTGTTTTGCTTGAATGGATCTCTTCTGAAACAGCTCTAGCTCATATGTCTTTAACACACCATACAAGACATCAAAACCAATCTTTGTTAGATCTCTTTCTTTGAGGGAAGAGATTCTTGGTTCTAAATGGTCTGGCAGAGTCAGTAAGAATTTCATGTTAAGCTCTTCTGTCTCATAGTGCTTGTCATAGAGTTTGAGCTCATTTATCAGCTTGTTGAATCTCTCAAACACTTCTGTGATTCCCTCTTTTGGCTGTGCCATGAAGGCTTCATATTGTGAGACAAGAATCTGTTTCTTGTTCTTTCTTACTTCAGTAGTTCCTTCACAGAGCACTTCTATGAGATCCCACATCTTCTTTGCACTACTGCAGTGAGCAACAGTGCCATACATGTTGAAATCCATAGATTCACAGATGATAAGTTGGAGATGTCCATCCAGTGCTACTTTCTCCTTTTCAGGATCAGTGTATTTTGAGGGATCTTTAGGAACATGCCTTGCTGGTATTATCTCAGTGCCTACTGTAGTTTCACCAATCTCAATCAATGGAACAAAGGGACCATGCTTTAGAATATCTAAGTACATGGGGTTGGAAGCTTTGATGAAAAGCAACATCTTCTTCTTCCATAAACTGTAGTGCTCCTTGTTAAAGGGAGGAATCTTGATACTGCTTAGTTTCTGTGAGCTCATTCTTGATCTTTTACTGTTTGTATGTTAACAGCCCGCTCTGATACCACTTGTTAGAAATGAATACTACTAGAAACTAGACAGAGGGGGGGTGAATGGATAGTTTGATATATTTTTCGAACTTGAAAACTAAGTAAACAACTGTATGTGATTATGATATGTAATATGCAGAAAGTAAATAACACACACAATCACTTTAATCTACTTTGTATAAGCAAATTAAACACTACAGCTTTCCAGGAAATTCACAATCGAATTTCTGGCTTCTAAACAAGAACAGTTTGAACTTGCTTGCTTACAGAGAAAAGAGCTTAGCAAATAACTATGTGTATCTCTCTTACAGCTTACAGTTGTGTGTGCACGATATATATATTCCCCTATACAAACTAGGCACACACAATATTACACAGCTACCCCTTCTGAAAGTCCAACTTGTCCTGCCATAAGAAGTTCACTGAGTCAGGAAGGACCACCTGCTTTTCGGAGTCTTTCCCGTTTCTGTAGCTGCTTGTCTCTTATCTTTCTCTCCAAGTTTAGCTGTAGATTTGCCATCTGTTCTTTGGACCACCTTGCCAGAACAAATGCTTCAGTATTTGTCTCCTTTGATTCTTGGTTCTGTACCTTAATTTGTCTTGTTATAAACGGCTAAGTGTTGATATCGTGAACTCCACTTTATCCCTGACTTCGCGATCTCCCTTGTGAGGACTACGCGATATAGCCTTTGAAGACTTTGCGACATAGGTCATTTGACGACTATGCGACATAGTTCATTTGACGACTATGCGACATAGTTCATTTGACGACTATGCGACATAGGTCATTTGATGACTATGCGACATAGGTCATTTGATGACTATGCGACATAGGGCTCCTGAGGACTTCACGATCTAGGCTCTTTTGACTTTGCTGTCTTCAACACTTCACGACATGTGTCTTGAGGACTTCTCGACATAGTACAAAATGGACTATGCGATATAGCACTTCACGACATGGATATTGGTGACTTCACGACATAGCTTTCTTTTGACTTTGCTATATAATGCCTTAGATAAATTCCTGCAACTTATTTCTTCATGGCCTTATTCAACTCTATCCTGCTGCATGAACACTTCTGAACTTCTACCAGGATAATTATTCAATGGCCTATATACATTCTAGATGCAAGAACTTTACTAAGCTCATTATAAATCTGAGCATACATGATAAAGCTATTGTTCATGAGAACAAGACAAGTACATTTAGAGACCTATACTCTATCCCAGTGATATAAATCACTAGGTCATGTAGTGTGACAAAGTCACATAGTGTAGGCTTGTTAATAGTGGTATTCAGACATGTCTTGAGCCTAACATAATGCTCATGTATAATTTATGGGTAGTTTCAGTTAGATAATAATTGCTCAACCAAATATCAAGATACCAATTCATATTGATTACTATATTGAAAAATTATCAATCTAATGCTCGTGTATACCATGCTAATAATGATACACATGGACCCTACGTTATGAGACATAGGAAAAGTCATGTACATGAAAGAATTTATAACACTTTTTTTTATTAGTATTAGACATAACACTTTTTTCTGAAAGAACATAATAATTTGATTCATCCAAATTATAATTATATTATTTTACATATAACAAACGTAAAAGGATAATATCAAAATATTATCAAAAAATTGAGGGTTTCAAATTCATTAACAATAATTTTGAATATAATACTTATATTAAATTGTGTATTTGATTAAAATTAAGATTTTATTTAAACACTAAGAAGTGTATTTTGATAATTTAAGCCAATTATAAATTGGTTTTCTATATTGAATAGAAATTTTTATGTAAAAATTCGTAACTATCTTTCTCTTCATTAAAGATTAATTTGATAGATCTTAAAATAGATAGACGAAAGTCGTTATATGTAATATTAAAAAGTGTATTTAGTTGTTAGTAGAACTATAGTTAAATACTAAAAACAGTAAATAAATTTTCTAAGTTTAAGAAGAATTCTTAATGTAAAAATTTGTCACTTTCTTTTCTTTTCTTTTCAGTTTCAGAGTAGTTTTAATTGAAAAGTAATTGTTAAACCGTCACTAAATTAAAGATTATTTTGTGAGTATCGCGTCTGCTTAAAACGTTCAAATATGATTTTTAGAATTCAAGATACAACACAAATAGTTAATTGAGCGTCTAAAACCCAATAAATAAAGTCTAAAAGTTGATAACATAAAAATATGAAAAAGACAAATTAATATAATTATTATAAATATTAAAAAAAGAGTCGGGTGTTGCACGGTTATAAACTAGTATTTTGAGTAGAATAATGCTAGAGGTACCGAATTGGGTACCGAAACCTGGTACCGAATGCCATGTGTTATATTCTGATTGGCTAATAATAATGGACCCCCTGCATTCACATTAATTTCACCAATAAAATTATTCTAAATTATCACGTCATCAATGCCACATCATTCGATACTAGATTTCGATACCCAATTCAGTACCTTTGGCATTACTCTTTTGAGTAAGGCTTACAATAGTAGGGAGGATTGTAGGGGGGGAAAAACGGAGGCTTACAATAGTAGGGGGGATTCGAAGGAAAAAATTAAAAAAAAAAAAAAAAAAACAATGACAGCTGTGGGATTTGAACCCACGCCCTTCCGGACCAGAGCCTAAATCTGGCGCCTTAGACCACTCGGCCAAACTGTCCAATGTGCAATAATATTTAAAAACACATATTTGAGCTATGAAAAGAAAAGAAACAAAAAAGGTGCGACACTCGCACTCCTATCATGAACATAACAACCTATGCCAAGTTTTTAATATACACTTTTCTTAGATATTTGTTAAAAATATACTCTCTCCGTCCCGGTGAATTCTATACACTGGGACCGGGCACGTAGACTAAGAAAAAATATAAAAAATGAGTAAAATTAGATGAAAAGTGAGTAAAGTGATGGGACCTATCAATTTTTAATAATAGATTTGAGATAGTGGAGAAATTAGTGGATGTAATAGTAATCTATATTGTTATAGAATAGAGATAGTGGAGAAAGTAATGGGTGCAATAGTGTTTTATATTATTAAAAGTTATTATATTTGGAATATATAGAAATGAATGAGACGTCCCAAAATGAAAAGTGTATAAAAATGAATAGGACGGAGGGAGTATATTTTTTGTCCCAAGTCCCAACAAGCAACACAAAAAGGTGGTAAGTAGTTACAAATATATGATACTGTACAAATTAAGAACACATTAATGTTAACCTGACAGATTAATTTTACCTACTTTTAGGTCAAGTTTATTAGACCGGCTATATAAACAATTCTTCACCAACCAAAAAATAATAGAGTATCAATTCTCCTAAGGTAATAAAGATTTAATATTAAAAATCTCTGCAAAAATTACATCCGATGGCAAACTTTGTTTCTTTTCTTCCAACTGTCTGCACTCTTCTGCTTTTGTGCTTCAGTTCAGGTACAAATCAGAAACTTTATTTTCGATACATTTCACTAGTCGAGGAAATTTATCATCACTGATCATACTGACGCCAGATGACATACTGACAGCAAACTTTAAATATGCCTGTGGGATTGTTGATTGCAGCAGCACTAAGGAAGGTGGCCCTTGCTTTTTACCTCCAACTATGGTTAATCATGCATCAGTAGCCATGAATCTATATTACCAAAGTCAGGGGAGACATACTTGGAATTGTGACTTCAACGGTACTGGTGTTGTAGCAGTCACTGATCCAAGTAAGTAACCTGCTAAATTTCTATATTTAGAGAAATTCAGAACAACGGAACATAAATCGAGCATTAGATAATTTTAACACTAGAGTAGGCTCTCCCCAGAAGTATCACTTTACGACTAGTTTGTCACCAGAAGTACCCATTTACAGTTACGTTGTCGCGCATTTAGTTCATATACCTAGATATTTTCTAACCAAATTATTCATATTTTTTTTTTTGAGAACTTGGTTTCTCTTGCAAATGCTTGACGCTGTTATCAGATTCTTCTATCATTATTGTATCTTATGTTACATTTAGCCGGCCATCTATTGTTTTGGTTTTGGGAGTTTTAAATTGAAACCACTGTCTGTTTCTATAAACTTGACAAGTGTTTTTCCAACTGTTTCTGTACCTTGCAGGTTCTGGTGCCTGTAAATACCCGTTCAAGCAGACTGTCTGAAGATCTGCTTGTTTCGGTTTTAGAATCTCTATAATTTATGCTTAATGTTATTGAGAACAATAATAATTATAGTTAGCAAGGAAGTTAGGATTGCTCTTCAAGTGTATTGATGTGTTCTGCAATTCACAATCATATATCAGAAATGATTCATCTCGAATGTCAGAGCAAGAAAGTAGTGCAACATATCGAATGCTATGGTATCATTCTATTTAGCAAAAGAAGAGTTTGCTACATTGTTATAGTCACCTAATGAAAGATAGCAAGGTATGCACGCAAGTGAGGGTCGCATATCAGACTTGTTATCGCTAATCAGCTCTAAAAATGACTAAGAAAATAGGGAAGTAATGCATCGGGGCCGGAATCTGCACTTAGCAAGCAGATATATCTGTAATCGAAGTCACCTAACAGGCTAAAATCTACAACATGCATATATCCAATGGGCAAACTATGTAAGAAGTTATAGACTAGAGTTGCATATACACAAAGATGTGAGGAACTAATAGAACGCAACAAAACACACATTTGAGCACCAGTGACAAGCTCACAAATGAGACAAGTTGCAGCCCAGCAGCTAGAAAACAATATCTGACTCGATCAGGAACTATTAATTAATGACACTCTAAAATCAATGGAAACACAACACTACTATTTAGTCATTACAATAACAACAAAAGGAAACATAAGGCCACAATTATGACAATACTACCAATCCAAAGGTAGGAAAATAAAGTTCTTATAATATTACTGCATTCTATAATATGCCAATAAAAGATTCAAAGAGAGATTAAAATATAGATTAAAGCTTAAAAAATAATACATCAACTGTAGTCTGTATAATGATACCAATATGAAAAATCCAAATGCAGAAAGTTCAAGAATCAAATATAGGTTACAATTACAGTTTCAGACTAGGCCAATAGAAAATTCGAAGAGAGACAGAAATGTAGCCACATGTAATTCGCTGTTGTAGCAGAAAAGTAGAACAACTTGCAATCAGTAAATATCTAGATCCACCACAACAGTATGCATGGCAACATATACCCTCACCATCTTGACCCAATCACAGGGAGACGGACCAATAGATCTTTTGGAAATTTATTATACAGTAAGCAGTACAGGGTCTTAATTAGGTCTTTATGTTCCCAGCACCATGTGTCTCAACTTCTACTTTAAGAGACTTGAGGTACCTCACAGCTTCGTCAAGGACAGCAACAGTATTCATTTGGTTTCCCCCAGGGACAATTCTTTTTAATGCCTTAACCATCTTCTTCACTTTCTGCCGCTTTCTGCCACTGCAGTTGCTGTCATTTCCATATGGCTCCTGTGAAAAAGTAGGTGACCTGCTCTTTCTGGATCTTGAACCACCATGTGAGGAACAAGAATCAAATAAATCACTTGGATAATTTCCACAAGTCCGTGCAGTGCTAACTACCTCATCATCACATTCTTCCTCCTCTTCCTCGTCATAGTTCAACAATGCATCAATATCATCAGAATCTTCTTTCAGTGGAGAAGCTTCTCTCCCATAAATATTTGTATGCACTTTACCACTATCTTCTTCAATGGAAGGAAAACAGAAATTTAGGCCAGGATAACACAATTTGCTGTGAATTGTTGGGTGAAACATGATATGGCTCCCGTTATTAGTCTGATCACATATAATGAAATTTCTTGGGCATGCTTCAGAAGGATGAAACTTCACACCATGCAAAGGCATCGAGTGATTTTGAGTTGGGGAAAACGTTCCACCAAAGAAGGGTGCGACAGGAGCACTAAGGATGAAACCACGACCCAATTGGTCTGTGTGGTAGGCTTCTGGCTTTTGGGGGGTAAACTGATGTTCCCTGTGCATTACTACTTCAACTGACTTGACGTTTTACTAAAATATAATTTGTGGCTTTAAAAGGAAAATATTAGAATTTAACCGGTTGGAAGTTCCTAAGACTACAAAAGATTACAATAGCACACACAAGCTTTCCATTATAATACAAGTGACCTGTCCAACCCAACCTAGGCTTAACCAATCAACAACTCACGACTTATTGAAACAAAGGTATAGCACTATCCTACGTCACAGGTTTTAGCAATTGACGGAAATATTCAGCCTGTCAACAAAAAGAGAACCAAAAGATTAGCAGTGGTAGGTATATAATCAACCAACTCTATCACTGCAGCAAAAATTAATAACTAGATAATCAACCAACTTTATGAGATATAACACACATACACAGAGAAAAATCAAGACACGCAACAGTAAGGCTACATCACCAATTCCAAGTTTACCAGGACTAGGTTCCCCATAAAAGAAGACCTTGGTGTACTGTTAATCTTCGATTTAACAGTTATCATCTTTCACTGTTACAACTGAGAAGTCTACAGAATCCACAAAGAAATTACAAATTGTGCAATTTCATTAGTTAAATTTTAAAGTAATCAATCTTCTATTGTATTGATTACATAGAAATACAAATTAGAAATACCACAAAAATGAAATCCTGTTACTAATGTACAAAGTCCCAAACTTTGTCATTTATGCCAATATCACAAATTCAAAAAAAAAATGAATGAATGAAAGATTTGCATCAGTTATTATTGTTTATATCAAGGCAATATAAGTTGGGAACACTATTAAAAGAGACAAGTGAGTGGCTCTCAGCTCTTCAAACAAGACTCCATAAAACAATACATAGAGCAATTAGAAATAGTCACTAGAGACTCGATCCAGAATAAAATACTAACTTTATCAGGGCATTGGTTTCCTATCCACAAATTATCAAGGAAAAAAAGTCCAGTAGTTGTATCATTAAACTTATTAGTCACTACTCCATCCTCCACTACCTTTGTTGAGAATTTAATAAAAAAAACAAAAAAGACCAGAAGAACATATTCTTCCTTTTTTCTTTGATAAATTACAAGAATAGATTCTTGTATTATATACCTTATAGTAAAACTTAATCATTTGTGTCATATCACAACAAAAAAAAAATCAGATTTACGATTTCCATCAGCAATTATTCTAACAGCAAAGCATAACACATTTGAAGCACTATCAGAAGAGACAAGTGTATGGCTCTCAACTCTTCACATGAGGATCTACCAAAAATAATCATAAGCATTTTAAGATACTTAATAGAGATACAGGCAAAAATGATCAACTAAAAATCAGATTTAGTAGCTATATCAAACGAAGACCACAAGAATAGATTCTTAAATTAATATATTTAGGAACCAAATCTTGATTATTTGTACTACATAACTACTGAAAAAAACAAAAACAAAAAGATTTCCAAAAGTTACTACTGTAATAGCAAGGCAAAATATGTTTGGATCCCCATGAGAAGAGAGGGAAGTGAGTACCTCTAAGCTCTCCATGTGAGGCTCCGCCAAACAAAAATAGGCTCCACAAAACAAACATATAGTAGTAGAGATAATAATCAAAATAGACTATATTCAGAATCATAATTAATTGATCACAAAACAAAACCAAAAATCACAAGAATGTACTATTGTGTTTATATATTGACACCTAAAAACTCTATCATTTGTGCCATATTACAACTAAAAGAACATACAGATAAACGATTTCATCAGTTATTATTGCAATATCAAACAATAACTAGATCAATCAAAAAAAGTATGTAAATATTTCAGCATAATATTTAAACGCGTGATGGCCAAAAATACCACTTTTCTTAAATTGGTTGACCAAAATACCAATTTTGAAAATATTGGCCAAAAATACCAGAGTAACACGCATTTGGGGTGTGAGTAGGCATTTTAAAAATGGATATCACATTTTAAAAAAAAATCTAAAAAATTGAAAAGGGTGACACGCATTTCAGGAATGTGTATCACCTTCTGGTCTAGGGTGATGCACATTCTCAAGATAAGTAACAACCTTACACTTTTTTATTTTTAAAAAAAAAATTAGATTTCTTTTCTTTTTTTAACATAATACCCGTTTTTCAAATGCAAATTAGAGACGCCCAGTTTAATGTGCATTAGAGTGGTATTTTTTGTCTAAATTTTTAAAATGAGTATTCTTGTCCCCTTTATCTAAAAAATGAGGTATTTTTGTCACTTTTTCTATTTAAACTTCTTCAGAGATTTCAGTTCCTCTTCCCAAACTCATTTAGGGGTACTATCCAATTTGTGGTCACTACTCAATTCTTCTATTTAGTGTATTGATATTTAATCTAAATTAGAGGGGGAAAAAAAACTTATCTTGAACTTATATACCGAGTCCTAGGCACATCTCCAAGGGAGATCCATTTCTGGCTTTCCACACTCACAGTTAGCCATTTTGACCATCAATCGCATGTTATATTAAGTTTTACACATAGAAAATGAACATGCCACTCTCAAATATGGCAATCCGCTATTCATTTTCATTATACAAAATGTATTGCTACGAAGATAATTTTTCAACAAGGAATGAATATAATGTACTCCCTCTGTCCCAAGCATTTCCTTACACTTTCCTTTTTTGGATGTCCCTATCAATTTTTTACATTTCTAAAATTTCCCAAAAGTAGTAAACTTTACAATATAAAAATTAACTACTTCCACTACTATCCTCCACTATACTCACTTTATAATTAATGGGTGGGACGGAGGGAGTAACACGATAAAGAGTTTATTTAGTGAAAAACATAGAATTTGTTGTTGGAGAGTAAACACTAATTGATGGGTTGTATTTTCTAAATATAGGAATTATGGTGATGCATAGTCCCCTTGAACATGCTCTAGGACTTGATCTATCATTTTACGATACCATAACTAACATAAAATGGAATGAGAATCTACACCAAATTATATTGCAATAGCAAGACAACCTATGTGTTACAATGAGCAGGTAGCACTTTGCTATTCTGACAAAGCTTCACAATAAAGGATAAGTAAACTAGTACATATTATTATGGGGCTTTCGACCCCCCTCTAGAAGTCACATAAGAAATGCAACAAAATCAGCAACAGAAATATCATCAGATCTTGTTAATCAGCAAGTACTTAAAAAATTATTTTATATGTTAATGAAACAACTAACATAAGGAACGAACTTAAATAATTTTATCATCAATCCTTGTAGTTTCAAACCAGCACTAACTTAGACGACGTCAAAAGAGACGAGCGTTCAGAATAAATAAGATTCAAAATTACTAATAAATATAAAGTTAACCATCTAACTAAAAATTTTATATCCGAAAACATGCAAATTTGTATTGCCTGTATATTTCTTCTACAACTCTCAAAGAGGAAATGCAGTTCAAAAGGTGTAACATAACAATTATCAACCATCAGAGCACTCTTTTATATTAAAATAAATAAGAACCTGGTTGGATTTTTATCGTGATTACTTTAAGAGTCATGCTGGTAAAAATGTGCCAAAAAATTATATATATTATGAGATAATTCGTCCTATTCCAAAACAGTTACCTTATGAGATAGATAATTAGAAAAACAATTAACCTTCGACGGAATATTGTTGCAAACCTTGTGAGCTTTTTGGGAGACACATATCCTTTTCACATTTCACAATTATGGAATACAATTCTAAAAGCATCATAGAATTAAACAAGATGCAAATATTTTCGCTAATATGGCATTAACTTGAACACAACTAATTATGTAGTACAGAATTTTCTCGTAACACAAATTAATGTTAGATAAGAACATAAAATTCGTTACCTGACAAATTTGCATGCGTTGATAGTAAGCAACAACCCCAACACTCATTTTAATTTTCCCAACTTCTTTCACTGCTTTGTATCTCCTCAAAGTGATCCCAATGTACATTATCAATCTCCCCCAACCAAAATTTATAGGAGTATCTCCAATCGTATGCTGATTTAACTCCAAAAACAATATAACCTACAGTAAAAGCGAACACGACACCACTATAATTTGGTGAGATCAAAAGAAATATGGTACAATCAAAAAGAGAATGAAAGAGACGTATCTCACCTAGATAATCAATTACAGTATAACACGAAAGAACACCACCAAACGAACACAAGATATCCAAGGCATGTTGAATCCTCCACCAGTGCAAATTATCAGTTGTATAAACCCGATCCAACTTCTGAAATACCCGCAAAAATAATTCATTAACAAATGTAACAAGAACATCCAAATTATACTTAAAAGAACATAACAACAACCAGTACAAATCTTAACATAAAGATATTAACAAGAATTCAAATCAACTAATTATAAACAAAAATGTTCCCATTTCACCAACTACTTTCACTATATAAACTAAATCAACAATAGTCAATTATTAACACAAATAGTAAAGATCCTGGATAAGCTAGATAACCAACATAAACACACAAAGAAAATGTATATAAACATAGATTTAAACATAATATGACAAAAATACCAAAAGGGCATCAGCAAAAATCTAAAAATCATTAAAAAGTACTAAAACAAGAAAAATCAAACCAAAACTGTGGATAATTGTTACTCAAATTAAGGGTTTGTGAGCAAGATCAAAACTTTAACCTACAAGATTCAAACTTTAGTGAAAATATTGGGCATGAGCAAAAAACTAAAAAATCATAAACTAAGTAGTAAAACAAGACAAATCAAAGCAAAAATGTGGATAAAAATTTACCAAATTGAAGGGCTTGTTAGAAAGATCAAAACTTTATGGTCCAAGATTGAAAATTCAGATAAAATATTAAAAGGGCATGAGAAAAATCTAAAAAAAAATCATAAACAAAGTAGTAAAACAAGAAAATTCAAAGCAAAAATGTGGATAAAAATTTACCAAAATGAAGGGTTTCCTAGCAAGATGAAAACTTTATGGTCCAAGATTGAAACTTTAGTGAAAATATAGGTAGATCTTCAAATAAGATAGAGAAATAGTGAGTTCTTGGTGATGGGTTCTGATGAATTTTGGTGGGTGTGCCAATGTGTGTAAACAAGATGGAGTCAAACACGGAGGATTAGAGCCGTTGGATTAGTACTTTACGGATAATGCGGAAGAAAGTCTGGCCGTTGGATGGAAGAGCACGCGTGATATGAAAGTGGGCCTTGCGAGGTTTGACAAATGCGTAGGATCTCCGTTTCAAATCTCTGGGAATTTGGTACTTACATTTTTATATACATGTGATGTACGTAACAGCGCTGTACGATGTCAAAAATAATGAAAAAAGAGTTTAGAAAAAATGAAAAATTTTAAAAAATTAGGTAGATGATAAATAAACTAGTTTACTAAGCCGCGTTACGCAGCGGCATTAGAATATATTTGTTAAGAAAAAGAATATTAGAATAAAAATTGTGAAATTAATATCTACAAAATTATTTAAATTATCAAATAAAATATATTCTACAAAATCAGCGGCATTAGAATATATTTGTTAAGAAAAAGAATATTAGAATAAAAATTGTGAAATAAATATCTACAAAATCATTTAAATTATCAAATAAAATATATTCTATAAAATTTGCATTTGGGTAGGTAATATTATAAAGTATTTACATATTCCTTTTGTTTACATATTTTGATTTTTTATTTTCTTGGACCGATATCATTGTCATATATATATATATATATATAAGGAAATTTATATTGATAAAAAAATACTAATTATTTGTAATAATAAAAATTTAAATACTTAAATATAATTTTTTTAGTCATTTTATCTTTAATATGAAGATTTATTATGTATGTTAAAACAATATGTTTAAACCCAAAATTTTGGATTTTGAAATAAATTTGTTGGCGCTTAAAGTAATTTTTTAATTTAAATTAAAAAAAATTTGTTTGTGTAATAACTTAGAAAATGACTTAAAGTTAAAAAAAATAGTTTAAAATCAGAAGTTGGTATGAGGTACTTTTTTGAATGACTTATTTTATTTTAATGTTTTTATTTGATAAAAGTTAATATCATCATTCAAATGTATTATTTATCAAATTTAATTTAATTGTTACAATTTTAATAACTCATTAGTTTATCATAATACAAAATTATCCAAACAGATATATTAACTTAAAATTTTACTTTTTACTTATAACTTTAAGTAACTTTAAATCATAAACAATAATTTTAAGTTTAGCCAAAAAGGCTCATAATTATATAAAAAAAATTTGATCGCTTCAAAAAAGTATACAAAATAAAATTGAGAATGAAAATAAACATTAACATGTTTTGATTATATAAAAATTAGTTGAATTTTTTTTGTTAATAGATTTTTTTCAATAATAAAGAAGCCATATATATCACTGAATAACCAAACAAATGGATAAAATACAACACCTAAATTAAGGTAAAAATCTAGTAATATCAATAAATATTTAATATCTAAAATATTATAAATATTTAAAATCTAGTAAATTAATATCAATGAAACAAATATTTGTATAATATCTAATGATATTCGTTCAATCGAGATAAGATAGATTTATATATGTGCAATTTCTAAAACTATATATATTATAAAAACATTAATAAAGATAATTACTTTTAAATATTTTAATCTGGGTAGATGTGACAATTATTATATAGGGTCCACCATCCTCCTTGTATAAATTTTTATCAACCATCTCGGCCAACTTTTTCCACAAAGTTATGGTACTGGTGATGGAGTTGTTTAAGAAAAAATTAGAACAAATTAAATAAGTAAAACAAATAAATTGGGGTAACCAAAGAAGTAATATAAAATTACAAGAACAATAAAAAACAATTAACATTTATATTAAAATTAATATAATGCATAACTTACTAATTTGTGACAATTTTGAGATCTCTTTTTTTCCAACCGCCTTTGACAACTTCAATGACACCCAAGTAGGTCAAGCATCCCACAACATCTAAATCAACATAGAAAAAATAATATTAGAACATGATAGTTTGAATTATAACTTATATAATAGTATTACTTATATATTACTCTAATATATTACTGCATCAAAAACCTGAGAGTATGTCGGTGTCATTAATACGTGCATCAATCATATCCGGACATATGAACCGAAATCCGTGCAGTGATATGTTGACGATGCCTTCTTCCAATCTCTTAGGCAACGTTATGCGTATGAAGAGCAATTTAGACCCATTTGATAGTGGTCTATATTTCCCTGTACTTGAAACAACTTTCAGATTTTTGATGTTGTACACGGAGCCTTCCTCTAAAAGATTTTTGAACCGAGAGACCGGAATCTTCGGGATCGTAGCATGGATCAAATTTTCCTGTCATACAACATATCTTAGAAAAGTTAATAACATCATGCAATTTGACAAACTAATAAGTTATAAGTATATTGATTTATTAACCTTTTCATCGATCAAAATCATGTCAAGACTGATCAGTTCTTCGGTATTTGGATTGACAGATTCCCACATTCTACACACTCGTACTCTTATCATCCAGGTATAGTTGATGTCGTTCAAATCATCCAACATGGTGTAGGCCATAGTTGTATTGATTGTAAATATGGTTGCAAAAATTTGAAGCTATCTAAAAAAGTTTCGGTATAGATTTTTTTAGAGCTGTAAACGAACTGAACTCGGACGAACTCAAACGAATTTTTAACGAACTCGAGCAAAATCTTAATGAACCGAACAATGTTCGGTAATCTTATTGGACAAAGTTTCTTGTCCAAACTCGAGTTCGGTAATACTCGAACCGAACACGAATAGTTCACGAACATAACGAACCGAACCGAACTCGGACGAACACAAACAGTTCGTTAACATTTTATGTTTTTCAAAAAAAAATAAATATAATTTTTAACTTTATTTGATGAAAAAATTAGTCCAAATGTCAATTAAATATTTGATATTTATATATAATATTTACTTTAAATCATTGTAAAAAAAATTAAATTATAAATTATAAATAATAAATAATACATATGTATATAATATTATAAAAATAATAATTTTTCCCGAACCGAACTCGAGCTTAACGAACGAGTCGAACTCGAACGCAACTCGAGCGAACTCGAGTTGAACACCTTAAAAGTTCGGTTCGGTTCGTTAAGGTTATCGAACAAAAAATGTTGTTCGAACTCGTGTTCGATAACGAACTCGGACGAGCTTATCGAACACGAACACGAACGAGCTTAACGAACAGTTCGGTTCGTTTACAGCCCTAGATTTTTTGTTATGAATGACCTTTATTTTATAGGTGTTTATAAGGTGAATAACATGGAAATCAATTATGTTTAAAAGTAAAGAAGTATTATATAAGAAAAGTTCTATAAAGTTTGAAAATAATAAAAGAAAGTTCTATCAAGTTTGAAAATAATAAAAGAAAGTTTTATCAAGTTTGAAAATAATAAAAGAAAGTTTTATCAAGATTGAAAATAATAAAAGAGAAAATTGCAATTATTAACATAAGATCCTAAAAATTCGAAAATAATAAGGAAGTTATAATTTTCTAAATCAAAGAAAGTTCTATCAAATTTGAAAATAATAAAAGAAGTTCTATCAAGATTGAAAATAATAAAAAAGAAAATTGCAATTATTAACATAAGAGCCTACAAATTCGAAAATAATAAGGAAGATGTAATTTTCTAAATCAATGAAACATAAGAGCCTACAAATTCGAAAATAATAAGGAAGATGTAATTTTCTAAATCAAAGAAAGTTCTATCAAGTCCTACAAATTCGAAAATAATAAGGAAGTTGTAATTTTCTAAATCAAAGAAAGTTCTATCAAGTTTGAAAATAATAAAAGAAAATTCTATCAAGCCTACAAATTCGAAAATAATAGGGAAGTTGTAATTTTCTAAATCAAAGAAAGTTCTATCAAGTTTGAAAATAATAAAAGAAAGTTCTATCAAGCCTACAAATTCGAAAATAATAGGGTAGTTGTAATTTTCTAAATCAAAGAAAGTTCTATCAAGTCCTATAAATTCGAAAATAATAAGGAAGTTGTAATTTTCTAAATCAAAGAAAGTTCTATCAAGTTTGAAAATAATAAAAGAAAGTTCTATCAAGTTTGAAAATAATAAAAGTGTAATTTTCAATTTACTTCCTACAAAATTGAAAAAAATAAAGGAAGTTGTAATTATTAAAATTAAAAATTGTGAAAAATTGAGAAAATTAGAAAAATAGAACGGAGCGATTCTAGAGGCGCCACTTCACCACATCGTCTTCTCCTTTATATAAGTATATTGATTAATATGTATCAAAAATATCGTTTTTTAAAGTTTTTTTTACAATTTTATCATCTTTTCAAAATATTTGCAAAAATATCTTTCTAAAAAAAATATTTTGTTAAAATGTCAACTTTCATAAAATATTTACAAAAATACGTTAGAGCATCTTCAACCATACTCTTTACATACTCTCTCCTTAGCTAAAAAGATAATATGTCATTTATTTTACACAAGGGCTCTATTTTTTTCATCTCTGATCTCTCCTCTTATTAGGGATGGGCATCGGGTTACTTCGGGGTCGGGGAGTGATATCCACGCCCCCGAACCCGCCACCATTCCTCAACCCCGCCCCGAACGGAGAACGAGGATCCCCCGAGTAATCGGGGATTTTTTTTTTAAAATAGAATTTATTCTTTTTATATATATTTAGTAATAAAATTAATTTGTTAAATAATGATATTTAGTACATGTTGTTAGGATTTATGGGTGATAGCTATGAGACAACTTAACTAGATACTTTATTTACTTAATCTTTATTAAGTATGAACATACTGTCACAGCCAGAGTATGTATTTGTAACCGTTTTATTTAGTGCAAATAAGATTCTAGTGCATCTTGGTAGAAGTTCATTTATTTGTTCAAGCCTCAAGAAGTACTCAAGATGGACAGCAAGAATAAAGATTACTGTCACAGCGCTGACAGTAAGGTTACAAGAAGACAACATGTTGCGAGTCATGACAGTACATTCACTCTGACAGCAACATTGGCGGAAGCCCTCTGACAACAACTTTACCTTAGCCTGACAGCAAGCTTGGAAATCCTGACAGCACCTTCAGCGGAGATTTCTTACTGTCACCAAAAGCGCATTCCTGTGACAGCAAGCTTAGCCATCAGGATACTGTCATGAAGGGATAACATTTGTATTGGTAAATAACCCAGTCAAACTTGTGACAGTTTGGATGTTCAAGAAACAGGCGTGTTGTAGTATCCCAACACTGTAACAGGTTTGTAAGACTACGACTGAAGCTTGAGAGATCACATGACAAAGCTCACCAATTCCAGAGTATGACAAATCTACATCTACTGAATTGTGTTAGCTTAAAATAGAATGTTTCTAGATTGCTTTGATATGTATTGATAAGCTGTCTGTATAGCAATTTAGGAAAGAATCACGGGCAGGCAAATTGTAAGAAGCTGCCACTTGAAAATGAGAACAGCTTCACAAGACCCGTGATTGAAAGTGATAGGTTTAGCCTACTTAGTCTATCTCTCAATTCATTCTCTGTAATCACTCAAGAAACCGAAGCTCGAGAAAACAAACATTTTCTTGAGGTTGTAGCAACCCATTGCAAAATAAATAAAACATTTATTTTGTGAGAATTACTCGTGTGTCTACTTGTGTTTGCATTTGATAAACTGATAATCCTTAATCTTAGTTCTTGTTGTTGAAAACGTAGATTGAGATTTATCAGTATTGCATTCAACCCCCCCCCCTTCTGCAATAGTCAAGGACCAACAACAGGTATCAGAGCAGACATATTGCTCTACAAATCTGAGATCATGACAAGTATGCAGAAGTCAAGTAGCATAAAGATTCCAGCATTTGATAAAGAGAACTACAATGTATGGAAAAGAAAGATCATGTTGTTTATCAAAGCTGTGAATCCATTATACTTGGGTATCCTCCAAAATGGTCCATTTGTTCCACGAAAAGAAATTGAAGCCTCAACTGTGGACGGCGTTCTTATTCCAGTCTACTGGGTCAACAAATTACCTTCGGAGTTTCTGGAGCCAGAAAAAGATAAGGTGGCCTTGGATGATTACTTGAAACTCATCTTATTGGATGCTCTCACTTTGGACAAAGCCATGTGTGGGAATGTCATTGGGTGCTCATCAACCAAGGATATGTGGAATAAGATCGAGTTGTTGTGTGAAGGAAGTGAAGAAGTGAAAGATAATCAAAGACAGATTCTTATATCACAGTATGAAGCCTTCATGGCAAAGTCATGAGAAGACCTAACAACAATGTTTGAAAGGTTTAGCAAACTTATGACTGAGCTACAGATACATGGCAAATACTATGATAGGAAGGAGCTAAATGTCAAGTTCTTACTCACAGTTCCTGAGCATCTTGAGAACAAAGTCACTGCCATAAGAGAAGGAAGGAATCTTAACAATATCTCTCTTGAAACTCTATATGGTGTGCTTAAATCATATGAGCTTGAGTTTTTCCAGAAAAGAGCTATTCTAGCTGGATCCAGAGGAAAGATGGCTAATATGTCAGGTGCTCTAGTGGCTCATGTGCCAAGAATCACTCAACCTAGTGAAGAAGCTCAAATCACTCAACCTGCTTCAGTACCCTCTCTTAAGATCGAAGAGGTTGTGTATGATGAGGAGAAAGTTGTACTGCAGATAACTGATGTTGAGGATGAAGACTTCTACTCCTTAGAAGAAATGGAGAAGATGGATAATCCAACTATGGCTTACATGGCTAAAAAATTCAAAAACATAAGATTCAAAAGAAACAAGCCATTTAAGCCTCAGGGTCAAACATCAAGGTTCAACAGAGGGAACTCTTCTAAGGTTGAAGGTGGTGCCACAAGAGGTGGTTACAAAACAGGGATGGTGGACAGATCCAAGTTCAGGTGTTACAACTGCAATGAGCTTGGTCATTTTGCTACAGAGTGCAGAAGACCAAAGCAGAATTAGAGGATGGAAAAAGGGTCAAGTGGACATTTTAAGAAAGGACAGGGAAATGCCTATGTGGCTGAAGAAAAGTGCTGAGATGATTCTGATGATGAAGAGGAAGAGGAATATGTGAATCTAGCCCTCATGGCTAAGTCTGATGAGGCCTCATCTAGCTCTCCAAGTCAGGTACCCTCACTAGTCTTACTTGATATGTCTAAAGATGAATACAAACAAACTGTTGAGGAATTGAGTGCAGAAATGTTCAATGTTCACACTAGTCTAACTGTAGAAAATGAAGAGATTGCTAGGTTAACTAAATTGAATGAAACTCTCATTTCTGAAAATGATTTGCTTTTGTTGAAGACCAGTCGTTTAGAATCTTTAACACATGAGAATGCTAAACTTAAAAATGAATTAGTCTGTGCTAAAGAAATTGAGGAGTTTTTAAGGAAAGAAATTAGTGAAAATGAATTCAAGATTAAAGCCTATAGAAACTCATCCAAACAACTTCAGGATTATCATGAGAAACACACAGAGGATCAAAAAGTAGGGATAGGTTTTGAGTATGGCAAAAGACCTGGTAAGGAAGTTGTTAGTCAGGATTGTTCAACTGATGCTTCTGTCAAACCTCATATTCTCAAGAAGATCAACAAACCCATTTTTAAACTTTCTGAACTTGAGTTTGATGAGGAAGCCATGCTCATCAAGCAACAACTTGATGATGAGGATGAAGGTATTGACAGTACAATAGTTGATGGAAAAGATGTTGTCACAATCCCCATGACAGTAACTTCCCCAAACAATCTGACAGAATGTTCCAAAGATGTTGTCAATAATGGCAGGACAGTAGCTTCCAAAGGTACTGTCAAGAGAGCCTCAAAGAAAGTGACTTCCAAACCTACTGTCATGACAGAAGGTGCGAAAGGTACTGTCAAGAAAGGCTCGACAGCAACTTCAGAACATCCTGTTGACTCAATAACCTACAAGTCTAGAAACAGGAATGGTAAGTTAGGAAATGGCAATGTTAATGCTCCTAGAAAACTATGCAATAATTGTGGCTCTTCATATCACTTAACTCGTGTTTGTAAGAAACCAAAGGAGGTCAAGAACAATGTGACCATGCTAGATGGTAACTTACACAGAACCCCCATTATGCATAGATCTATGGTAGTCTGCAATAATATTGATTGTGTGCCTTGTAAAGTGACTGTCATGAGTACTTGTTTCAATTTGCCTATTTCATCTACTGAACCATGTCTCTATATGCAAACTGGTGAGACTCCTGAGCCTACCGGAAACAGTAAGAAGGCCTCATCCACTAAGAAGAAGACCAAGTCTAATTCTAAAGATATGTGGGTGAAGAAAGGAGTCCAGCAGAAGATTCCTAATGTGTTGATTGAAGTTGAAAATGATGATAATGCTTATGATACTGAAGTGACTGGACCCAACAAGGATTGGGTACCATATGCCTCTTAAATACAATTTGTCTTGTAGTGTAAGAATAAGGAGCAGGTCACTTGGATCATTGATAGTGGCTGCTCTAGACACATGACTGGTGATAAAACCCTGCTGTCACAATTTGTAGAGAAAGCTGACCCAATCATAACCTTTGGAAACAACATCAAGGGTTACACAGTGGGATATGGCTGTTTGGAAATTGGAAATGTTGTCATAAATGATATTGCACTTGTTGATGGATTGAAGCACAACCTGCTCAGTGTCAGCCAATTCAGTGACAGGGGATTCAAGGTTGATTTTGACATGATGGTGTGCAACATCTATCACAAGAAGGATGGAAGCCTTTCTCTGAAAGGAGTAAGAAAAGGAAGCTTGTTTGTTGCTGACTTAAGATCAACAAAGAAGGACAAGATTTACTGTTTTTACAGTAAAGCTACTGTTGGCGATAGTATGTTTTGGCACATGAAGCTCTCACACCTCAACTTCAAAATAATGAATATGCTGATGAAGAAGGAACTAGTGAGAGGACTACCTCAACAGGAATTCTATCAAGAAGGACTGTGTGAGGACTGTCAAATGGGAATACTGAAGAAAGTTGTGCACATATCAAAGCAAGTCAACACCAACACCGAACCACTCAAACTAATTCACATGGATCTCTTTGGACCAGTCAATGTTCCATCATTAGCAAAGAAGAGATATTCATTAGTTATGGTGGATGACTATTCTAGGTATACTTGGGTGAAGTATCTAGAATCAAAAGATGAAGCAGCTCAAGTCATCATTGATCACTTAAGAGTTCTTGAAAGAGCTCCAAATGCCAAGGTTCAAATGATAAGAAGTGACAATGGGACTGAGTTCAGAAATGCCACTTTTGGTAACTTCTGTAAAGATGAAAGAATTGTACAACAATTTTCTGCTGCAAGGACTCCTCAGCAGAATGGAGTTGTAGAAAGGAAGAACAGGACTCTCATTGAAGCTGCCAGAACTATGCTTCATGATGCAAAATTACCTACATACTTCTGGGCAGAAGCTATCAACACATCCTGCTACACACAGAACAGAACCTTGATCAACAAGACTCATGGGAACACTCCTTACTATCTGCTCAATGAAAAGAAACTTATTGTAAAGTATTTTCATGTGTTTGGGAGCAAATGTTCCATGATGAAAGACAACCATGAAAAGAAAGGGAAATTTGACACCAAAGCTTATGAAGGCATTTTCATGGGGTATGCTTTAGAAAGGACTGCCTACAGAGTCTATCTTTTGGAACACAGAATCATCGATGAAAGTGTGAATGTCACATTTGATGAAACCAAGTTTCCCGGACTGCATGAAGCAGGTCAAATGCAGATTCTTAGATTTGAGAATCAAGGATACTTGGAGGAAGAAGAAGTTGTTGATGAAGAACCTACTTTCACTCAAACTGTTGAAACAGAAAAGGATTCTGTCATTGAAGATAATGTTAATCAAACTCAAGCCCAGTCACAGACTATCACAGCAAATACTCAAATTGATGGTGACTCTGGAGACATTGAAGAAAATGGTGGAGACAATTGCCCTAGTGAAGAATCAATTCCTCTAATTGAGGTTACTGACTCAAATCAAACAAGAAGCTTGCCCAAAACCACTAGGTGGAACAGGGATCACTCAAATGATCTAATAATTGGAGATCCCTCTTCTGGGGTGAGGACCAGGAACAATGTTTCTGCTGACAGCATGTTTTCTTGTTTTCTTTCTCAAATGGAGCCTAAAGCAATTGATGAAGCATTGTTAGATTCTGATTGGGTGATTGCTATGCAAGAGGAACTCAACCAGTTTGAAAGGAACAATGTATGGAAATTGGTTCCAAGACCTAAAGGAAAGTCAGTTATTGAGACAAAGTGGGTTTTCAGAAACAAGTTAGATGAAAATGGGAATGTGATTTGAAACAAGGAAAGGCTAGTAGCTAAAGGTTACTGTCAACAGGAAGGAATAGACTATGATGAGACATTTGCACCTGTTGCCAGACTTGAAGCTATCAGGATTTTCCTAGCCTTTGCTGCACACTGTAACTTCAAAGTGTTCCAAATGGATGTCAAAAGTGCTTTTCTAAATGGAGAGTTGGATGAAGAAGTGCATGTTGAACAACCTCCTGGTTTTGAAGATGTTGAAATGTATGATTTTGTGTACAAGCTGTTCAAGGCACTTTATGGATTGAAACAAGCTCCAAGAGCATGTTATGATGCCCTCTCTACCTTTCTATTGGAAAACCAGTTTACAAGAGGTGTAGTAGATAAGACCTTATTCTACAAGCATCATGGCAAAGACATCATTCTGGTTCAAATGTTATGTTGATGATATCATCTTTGGTTCATCAAATGAGAAGCTGTGTGAGAAGTTTTCATCTTTAATGAGAAACAAGTATGAGATGAGTATGATGGGAGAACTGTCATTCTTCCTTGGTTTACAAGTTCTTCAGAAAGATGATGGGATCTTCATTTGTCAAGTAAAATATGTCAAGGAACTTCTCAAGAAGTTCAACCTAGAAGATTCATCACCTGCCAAGACTCCTATTTCTACCTCAACTAGTCTGGATCTAGACTCCAAAGGGAAGAAAGTGGACTCTAGTGCATACAGAGGCATGGTTGGATCTCTTCTCTACCTAACTGCTAGCATACCTGACATAATGTTTGCTACATGTCTCTGTGCAAGGTTTCAAGCTGATCCAAAGGAGTCACACTTGGTAGCAATCAAGAGAATTTTTAGATACCTAAAGGGCACTCCTAATCTAGGCCTTTGGTATCCTAAAAACATTGGATTTGAGCTAGTAGGGTATTCTGATTCAGATTATGCTGGATGTAGGATTGACAGAAAAAGCACTACAGGAAGCTGTCAATTTCTTGGTGGAAGATTGGTATCCTGGTTCAGTAAAAAGCAACACTCAGTTTCTACATCAACTGCAGAAGCTGAATACATTGCAGCTGGAAGTTGCTATGCACAAATCTTGTGGATGAAGAATCAACTGTTGGATTATGGCTTAGTGTTAAATAATATCCCTATCTACTGTGACAACACTAGTGCCATAGCCATCTCAGATAATCCTATTCAACACTCTAGAACTAAGCACATTGATATCAGACATCATTTCATAAGAGAGCATGTTGAAAGAGGAACTGTGAAGTTGATCTATGTGCCCACAGAAAAGCAACTTGCAGACATTTTTACAAAACCACTGGATGAAGCAACCTTCAACAGGTTGGTAAGTGAATTGGGAATGCTAAATCTGGTATGTTAACTTACTAGTTTTTCATTCTATTATTCAAATGGAGCTTGTGACAATAACAACTTCAGAAGTTGCTGTCATGAGAAAAGTTATTGTCTACTTAAATCCCTATCTATTTGTTAGATATAATTGCTGACGTTTGTTTATCAGTGTTTAAGCAACAGGTACTGACCAGAGTTTATCAGAAGCCGGTCAGAGTTTATTTAAAGTCTGACAGGGTGAAGAGTTTAAAGGAAGCCGGTCAGAGTTTATTTAAAGTCTGACAGGGTGATAGTTGAATTAGCTGTCGGTGCTGAATTGAAGATTCTAGAAGCAATATATTCTGAAGATGGAAAGAAGCAGAATATATTGATACAGCTAAGGAAACAGAATAGAAGATAAGAAGCAATCCTTAATTGATATAACTTGTATAGCTAATTTGTAGGAATATCAATTAGATAAGGATTGTGTAACTGTGTACTATATAAACACAGATAGGTTATCCCTAGAAGGGACGCGAACATTGAATATATTATTCTTGTAACCTAGTAGCTCTTTGTGATTCATTAACATCACTAAGAGAGAATTATTTAATATAATTCAGTTTCTTGATTGTTATTCTCATAAATACTTGATTATATATTGTGTATTTGGCCTAACAATTGGTATCAGAGCCAAGGCTGTTTAATATATACAGTTTTACGATTCAAACACAGTATTAATCATGTCTGAAGAAAATCAAACTGCTCCTAAGGCTGAACAGGTTAAGCCCAATTCTGTGAGTCGATATGAAACAATCAGGGTTCCAATTCTCAGGCCAGTAGAGTATCCGATTTGGAAGGTTAAGATGACCATGTTTCTGGAGACTACAGATCCAGAATACCTTGACAGAATCTATGATGGTCCTCATATGCCAACTAAATTGTCCCCTGTTGTTGATGGACAAGAACAAAAGACTGTTCCAAAGGAAAAGAAAGATATGACTCCTGAGGACATCTCATCAATTGCAAAAGATGCAAAGGTTAGACATCTTCTCCACAGTGCTTTAGATAATGTTATGTCTAACAGAGTAATTGGCTGCAAGACTGCCAAAGAGATATGGGATGCTTTAGAAGTCAGATGCCAGGGAACAGGTGCTATCAAGAAGAACAGAAAGACAATACTCACACAGGAGTATGAGCACTTTGATTCAAGAACTAATGAAACCTTGACTGAGACTTATGACAGATTTTGCAAACTGTTGAATGATCTGTCTCTGGTTGATAAAGAATATGAGCTTGAAGAGTCTAATCTCAAGTTTCTGTTATCTCTACCTGAAAAGTGGGATTTAAAGACAATCACAATAAGAGATAATTATGAGCTTGCTGATACAGATCTTGATGAAATCTATGGGTTATTGAAAACTCATGAACTGGAGATAGAACAAAGGAATAGAAGATTGAGTAAAAAGACAAAATCTGTTGCTCTCAAAGTCGAGGAGAAGCCCATTAAGAAGGAATCATCAAGGAAGAAAGCCAAGGGAAAGGCTTTAGTTATTAAATCTGAAAGTGAGTCATCAAACTCTGATGATGACTCAAACTCTGATGAAGCTTCTGACTCTGATGATGATGAAGAACAGATGATGCAAATGGCTGCATTGATGGTGAAGACCTTCAAGAAGATGGGATTCAAGAACTTCAAGAAGGGAAAGAGATTCTCAAGGAAAGATTCAAACTCTGAAAGGAGAAGTTTCAGAAAGTCTGATGGAAGGGAGACCAAATCTGGTAAGAAGGATAAATCTGAAATCCAGTGCTACAGGTGTAAGGAGATGAGTCACTATGCCCCAGAGTGCAAGAAAGGCAAATCTGAGAAAGCACTCATCTCTAAAGGCAAAGACTGGGCAGATACTTCAGACTCTGATGATGGAGAAAATTATGCTCTTATGGCAACTGTCAGAGATGAGACTGAATCATCTGAAAATAAGGTACCCCTAACTACTTATGCTTATGATACTGATAATATATCTGAGTTAAGAGTATATCTGAAAAGTGTTCATGTTAGCTATAGGGATCAGACTTTAGAAAATGAGAGAATTAAATCTGAGAATCTTAGTCTTAAAGATAGAAACAAGTTTCTTGAAGGAGAACTTGAAAATATGAAGCAGATTCAAAAAGAAAGAGATGATGCTGTTTATGTAGAACATGAATTGCTCAAAAGATATAAGCAATTAGAATCTGATCTAGAAAAAGAAAGAAAAATAATCAAGACTTGGACAGATTCTGGAAGAGACACTCATCAAGTGTTTCAGACTGATTCTGTAGGTTTAGGTTATTGTGAAAATGATGAACTTAGGTTTAAAGACAAGGTTAAGGTAAAACCACAACTTAAACCTGTGAAATTTGTTCCAGAAGCCAATAAGTTAAAATCTGTTGTAATAAGGGAAGCTGATATGGAATCAGATGAAGCCTGTGAAAAACAGGAAAATATTATAACAGAAAACCTTATGGAAATAGAAGCTGTTAGAAAACCAGTAAAAACTTGTGAAAAACAGGTTAATGTTGGTTTGATGACAGGAAAATAGTTCAATCATAAGTTGAAAGAGGTAAAATCTGCCATGAAACCAAAAGGGTCCAAGAAGAATAGGAATGGAAAGATAGGCATAAATAATAGAAATAATCATTTGCCTACTGGTGCTGCTCCAAGGAAAACATGTTATAATTGTGGTAGTTCTAATCATCTTTCTAATTACTGCACAAAGAATAAAAATATCAATTCTTTATCTTCTACTTCAGGAGTAAAGAATGATTATGTTAGGGTTAGACCACAGACTTTATGCACACACTGTGGGAGCACTTGGCATTCCATTTATACTTGCAAGAGTTATCATGCTATTTATCACAACTATTATGAGCTAAAACCCAATCTGAAGTGGGTTAGAGCAAACTCTGCAAGTGTAAAGTCTGACAATGTTAGTTTAAACTCTGTTGATAGTAATTCCGCTACAAAAACTAACACTGTTAAGAAGGACAAAGGATCCAAGCAAGTCTGGGTCCTTAAAACTAACACTTAGTGTATGTTTGTGATTGCAGGGCATAAAAAAGAGCACCCTTATCTTGGACAGTGGATGCTCAGGACACATGACTGGAAATAAAGCCCTGCTATCAGACTTTAAGGAGAAGGCTGGCCCAAAGGTTTCCTATGGAGATGGCAACATAGGACACACTCTAGGATATGGCAATATCAATCTTGGAAGTGTCATCATCACAAATGTAGCTCTAGTCTCAGGACTCAAGCATAATCTGTTATCTGTGAGTCAAATCTGTGACAGAGGAAACCATGTAGATTTTCATAGTGAATACTGTGAAGTCATCAGTAAATCTACTGGAAAGGTTGTTCTAGTTGGACACAGGCATAACAACATTTATGAAGCAAGTTTGGTAACAAACTCTGATGGAAAAACAGTGTGTCTGACTGCAAGAATGTCAAATGAAGAGAGTTGGAATTGGCATAAGAAGCTCTCTCATCTCAATTTGAACAACATAAATGAACTTATAAGAAAGGATCTTGTAAGGGGACTTCCAAAATCAATACTCAGTCTAGATGGCTTATGTGATTCTTGTCAAAAAGCCAAGCAAAGGAAGTCATCTTTCAAGAGCAAATCTGAATCTTCAGTAGTGGAACCTTATCATCTTCTACATGTTGATCTCTTTGGACCAGTGAATGTGATGTCCATGGGCAGAAAGAAATATGCTCTAGTAATTGTTGATGAATATACTAGATATACATGGGTGTATTTCTTGTCAAAGAAGGATGAAACTGCTCAAACTCTGATGGATCATGTAAATCTACTGGACAAAGGATCACAGCACAAAGTCAAAATTATAAGGAGTGATAATGGAACTGAATTCAGAAACTCAATCATGGAAGCTTTCTGCAAGGAAAGAGGAGTGAAACAAGAGTTTTCTGCACCTGGAACTCCACAGCAAAATGGTGTAGTTGAAAGGAAGAACAGAACTTTAATTGAAGCAGCCAGAACTATGCTTGATGAAGCAAAATTACCAACATACTTCTGGGCAGAAGCTGTTCAAACTGCTTGTTTTACTCAAAATGCAACATTGATCAACAAGCATGGGAAAACACCATATGAGATGGTGAAAAATAAGAAGCCAAATTTGAAATATTTTCATATATTTGGATGCAAATGCTTTGTGTTGAAGACTCATCCTGAACAGTTGACAAAGTTCGAGTTAAAAGCTGATGAAGGAATCTTTGTTGGCTATCCATTGTCAACAAAAGCATTCAGAGTTTACAATCTAAGAACTAAGGTGATCATGGAATCCATACATGTGTCATTTGATGACAAGAAAATAATTGGACTTGAAGACAAGGATGGATATGATCAACTACGTTTTGAAAATGAAGATCTATTCTCTGATGATATAAACTCTGATGAAGCAGGTTTGACAAACTCTGACGAAGCATACTCTGAACCTCTACTGGTAAATACTGGAGAAACTGGAAATTCTCAAATTGAACAAAATAGAGAACCAGTTGAGGGGGAGCGTGAAGAAGCTCAACAAGACACAGCAAGTGAGTCAGTTGAGGAAACTGATTCAAACTCTGACAGTTCAAACTCTGAACCATCCAATTCAGGGGGAGCCTCAGATAATGCAGAAAATCAACATATGAATCAGGAGAGCATGGATCAAGGGGGAAGATCCAATAATGATGCAAGAAACCACTTACCAACAGCAAGAAAGTGGACACAGGCACACACACCTGATCTCATAATTGGAGATCCTGATGCTAGTGTGAGAACTAGAAGTGCAACAAATAATGAGTGTCTGTGTCATGCTTTCTTGTCTCAAACAGAACCAAAGAAAGTGGAGGAAGCTCTTCAAGATGCAAACTGGATAGCAGCAATGCAAGAAGAGTTAAATGAATTTGAAAGAAATGAAGTTTGGACACTTGTACCTAGACCAAAGAATAGATCAATTGTAGGTACAAAGTGGGTTTTCAGAAACAAGACTGACAGTGATGGTGTGATTACAAGAAACAAGGCTAGACTTGTGGCTAAAGGTTATTCACAACAGGAAGGAATTGACTATGATGAAACCTTTGCTCCAGTTGCAAGATTGGAGGCCATAAGGATTTTTCTGGCCTATGCTGCACACAAGAAGTTTAAAGTCTTTCAGATGGATGTAAAAAGTGCTTTTCTCAATGGGAAGCTTGAAGAAGAAGTATTTGTTGAACAACCACCAGGATTTGTAGATTCCAAGCATCCAGATTATGTCTACAGGCTTGACAAGGCATTATATGGACTAAAGCAAGCACCAAGAGCATGGTATGAAACTCTTGCTCAATTTCTTTTAGAAAGTGGGTTCACAAGAGGTACAATTGATAAAACCTTGTTTTATTTCAATTCTGGTGATGATTTGCTGTTAGTTCAAATTTATGTAGATGATATTATTTTTGGATCTACTAATGACAAACTCTGTAAGAAGTTTGCAAAGCTTATGCAATCCAGGTATCAAATGAGCATGATGGGAGAGCTTAGTTACTTTCTAGGCTTACAGGTCAAGCAAACAGATGATGGTATTTTTAACAATCAAGCAAAATATAACAGAAATCTTCTAAAGAAATTTGGTATGCTTGATAGTTCATCTGCCACAACTCCCATGGCTACAGCAACAAAGCTAGACAAAGACACAGGAGCCTCAGTAGATATGACAAACTACAGAGGAATGATAGGGTCTTTACTGTATCTTACTGCAAGTAGACCTGATATCATGTTTGCAACATGTCTTTGTGCAAGATTTCAAGCAGATCCCAGAGAGCCTCATCTAACAGCTGTAAAAAGGATTTTCAAATATCTCAAAGGAACCATAACCTTGGGTTTGTGGTATCCTAGAGAATCAGAGTTTAAGCTAATTGGTTACTCTGATGCAGATTTTGCAGGCTGTAAGATAGACAGAAAAAGTACAAGTGGAAGCTGTCAATTCTTAGGTGACAGATTGGTTTCTTGGTATAGCAAGAAACAGAAGTCAATTTCTACATCCACAGCAGAAGCAGAGTATATAGCAGCTGGTAGCTGTTGTGCACAGATTTTATGGATGAAGAATCAATTGCTGGATTATGGGTTAAGGTACTCTAAAATACCTATTTTCTGTGATAACCAAAGTGCTATTGCTATGACAGGTAATCCAGTACAGCACTCCATGACCAAGCACATCAGCATAAGGTATCATTTTATCAGAGAACATGTGGAAGAAGGGAACATTGAGCTTCATTTTGTGTCTACAGACCAACAACTTGCAGATATCTTCACCAAACCTTTGAGTGAAGCTACTTTTACAAGATTGGTAAATGAATTTGGAATGATCTCTGGTTCTGACTAGAGATACGGGTTAGACTCAAAAACTATACATGTTTGCTTTTTATGTTCATGATTTCTTACATGTGTTAACTGTTATGTGCACCAGCATGTTAAACTCTGATGGTAAACTCTGACAGTTAAATTCTGTCAGTAAACTCTGTGAAGTGTCAGTCATACTCTGTCGGTTAAACTCTGATGCTAAACTCTGTTAGTCATAAAATGTTGGTCATACTCTGATTGTTACAGTTTAATGCTATACTCTGATTGTAATTTTGTCTGAAACATATGGACCAATGAAGAAATTTGTATGAAGCATAATTCTCAGTAAGTAATTGTGAATCCTTAAGAGTTGTATAAATTCTGATCTCAAATATGTGCAGTAAGTTAACACAGCATGATACTGTCTCTATATTTATAGCATCTCTTAGTTTATTGATCCTATACACTGAGTCTGTATTAGCTGTTTGCATTTTCTCTCATAAGTTAATTATATTTACTGATGAAAAGTCTAAACTCTGATTCTTAATTGCAAATAATTCACCCTCAAATCAAAAGATGCCAAACAGAGCACAAATTCCTTTGAGATCATGTTGTGCCTAGGAAGATCCAGGAACTTATTGTATGAAATAAGGGCTAAAATCTTTGATTTTTGGTGACTAGTGCCAACCACTGATTACTGGAAAAATAATAATAATAATAATAATAAATAAATGGGGTGAAAAATAAAAGATATATCCAAATGAAAGGATATCAGTATACAGAGTTTAGATATAAAATCAGATTTTATGTTATACATGAGAGTTTAGGCAACCAGTTTTTACTGCTTTAGTTTGTGGATTTTATGCACTTTGAGATGATCTAAATATTGATTTCGGTAAACTCTGCTATTGCACACACATATTTTCACACCTGTACAGATTGAGAAAAGAGTTTATTGACAAAGAAGGATAAATGGTAAACACTGATGTATTGTGTGACATATGCCGAGGTAACTTTGTTTTAATCTCTTATGGTTAAAATAATTTCTTTGTTTCAGACATTTTATAATTTTGAGATTAGACATTTGTTTTGAAAATTTAAAAAGAGTATGATTGGAAAGTTGTTCAAGAATGTTTTAAACAGAGGAGAGAGGTTAATTGCATAGAAAAGTGTAACAGGCGGTAATTATTGCTGTTTTTACTGCGCATGCGTATTGGAAACTGCCAATTATTTGCTGTCAGTAACTGCATGTGTGACACGTGTCCCATTCACATGATTACAGGAGTAAGACAGTTGTGTATTAATGATTAAAAACTCTTCAGTTTTTAATCTTTAATTTTTTTTTAAATACAATACACACATCTTCAGTTAAACTTTTCACATCTTACTCATACACATCTATTATCACACACACATAGTCACAAACACCTTTCTACACATAAACTCTGTTAAGCTTTCGCATCAATTACTTGTTCTTTCTTCAAAATCTTCTAATGGCAACCACAGCTTTCGTTTCGTCTGGGTTAGAGTTCGTTCCAAACAACTATACCGCACCACTAAACACTGCAAACGCACCAGAAGCATTTCATATGATTCAAAAGTTTCTTGCTCAGTCAGCGATTGGGCGTGCTTTAGTTGAACCAACCAAACTTTCTGGTTTACAAATCAAGGCGTTCTGGGAGTCAGGGGTTTATGATGATGGTGGTGAAACTGGGAACCCATCCATAATCTTTGAGTTTGAAGAAACAGAGTATGTTATTACTGCTGGTACTATTCGAGCTGCAATGGGGTTTCCTGAGTATCCTTCCTACACTGTTGGAATGGGTGATGAGGATTTAATACGAATGATGCGAGAGATTGGTTACTCTGGGCCATTGACAAAGATTGGGCAACTCAAAAGGCTGTTTCTGCGCAAGGAATGGAGTTTCTTCTTCGATTGCATCACGAGGACATTTGGAAAGAAATGCACAAATTGGGATGCTATTCCCACAGACAGTCTGCAAATCGGGTATTCTTTATTATATGATAATCATTTTGATTTTGCACGACTTGTTTTGACTAACTTAGGGGAGAAGATGACAGAGAATAGAGGAGTTGTTTATTTTTCTAGATTCTGTCAGCTTTTGTTTTCTTATTGTGTTGAAGGAGTAAATGTAGTTGAAGCAGATGTTTCTTGTTTTAAATTACATAAGAGGGTATTTACTGATCTAGTAAATAAAGATGTTAAGAAAGGAGTTGTTGGAGACTTGTTGCTACCTGCCTCAATGCAACAGTTTTTAAATGCTCAAGTCAATTCATCAACTCAAGAAGTACCTTCTTTAATTTCTGTTAATCCTGCAAGAGGTGGTAGAACTAAGCATATGGGTTCTAAGCCAGCTAGGATTTCTAAACCATCTTCTGAAGCTGAACCTTCTGTGTCTCCATCACAAAGGTTAAAGAAGTCCAAAACCAGAGCATTTAAAAGAAAAGTAAGGGCACAAAGACCTCGTTCTGAAGAAGCAAGAGTATCTGATAGTGAAGATGAAATAGAGGATTCTCAGACTCTGCGAAAAAGAAGAAAGCTTGTAGCCACTTATCTTTTTGATGAGGAGGAAGAAGCTGAATTGCCTGTAACCTCTGAAGTGGTAATTCAGGAAGCTGTTCTAAGGGAAACTACTATGCTCTCAGAGGATAGAGCAAATCTTGATGAATCTGAAGCTCCTGCATCAGAGAATGAGGAGATTGTGACTGAAACTGTTCCTCAAGATACTCCTGCAATTGTTGTTGAGGAAGATATTCTAAATGCTAATGAGGACAGAGTGTTTGTAAACACTGAAGCTCATGAAGTGTTTGTTCAGGAGGATGCTGCAAATACTGCTAATATGATGGATTTGGATTTAGAAGCTCCTACATCAAAGGCTAATGATGTAGTTGAGGAAGCTGCTACTCATTCTGATAGCAGAGTTTTTGATTTTGAAGCACACACCTCTATACATTCTGATCATTATACAGAGGGTGTGGAAGCTGATCAAGTAACTGATCAGATAGAAGAATCTCTGGCCACTCACACTGAAATTATTTCTTGTGATCTTGACAAAGGTGAGGAGGTTAATCAGATGATAAAAGTCACAGAGACAATTCTTGATGAAGCTGTGATAGAAAAGGAACAAGAGGCTGCTAATGAGCTAAACTCTGAGAATATTATTCTTGAAGCTTTGCAACAATTTGTTGTTGAGATTGTTCAAAGAGAAGCAGAGGTTTTTGCTCAGGTTCACTCTGATATTCCTGAAGCTGTAGAAGAGGAGAAAATTGATGAAGCTGCACAGTTTACTGCTGAAAATATTCTTACTGAAAATGAAGCAGACAATAATGAAGACGCTGGAAATGATGCTGAGGGTTCTCATTCACACCCTAGTATTCAAGTTTCATTGGCTGATGATGTCAATAGTGATGAAGCAAGGGAAGTCAATAGACAGACAAATGAGCATTTCCAGAATATGTACTACAACAAATGGGCTGATGCAGATTGTGTCTTCTCAGCACAAAGGGCTGCAGATTTTCTATCTGATTCTGTCAAGAAGATCTCAAATACTGATGTACTTACAAGCTTACAGGCAACTGTTGTTCAAGTCAAATCTCTTAATAATAGATTTGATGAGAATCAACAAATGCTTACAAATCTAAGGAATGAAGTCAGTATGAAGGATCTTACTTTCAAGTCTGACAGAACTTATTATTATGCTATGCTCAAGCAGCAAGCCAAGGATTCTGAGGAAATCAAGAAGAGGCTTGGGAAAGTTGAGGAAAATCAGAATGCAATGTCTACTCAACTGAATTCCATTTCTACTGCCATTGAATTGCTGACATCAGTACTATTTTCTGATGATGTCAAAAAGGGGGAGAGTGTATCTAAAGACAAATGCAAAGACACTCAAGCTCTGAGACGGAGGGATGATTCTACTGACGGGGGAAGCAAAGAAAATAAAAGAAAGATTTTTGCTCAAAGGCAAAGCAGGACAAGAGTAAACTCTGATAGACAAACAAACTCTGACAAGATAAACTCTGGTGGCCAATCTACTTCAAAACTCAAGAGTTTAGTTGTTTCAACTAATCCATCTACTGATGAAGAGATTGCTGCTAAAATATTCATGAAAGAGCATGGAAAGAATGTTACTATTGAAGATATCCAGGCTGAAGAGCAAATGCTTGCTGAGGAACACAAGAAAAATCTTGAAGCTGGAATCTACAAGAAAAAGGAAATCAAGGCTCCTAGAAAGAAAGAAGTTGGTATTTCTATCAAAGAGAATATACAACAGAGTATACAATATACAAGGAGACCTGTGATTGGAAACTCTGATAAGGGTAAAGGCATAATGATTGAAGAGCCTAACCTAGAGAAGAAAGATAATTCAACCTCTGACATTGCTCAAGTTGAAACAAGATTAGCAAAATCAACCTCTGACGCTGCTCAAGTTGATGATACTACTAAAGTTATGACAACCTCTGACGTTGCTCAAGTTGTACAGAAATCTACACAACTTCCAGGATTCAGCAAACCAAAAATTCTTGAAGATTTAAAGCTTGAAGCTGTGAATTTCTCAGAAACCAGAACAATATTGGGTAAGGAAGGAAAAGACAAATCTGGTCTAGGGTCACACAGAGAGAGAAGGATAAATACAAGTCCAATGGATCAATCGTCACTAGCTGTATCTGGTATTATTACTCAAGAAAATCTTGATATGCTAGACTCTGTTCAAATGATCTTTCATAAGGTGTTGAAGAAGGAATTTTTGTTGTACTTTATGAATGATGGAAGAGTTTATAAGGTTGCAGAGTCTGATATAAATCTCAAATCTTATCAAGAATTGGAGTATGTTCTGTACTTGTTAAAAGTCAAAAATAGAAATACTCACAATGCTGCTTCAGTTATCAGAGAAAAGATGCTAAGATCGAAGATGATGCTTGGAGGAGGAGTATCAAGTGCATATATTCCCAAATACAGAAATGCACATGAGAAGATTGTTGAGATGAAAAGAAACAGTGCTAAGTTCAGAACAGCACTGTGTACAAAAGTTCTTGAATTTAATTTAGAATCTGATAAAGCTTATTATATTAAGCTAGGGAATGAGATGAGGAAGAATTCCATCTATTCTCTGAGAGCTGCAATTTATCAGACTGGAGAATTTGATCCAGAGTTGAAAGAAGTGAAGAAGATCATGGTGGAAGAGCTAGAAAGAGCTGAAAAGAAATTGCTATCAGACTATATCAGGACAGTGCCTGATATTCAAGAAATCAAGTAAAGTCTGATTGTAAGTTTTTAATATATTTTCTATTATAAGTCAAATTTAAACTCTGTTTTAAATTAAACTCTGTTATATGTTAAACACTGCATTTGTTAAATGTTTTTGACATCATCAATTATATGTTTAACTTGTACATTTTATTATGAACAAGTTGGGGGAGATTGTTAGATATAATTGCTGACGTTTGTTTATCAGTGTTTAAGCAACAGGTACTGACCAGAGTTTATCAGAAGCCGGTCAGAGTTTATTTAAAGTCTGACAGGGTGAAGAGTTTAAAGGAAGCCGGTCAGAGTTTATTTAAAGTCTGACAGGGTGATAGTTGAATTAGCTGTCGGTGCTGAATTGAAGATTTTAGAAGCAATATATTCTGAAGATGGAAAGAAGCAGAATATATTGATACAGCCAAGGAAACAGAATAGAAGATAAGAAGCAATCCTTAATTGATATAACTTGTATAGCTAATTTGTAGGAATATCAATTAGATAAGGATTGTGTAACTGTGTACTATATAAACACAGATAGGTTATCCCTAGAAGGGACGCGAACATTGAATATATTATTCTTGTAACCTAGTAGCTCTTTGTGATTCATTAACATCACTAAGAGAGAATTATTTAATATAATTCAGTTTCTTGATTGTTATTCTCATAAATACTTGATTATATATTGTGTATTTGGCCTAACACTATTTTTGACAGCATGTTTACTTTGACTTTGTTGAATTGAATTTTGTGATAGTCTCACTTTTGATAGTTTTTTTTTGACATTAACTTGCATGGTTTTTACTGCTGAAATTGGTCAAGGATTCTCCTTAATTGGTCAGTTTTGCCTTGATTGTTGTATTAGTGGTAGACATCACTTAATTGAAATCTGTGAATCATTTAGAAAGAGGGTAAAATGGAAAACAAAGCAGGTATTGAATACATGCCTAAGCCTTGTGGAAGTGAGCCCTACAATGAAGAAGTAGAAGCGTTATTTGATGAGTTATGGGATATCCTCGATGAGGAAGAAGAAAGGAAACTTGCTGCCAAGGCAACTGAAGAGGCTAAGGAGCAAGAAGAGGAAAATGAGTTTCAAACACTCCTCAAGGAGGAAGGAACTTCTGAAGAAATAGTTAGGGCTGAAGTTCTAGGTTAAGAAAGACTGTAATGAATAGTTAATCTCACCAATTGTAGTAATTTAACCCTTTTTCATTAATAAAGCTTATCAATTTTCTTATATATTTTCCTCTTGCTCAATGTATGTGTTGTTACTTGTTAATTGTTAACTGGTTGAATGTTGTTATGAATGAATAATGAATCAGTAATAAATATTGTAAATGTTTAACTGGTGTCTCTTCAGTTAAGTTATTAATCATAACAGTTTCAATACAAAGTCCTGACAGTTGTTGTTTTCCCGCAAAGGTTGCTGTCATCTAGAAAAGTTGCTGTCACAGTTCCTTGATAGCTAACTTCTCGACAGCAGTAAACAACCTTCTGTCATGACTCGTGAAAGATATTGTCATATGAGAACTTAACGATGACAGTAAGTTTTGCGCGAAATGTTTTTGTCACGCAAAACATGTTGTCATCACACCAAAGTTACTGACACGGTTGTTTTGAGCGCACAGGTTACTGTCAAATTAGTGGACCGTTAAAATTGGACACTCATCCTCCACGAGGAGAGAGAAATCAGCCAGTAACCCACGTGACTGCTAAGTGGGTTAAGACACGATTTCACTTTTCCACTTTGTCAGTTAAACGCTTGAACTTCCCTCTAAATTCATTAAACATACAACTGTTCTCAAAAAGCAAACACAACACTCACCTTTCTCATATCCCCAAGAAATTCATCTCCTACCTTCTCTCTCTTCTTCTCTCAAGCAAAACAAATGGCCCCCAAACAATCAATTTCACAAACCAACTTTGCTGGCATCTACTCTTCAAGTGATGCTGGTGAGGGTTTCAAAGGGCTTGTTTATTTCATGAATAAGTCCTATCTTGGGTATGCAATTACCTCCACTCCTGTTCTTGACCTAGACAGGATTGAAAAGTTCTGGGAGACAGCCGTTGCTCAAGAAGATGGTGACATCTCCTCCATTCAGTTCAAAATCAAGGAGCACAACTACTCTCTCACTGTTCAGGGCATCAATGCAGCTTTGGGAATTGTGCTAGAACCAGGAAAGGATTATACTGAGCTTGCTAGTGATGAGACCCTGAAGAAGCTCTTCTTGAAGATGGGGTATTCTGGACCTATTCTTGAAGAGGAAACAACAAAATGGTACCCCTCTGGTGAAATGGACAGGAAGTATCTCTGCAAGGAGTGGAGCATGGTGTTTGATGCAATGGTGAAAGTGTTCTCTACCAAGACCACTGGCTGGAATGGAATTCCCACCTACATCAAGAAGCTCACTCACTCTTTTGTTCATGGGTACAAAGTGGATATTGGAAAGCTGCTCATGGCACACCTCAAGGCTGCCATAGGTAAGAAGGTACACATTTATCCTCGCTTTCTAATGTTGTGCATTAATTCATTATGTGATTTTGATGAGAATGCCCCTGGTCTAGAGGTGTGCCATGTACTGAAAAGAAACACTCACACAACTCTCACTTCACTCAACTTGAATGCACATATTCCACTATGTTTCACCAAGCACATGGTTGATCAAGTGACTGACCTTGATTTTCCATTACCTTCTAGTTTTGACACCTTCACTATTGAGAATGAAGCTGGATTAGACCCAAATTCAGCTAACCCTCATTCTACCCCATACATTCAGCCTAGGTTCTCTAGACTTCCCAAAGTACAGAGATAAGCCTTACAAGAAACCAGAAAAAGACCCCTAGAGACTGATGTTAGTGGTAGTGCTGAGAGTCAAGAGGGAGTTCCTGCACCTAGTGCAACAAATAAGGAAGGTAGTCAAACAGAACCCACAGTGGTTCCTCCTGAGCCTAAGAAGAAGAGAGCTAAGAGGACCAAAACCACTGTCAGCCACCCTGCAGTCTTCCAAAAGACTGTAGAGGAATCAAAGGAAATAAACTCCTCCCTAGATGTGCCTTCTCAACAAGGGACATCTATTGAAATTGGCCTGTCTCCCAAGGCACCCTGTAAAGAGTCTGCACAACCTCATGGTCCAACTCATGAGGAACCTCCACTTGCAGAAACACACATGGAGTCAGGACACAGTGAGGATTTCACTTCCCCCATTGATGCTTCACAAGTTCCATCTGTGGAGCAGTCATCATTCTCTTCTCCACTTTCACCTTCTTCCTTCCCTACACATTCATTTGTTTCTTCTCCACAACTTAGAGAGGGGGACAGTCCCAACCCTTCAGGTTTTGATCATCCATCTTCAATCATGGATGAGCCCCCTTCCAGTGGTCCACAAGAACCCATTTCTCAAAGTGAGATGGACACCACTCCTTCAAACACTGAGAAAGATCAAGGTACAACTCTGCTAGAAAGTGAAACAGCCGGTCCCTTGTTCAATCTCCAAGGAGCATCTTACCTCAGGTAAGATGCTGTCAAAGCCCAAGTTGCTGTCAAAGACACTGTGGATGTTGCTGTCACAGGTGATTCTGCTGTCAAGGACTCAGTTGAAGTTACTATCACGACCAAACCTGCTGTCCAAGTTGCAGTGAAACCTACTGTCAATATTCCAACTGACAGTAACATTCATGGCAAAGCACCTGTCATCTCCTCACAGCCTGATCTTGATGCTGTAACTGTCGAGGATGTTTCTGATGATGATGTGCCACTATCTCAGTTCTTAAAGGTACATTCTAAACCATCTCTTTCATTGCATGTAAGTACTGCTCATACCCATGCATCTAGGATGAGTGAGGGTGTGCAAAAGAAAAGAGAGGTGAGCATCAAAATGAGAGGCAGCCAAATGAGCTGGCAAAAGGTGAGGGACTTGAGCATGTCCAGAGTGAAATTGAGGGAGCCTCACATGTCCAGGCCTTAGGCCATGAGAGTTCTTTTGTGAGGAGTGATGAGATCACTCAGAAAAACACTGAGAGTGTGAGAACCCCCATAGCCTCCAAGCCCCAGTCTTTTCCTTCACCCCCAAGAAGGTTAAGATCAGGTGGCTCATCTACCTCTTTCAGGTTGCAAGCTCTAGAGAACAGGTGTCTGTCCATGGAATCCAAACTTGACAGCTTGTCTACCATGGTGGCCTCTGGATTCTCTGCTATTCAGGAAGCCATTCATGCTCTGTCTGACAATCTTGATGTTGCCAACTTACCTAAGGGGGAGAAATGGGTAAGATCAGAATCTCAAAAGGCAGAATCAGGAAGGGAAAGATCAGGAAAAGAAGGTTTCCCCAAACAGGATGTTGCTTAGGGGGAGCCTGTCTCAAAGAAGGCTTCAAGGAGTGAGGGGGAGTCTGCAGCTAAAAGAAGATCAGTGTCTGCAAAGAAGAAAAGGGGAACTAAATGAGATTCAGGAAGTAAGGGGAGCAAGTGCAAGGAGCTGAAAATATCTTTGAATATGACATAGCTGGAGAAATAGTCCTAATGTCCAAAGAAGCCCTGAAAGCTATGAAAAGGGGTGTTTCTTCCAAAAACCCAATAATACCTCCTGTGACTATAAGAGAGCCAACTCCAACTCCAAAGGAGAGTGCTCTTGAAAGGCAATGGAGAGAAAAGGAGGAGCAGAACAGGTTGGGAAAAGGGAAAGACAAGATGCCTGAATACATCCTGTCAGGAAACACCTGGAGTGAAGGAACAGAGTTCAGCCAAGAAGATGCAAATGCCCTAATGGTTAACTACAGGGAAAGTACTCTGAAGAATCATGATGAAGACTTCTACAAGGTGGTGGATGAAGCTATGAAGGAGCCTAACAGAAGATTGAATAACTGCTCAACTTTGCTCAAGGAGAAAATCACCAGTGTATGTGTAAAGATCAATGAAGAAAGGAGATGGGCTATTGATGTGTACTTAAACACTGGAATATCCATGCTCATTACTATGCAGCTGCTGTAGAGTCTTCCAGCAAAAGTGCTAACAGTAATGAAGAACAAAATCACAGCAAACCATACAGCCTTCAATGAGATCTTGCATATGCAAATGCTGAGTTTAATTTTAGAGAAACTCCCAGAAGTCTACACCAATCCATTTTGTGTCTACTATGAAAGTACCACCAAAAGTGGTAGCAGGAGATGTGCATACATGAGTCTAGGAGGCACTTCAACAATGGAGTCAAAGTCAATCTTAAAGGTGTTAGACATGATTCTCAACTCCAAAGCCAACAAGGAAAGAGTTCTTGCTGTCAAAGCAATTTATGACTTGCTGGTGAAAAGGGACAAGGACTGTGTTCTTTGAGATGTTGGCTTGTTGATTGGTTTTGGTTGGTTTGAAGGGATCGTTGCATTTTCATATTAGTTGCATACATGCATTGGATTGTTAGTTGCATGAGTAGATGGATTTTGTGGGTACATTCGCTATAGGCCCTCACGAGACCTTACTCGTCCACTAGGGCTGCCTAGGGGTTTAAAGGGCTTGTTGCATATGCCAAATGCAACTGTGATCACCTACGGAAGTGGTACTAGTTAGTTGTATATAGTTATATTATTTATGCTTGAGGACAAGCATCGGTTTAAGTTTGGGGGTGTGATAAGTGGATTTTTATCCACTTGGAATGCTTCATATCGGCTTAAATTGATGACTTGAACTCAAGTATGTGGTGTGTTTAATGTGTTTTCATTAAGTTTTGCAGAATCAAGAGTTGGAGGTTAATGTGATTAAAATTCGGATTTTCCGGGTAAGGTGCGAAGCTCTCACGGTTTTGGCCATATCTGGAGTTCTACGAGTCCGATTCTGACGATCTTACAGCTCACGCGAAGAGGACAACATTTTCTATAATTCTGGACAGAAGGTACGGCGCGGCAGCGCCGTATTTGTGCTTGCTTATGGCGCGGCAGCGCCGTGGAAAAAGGAGCAGAATTTGTCTGGCGCGGCAGCGCCGCTTTCCTGTGTATTTGTGGCGCGGCAGCGCCGGGATGTCTGGCGAAAATTCCTGTTTTAAACCCGATTTGCTGATTTTTCGAGTGGGAGTTAAAATTACAATTCAGTACGACTTGTGGATACCTGGAGGCATATATAAAGAGAAAAAACCCTAGAGAAGAAGAGAGACACATACCACATATTATATACGGAGTTGTAAAGCACGAAGAAGCAAGGAAGAAGATAGTTTTCAATTTATTCTTGTATTCTTCTAACTTGTGGATGCTTGGTTTGGGTGTAGTCTTTAGAACCTTGATATTTATTCAATATAATTCGTTTTCTTCAATCATGTTTACATTAGAACCCATGGTGACGATTAGTTTGATTATGAACTAACTCGTTGTCATGGGGTTTTAGCGGATTTATTCATGAAGTTTATGTGTTGAATTTTCTCGATGCCTATAGTGTGATTGATGCGATATCCTATCATGGTTGTTTTAATTCGTTATAGGAGAGTAGCTAACTCCTGTAATTGTGTGTTAATTCTTATTGAAGCGAAAGTGGATCTAAGAGTTTAGAACTTGCCATGCTAGCATAGGTTTATGCGTGAGAATATCATTCGTAATTAGTGTCGTAACTCTAACCATTTTATGACGACTATTTGATCAATTGAATGCTTGTACTTCAACCATTATGTTTTCAATCTTTATAGACATATAAGGACTAAGCATAATTGGGAGACTAAGTGATTTCTATCTTAATTGTGGATATTATTTAGGATGGTATTGGTACAACGAAAGTTGGCTTATATCAGTTTTGTGTGTTCGATCAGGTATTAATAAATCACATGAAAAGGCTAGAGAATTGGAAACTATAGATGGATTGTTTAATGAAGTTAGGATCCCATGTTTTCTCTGCATAAGTAATTCGATTCCAAATCTTGTTAGTTAATTAATTCTTAGTTTATTAAATTGCTTCATAGTTAATCTTAGTTATTCAAAACCCTATTTTGTTAATTGTCTTAGCAGTGAATAAAAACCATACATTGTTGCATAGGTACAAAACTATAATAACCAAGCAGTCTCTGTGGGAACGAACTCTACTTATCTCTATATTACTTGTGACCACGTGCACTTGCGTGTTGAGTTGGGTCGTAACAAGTTTTTGGCGCCGCTGCCGGGGACTCGGTGTTATTTATATAGTTTATGTGCTTGTCATCAGTGGTCGTTAGAGTTCACTGACTCGGATTGTAGTTGTTTGTTCTGTGTGTTTCAGGTACTTGAACATGTATGCGAACACGTTCTCAGACTCGTAAATTGGAAGAAGAAAGATTAAAGTTAGTAAAGATGGGAGATGTACCAGAAGGAGTAGCACCTGCAGCTAAGGCTTTGAAAGACTATTCTCAGCCAAAGATCAATGATATCCAGTCGAGCATTGTCAGACCTGCCATTGCAGCCAATACCTTTGAAATCAAGCCTAGCACGATTCAGATGGTACAAAACTCAGTTCAGTTTGGGGGTGCTGCTACAGAGGATCCTAACATGCACATTCGGAGCTTCATGGAGATTTGCGATACTTTCAAGTTCAACGGTGTGTCGGATGATGCTATCAAGTTGAGGCTATTTCCATTCTCTTTGAGGGACAAGGCTAAGGGCTGGTTACATTCTTTACCGGCTGGGTCTATCACTACTTGGGAAGAGCTTGCACAAAAATTTCTCTCCAAATTCTTTCCTATGGCGAAAACAGCTGCCATAAGGAATGCTATTGCTCAGTTTGCCCAGGCACAGGGAGAGTCATTGTGTGAAGCTTGGGAGCGTTATAAAGAGATGCTCAGAAAATGCCCCCATCATGGAATGCCGGACTGGATGATCATTAACTGTTTTTATAATGGATTGGGGTGGCAGTCGAGACCGATGGTGGATGCAGCATCAGGTGGAGCTCTATGGGCTAAAAGCTACGAGGAAGCATATGATCTGATTGAGATGATGGCAGAAAATGAATATCAGAGTCCAACGCAGAGAATGCCACAGCAAAAGGTGGCGGGAATTCTTGATGTTAGTGCAGCTACAGCTTTAGCGGCTCAGCTAGAGGCATTGAATATGAAGATTGATTCTTTGGCAAATCATGGGATTCGTCAGGTAGCTAGTGTTTGTGAGCTATGTGCAGGTGCACATGAGACGAAGCAGTGTGCCATTTCTAATGAATCAGTGCAGTTTGTGAGCAACTTTCCGAATCAGCAACAGCCAGCCCCGAATACTTATCATCCGAGCAACAGGAATCATCCTAATTTCAGTTGGAGCAATAATCAGGGTGGCATACAGCAATCACAACAACCGCATCAACAATTTCAAGCTAGGCCATACAACTCTGCAGGTTTTCAGCAGCAAGGGCAGAATTTTCAGCAGCAGTTTCAGCCACCAGGATTTCAACAAGCTCATGGAAATTCTGGTCAAACTTTTAAAGAACAATCTGAATTGGAAGAGTTGAGGTTGATGGTTAAAAGTCAGGCGGTCTCACTCAAGACCGTGGAGAATCAGATGGGACAACTTACCAGTGCGATGCTGAAAATATCTCAGGGAATTCTTTCTAATGAACCAGAAGTTAATCCAGGCAAGAGGGAAGTTAAAGAGCAGGTGAATGCCATAACACTCAGGTCTGGTAGAGTCACAAGCAATCCAACATTAGCAGCCAAGGAAGACGAAGATTTCCAGGAACAACTACTTGTGCCCTCCCCAGAAAAAGAAGAGGTAATTCCTAAGCTGGTAGCTGAGCAGTTGGTTGAAGAAGGGGACAATAACAAGAGGTCTGTTGAGAAATCTTCTCAGGAGCAGACTAGAGAGAGCGAACAGATTTTTCCACCTCCCCCATATCCAAGAAAAGCCTACAGGCAAGCGATCGACAAGAAATTGGACAGGTTTCTGGAGGTGTTCAGGAAGTTACAAATTAATATACCTTTTGCAGAAGCTCTAGAACAGATGCCGAGCTATGCCAAGTTCATGAAAGGTATTTTATCCAGGAAATTGAAGCTTGAGGATTTGGAAACTGTGGCGTTGACTGAGGAATGCAGTGCTGTGCTGCAACAGAAATTGCCTCCGAAACTCAAGGATCCTGGGAGCTTTACAATACCTTGCACTATCGGGAAATTGTCTTTTGACAAATGCTTATGTGACTTGGGAGCTAGTATTAACTTGATGCCATTGTCTGTTTTTGAGCAGCTTGGTCTGCCTGATCCGAAACCAACGAACATGACATTGCAGCTGGCTGATCGTTCAATTACATATCCAAGAGGTGTGGTGGAAGATGTCCTAGTAAAAGTGGGTAAGCTCATTTTTCCTGCTGATTTTGTTATTCTCGACTTTGAGGAAGACAAGAGGATTCCCATCATCTTGGGAAGACCATTTTTAGCCACGGGCAAAACGATGATCGATGTCCAAAAAGGAGAGCTCACAATGAGAGTGCAAGATCAGACTGTCTCCTTTAATGTGTTTAAGGCCATCAATGTTCCGGAGGATAATGAAAAGTGTTTTAGAGTGGAAGGGGTTGATACTGGTCAGAATAAACCGTTTGATCAGTTGTTGAAGTCGGATACATTCGATGTTTGTGTATTAAGCAAGCCTCGTAGTGAGGAGGTAAAAGCAGAGCATGTTCAGATGTTAAATTCAGTTCCTTGGAAGAGGAAATTTGATACGCCAAACGAGTCGCTTGGTTTGACAGAGCTCTTGAACTCTCAGGTGCGGCTTAAGCCGTCATTTAAAAAAACTACTAATCTCGTTCTTAAATCTTCATCAAATCATCTGAGGTATGCATATTTTGGACAGTCATCTATTTTTCCTGTTATTGTTGCTAACAATTTGTCAAGAAGTGAATTTGGAGAGCACCATCAGGATCCTCCGTTTGGGCCACCAACCACTCAGGGTGGCAGTATAATGTGATTCTGGTTAGTCGAGTCCGGCTAAATGACGTTAACGACAGCGCTTCGTGGGAGGCAACCCATGTGTTAGGTATGTTTCTACTATCTTTCTTATTACCTTCAATGAGGGCATTGAATATTCTAAGTTTGGGGGTGATTTGGGGATAAGTAGTGTTGTGGTGTTATGTGTTCATGTAGGAAATCATATTTTGCATATTGTGGTAATTCATTCATGTTTTGTTTGTATTTTGCATGTTTGTTTCATGTAGGACATTTTGTTTATGTTTTTATTATATGTGTCATTTTAGTTGCATGGCATGCATATTTCATGATCCCTTAGGACTTGACTATTTCCGTTGGTGAGTCGATGTTGATTGGAGTGTGGTTGTGATGAATAGAGGGTTGATTAAGTTTTTAAGTATTGACTTGCATGCCAGAAACAATTGTAAATTCACAAGTCTCATTGGTTGCTTTTTGAATTTGATCAGATCATATTTGTTTGGATGTTAGAATTTAACCACTTGCTTATATTTAGAATGTTTTCTATTCTCTTGAAATTGAAAGAAGCACTTAAGTCTAAGTTTGGGGGAAAACAGGGATTTCATGCTAGTTGTAATAAAGGCTAGGCGTCAAATGGCTAGTAGCCGGCTCATTGAAAAGATGAGTAGTCTAGGGTGGGATGAGAAAAAGTTGTGTTTGTTTTGTGTTTATGCAGAATTGATCAGGTTGAGCTCTTTAATACTCGAGCAATTAAGTTCTAGGGGACTTTGTGCCTAGTGACCTAAGACTTTGCCGGTCTGGGATCCGCTAACCTAACGCTCGCTACATGGGTATTATTGTATAAGCCTTTAGGGGTCTCAGCCATTGCACGGTCAATTAAGCATGCGTATTGTGTTTAGTATGTTGTTTTGTTATAAAAGTATGAATTCCTGTCTAACTCAAGTGGATATTTGAGGTGTCTTTAAGTGGTTTCTTGTGGCTAGAGTACATTTTGTTTATAAGCTTGTGGTTGTTTTGGTGAAGAATAGGATATGGTCTTGATTTAGTTTGGGAGTATATTGGTGAGCATTGCACACACGCACGTTTCTGTGTTTGTCTCGTTGGTCGATGGGAATTTGGTCGAACTCTGTTTGGAAGACTGTGTTCTTTGAGATGTTGGCTTGTTGATTGGTTTTGGTTGGTTTGAAGGGATCGTTGCATTTTCATATTAGTTGCATACATGCATTGGATTGTTAGTTGCATGAGTAGATGGATTTTGTGGGTACATTCGCTATAGGCCCTCACGAGACCTTACTCGTCCACTAGGGCTGCCTAGGGGTTTAAAGGGCTTGTTGCATATGCCAAATGCAACTGTGATCACCTACGGAAGTGGTACTAGTTAGTTGTATATAGTTATATTATTTATGCTTGAGGACAAGCATCGGTTTAAGTTTGGGGGTGTGATAAGTGGATTTTTATCCACTTGGAATGCTTCATATCGGCTTAAATTGATGACTTGAACTCAAGTATGTGGTGTGTTTAATGTGTTTTCATTAAGTTTTGCAGAATCAAGAGTTGGAGGTTAATGTGATTAAAATTCGGATTTTCCGGGTAAGGTGCGAAGCTCTCACGGTTTTGGCCATATCTGGAGTTCTACGAGTCCGATTCTGACGATCTTACAGCTCACGCGAAGAGGACAACATTTTCTATAATTCTGGACAGAAGGTACGGCGCGGCAGCGCCGTATTTGTGCTTGCTTATGGCGCGGCAGCGCCGTGGAAAAAGGAGCAGAATTTGTCTGGCGCGGCAGCGCCGCTTTCCTGTGTATTTGTGGCGCGGCAGCGCCGGGATGTCTGGCGAAAATTCCTGTTTTAAACCCGATTTGCTGATTTTTCGAGTGGGAGTTAAAATTACAATTCAGTACGACTTGTGGATACCTGGAGGCATATATAAAGAGAAAAAACCCTAGAGAAGAAGAGAGACACATACCACATATTATATACGGAGTTGTAAAGCACGAAGAAGCAAGGAAGAAGATAGTTTTCAATTTATTCTTGTATTCTTCTAACTTGTGGATGCTTGGTTTGGGTGTAGTCTTTAGAACCTTGATATTTATTCAATATAATTCGTTTTCTTCAATCATGTTTACATTAGAACCCATGGTGACGATTAGTTTGATTATGAACTAACTCGTTGTCATGGGGTTTTAGCGGATTTATTCATGAAGTTTATGTGTTGAATTTTCTCGATGCCTATAGTGTGATTGATGCGATATCCTATCATGGTTGTTTTAATTCGTTATAGGAGAGTAGCTAACTCCTGTAATTGTGTGTTAATTCTTATTGAAGCGAAAGTGGATCTAAGAGTTTAGAACTTGCCATGCTAGCATAGGTTTATGCGTGAGAATATCATTCGTAATTAGTGTCGTAACTCTAACCGTTTTATGACGACTATGTGATCAATTGAATGCTTGTACTTCAACCATTATGTTTTCAATCTTTATAGACATATAAGGACTAAGCATAATTGGGAGACTAAGTGATTTCTATCTTAATTGTGGATATTATTTAGGATGGTATTGGTACAACGAAAGTTGGCTTATATCAGTTTTGTGTGTTCGATCAGGTATTAATAAATCACATGAAAAGGCTAGAGAATTGGAAACTATAGATGGATTGTTTAATGAAGTTAGGATCCCATGTTTTCTCTGCATAAGTAATTCGATTCCAAATCTTGTTAGTTAATTAATTCTTAGTTTATTAAATTGCTTCATAGTTAATCTTAGTTATTCAAAACCCTATTTTGTTAATTGTCTTAGCAGTGAATAAAAACCATACATTGTTGCATAGGTACAAAACTATAATAACCAAGCAGTCTCTGTGGGAACGAACTCTACTTATCTCTATATTACTTGTGACCACGTGCACTTGCGTGTTGAGTTGGGTCGTAACAAAGCACTTCTGGGAATGTTGGATCAAAGTCCCAGGAGGAAAATAAAGAAGAAGCTCATGTACAAGAAAAGGAAGATGCTGGAGCAACAGAAGAAGAGGAGTCAGTGATTATTGAAGCTTTGGAGGCAAATATCTTAAGATGTGCAATTGACAGTATAAATGCTAAAAAAAATACTGTCACCAAAGAGACTGTCAGAGAAGACACTGTCCTCAAGGAAGCTGTCAGCAAAGGAGCTGTCACAGAAGAAGCTGTCAAGAAAGATACTGTCAAGGAGGACACTGTCAACAAAGATGCTTTAAAGGAAGGAATCAAGCCTACTGTCAAGCCAAAGAGGACAAAAACCTTAGCAAGGGCCTGGTTCTCTAGACAGGAACCTGAACCTGAGGAGACTTCAAAAGCAATAAAAGGAAAACACAAATACTCAGGAAAGGAGAAAGCCACTGGGCTTGGCAGGAATTTGAAGAAGCCTATCCAATCAAAACTCTACAGCTCTCTGGATCTTTTGGAAAAGGAAGCTGATCAAATCAAGAGCGTCGAGGTAAAGTTGGATAACAACAATGAAGCAACTGAATATGTTCTTTGGTTTGATGCATCAAGACTTGTGAAAGTCAAAAAGGATTTTACCATGGAAGTGTCATCATATGATGTATCAGCAACTCTTTCAATGAAAAGGAGAACAGAATCAAGGAGAGTTGAATACTTCTACTTGGTAAGGATGGTCAATCTAATGCAAGGTTATGACAACATCCCTGAAAATGTCATGAACCATGTGTTGGCATACAAAGCTGTGAGAGATGAAGAATTCTATCAGAAATTTGGGGATTGGTCACTGTTTGATGATAATGACATTGCCCACTTACTTGAATGTTCTGATGAAGAAATGGCTGAGTATGAAGATGATATTCCTAAAGAAATGGTGCAAACCCAACCAAGTCAAGAAGAATCCTCAGAGCCTACAAAAAGAGAAACCACTGAAGATACAAAAGATACATTCTTGGAAAAAAGCAGAGAAGCCAACAGGGTGGAAAGTGAAAGTCCCAATTACCAATCTTGTATGCTTGAGAATCCTCTGAGAATCAAGTTCATATGGGAAGAAATTCCAGTAAGAAGCTTTCATAAACTTAGAACCAGTGCTCTGAAAGACTTACTCTTCTTAGTAATTGGATCAATTCATCCATTGGAACAACAATGCTCTTCTGAGATTGAGGGCATTCTTCAAGCAAGAAAGGGTGAAGACTCAAAGCTGGATAATTCAAGGAGAAAAACTCTAAATGCATACTCTGGAAGTAGATTCAAAGACTTTAATTGCACACTGAAGTTCAGAACTCATGCTTTTGGCAAAGACTTATGGTTGGATCTTCAGGATGCTAGGGTATGTCTCTCCAAGACACTCCAAAAACACATTGATGAGATTGAAGATGAGGCTATCACTCCTGATGAAATAGCACTGGTGGAAGGACTCAAAGAAGTTCTTAAGGAAGCTCTCAACAGAGAGGATGAAGAAAGACAGAAGAAGAAATCTGAAGCTAAGTAAAAATCTTTTGTTAAATTCTGATCTTGTTAGTTAAGTTGTCAGCATGTATTAATTGTAAATTTGTTGTTATTGTCCATAAAAACAAATTGGGGGAGATTGTTAGGATTTATGGGTGACAGCTATGAGACAACTTAACTAGATACTTTATGTACTTAATCTTTATTAAGTATGAACACACTGTCACAGCCAGAGTATGTCCTTGTAACCGTTTTATTTAGTGCAAATAAGATTCTAGTGCATCTTGGTAGAAGTTCATTTATTTGTTCAAGCCTCAAGAAGTACTCAAGATGGACAGCAAGAATAAAGATTACTGTCACAGCGCTGACAATAAGGTTACAAGAAGACAGCATGTTGCGAGTCACGACAGTACATTCACTCTGACAGCAACATTGGCGGAAGCCCTCTGACAACAACTTTACCTTAGCCTGACAACAAGCTTGGAAATCCTGACAGCACCTTCAGCGGAGATTTCTTACTGTCACCAAAAGCGCATTCCTGTGACAGCAAGCTTAGCCATCAGGATACTGTCATGAAGGGATAACATTTGTATTGGTAAACAACCCAGTCAAACTTGTGACAGTTTGGATGTTCAAGAAACAGGCGTGTTGTAGTATCCCAACACTGTAACAGGTCTGCAAGACTACGACTGAAGCTTGAGAGATCACATGACAAAGCTCACCAATTCCAGAGTATGACAAATCTACATCTATTGAATTGTGTTAGCTTAAAATAGAATGTTTCTAGATTGCTTTGATATGTATTGATAAGCTGTCTGTATAGCAATTTAGGAAAGAATCACGGGCAGGCAAATTGTAAGAAGCTGCCACTTGAAAATGATAACAGCTTCACAAGACCCGTGATTGAAAGTGATAGGTTTAGCCTACTTAGTCTATCTCTCAATTCATTCTCTGTAATCACTCAAGAAACCGAAGCTCGAGAAAACAAACATTTTCTTGAGGTTGTAGCAACCCATTGCAAAATAAATAAAACATTTATTTTGTGAGAATTACTCGTGTGTCTACTTGTGTTTGCATTTGATAAACTGATAATCCTTAATCTTAGTTCTTGTTGTTGAAAACGTAGATTGAGATTTATCAGTATTGCATTCAACCCCCCCCCCCTCTTCTGCAATAGTCAAGGACCAACACATGTTTTAAATTTAATCTTACATTTTAAAAATTGACTCGAATTAAAATATATTTACAATAATAAATAAAAGATATAATTAAATTATTGCAATTAAATTATATTTTATTATTAAAATTTTGAATTTATTAGAGGAATTAAAATTTAAAATAAAAATATACTCATCTATAATAATTTAATTATATACATTTAAAAATATATATTTATATTTCTAATCCCCGAATGATTTTGAAAATATTCCCCGTTCCCCGCCCCGAACCCGAAATAATCCCCGACCCGAACGGGGTGGGGATCGGATCGGGGTCGGGCGGGGTGGGCGAAATGCTCATCCCTAACCCTTATCTAAAATTTTAGATAATTTGTTTCAAGTTGGCTATATATGACCAACAACTAATTTTTTTTTTTGCATAAGCTCTAAAATTACACATCATCCTGACATCATCAATTCTTTTTAATTTTAGCATATAGTCAATCATTTTACCAAACATCATCGGAGTATATCATCTTACAGGTTCAACAAATTTTACATAATCATAATTTACATAACCAATATATATAATCCCATTAGGAGATGCTCTTATGCAACCAAATGCAAGTTGTTGGTAGAATTTAGTTGATTTTGGTGTATTGTGAAATTTTTTGAGAATTTTCATGGGATTTATCAAAAACTTAATTAGGTGGATTGAAATTTGAATTAAGTAATACATTTATTTTTATCAGTCATCAATAAAATAAAATATAAAATTCCATAACTACTTCATTAATTGATGAAATTGGTAATAAATTGGCAGTAATCCACTTAAATAACAAATTGATAAATGGTAACAACATTGATAAAATTTGTGAAATTTCAGAAATCATTATTGGAAAATAAAAATCGTAGACCCATTAATTCATTAATTCGATTAATGAAAATATTATTTTAATTTATAATTGTAACACAAAATAGCAAAAAAATATATTTTTTTAGTTCAAAGTTTATTACACGAGTTCTATACAGTTTGAAAATACATCCCTAGTTCATCTAAATATGCAAACAAGGACCATTAACCTTTTCATAAATGATAGTCATTTTAATCAATATTATTCTTTTTTAGAGTAAAGTGCACTTTGTGTACTCGTACTTTAGTCAAGACACCACTTGCAATATTATAGTTTAAAATCGAGCAGTTGCAATATCAATGTTTGTATTTCATTTCATTTTATTGCATTCCGTTAATTGAGGTTAACTCCGTTATTAATTTAAGGAGTAAAATTCACTTTGTGTACTCGCATTTTACTCTAAAGTGCATTTTGTGTACTCGCACTTTACTCTAAATTTTGAACTAAAGTATTGCAAGTGATGTATTGAGCAAAGTGCGGGTACACAAAATGCACTTTAGAGTAAAGTGCGAGTACACAAAGTGCAATTTACTCCCTAAATTAATAACGGAGTTAACCTCAGTTAACGGAATGCAACAAAGTGCATTGAAATACAAACATTGATATTGCAACCGCTCGATTTTGAACTATAGTATTGCAAGTGGTGTCTTGACTAAAATGCGAGTACAGAAAAATGCACTTTACTCTCTTTTTTATAGTTATATTACGCTGTCAAAAAATAACATGTACGTGTATGTAATTTATATTTTTTAATATTTATATTAAATAAAAAAATAGAATATAGACTTCTACATAGAACAAGAATTAACGTTTTTTACCAAGTATAACTATTATCTTAAAATTCGTGCAAAAAGACAAATATTAATTAAAATAGTAGTTAAATTAGGACAAAGGTTATATACACTAAATGCACTAAGAATTTCTTTTAGAAAAATTAATTATTAGGATTTTGAGAAATTAAGTTGAAAATAGTTATTTTGTCTACGAAAAAACATTATCAACCTCTATGATGATTTCTAATAGGCTTTTCCAACTACAAAATTGTAAAACTGATTTTGAGGTCCTAAAAACAATGTTGAACGAACAAACGAAGTGGTTGGAGTGAATAGAGGATAACTGGTTGACATATTGAGTTTTATGGTCTACCAAGTCTTCTATATAAATTTAAAAAAGGAGCAAAGAAAACTTCAAAACTCCATACATTCTTAGATCCATACAGAAGCAAAGTTTCTATTTGTCTGATATATAAACGAACTCAAGTTTTCGAACTTTGCTCAAACAGTCTTCTTGTCCCCTCACGTGCTTTGAAAGTGATCGATGGGCTCCATTTCTCTATTGATCTCAGATGTCAGATTGAACCTTACTCTTCTTCCCCGATTTTTTGCTAAAATTTCAAACCAATACTATACTATTTTAGCAACATATAATTCATTAAGAATTTGCAATCATATAGGGCTTGTTGTTGATACCTGCAGTTTGTAAACCCCCCTTAGTCGTTGTCTGAATGACAAATAAAAAGCGAACATTAATTTTGTATTCGATAATGTCTTTGATATAGTAAAGATATCAGATGAAGAAATAAACAACACACAAGAATAAAATTAGCAAAGAATCCGAAGAATCCTCACGATTTTGTTGCCCTTCCCCAATCCAAACCCCATTAGAATGTGCATTAGGGCTTAGCTTGAGAGATGATGTTCCACATGTTAAAAAGTTGAAATGAAGGGATTGAATGGCTTACAATCTGATAACATTTAATATTATTGCATAAAGGAGACAATAGCCCTCAGAGAGAGATACCCATTTATCGCAGATACTTTAATTACTTCATCTAAAAATTAGATAAATAAAATTCTATAATGATGAAAGGTTCATCTTGTTTAATGTGTGCATCGACATACCATATATATAACATTTTGCAATGTTACATCAAGTAGTCCGAAAAATTCGATTTGCTACATCATATTCATCATAATGAGTTACAAGTATCAGATTTATGTTCATGAAATTGTGGATCATATTAAATAGTTTAAGATGTTTATTACTAAAGAAGCGTGAACACACATCATAAATGTGAATAATTGCATTCTAACCTGATTTTGCAAGCTTGTGGCAGCAGTCCAACTCGGTGGTGGCGGATGTATTTCTCTTGTGTTATCACTGATAAAAGCTAATGTTGTAACTTCTTGTTTCACCACAGATGATGGTAATTCTCTCATGACCCATAATATAAATCCTGAGGGTACTGATGATCCTGAAAATAAAGTTACCACATTGTTTCACATTTAATTAGATTCAACACTACCTCATAAATACAAATATGGGATAAGAGTGAGGAAGAAAATTAGCATGTATAGTACACATCTATTCTAAACATAATTGCTTTTGCCACCAATCAACATTCCTTCCTTGTAAATAAACAGTTAAGTGCCTCATTTGACTAATTATGGACATTGTTCTCTTATTAGCTTTGCAAGGACTTTTTTAACAAATACTGGAAGACATCGTTAAATCAGTTTCTGCACATCTATTTGAAAAAATTGCACTGTTTGAAAATCTCATGCAATGGAAAGGTAAGAACACATTCACAATAAAAACTTGAGCCTCTCCCATGATTGTGGAAAGTGCTAAACTTAAAATTGATTAGTAATGAGTGTACACTTGGACTTGAACCATAGACTTGCACTTGATGTCAAACTGAGATGTAAATACCTCTTCTTGAATTTTGTACTTATGCTACTAGTTAGTCGTTGATATAAAACTGGGTTTGTTGTTTATGTATTTAATCGATCGACCAGAACTCTTTGAATGGAAATAACTGATCTATTCCGTGTAGTTCTCACTAATAAGTCTAGTACTACAATTATATAGTACTAGCTACACAGAAAATTAAATTAATGATCTAGGCCTCGTTTGTTTCGCAGGTTTTATAGTTACACAGTAACTCAAGGTTCCTTGAAAGTAGGTTTCATTATACTTAGTTCCTTGGAAAATGAAAATCAGGTGTTTGGTTTTGAATATGTAACCACAAATTACATATTTTAACTGTTTTTTAAAATAATAAAGTAATTGATTTAGATTAAAAACAGTAAATAAATTTATGGAAAAACAATACTGAAATAAAGGAGATATATATTTTTTTATTTTTTTTAAATGATTGTTAAGATGAGTTAATACACCAATTTGTTATTACTTGCATTAAATAAAATAATAGTTCAAATAAAATTTAATAATGCATTTTAAATAAATATAATATATTAAAAAATTAAAAACAATTTTAAGTAATAGCTAACATGTATAATCTAACAATTAAATAATTAATTAATTTATTCAATCTTTATAAAATAAATATGTAACAAATGCATTATATATGTTGACACAAAAAAACTAAATTATAACATTTGATTCAAATTTTATATTTTTTTATTTAGATTTTAAAGTATATTTTGATAGTTTAACATTTAATAAAATTTTTATACATGCAATATTGTAAATTAGTTAATGAATAAAAAGTTATAGACAACTGTGTAACTACAAATTCCACGTAACTGTGAGTTCCCGAGTCTAAAAATAAATTCATACAACCAAATGTTGTAATTTGTGAAAGTTCCATGATATTCAGAGTTACTGCGTTGGGTTACAATGAACCAAACGAGGCCTTAATATATTTTTTGTATTTTACCATCAATTTTTTTTAATAATAGTGGAAATATAAAATACCAGTGCTCCCAAGATAGTCAACTGTAAACTCTAAATTTATTAAAAGTGTCAATATTAGTACTGGAGCTAAAACTCAAGACCCCAAGCTTCCCAAGATGTTACTATCCGTATACATTTAACACAAATTTTCTTTTCAACACTTACTGCACTAGTGTTGTACCTTATGTTTTCCTTCTTAGTCTTCACTATCTATTCTGCCACTGACACAGAGTACCTCTTTGCAGCTTATCCCCACTATAATTTCATATACAAGGCCTTTTTAACTCAATCGACTCCCTGATTGGGATCTCATTCGGGCTCATGCTCTATATTCTAGTTATATAGACCCTCAAAAGTTTTGAGTAAAGACTACATCTTTATTGTCACTGTCTATGGTAACTAAAGACTGTTTCTCTAATGTCTCTAAAATGTATATTAGCTGCAGAATGCTACTTTGAAATGTAACTCTTGCAACCCATAACTAATATGAAGAATTCAGATCTTCAACCCCTACTAAAAACTTCATAGGCATAAAGACAAGAGACATGTGAAGGAGACTCATTAGTGGGAGTCAAAATTTCACTTTAGATTGCATTTACCAATTAACATTTTAAACATGTATCATTTATCAAAATGAATACTTTTAGTCATTGATTGTGACTATGTTCCACAACATTTAAGAATTAAAACCTCGAGTGTAAAAAAAAGAATCAATTACCTACAAAATAATACATAACCAGAAGCGAAGAGGTATAAACACCATTAGCCCTATGTTGATGCCAGTGATAAAGCATCTACAATATTAAATGAAAATAATTTCATAAGAGAATCCATAACCTGAATTTTAAAAATAGAACTTGAAACTTTAGGATGCACTTACAGGTATATCTGTAAACAGAGCAACAAGAGCACTTGACATAAAACATAGCACAGAAACAATAGCCATCCCTGCAACCTAGATGTAACAGTTTGTTTATAAAATTGCGTTGGCTCTATAAACAGAGAACGTGTAGATTGTGTAGACTGAATATAGCTCAGCATCAACAATATAACATGTAAACAGCTTACCCAAGACCGGGCAAAAGAGAGCAACCCTAACTTTAGCATAGTGATAAATGTCATTGTTTACTACATTTTATCAATTATCCAGTGAAATAGATGTTAAGTAACCAGTCAATCTAAAACTTTAAGGTATTACAGTAAGATCTTACCAGGATCATATAGTATGTATATTCTAACAAGAGATGGACCTAACTTTGTATAGTGACATATTGCTCTGTTTACGACTACCTCTTTTCCAAATTATTCGACAATATTTGGTTACATGGTTAACTTGGCTTCTTTTAGATTTTTCTAAATTATAAGTATTGGATATTGTAATAAAATAATTGTGTTATACTATCACTATACACTATGTTTTACTTTTTAAAAAATGAATAGAATTTGGTAGTATAATAATCACTGAGTTAGACCATAACTGAAATTTACCAAACCTAATGGGATAGAAGGAGTGTAGTCCAATTTTTAAACCAAACTACACTTTAAAAAGCTAAGCTTCAAATTATTATCTTGTGATAATAATATTTGTAAGGCTTCTTGATATGTTTCTCATTTTTTAAACAGAAAGAAATTACAATTAATCATGTGAAAGACGCTTGAAGTATTTTAGCATACCTTTAACATTTCAGAAGATACTGTTTCCGATCGTACTTTCCTCATTTTAAAGGACAATACACCACCTGAATCAAAAAAACATTTATGAAATAAGACAAAGTGAAGTCTTTTGATTGTTCTTAATGTTAATTGATGCTTATACGAATAGATTTAGAATAAATTAACTATTTCCAGCAACGAGAGTAGATCTTGTGACATTCACACTGAGACTCATGCATGATGGCATTGACTCTTGAGAATCCAAACCATGCAATTTTTTTTACTTCAGCCGCCTTTTTTACTTCATGTCTTTCACATTCACAATTCATCTATGCCTTTCTTATAAATTCGACATATTAATGTACTCTGACTTCATAGTATATTCAAACTCATAAAATAGATAATAGAAGAGATCAAGAGAGGCCTTATAGGCTTGTAATCCATTCTTCATTGAATTTCAGGACAATTGAAAAAAATATTGCGCTTTCCCAATAACTTTGTCATTGATCTTCCTATTCTTGCAAAGCCTCAAACACTAGACTAGAGAAGAGTCAAAAAAATCTAAGCATGATGTCTTTTATATTCAGCTATAGATAACATTGAGGGGAAGATATGACATTTCTGTAGAAACCTCGGATATGGAAACTTCCCCAATCTTAGAAGATAACAAGTCATGTTGGAAGATGATTAGGATTGGTATAATATATATTAATACTATCAGGTATCATATTTTTTTCTTCAATTACTCATTGTCTCTATATCTTTGGTATAATGTTATAGAAAGTTGTTTTTCAGAGCATTTACATACATTGTACAAATAATTTCTGAATCTGAATGAGAGAGAGTAGGTCTTCCATTTATCAAGAAGATTTAGGTAAGTGATCAACAAATAAAAGAGATGTGAGGATTGCATAAGATCCATTTATTCCATTTGAAGAATGGAAGGTATCGAATGCCATTATTTTAAAATTAGTTCTAATGCAAAAAAAATATCCGCAAAAGTAACTACATAATAGATAGTGCTCACCATAACATGCTAAAGCCCCACCTAGGAAAATCATCGCTATGGAGAAAACATCAACATACACCTGCAGGAAATTTATAGTTCATTCTATGTTGATTAGAATATAAAATCAGACAACAAAAAAAACAAGATGAAATTAATAATTTCTAAACAATTTATAAACTGATCATTGAGCACTATGGACATATTTACCTTTATATATCTTTTTATATATAATCATGGCCCATTGAACAATCAAAGTAACCTTATCTATTAAAGCTAAGACCACATATATTATTGGGTGACATCTTAATTCAATATATAAGGCCAATGTGAAAATTAGATAAAAGATATATCACTAAAACTACGTTGTCTCAATTATCAATTTTCTAGCAACACTATTTTATACAATTATTCCTCAACATTTCTTGATTTACCTATTAGATCATTATTGGATATTTAGGTTTTAGGCACAAAGCAAGTCTTCTTTGAAGGAAAAACAAAAAACTAAAAAATATTTATTTAAAAATTATTCTTAAAATTCAAGAGAAGTAGGTTCTTAAATGTTAAGTATGATTCGTACTTGCCAGTTGCCACTTGCCTCAGTACCCACTTTATTACCTCGTGAGAAATGTCTACTAAACGTATATGAGAGTCTAGAGTCAGGATCAGCTCACCAGTCCATAGTGTGTGTGGGTGTCTGTGTGCGCGCGCGCTTATTCATCAATTAATCATAATCTATTGAAGCCTCTTAACATCCTTTTCACACAGGAACATGTGGCTTAAATTTATTTAACTCCACTTTCCTACCAAAGTTCGAAAGTAATCTACAGTCACAACCTTTTGTGGTAGGCTAAGACTATACAACTAGTTCCCACCAGGAAAACTAATTGAGCTTTTGTTGGACAGATTTATTACAAGACCAGGTTTTGACATTGGCAAAACATTTGGAGATGTTTGAAATACAACAAAATACTGGTCCCCGCAATTTTCAATTTGGTTTAAAGAATGTCAAACTCAATTTTAGTTCCCCAAACGATAATGTAATAGCTCATCATCATTTTTACTAACTATACAATAAATATTTCAATTTCACTACAAGCGAATTAATGTAACTTGAATGCACAAGCTAACAAGAGCAAAGTGATAGACTAATAAATCCATACCCGAGCCACAAACACTGAATCAATGGGATTTTTTCCCATTCCTATCCAGATTAGAACAGCTGAAGCTATCATTAAAATAAAAATTAAAACTGTAACCTGGAAAAACAGAGGCACGAGTTAGGATTTTTAAAGCCATTTTTTCCACAAGACCACAACACAGGTATATTAAAAGGGTCTCTAAAATCTAATGGAAAAAGTAAAAAACAAAAAATGATTGCAAAAGAATAAAGTTTGAACATGCTTCCTTACCATAATTACAAGTTTTTGGCGGCTCCCAACATGAATACCTCGGAAAGAGAAGTATCTTCTGCTTCTTTGATCAAGGTAATTAGACAAATCCATCTTTGGCAGCAAACCTTTAGAAGGACTATATGCTTCTTCTTTTTCTTTTTCTTCCTCTTTTTCTTCTTCTTCTTCTTCTTCTTCTTCGTCATCATCGTCCTCATCATCATTACTTTGATGGCACAGATCAACCCTAGAGAAGCATCCTCAGAAAACTTATATATTGTATCTTGGGAAAAAAAACTATTTTAAAGTCAAATATGTAAGATATCATCCATCAATTGAGAATAAAAGTACAATCGCAACTTCATACATATATAGATAAATAATTATACGGTGATATAAAAAAACATACACTTAACTCCCACATAATGAAAGCACAATATCAAACCATGACTGTCTGTCAGTTTTCTTGTTATATGGGTTACCAAAAAGCGAACTTACCAAAAAGATAGAAGCATAAGAAATGCTGCAAGAAACAGAATTTTGGGACAAGCTGCAAAACAACATCATCCCCATGTAACTTCCCATATATTAAAACCTTATAAGATAATCTTCAATTGCTAAATAGGAAAAAAAACATACCCATTACTACGAAGCCGCAAGATTGCGACCAACATAGCCAACTCTTACAAGCAGCAACAAGAGTTAACACAAAATAGAGAAAGTACCCTGCAATCAACCTATCTGAATTAGTACTTTTGATGCAAAGAAGATGAAGGGCGGAAAAATAAAAAAAAAGCGCAGGCAAACAACAAGAAATAGGGTGCCTAACAACATTACACTTCACATATATATGTCGGTATTCTAACAAAGAGTCACACACGCGTAAAATATAATTCTTTCTCGAAATTCCCCTGATCACTTCATACACCGAACAACAGTCTAAAAGTGGTTTCCTTTTCTTTTTTCTTCTAATTTTTGCATATTTCTGAGTTTTTAATATGTTTTATATGTATACACGGGGGGTTTGAGGATTTGAACCCATGACCTTTACCATGGGGGAAGGTTGCCTTACCACTGGGCAAGACCATCAACCGAAAATGTTGAGGATATTTCTGATTTTTTTTCTCTAAATAATATTTCTGAGTTTCAAATGTGATATACTAGTATTGTGTTGAAACTTTAAGTTTTTCATCTCATATATACCTGTAAGACAATATGCTTAATGTTAATCATAAATTTTTGACAAAAAATGAGACAGAATGATAAGGTGTATACTAGATAGGAGATAGCTACTAGGTCATGCCTTCGAACCATCAGAACAACCTCTTTATGAAAAAAAATACGGGTTAAAGTATGTACATCATGAATGCTTTTAGACCTAATGCGGAAGGCTTGTGTACTAGGTATGATCTTCTTTTTTGGTTTTTATATAAATTAGACAACCCCCTAAACCCACGTAGGCATCACCAGAAGGCCTAAAAACTTACAAGTTTCAATCGCGGAGCTACTACACTTAGCACCTTCTAGAACCTTGCCTTATACAATGCATTGTGAATTAATTCTTGAACTTGTCTAAGCCACTAAATGTGAATTAAACTGTTGTATCGTGCATGCATACCCTTAAAGAATATCATAGCCACAACAGATTTTGGGGTTTTGCGAAAGGGGCAATTTAAGGTTTGTAAGGCTAAGGGTCCTTGTACAATCTTGAGTGCATCACATAGTAGTAGTGGAAACTAGAATCTCTTTTGTGCTAATGTGAAACTGTGACTGGTATCCAAGGTTGTTCAGTTTCTCCAACTTTTATACACATTTGGAGCATATACCCATTTATTGTATTTTGAGCCGTGGGGAAGGGTTTTGTAAACATATATGTAAATTACTAGATGACCTTTGGCACGAATTAAACTTCCAATTTTGTAGTTGAAGAGAAAAAGGTTACAGTTTACTAATGTCACATTTTAGTGGCATGGAGTAAGCTGGATGCAGATGGTGGAAGGACAAATTAAGAATAGAGAAGAGTAGGGAAGTGGTGAATTTGTGTGTTCAGTATTAATGTTGTTAATTTACAAAATGAGACTGGGTAAATATCACTCAAAAGGACAAAACAAAATGGTTCATTTCCCATTCATAATCTCATTTCTTTTCCATATTTACTTTCTATCCTTCCACGATTATTCTCCAGCCAATTCAATCTTTTCTTCTCTCGTCAATTAATTCTCTTCGTCTACCCTTAATTCAAGTGAAAGAATTAAATGCAACATCAAATTCTTTACTTTCACTAACTTTGATACTTTGCACATAAGGTCAGAGCATACTATTCATATTCTGAGCTTTAACGATGTTCTAAATATTCATGTGTATTCTTACCTTCAAGCACAAAGTTATAATATTTATTTTTAATGCATATCATATTGCCTCGAAATAGATACGATAAAGAATAAATACAATACATGCTGCCAGAGAAAAAATATCGTAAGGAAATTTATAAACTTACCAACATTGGAAATCCCAATTAGTAGATGAAATACCTGCAATTACAAGTTCTGTTATAGCAAATGCAAATAAATTTGACTAAACTTGAAACAAAAAATAAACAATTACTAAAATCTACTAGGCAGATATATTTTAAATAGAATCACAAAATAGCAGAGTTTATCTAGCAACTAAATAAAAATGATGACCATGTTTAAGCTTTGCACATTGTGGGGAAAGTAAATCACCAATTTTAACATGTTTGGATGCTAAAAGCCTCAACATCTAAAATACATCATATCTTAATTACTTTTACATACTGCACCCTCATTAAAAAAATTAAAAAGTTAGAAATTTCTAACATAATTTTATTTAGTACTTTTAAAAAATAAAGATAAGGAATTAAAACAAAATGTAAGATACAACATTTCGCGAGACGAAACTTTTAAACTTTAAGGGTAAGCAATAACTTTTCCAGACCCATTTTATACGAGATTATCGTACCATACAATTTACTCGATTGATAAAGGTTATTTTAATATTTTGGTCACTATACAAACTAAATGGTGAACAAATATACCAGTTGTAGAGTAGAGTCGGTGTACTTACATGGCAAATATCAGGTGTGTTTCAACTTTCAATACTATCTTAGTGAGAAAAAAATATTTACCAAACTAATTAAGATGGACCAAAACAAAAATTATATACATACATATTGTCATGTTCTCGAGTTTTTTAAATGAAGAAAAGAAAGGAACGGAATTTGGGAAAGAAAAAAAAAGAAAAAATAATTTCATCTTACTTATGTTCCTGAGTTTTTCAAGGAAAAGATATGTTAAAATGAGCAATATTTTTATTATTACAACTTTTATTTCTCTCCCAATCATCCCACTTTCGAAAAGACACTGACTCATATTTAACATTCCTTTCTATTCCTTTCTTTCCTTAAAATCTTGGGAACATGTTAGAGAAAATAAATATGCACAAATATTTCCCTTTCTCTCCAAAATTAAACTCGGGGAACACAGTGTAAACAAAGGGAAGAGAAAAGAACACAAATATACAATGGTAATACTAACACATAAGATTATCACTGAAAAGGTTAGAAGTAGTAGGTGAATCTAACCAAATATTTAAACAGAAGGATGGGACATGATTTACTTGTTAGTAAACAAAGAACATTGTATAATTTACTCTCAAATATAACTGATAGTGGGACTTTCGAATGATGGTGAAATAGTCTCTCAGCAGTATTAATGTTTTATCAGACATGAAGTAGAATTATTATATATAAATCAAACACCTTCAGTACATATGAAAGAATCTTATATGTGCGTGTAAACAAGAATACACATGTACAAGAGTCGGTGTGGAGAGTCAGTGTGGAGAGTCAGTACACCAGTGCTGGATCATTCAGAAAAAGTACTGAATGCTCCAAAAAGTTGTTAATTGTCAACCAGTATACTAATAAATCTACTTCTCTTCTTGTTTGATAATTCAGGCCCCGCCCCCAGTAGTATGTAGTAAGTGGAAAGATAATTACATTTAAAGTTAAGGAGGAGTCAAATGAAATGACATCTCTTACTTTCTGGCGAGTCCAACCGATCTTTGTATTCCTTAAATGAATCCTCATTAGCTGATATGGAAAATGGCATAAAAATGGAATGGTGTTAGTTATTTAGACTAATATATGTATATATAAAAAACATAATAACCATAAAGAAAACAGAAAGAAAGAGCATTTCAAGTCCACTTGATAAGGATGTCCATACTGGGAAAGTTTAAATAGACATTGGGCAAAAGCATTTCAATGGAATGATAAAGTCTATTATTACAATCAAGTAATAAGCATTTTTAAAAAAAAATTAAAGAATGAACTACATCTTGCCTTCTTCAACGTGCTTTAAAAGCCGTTTCATATATGTATTATAGTCCATAAGTATGACACATAGGTGCCTTACAGGCATTAGTGAACAGGCCGATTGTTCAGTAAAGAGAATCATTAAACATCAACTATATATAAGAAAATCCACAATTTAAAGAAGATCTAGGAACATAATATATTTCCTTTGGGAAAAAATAACATAAGCCTGTCAACCAATCAATTTTCGAAATATGATCCATATTTCCCTAGAAGAGTCATCTATAATGTTAAATGATTGCTACAGAAACCAATAAACCAGAAATTTGTTTCCATTTAATGGAGATTTTAGGAAATACTTATTTGAAAACGATGGTTACTCACAAGAAATTAGTTTAATAATTAATTTCTTATAACTTGCGAACAACTTTATAAATTGGACATGAACAATTGTGCATAATAATGGTGCATGAATCAATAAGGGGAAACAATTATACCTGAACAAATGCCAGGAAAGCAATAAGAGCATCGATACAAGCAACTGTAACCAGGATATCCACGTAGACCTTTGGAAAACAAATACTATCTAAAAGCTCGGACAACATATTTTCAATCTTTCTTCCTACGCCCCTCCTTATATCTCCTCTAAAAAAATACACCTTTGGCTTACTAAAATTTTCTCTCTACCAGCAGGATTTTATTTTTTAAAAAGCATCATAGAGGTGAGACAAACATTAGAAATTATACGACAAAGATAAAATATCTGACCCCACTCAACTTTGGCATTTGCCCATGAAGCACATTTGTGGCTGGCACTTCTACATAGGATCCTCGAGCGTATCTCAACAAAAAGGTGACTGACAAAGTTACAATCACAGCTGGCAAACACTTTGGATGCCATTTCGACCAACATCACAAATTCTTAAAATAGCAATAAACGACAATGAACAACCATCATCTTAAACTTTCTATGTTGTTTAATAACTTATGACTTAGTTGGACAATTCAATAGACCATATGAATAAAAAAAAATACTATACCTCAGTCCTCCTAGATAATTATTGTGCATACATCAACTACATCTAAATATTAATCAGAATTAATTAGTTGCAATTGAAGCATGCTCCCTTTTATTTGCAGAATTGATGAAAAATCAGTTAAGACACCAACTTTATTCTTAATGATGCCTCTTTTATGTAAATATTCAAATAAAAGGTATATGATTTTCTTTAATTATTTCAAGAAACTTGTACATAATTCTAAACTTGAAAATAAAATCACAATTCTAAATCTCAATCAGTGAAAATTATAAAGCCATATTTGTGAGCTTAAGACATGGATTGATCAGTAGCTACCTCATACAACTTAAAGTAAAAGTAATTAGTTCAACTTATAGGCTACTCTTAACTTTTTGAATACTTTGATTGATTTTGTAAACCTTACAAGTTACGAAAAGTTAAAAGAAGTGACAACAAACTACTTCAAGCCAGAGTTGTTAAAGGCATGTCGTGTGCTATTTCATCAATCAACTCACAACTTTTTCATCACTTCTTAAATATTCCGAGAACAAGGTAACTAAAATTTTTAATATTTATTATTAGATGATCAAATACATGTACTTGCTTTAATAAATTTACTATTTATACATTTTGTACATCTTTTTTTGTCAAGTATTTTAAGATTGATCGATTGAAAATTTTTAGATTAATTAAATTTTATAATGTGTAGATCAATAATTTGACTTCTGTAATCTTATTCTTCAAATCTAATTATGAGTGTTTTTTTATAGATTTATAGAAGTTTGTTAAATCTATTAAATCATTTACATGTATGAAATAATCAGTTTAATTGATACATATATGATAGATGATGAGTTTGATAGATGAATTGAAAAGTTGAAAGATCAATGAAGACTATATACATATGAAGTGTTGAGACCCATTTAATATGATTCATATGTGACATATCAACTAAACTTTGATACTCAAATGAAATTTATAACAGTATTAAGTGATTACGTCTGTTAAAATGTTTTACATATATGTGATTGTTTTACCTTGTTCCTGAATATGGATGAATTGATGAAAAAGTTGCGAGTTGATTGATCGATAGCCCACACCCTTTTTATCATTGGTTACTAAAGTAAATTTATTTTTAAAAAAATGAAAACCTTTTTTATAAAAGAATTAAATCGAATACAAAATCCGTATTAAAAAAACAAAATCCGGAGAAAAAGGTTTCCTTCATTCAAGAAAGTTTATCATCTAACCGAAAGGCACGCAAGTTGCCCCGGGACATTTAGACAATAAAGCTTTAATGTCTGAAAAGAGAACGCCCAAAACATAAAATAAGTTACAGGTATATCTGCAAATTGATATGATACAGATATGATACATAAGATACATAAAGTTTCTTTTAAAGAATTGATTGTGTGCTCATAGTTGCAAAATTTGCTAGAGTTTCGGCAGTTCCACCAGTTTCCTGCCCACTTCCATCCATAAATCTTCGAAAAAACCTGATTCAGACAACCAACATATAATTAGTCTAAGCAAGTAAATGAAAAAATATTATTTGCTATTTAAAGAATAATATAAACTGTAAGTATCCAACCAAAGAGGATCCCTTTGGTTAGAACAAAATCACTATATATAATCTAATATTTTTTTATACAACAAATAAGAGCCACCTAATATGGCACAAAATCATCATTAGAGATGCATAAAACCATCATATATGTTCAAAAAGCCAACATATATGGCACTACATCACATAGGACCCAAAAAGACCACCATAAACGACACAATACCTAATAAAGAAGGTACGTAACAAATCATAATACAATATCTATACAAAAATGATACAAAACACCAGAGAATTTTTAATAGAAAAAATCCTTTATCTTTAGGTAAGACAAAATTGATGCTCCTAAATAACAAATAAAAATAAATAAATAGATGAATAAATAAAATGAAGAAATATACACCGCCGGCTCCCCGGAGGTCATCGCCGTCGGAGGTCAGTTTTTGGTGATCCCCAAATCGTGGGCCACCACCATCAAACCAATCCAAATCAGCCGATCTATTACTTTACACAAATCACAACAACGAACTCCAATCCCAACATTAAGAACGAATTAAAAATTGACAAGACTCTAAAATAAATTTAGTAAAAAAGTGTTAGGAAATATGTTGTTCTTGATGATAACTTAACATATAACACATTTCTGTATAAGTCATTTTGTAACTAACAACGGATGGCATACTTCTTGTAGTATTCGTTGTTGGGAAGCTTATCCACGGATAAGTAATCATGTAACATATTCAATTTTACTCTAGTATAAGGATTGAAAGTATTAAGTACCAAGTCATGTTGACTCTCAGTAGATAAGCATGATAGGATAGCTAATTGTAAATAGGTTGTGCTATGTAATTCTGTTTAAGTGAAAATGAATGACAACGGATGAAGACTTAATGCTACCCAAGGATGATCAACTCAATGATACCCACGGATGACCAACTTAATGTTATCCACGGATAGTCAAGAACACTACCAACGAATGAAGCACAAGACTAGGTTGATGGTGACTTGACACTGGAGAAGCACATGGATTGATAGAGTAAACAAAAAGAATATGGAAGCCAAACATTGGAGAACCTCGAAGAAAAAGAAACATTCCATTTCCATGCAAACATAAGAGATGTACAAACAAGCCAACTTGTCAAGAGAACAACATCTCAGTGACATGCATCTGGAATGAAGAAGCAAGCATACTGGACCTAGAAAATAGAGATAGTTTTTGTTTGTAGTATGGCTTGTAAACTTGGGCTTTATAACCAAGTGTAACAGTTCTTTGAAAATAGAGAAAACAGTTTTACATTGTCTTTGCTTAGGTTTTCTCTCTTACATTTCTTAGGAGCAAAGAACTGTAATAGCAGTTGTGTATTTGTAACCAAATATCACAGATTATTTCTTCAATATATATCTCAGATGGATCACAAAACAATCCACCTGAAATTTTTAAAGCATTGTGTTCTTATCTTTACTTTGTTTCTGCAATTTAATTTATCTGTTATTACTTTCAAGTTGCAGAAAAGTTGTAAAAATCTAGAATTGTATTCAACCCCCCCCCCCCCTTCTACAATTCTGTAAGTGGGTAACTGGGAATAACAATTGGTATCAGAGAAAGCATCTAACACACCTGAAGTTTAAAGATCAAGCACGACCAGAATCATGGGAAAGAAGGATAGTGGAGTGAAGATTCCAGTTCTTGATAAAGACAACTAATTTCACTGGAAAGTAAAAATGCATCAACATCTCATGTCTATGGATGAGAGTTATGTGGACTGTATTGAGAGAGGTCATCATGTGCCTATGAAACCTAACACAATAATTGCTCTACAAGGAGAAGGAGCCCTAGACACGATTCCAAATCTACCATCAGAATGGGTGCAGGAAGATATCATTGAGGTGCACAAAGATAAAAAGACCATGAACATTCTATTTAATGGTCTAGACAGTGATATGTTCGACAATGTTATTAACTGCACCACAACCAAGAAAGTTTAGGACACAATTCAAAATTTGTGTGAAGGAACTGAGCAAGTGAGAGAGAACAAGATGCAACTTCTAATACAACTGTTAGATATAATTGCTGACGTTTGTTCATCAGTGTTTAAGTACCAGGTACTCATCAGAGTTTACTAGAAGCCAGTCAGAGTTTGATAAAGTCTGACGGGGTGAAGAGTTCATTAACTGTCGGTGTTAATATAAAGATTCTAGAAGCAATATATCTTGAAGATGGAAAGAAGCAAGATATATTGAGACAATTAAGGAAACGGAACAGAAGACAGAAGCAATCCTAAATTGATATGATTTGTATAGCTAATTTATAGGAATATCAATTAGAGATTGATTATGTAACTGTGTATTATATAAACACAGATAGGTTAACCCTAAAAGGGATGCGAATACTGAATACATTGTTCTTGTAACCTAGTAGCTCTCTGTGATTCTTTAACATCACTGAGAGAAGAGTTATTTTATATAATTCAGTTATTAATTCATAAACAGTGTTCTTGAGTGTTATTATCATATTAATATTGATTATATATTGTGTATTCGGCCAAACAATTGGTATCAGAGACAAGGCTGATTAGTATATACAGTTTATCGATCCAAACACAAGTATAATCATGGCTGACAACTCTCAGGAAGGTTCTAATGCAGGCTCTAATGCTCAGAAGGTTCAACCTACTTCTGTGAGTCGATATGAGACAATAAGGGTTCCAATTCTCAGACCAGTTGAATATCCAATATGGAAGGTGAAGATGACCATGTTTCTGGAAGCCACAGATCCAGAATACCTTGATAGAATCAATGATGGTCCTCATATGCCAACTAAATTGTCTCCTGTTATTACTGGGCAAGAACAAAAGACTGTTCCAAAAGAGAAGAAAGATTTGACTCCTGAAGACATCTCATCAATTGCAAAGGATGCAAAGGTTAGACATCTACTACACAGTGCCTTAGATAATGTTATGTCTAACAGAGTTATTGGCTGCAAAACTGCCAAAGAAATTTGGGATGCTTTGGAAGTCAGGTGTCAAGGAACAAGTGCTATAAAGAAGAATAGGAAGACTATTCTTACACAGGAGTATGAACACTTTGACTCTAGATCTGATGAAAGTTTGACAGATACATATGACAGATTTTGTAAATTGTTGAATGATTTGTCCCTGGTTGATAAAGAATATGAACTTGAAGAGTCAAATCTCAAGTTTCTTCTATCCCTACCTGAAAGATGGGATTTAAAGGCAACAACAATCAGAGACAATTATGATCTTGCAGATACAGATCTTGATGAAATCTATGGGTTGCTTAAAACTCATGAACTTGAAATAGAACAGAGAAACAAAAGATCTGGAAAGAAGACAAAATCTGTTGCTCTTAAAGTTGAAGAAAAGCCTGTCAAGAAGGAATCATCAAGAAAGAAAGCCAAAGGAAAGGCTTTAGTCATTAAATCTGACAGTGAGTCATCAAACTCTGATGATGGCTCAAATACTGATGATGAAGCTTCTGATTCTGAGGATGATGAAGAAGAGATGATGAGAATGGCTGCTTTAATGGTGAAGACCTTCAAGAAGATGGGATTCAAGAACTTCAAGAAAGGAAAGATATTCTCAAGGAAAGATTCAAATTCTGATAAGAGAAATTTCAGAAAGTCTGATGGAAAATATACCAAGTCTGGAAAGAAAGACAAGTCTGAGATCCAGTGCTACAAGTGTAAAGAGATGGGTCATTATGCTCCAGAATGCAAGAAAGGAAAATCTGAGAAAGCACTCATCACTAAAGGAAAGGACTGGGCAGACACTTCAGACTCAGATGAGGGAGTCAATTATGCTCTCATGGCAACTGTTAAAGATGAAGCTGAGTCATCTGGAAACAAGGTACCCCTAACAACTTATGCTTATGATACTGATAATATATCTGAATTAAGAATTTATCTTAAAAGCATACATGTTAGTTATAGGGATCAGACTTTAGAGAATGAAAGAATCAAATCTGAGAATCTAGGTCTTAAAGAGAGGAATAAATTTCTTGAAGAGAAACTTGTTAACATGCAACAAGTTCAAAAGGAGAGAGATGATGCTGTTTATGTTGAACAGGAGTTGCTCAAAAGATATAGGGAAATAGAATCTGAGTTGGAAAAAGAGAGGAAAGTAATTAAAACCTGGACAAATTCTGGAAAAGACACACATCAGGTTTTTCAGACAGATACTGTAGGCTTAGGTTACTGTGAGGGAGATGAACTTAGGTTTAAAGATAAAGTTAAAGTGAAACCACAACTTAAACCTGTGCAATTTGTTCCGGAATACAATAAGCTAAAGTCTGTAGTTGTGAAAGAAGCTGTTATGGAACCAGTTGAAACTTGTGTAAAACAGGTTAATATTGGTTCAATAACAGAGAAGAAGATTGAGTTAGAAGCTGTTAAAGAACCAGTAAAAATCTGTGATAAACAGGTTAATGTTGGTTTAATGACAGAGAAACAATTCAAACATAAGCTCAAAGAAGTAAAGTCTGTCAACAAACAGAAAATGTTTAAGAAGAATAGGAATGGAAAAGTAGGCATTAATAAAAGAAATGATTATCTGCCTAATTCTGCTGCTCCTAGAAAAACATGTCATAGTTGTGGTAGTACTAACCATCTTGCCAGGTTTTGCAAGAAGAACAAAGATATTAACTCTTTACCCTCCACATCAGGAGTAAAGAATAATTATGTTAGGGTTAGACCACAGACTATATGCACACACTGTGGGAGCACTTGGCATTCCATTTATACTTGCAAGAGTTATCATGCTATTTATCACAACTATTATGAGCTAAAACCCAACTTGAAGTGGGTTAGAGCAAACTCTGCAAGTGTAAAGTCTGACAATGTTAGTTTAAACTCTGTTGATAGTGATTCCGCTGTAAAAGCTAACAATGTTAAGAAAGCCAAAGGATCCAAGCAAGTCTGGATCCTTAAATCTAACACTTAGTGATTGTTTGTGATTGCAGGGCATAAAAGAGAGCACTCTTATCTTGGACAGTGGATGCTCAGGACATATGACTGGAAATAAAGCCCTGCTATCAGATTTTGAGGAAAAAGCTGGCCCAAAAGTTTCCTATGGAGATGGCAACATAGGACATACTCTGGGATATGGCAATATCAATCTTGGCAGTGTCATCATTACAAATGTAGCTCTTGTCTCAGGACTCAAGCATGATCTGCTTTCTGTGAGTCAAATCTGTGACAGAGGATACCATGTAGATTTTCATACTGAACATTGTGAAGTAATCAGCAAATCTACAGGGAAAGTTGTTCTAATTGGACACAGGCACAATAACATCTATGAAGCAAGTTTGGTAACAAACTCTGAAGGAAAAACTGTGTGTCTATCTGCAAGAATGTCTAGTGAAGAGAGTTGGAAATGGCATAAGAAGCTCTCTCACCTAAACTTGAACAACATCAATGAGCTGATTCGAAAAGATCTTGTAAGGGGACTTCCAAAGTCAATACTCAGCTTAGATGGTCTGTGTGATTCTTGTCAAAAGGCCAAGCAAAGGAAGTCATCTTTCAAGAGTAAATCTGAATTTTCAGTTGTGGAACCTTATCATCTTCTACATGTTGATCTTTTTGGTCCAGTAAATATAATGTCATTGGGCAGAAAGAAATATGCTCTAGTTATTGTTGATGAGTACACTAGGTACACATGGGTGTATTTCTTAGCAAAGAAGGATGAAACTGCCTCAATTCTAATGGATCATGTGAAGCTATTGGACAAAGGATCACAGTACAAAGTGAAAATTCTAAGGAGTGATAATGGTACTGAATTCAGAAATTCTGTAATGGAAGCTTTCTGCAAGGAAAGAGGAGTGAAGCAAGAATTTTCTGCACCTGGAACTCCACAACAAAATGGTGTAGTTGAAAGAAAGAACAGAACTCTTGTCGAAGCTGCCAGAACAATGCTTGATGAAGCAAAATTGCCAACTTATTTCTGGGCAGAAGCTGTTCAAACAGCTTGTTTTACTCAAAATGCTACACTGATCAACAAGCATGGGAAAACACCATATGAGATGGTGAAAAATAAGAAGCCAAATCTGAAATATTTTCATATATTTGGATGTAAGTGCTTTGTGTTGAAAACTCATCCTGAACAGTTGACCAAGTTTGACTTAAAAGCTGTTGAAGGAATTTTTGTTGGATATCCACTATCGACTAAGGCATTCAGAGTCTACAATCTAAGAACCAAAGTGATCATGGAATCTATACATGTGTCATTTGATGACAAGAAAATAACTGGAATAGAAGATGAAGAATATCATGATCAACTTCGCTTTGAAAATGAAGATCTATTCTCTGATGATGTAAACTCTGATGAAGCAAATCCAACAAACTCTGACGAAGCATACTCTGAACCTCTACTGGTAAACACTGACGAATTTTCTCTGACAGAACAAAATAGAGAACCAGTTGAGGGGGAGTGTGGAGAAACTTCAGAAACTTCTCAAAGTTATGACTCAAATTCTGAAAGAGAGTCAAATGAAGAATCCAACAGAAACTCTGAGTCAAACTCTGAAAGTTCAAATACTGGACAGTCCAATTCAGGGGGAGCCTCAGAGAATGCAAATAGTCAAGAAGAAAATCAGGAGAGCATGGATCAAAGGGGAGGATCTAATAATGAAAATAGAAGCCAATTACCAACAGCAAGAAGGTGGACACAATCCCATACACCTGACTTGATAATTGGAGATCCAGAAGCTAGTGTAAGAACTAGAAGTGCTACAAATAATGAATGTCTGTTTCATGCATTCTTATCTCAAACTGAGCCCAAGAAAGTGGAAGAAGCTCTTCAAGATGCTAATTGGATAACAGCAATGCATGAAGAGTTAAATGAATTTGAGAGGAATGAAGTCTGGACACTTGTACCAAGACCAAAGAACAGATCTATTGTTGGTACAAAGTGGGTTTTCAGAAACAAAACAGACAGTGATGGAGTAATTACAAGGAATAAGGCTAGACTTGTGGCAAAAGGCTATTCACAGCAAGAAGGAATTGACTATGATGAAACCTTTGCTCCGTTTGCAAGATTGGAGGCGATAAGGATTTTTCTGGCCTATGCTGCACACAAGAAATTTAAAGTCTTTCAGATGGATGTGAAAAGTGCTTTTCTCAATGGGAAACTTGAAGAAGAAGTGTTTGTTGAACAACCACCAGGGTTTGTAGATCCCAAACATCCAGATTATGTCTACAGGCTTGTTAAGGCATTATATGGACTAAAGCAGGCACCAAGAGCATGGTATGAAACTCTGGCTCAATTTCTTTTAGAAAGTGGGTTCACTAGAGGTACAATTGACAAAACCTTGTTCTATTTTAATTATGGTGATGATTTGCTGTTAGTTCAAATCTATGTGGATGACATAATTTTTGGGTCTACTAATGACAAACTCTGTAAGAAATTTGCCAAGCTTATGCAGTCAAGATATCAAATGAGTATGATGGGAGAGCTTAGTTATTTTCTAGGCTTACAGGTCAAGCAAACAGATGATGAGATTTTTATCAATCAAGCAAAATATACCAGAAATCTTCTCAAGAAATTTGGTATGCTTGATAGTTCATCTGCTACAACTCCCATGGCTACTACAACAAAGCTAGACAAAGACACAGGAGCCTCAGTAGATATGACAAACTATAGAGGAATGATAGGGTCTCTTCTTTATCTGACAGCAAGTAGACCAGATATCATGTATGCAACATGTCTTTGTGCAAGATTTCAAGCAGACCCCAGAGAGCCACATCTAACAGCTGTAAAGAGGATTTTCAAATATCTCAAAGGAACCATAACCCTCGGTTTGTGGTACCCTAGAGAATCAGAGTTTAAATTAATTGGTTACTCTGATGCAGATTTTGCAGGCTGTAAGATAGACAGAAAAAGCACAAGTGGAAGCTGTCAATTTTTAGGTGACAGATTAGTTTCTTGGTATAGCAAGAAACAGAAATCAATTTCCACATCCACAGCAGAAGCAGAGTATATAGCTGCTGGTAGCTGTTGTGCACAGATTTTATGGATGAAGAATCAATTGCTGGACTATGGGTTAAGGTACTCTAGAATACCTATTTACTGTGATAATCAAAGTGCTATTGCTATGACAGGTAATCAAGTACAACACTCCATGACCAAGCACATCAGCATAAGGTATCATTTTATCAGGGAACATGTGGAAGAAGGAAACATTGAGCTTCATTTTGTTTCTACAGACCAACAGCTTGCAGATATCTTCACCAAACCTTTGAGTGAAGCTACCTTTACAAGGCTAGTAAATGAACTTGGAATGATCTCTGGTTTTGACTAGAGATACTGGTTAGATTCAAACTCTATACATGATTTTATGCTCATGATTCTTTGCATGTGTTAACTGCTATTTGTACCAGTATGTTAAACTCTGATAGTAAACTCTGTTAGTCATACTCTGTCGGTTAAACTCTAATGTTAAACTCTGATTGTGATATTGTCTGAAACATATGGACCGATGAAGAAAGCTGTATGAAGCATGATTTTCAGTAAGTAATCATGAATCCTTCTAAGTATTATAAATTCTGATTTCAAAATGTGCAGAAATTTTACACAGCATGATACTGTCTCTATATTTATAGCATCTCTTAGTTTATTGATCCTATACACTAAGTCTGTATTAGATGTTTGCACTCTCTCTCATAAATTAATTGTATTAACTGATGACAAGTCTAAACTCTGAAAATTAGTTACAAATAATTTCACCCTCAAATCAAAAGATGCCAAAAAGAGCACAAATTCCTTTGAGATCATGTTGTGCCTAAGAAGATCCAGGAACTTATTGTATGAAATAAGGGCTAAAATCTTTGATTTTTGGTGACTAGTGCCAACCACTGATTACTGGAAAAATAAAAAATAAAAATAAAAAAATAAATTTTTAAAGGGGGTGAAAATAAAAGATATATCCAAATGAAAGGATATCAGAATACAGAGTTTAGATATAAAAATCAGATTTTATTTTATATGAGAGTTTGAGCAACCAGTTTTTACTGCTTTAGTTTGTGGATTTTATGCACTTTGAGATGATCTAAATATTCATATTCAGTAAACTCTGCTAATTCACACACAAATACTCACACCTGTACAGTTTGTGAAAAGAGTTTATTTATAAAGGAGGAGGATTGGTAAACACTGATGAACTGTGTACTCTACGCTGAGGTAATTTTATTTTAATCTCTGATGATTAAAATTAATTATTTGTTTCAGACAGTTAACAATTTTGAGAAAACATTCTTGAAAATAAAAGAGTATGATTGGTAACGGTTCTAATTTGTATTAAACAGAGGAGAGAGGTTGAGTGTTTAGAAAAGTGTAAAGGGCGGTAATAATTGCTGTTTTTACTGCGCATGCGCATTGGAAACTGTCAATTATTTGTTGTCAGTCATTGCATGTGTGCCACGTGTCCCACTCACACAGTTAACGGAGTAATCCAGTTGTGTATTAATGATTAAAAACTGTTCAGTTTTTAATTTTGCATTTCATATTTATACAATACACAAACATACGTCTAAACCTTTCACATTTTACTTCAATTCACATCTATTGATACACACACATATTCACAAACACCTTTCTACTTACAAACTCTTTCGAAGCTTTTGCATCAGTTTCTTTGATTTCTTTCAAATCTTACTAATGGCGACTACAGCTTTTGTTTCTTATGGGTTAGAATTTGTTCCAAATAACTATGCAGCACCATTAAACACTGCCAACGCACCAGAAGCTTTTCATATGATTCAAGATTTTCTTGCTCAGTCAGCGATTGGGCGTGCTTTAGTTGAACCAGCAAAACTTTCTGGTTTACAAATCAAGGCGTTTTGGGAGTCCGGGATGTATGATGATGGTGGTGAGACTGGTAACCCATCTATTATCTTTGAATTTGAAGAAACAGAGTATGTAATTACTGCTGGAACCATTCGGGCTGCAATGGGGTTTCCTGAGTTTTCGTCGTATACTATTGGAATGGGTGATGAAGATTTGATAAGGATGATGCGAGAGATTGGGTATTCTGGACCCTTGACTAAGATTGGACAGTTGAAACGACCGTTCTTAAGGAAGGAGTGGAGTTTCTTCTTTGATTGCATTACAAGGACGTTCGAAAAGAAATGCACCAACTGGGATGCTATTCCCACAGACAGTCTGCAAATCGGGTACTCTCTGTTATATGATAATCATTTTGATTTTGCACGACTTGTTTTGAATAACTTAGGGGAGAAAATGACAGAAAATAGAAGAGTAGTTTACTTTTCTAGATTTTGTCAGATTTTATTCTCTTACTGTGTTGAAGGGGTAGAAGTAATTGATGAAGATGTTTCTTGTTTTAAATTACACAAGAGGATATTTTCTGATCTTATCAATAAGGATGTTAAGAAAGGGGTTGTTGGAGAATTGTTGCTACCTGCCTCTGTGCAACAGTTTATAAATGATCAAGCAAATCCACCAACACAGGCTTCTTCTCAATCAGAGCCTCAACCTGATCCTTTACAAACAGAGCTACCTTCATCAACATCTGTCAAACCTGCAAGGGGTGGTAGAACTAAGCATATGGGTTCTAAGCCAGCAAGGATTTCTAAATCATCAGTTGATATTGGGGTGTCAACATCTGCTGGAATTTCAAGGAAGAAAAGAAGGGCAAATAGGCCATCTTTTGCTGACAGTGAGATTTCACATCAGAAAAGAAGAAAGTTGGTGGCTGATTATCTTTTTGAGGAGTTGGATGTTTCTGATCCAAATACTGAAGCTGTTCAGCATGAAGCTCAAGAAAATGTTATTGAGGAGATTGTTGTCGATGATAACACTACTGTGCCTATAGTGGACAGAGTAAATTCTGATGAAGCTCCTGAGGTGTTCCTTGAACCTATATTGGAGATGGACAATGAAGAAGAGATTGAAGCACATCCTACTGTCAGTATTTGTGACATTGCGGATGTGGCAGCTGATCAAGCCACTCTGGAAATTGAAGAGTCAATGACAACTCATACAGAGATTCTCTCTGTCACTAATCAAGTTATTGAAGTTGGTGAAGAGGTTGATCAGGCAGCAAGATCTGTCTCTTCTGAGCAGATTGTTGAAAATGCTGAGAAGCAGATTATAGTAGAAGAGGCTGTTCCAGCAGTAGAAGAAAATGCTGAGAAAGATGATGTTGTAGCAGAGAATGTTGACATTACTGCAGAGAATATTGTTGAAGAAGCTGCAGAAAATGTAGTTGTAAAATCTGATCTTCCTGAGAGAGCACAAGATAATGCTGACGAAGATGTTTCTATTTCTTCTAATGCTGCTTCTTCTGCAAACTTTGTTGATACATCTCAAAGAGTTGCTGCTCAACATGCTACAGACGCTCACTTTCAAGAAATGTATTTTTCTAATTGGTCAAGCAGAGAAACTATCTTTTCTGATGAAAGAGCTGCTGATTTTGTGACCAAGTCTTCTAAGGAAATTCAAAATCCTGAACTTTTAACTCATCTCAAAGCCATAATTGTCCAAGTCAAATCATTGCATAATCGCTTTGATACTACTGATAAGGTTATTGATGGACTGAGAAATGACATAGTTGCCAGGGAAGTTACATTGAAAAAGGATAGATATTTATATCTTTCCCTGTGTCAAGAACAAAAGGATTTTAGCTCCAGGTTACTGAAGGTTGAAGAGAATCAGACTTTGATGTCTGGAAAAATTGATTCTATTGCTGCATCACTAGAGTTGCTGACATCAGTTTTTATTCCTGATGATGTCAAAAAGGGGGAGAAGATACCTAAAGACAAATGCAGAAGGACTCCAACTTTGAGACTGAGGGATGATTCAAATGATGGTGGAAGCAGGGAAACAGAGAAAAGGTCAAAGTCTTCTCAAGAGCAAGGGCGACTTAGGTCAAACTCTGCTAGACAGACAAACTCTGATATGATAAACTCTGGTGCTACTGGTTCTGGTACTCATGCTCAATCTTCTTCAAGACTTAAGAGTCTAGTGATTTCAGCTAATCCAATAATTGATGAAGAGATTGCAGCCAAGCTGTTTTTAGATGAGCATGATGGTGACGTGACAGTTGAGGATTTGGAAGCAGAAATGAAGATGCTGTCTGAAGAACATAAAAAGAAAGTTGCTTCTGGTACTTATAAGAAGAAATCAGTAAAGGCTCCTAGAAAGAAAGAAATTGGAATTTCTATCAAAGAAAATACTCAACAGAGTATACAATACACAAGGAGACCTGTGGTTGCAAATACTGATAAAGGAAAGGGTATACTGATAGAAGAAGGACAGTTACCAAAGAAGATTTATTCAACCTCTGACGTTGCTCATGTTGATATTTCTACTAAAGTTGTGACAACCTCTGACAAGGCTCAAGTTGTACAAACTCAGCTAGCTCCACAACTTCAAGGTTTCTTAAGACCTGTACTTTCTGAAACTCTGACATTAGAAGCTGTTGATTTTTCTCAAACCAGGACAGTACTTGGAAAAGAATCTCATGACAAGTCTGGTTTAGGTTCACACAGGGAAAAGAGAATAAATAACAGATCTTTAGATCAAACATCACTGGCAGAAGCTGGTATTGGGGTATCTCAAGAGAGCCTTGATAAACTAGAATCTGTTCAGATGGTCTATCATAAAGGATTGAAGAAAGAGGTTCTGTTATATTTTATGTCTGATGGAAGAGTATACAGAGTAGGAGAAGCTGATGTTCAATTGAAGCTATGGGAAGAGCTTGAGTATGTTTTATACCTTCTCAAAGTCAAAAATAGAAGTACTCACAATGCTGCTTTAGTTCTAAGAGAAAGGATGCTGAAGACAAAAGCTATGCTTGGAGGAGGTGTTTCTAGTGTATATATTCCTAAGTACAGAGATGCTTATGGAAAGATTGTTGAGATGAAGAGAAATAGTGCTAAGTTTAAGACCGCACTGGGTATTAAAGTCTTGGAATTCAATCTGGAGTCAGACAAATCATATTATATCCGGCTAGGGAATGAAATGAGAAAGAACAACATTTATTCTCTGAGAGCTGCTATCTACCAGACTGGAGAAGGTGATCCAGAGCTCAAGGAATTGAAAGAGATCATGGTAGAAGAGCTAGAAAAGGCTGAAAGAAGACTTCTCATCGATTATCTCAGGACAGTGCCTGATATTGAAGAGATTAAGTAAAGTCTGACTGTAAGTTTTTAAAGTTTTCTGTTCTAAGTTAAAGTTAAACTCTGTTATATTTAAACACTGCATTTGTTATATGTTTTGACATCATCAATTATCTATTTAACTTGTACATCTTCATTATGCACAAGTTGGGGGAGATTGTTAGATATAATTGCTGACGTTTGTTCATCAGTGTTTAAGTACCAGGTACTCATCAGAGTTTACTAGAAGCCAGTCAGAGTTTGATAAAGTCTGACGGGGTGAAGAGTTCATTAACTGTCGGTGCTAATATGAAGATTCTAGAAGCAATATATCTTGAAGATGGAAAGAAGCAAGATATATTGAGACAGTTAAGGAAACGGAACAGAAGACAGAAGCAATCCTAAATTGATATGATTTGTATAGCTAATTTATAGGAATATCAATTAGAGATTGATTATGTAACTGTGTATTATATAAACACAGATAGGTTAACCCTAAAAGGGATGCGAATACTGAATACATTGTTCTTGTAACCTAGTAGCTCTCTGTGATTCTTTAACATCACTGAGAGAAGAGTTATTTTATATAATTCAGTTATTAATTCATAAACAGTGTTCTTGAGTGTTATTATCATATTAATATTGATTATATATTGTGTATTCGGCCAAACAACAACAATATGAACACTTTCACTTCAAAAGTGGTGAGTCTCTGAATGACACTTTTAGTAGATTTCAGAAACGATTGAATGGATTGAAGCTATATGGAAGGATGTATCAGACCAAAGACTCGAATCTCAAATTTCTGAGATCTTTGCCCAAAGAATGGAAGCCTATGACTATTTCTCTAAGAAACACTCAAGAGTACAAGAATTTCACTCTTGAAAGGCTCTATGGAACTTTAAAGACATATGAATTAGAAATGGAGCAAAATGAAGAAATTGAGAAGGGTCAGAAGAAAGGTAGTTCTCTTGCTCTAGTTGCAAGTGAAGATGAGGCTGAGGATAAGAAAGTGAAAGGAAAGGCCAAAGCTACACCAAGCCCAAGTGCTTGTGAAGGTAGAGCTGATTCAGGCAATGGCAAGGGAAAGATGATTGAAGAAAGTGAGCCCTCTAACCAAGATGAAATGGATGAGCTAGATGAATATTTAGCTTTTCTGTCAAGAAAATTCTCAAAGCTCAAGTTCAAAAGAAACCCTGAGGTGAGCAAGCCATTCAGAAAGGACTTTCAATCAAACAAGAACTATGTTGAAAGGTCCAAATTTAAATGTTTCAATTATGGAATGGGAGGACACTTTTCCAGTGAATGCAAAAGACCAAAAGCTAAGAAGAACGACAGGAAGTTTGAACATGTTGATTATAAGAAGAAATACTTTGAACTTTTCAAGCAAAAGGAAAGGGCATTCATAACTTAGGACTATGACTGGGCTGATGGTGTGAATGATTTTGAAGAGGACACTGAGTTTGTGAACCTTGCACTGATGGCTGATTCAATTGAGCATGAGGCCAGTTCATCAACCAATCAGGTAATCACTACCAACCTCACTGAGCTTTCTACAGATGAATGCAATAGTGCAATTAATGATATGTCTACTGAATTTTACCATGTGCATGTTTCTCGTAAATCACTTACAAAAGAAAACACAAGGATAAAAGATGCTAATATGTTTTTAAGTGATAGAAATGTTGTCTTAGAAACTCAGTTCATTGAATTTGAGAAAATGAGGTTAGAGTGTCAGATTGTCAAGGATGAACTGTTAACTGTTCTGAAAAGAGAAGAAATTCTCAAAGAACAGTTAGCAAAAGAACATGAAGTAATTTCTAGGTGGAATGATTCTAGAAATGTAGCCACTAACATTATCAAAGCTCAAGGAGTGGACACTTTCTATAAGGAACCAGTGAAAAAGGAGAAAGAGAAACTAGACACTAGTTCTAAGTAGGGGTGGCAAAATCAGACCCGACACGAATTCGACCCAAAGAGTACGAATTCGGGTTGGAGTTTTTCGGGTTCGGGTTGATTTCGGGTTGACCCAAAACTGACCCAAAAAATTCGGGTCATTTTCGGGTTAATTTCGGGTTACCCGAAATTACCCGAAATAATATTTATATAATATAAAATGAAATATATTCTGAAAATACCTATATTTTATATTATTTTTTTATTATTTGTTATTTAAATTAATATAGTTCTAATTCAATAATATTAAAATTAATTTATATGATCAAAATATAATTTATTTATTATTTATAATATATAATTTATATTTATTAAATAAATAATTATTATTTCGGGTTGGGTTCGGTTTACTCATAAATTTTCGGGTTGGGTTCGAGTTGAGTATTCTGACCCATTAAAATTTCGGGTCGGGTTCGGGTTGGGTCAAATTTGTGACCCGAACCCGACCCAGAACCCGAAATTGCCAGCCCTAGTTCTAAGGGTCTAGGAGCTGATGATACCTCCACTGATGATGATCATCCGTTGTTAGATGATCTATCAACGGATGAGAATCATCCCGTGAAGCACACAACAAGTGTTAGCAAGGAAAAATTGGAGAAACTGAACAAGAAATATGGTTCAACCACCAAAAATTTTGTTCAGGGAGAAAGTAGTAAAACCAAGAATGTTGAACAGGTTAACATAGGTCACTTGTCCAACAAGAAATTGAAGGACAAGTTAGAAAACATGGATGTCAAGGCTAAGGCTAAAAAGAAAAAGAACAGAAATGGTAAAGTAGGGATTAACAAGCACAATAATTACACACCTGATAAGTATGCTCCTAGAAAGACTTGTGTTAATTGTGGTAGTGTTAATCATTTGTCTACTAATTGCAAGCCTGTCAAGAATGCTAATGTTCAATTGCCTAAGCTTGTGATGAATGTGCCTATGTTTGTCGGGTCCTGGTCCCTGACAATTGATTGTCAGGGACCATTTATTTAACAATCTGTTCCTGAACCGTTGGATTAACATTTCGACGATCAGGATTAAAAAAAAAAAATTAGTCACTCCGCGTATTTTTTCCGCGGAGCTCTATTCCTCCGCGCAAATTTATCGCGGAGCACTGTACCCGCTCCGCGATTATTTTCCGTGGAGCTTCTGAACTTTAATTGAATCTGCCACTTTGTATGGTATGACCTGTAGATAGAAAGCTATCTATACTCTTTCTCTTTAGCTTAATTCAGGGTTCCATTCCTTACAACTACGTTATTATACAAGATTTATTTATTTACTTTAATTTCATTAATTTCATTCAAAGTTCAATTGTCTATAACTTCTATACTCTTTATTAATAAATAAAATAATGTTAAAATATCGCGCGGTACCAAATTCAAGATTAATTGCCTATAACCACATAATTAAATAGTATTTATTTATTATATATTTCTATCATTCAAATATCTATAAGTACATTTTTTAATAATTTTTTTAATAATTACAATTCATATTAATAAGCAAAACAATGTGAAAATGGCGCACGGTACCAAAGTACCAAATTTGATTATCACAAAATCCGGGTTTGATTCCTTGCAATTACGTAATTATATAAGATTTATTTACTTTAAATTCTTTAACTTCATCAGGGGTTGGATTCTTTGCAACTACATAATTATACATGATTTATTTATTTACTTTAAATTTATTAGCTACATCGAGGGTTCGATTCCTTGCAGTTACGTAATCATACAAGATTTATTTATTTACTTTAATTTCTTTAGTTTTACAAACGGTTCGATTGTCTATAACTACATAATTAAATAGTGGTTTATTTATTATATTTTTATCATTCAATTCTCGACAAATATATATTTTTTAAAATATTTATCAATATTATTATGTTGATGTCGACTCATGCTCGACCTGGTGCTTGGCACGGGTTATCAGCTAGTATATATAAAGGAAAAGCTTGATGTTTGTAAATTCATAGTTAACTTGTTACTATTTAAACTGTAGCCATGTGCACCTTTTATGGTATAATACGCCAACCATATACATACCTTTTATGTGTTTAGCTTTCTGTCTACAGGTCATACCATACAAAGTGGCAGATTTAATTAAAGTTCAGAAGCTCCGCGGAAAATAATCGCGAAGCGGGTACAGTGCTCCGCGATAAATTTGCGCGGAGGAATAGGGCTCCGTGGAAAAAATACGCGGAGTGACTAATTGTTTTTTTAATCCTGATCGTCGAAATGTTAATCCAACGGTTCAGGAACAGATTGTTAAATAAATGGTCCCTGACAATTGATTGTCAGGGACCAGGACCCATGTTTGTCATGTCTTCTATGCCTAACCTATTTGATCAAAATATTCATCAGTATGCCAACATGCCATTTGTACCAAATCCATATTTTAATGCATTCAATATGCCACAAATGTCGTGGAACATACCAAGCATGAATAACATGTATGTCAATATTGCTCCAATGCATGCATCAAATCTTTATGCTTCTGAACATCTGATAAATCCTATCTTGCAAAGGTCGACACCTAAGGTTAAGGTTGATTTAAATCAGTCAAAACCTAAAGTGCAAAATGACATGGTTAATAGGAAGAAGGCTAACAAGACAGGACCCAAGGAAACTTGGGTACCTAAATCAACTTGATTTGGTTTTGATGTGTGCAGGGAAAAAGAAGGAATCTATGGTACCTGGATAGTGGTTGTTCTAGGCACATGACTGGAGATTCTACCCTGCTCACAGAGTTTAAGGAGAGAGTTGGCCCTAGCATTACCTTTGGAGATGACAGCAAATGTTACACTAAGGGATATGGCTTGATAACAATGAACAATGTCATCATTGAAGAAGTAGCACTAGTTTATGGTCTAAAGCACAATTTGCTTAGTATCAGTCAATTATGTGACAAGGTTTTTCAGTTTCTTTTTGGCAAGAAGCATGTGTTGTCTCTGACAAGGAGAACAACAATGTGGTATTGACAGGATACAGAAAAGGGAATGTATACCTAGATGACTTCAACTCAACAAATATAGATTCAATTACTTGTCTTTTCAGCAAAGCAATCAAAGATGAAAGTTGGATATGGCACAAGAAGTTATCACACTTGAATTTTAGAGTTATGAATTATTTGGTAAGGAAAGATCTTGCTAGAGGTATTCCACGGTTGGAGTTTTCCGAGGATGGCCTCTGTGATGCTTGTAAGAAAGGAAAACAAAAGAAGGCATCTTTCATAAGCAAGACAGAATCATCTATTGTTCAGCCACTTCAATTACTTCACATGGATTTATTTGGACCAGTCAATGTCATGTCAATCTTAAAGAAGAAATACTGCCTTGTGATTGTAGATGATTTCTCTAAATTTATATGGACTTATTTTATGCACTCTAAGGATGAGGCAAGTGAAATCATAATCAATCACATCAAGGTTGTAAACAATCATCCTGATCAGAAAGTTAGAAGAATCAGGAGTGACAATGGCACTGAGTTCAAGAATTCTACCCTAAGAAGGTTCTGTGAAGAAAATGGGATTGTTCATGAATTTTCTGCAGCAATGACACCTCAGAAAAATGGGGTAGTGGAAAGGAAAAACAAAACCCTAATTGAAGCAGCAAGAACAATGTTGGAAGAATCAAAGATGCCAACTTATTTCTGGGCTGAGGCAGTTAACACTGCATGTTTCACTCATAACATTTCTTTGGTTAATCAAGCCAAAAGAATGACACCTTACCAACTACTCAGAAAGAGGAAACCAACCCTGGAATTTCTTCATGTCTTTGGATGTAAATGTTTTGTTCTAAGGAACCAAGGTGAAAACCTAGGCAAGTTTGAAGCAAAGGCAGATGAAGCTATTTTTGTTGGTTATGTAGCAGGGAAATCATACAGAGTCTATAATCTCAGGATCAACATTTTTATGGAATCTATACATGTTGTTTTTTATGATCATAATATTTTAGGACAGTGTGATGAAGGTTTCCATGATACTCTAAGATTTGAGAATGAGGTAGAAAATTTATCTAACAGTGAAAATGATGAAGAAATATCACCCATAGTGAATGTTCATCAATGGATGATGTTAGGTCCTGATAAGTTTGTAGAAGGGGGGTTGAATACAAACTATACCGTTTTATCGAAATTTGTTCTTTTAAGATAAAACAATTTAGAACAAATTAATGCGGAATAAAAACTGAAACAATATTCAAGTTAAATATTAAACTTGAGGGGTGTTACAATTTTGATCACTGATTACAAAGAACTTGATAAAATAAATCTAGAATAAATTCGACATGAATTTATCTATTTTTGTAATAAAAAGGATCGAATACTAAAAAGTAGTTCGATATAAAATCTAGGGATTATGATCCGCTAGAAAGCTAAAGCAGTACAAGTGAAATGATTCTTATGGATTTAATGTTAAGAACAATTCAAGAATAAATTCACTGGCAAGAAATGATTAGCTTCGACAGTTGAAGAAATAAAGACAGAAGAATGTAATGTTGAGTTCTGTGTCTTTTTTTTGTTGAATGTAATTGATGAATATCAACTGACCACCTTTTGCTTTAATACAAATGCCTTGTCCAATTTTCCACGCGCCAATCCATTTGCAGAAAGTATTAAGAAGACTTGTAGGAAAACTATCCTTTTTGCCTTGGAAGACAATCGGGAAGACAAGGCTTGGCCTAGGAAGACAATCGGGAAAACTCTAATTTGACCTAGGAAGACAATCGGGAAGACTCACTTGTGAGTCTTCCTAGTTCATAAAACTAAGTCTTCCTAGTTCAAACTTAAGTCTTCCTAGTTCATATTTATTCTAATTTAAATAATTAACTAAATAAATTATATATTAAATTAATTCTTTATAGAATTATATTAATAAATAATATACTTGAAAGTATTAATTATTTATAAGAGAATAAATAGAATTAGTTGACTTCTCAATTAATTTCTTTTTATTCTAATTTAAATAATTAACTAAATAAATTATATATTAAATTAATTCTTTACAGAATTAATTTAATAAATAATTTACTTAATAGTATTAATTATTTATAAGAGAATAAATAGAATTAGTTGACTTCTCAATTAATTCCTGAATCACTTAAAACTTAGATAAAGAATAAACATATTAGTACGTTGACACTCAATGCACGGTCTGGCTCATGAGTGACTAACGACAATGTTTGTTCTTTATCTATTTGACTTTAAGCAGTGATTCATTTCCTTCTCATTCAAGAACTCCGTAATTAGTATCTTTTGCTGTCACCACTTGAAATCTCCGTCACTTTAATAAATCCACTGAGCTTGAATACTTCACTGAGGCTTGATCAACAAATTGATCTTCTTTCAATGTAGAATCACTTCAAGTCTGTAGATGACTTTAATCTTCATTCTTTGACATATATAATCTTCTGAGATTCATGTGACTTCTGATCTAATATTTACTTATTACATTCTTGTTTAAGTTGAGTAGTATCCTCGAATTACAAATAGGCTATAGCATATGCCTTTCAATCTCCCCCTATTTGTTTGTTAGAGAATAACAACCAAATACCTAGAGGATCACTCAACTAAAACCAAGAAAAAGATAGGACTCTTAAGCCTAAGTAAATACTAGAAAGTTCTGGATCAAATATGACATTTCCATATTTCACCAATAAAGATATATGCAAGACATGTGTTCCTCTAGACTGAACAAATGATAACATTTAACCTGTCTTGATTTACCTAAGTTCTATACATATAACATTTACAAAACAGAGCTAATTATCCTTTACTCCCCTGAAACTCCTTATTTACCTTTTATATCTTTTTCAGCTCCCTCTTCCTAGCTTCTCCAAATTTCTCTATAAACTTCTCCCCCTTAGTTGAGGAATTCTCTACAGATATAACATTTTGAGTCTCTGAAGCCAGTAGGAGTTGAGATAGTTGATGGAGTTGATCTTGGGAAGTAAAATTGTCTTCAAGATTTCCTTGAGCAGTCCCAGCTGATTGTTGACAGAGGTGGAAGAAGAAGACCGTTCAACCACTTGTGCTTTCAAAAGTTCTTTATCAGCCTGGGTTTAGAATAGATGTTCCTGTAGATCAGCTATGTGAGCTAACAACATTGCAGTGTATGTGTCTGTGTGTGCACTCACTTGAATTTCTCTTGTAAGTGTATCACTCATCTCACGTGCATGTGTTTCACTCAGTGTTTGACTCACATCACTCAACATTAGCTGTCTGTTTGCTCCTTTTTGATCAGTACCTGCATTGAAACTCACCCTAGCCTCTTCAAGAGAGGTCAGTGGTGGTGCAATGGGAGTTCGCAAATCCCGATCCTCAATCATGTCTATCAAATCAGTTAGATTTGAAATCTGAATTGCTTCAGTGATAGACTGGCCAAGTTGCCTTCCACTTTCTCCAGATAAATCTGCGAGTGGAAAATCCCTTTGGGAGCCAGAGGTGTTCACTCTGGGAGGGGAGAAAATGATTCTATTTAAATTTGGCAAATAATCAAATTTTCCCTCAGATGCCTACGAAGGCACTTCTACCGTAATAATGGTAGGCACTGTAACCAGTTGCAGGTGCTCTGCTTTCACTGTGTCCCGAGTTTCATCTAATGAAATTGTTTTCTCCCATTGTGAGTAATGAAAGTGTGCTTGACTCAGTACAAAGTGCCATGGCCCTATGGCGAATTTCAATAGATTCATCCTGTTGAGAGAATGTCTCTAGAAACAATTCATTGGCCATTTCAAAGTCCATATCCTATTGAGAGGATACAGATGGGCTGACAGATGCCTCAGTATATGTTGAATTTCTTTAGAGGAGGCAGAGCTGTGGGATCACACACTGTTTCAATCAAAATACTTCTTTGTTTAACATTTGATTTCTGTTTAGGCTGAGAGGTCAAGTAATTAAGTTGTAGACTCATTGTTTGGCTCTAAGACCTGGGATAAAGATTGTGGATCTACAATCCCTTGGTCAGCCCTAACAACCACCTGGGTTCAGCAACAGTAGAAGAAGTGAATTGAGAGATAGAAAGTAATACCTGAATTGGATTTGGCACTGAATTTCCAGCTAAGCAAGAGCTAGATCAGAAATAATATATACAATATATTTACAAAAACAACTAAGACAAATAGAAAATAAAAGATAACAAATAATAAAAATAAAATAATATATACAAACTAAAATAATATATACATAAATAAAAACTATTAGTAGAAAACAAAAGAAAGAAAATGAATTAAAATAAAATGCAGAAAATATTTACATGAAACTATTTACATGGAGTGCATAAAAATAATAATAAAAAATAATATGAACTTGAAGAAATATTTAAACAACAATATTTACAATCTGAAAAACACCTAAATAATTCTAAATAAATACATTTTCAATAAAAATACATTTCTCCACTTAAAAAAATATGAGAAAAATATTTTTAGAGAAAATATATTATTCAGAAATATTTAAATCAACAAGCATGCAATTACAAACAAGAATTTGCAGTAATATCACTTAACAACCACAAGAGAAACATGATTTTTAGAAAAGAACAAACATGACAGAGACATTATCAATCACTAAGACTGTTCAACATACCCAATTTACCAATTAACTTGGTAAATGTGGATTCGTCAAGAGATTTAGTGAATATGTCTGCAGTCTGTTCTTCTATGGGTACAAAATGTAACTCCACAGTTCCATTCATGACATGCTCTCGGATAAAATGATACCTGATGTCAATGTGCTTCATTCTCGAGTGCTGAACAGGGTTGTTGGAGATTGCTATGGCACTTGTATTATCACATAAAATAGGGATTTTGTCTAATGCAAAGCCATGGTCCTTTAATTGATTCCTAATCCATAAGATCTGAGCACAACAGCTTCCAGCAACAATATATTCAGCTTCTGCTGTTGAATTGGAAACTGTTTGTTGTTTCTTGCTATACCAGGAAATCAAACTACCTCCTAGGAATTGACAACTCCTAGAGGTACTCTTTCTATCCACAACACTACCTGCATAATCAGAATTTGTATATCCAACAAGATTAAAACCAGAATCTTTAGGGTACCAGATACCTAAATTAGGTGTACCCTTAAGATATCTCAAGATTCTTTTAACAGCAACGAGATGTACATCTCTAGGGTCCGCTTGGAACCTTGCACACAAGCATGTAGCATACATAATATCTAGTCTACTAGCAGTAAGATAGAGTAAGGAGCCAATCATACCACTGTAGCTTGTAACATCTACCTTGATAGAATTGTCAAAAGCTCCAAGTTTGATTGTTGTTGAAGATGGAGTCCTTGCTGATGCTGAATCCTCCATGTGATATTTCTTGAGGAGTTCTTTGAGATACTTGGATTGACAAATAAATATACCATTTGACCTTTGACTTACTTGCAATCCAAGAAAGAACTTCAGCTCACCCATCATACTCATTTCAAACTTACTCTGCATTAGCTCAGCAAATCTCTTACAGAGATTATCATTAGTAGACCCAAATATGATGTCATCCACATAGACTTGGACTAATATCATATCACTTTTGTGTTTCTTTGAAAAAAGAGTTTTGTCTATGATACCTCTAACAAAACCATTTTCTAAAAGAAAACCAGAGAGAGTGTCATACCATTTTCTTGGGGCTTGTTTGAGACCATAGATAGCCTTGAAGAGAAAGTACACAAAGTCCAACAACTCCTGATTTTCAAAGCCAGGGGGTTGTTCCACATAAACTTCTTCATCAAGCTCACCATTCAGAAATGCACTCTTAACATCCATCTGATAGACTTTAAAATTGGAATAAGCAACAAATGCTAAGAACATCCTGATGGCCTCAAGTCTAGCCACTGGTGCATAGGTTTCATCATAATCAATGCCTTCAGCTTGAGAATACCCTTGTGCAACCAGTCTTGCCTTGTTCCTTGTGACAATGCCATCATCATCTAGCTTGTTTCTGTATACCCATCTTGTACCAACTACTTTCTTGTTCTTTGGCCTGGGTACCAGCTTCTAGACTTGCTGTTGTTCAAACTGATTGAGTTCATCTTGCATAGCAATCACCCAATCTGGATCAGTCAGTGCTTCCTCAGTTTTCTTTGGCTCCATTTCAGATAGAAATGCTGAATAATGACATTCATTCTGAGTTGCACTTCTAGTTTTAACTCCAACATCTGGATCACCAATGATCAGCTCAAAAGGATGAGCTCTATTCCAAACAGTCTGTCTTGGAATATTTGATCTTGATGATTCGCCTTGAAATTCACTTTGATGTTGTGAGTGACTAGATGATCCTTCATTTGCTCCCCCTGAGTTGTTGCTTGATTGCCTTGTTGATTCTTCTCCAGTGTTGGTGGTATCTCCATTGTTACCAGTGTTTCCACCACCACCACCATGATCATTATCATCATTGTTATTATCATTACCAGCAATAACTTCAGGTGGGGCTACATCATCTGATTCTGAGTCTGGCAAGTTATCAAACTTCAGCTTCTCAGATGAATCTTCTTTTTGGATATTAGGGAACTTAGTGTCATCAAAAGTAACATTGACACTTTCCTTTACTGTGTGACTGCCAACCAAGTAGACTCTGTAAGATCTTCTGGAATAACCAACAAAAATAGCTTCTTGTGCCTTTGCATCAAACTTGCCACGTTTCACATTGTCATCTATAAGCACAGAGCATTTTGCTCCAAATACATGAAAGTACTTGACAGTTGGTTTCTCGTTGTTCATGATCTCATAAGGAGTCTTCATCAAGTCCTTGTTGATTAAAGTTCGATTTTGAGTATAACAAGCTGTATTCGCTGCTTCAGCCCAAAAGTACGTTGGAAGTTTAGACTCACTTAACATAGTCCTTGCAGCTTCAATCAATGTACGATTCTTTCTTTCCACTACTCCATTTTGTTGAGGAGTTCTAGGGGCAGAATACTGTCTTGTTATTCCTTTATCAGCACAAAAGTCATTTAGAATTGCATTCTTGAATTCAGTACCATTATCTGACCTTATGGCTCTAATAGGGAATCTAGAATCAAGCTCAATCAACTTTACATGGTCAATCACCAGGTGTGGGGTCTCATCCTTGGAATGTAGGATTAAAACCCATGAATATTTTGAAAAGTCATCAACAATCACAAGTGCATATTGTTTCTTTGACATGGACATCACATTAACTGGACCAAATAAATCCACGTGCAGCAGCTGAAGTGGTTCAGTTATTGATGATGTGTCAGTGCCCTTGTGAGAAGCTTTCTTTGACTTTCCTTTCTGACATGCCTCACACAGTCCTTCCTGTGTAAATTCCATTTGAGGCAAACCTCTAACCAATTCCCTCTTGACTAAAGAGTTCATGGTTTTGAAGTTAAGGTGAGACATCTTCTTGTGCCATAGCCAACTTTCATCTGATGAAGCTTTAACATAAAAACAATTAACTTCATCTTGGGATCCTGAGTGCAGATCAGCTATGAACAAGTCACCTTTCCTTACTCCTTGAAGAGCAGGCTTTCCATTCTTCTTGTGAAGGATCTGACACTTCTCTCTTTCAAAGGAAACAACATATCCTCTGTCACAGAAATGACTGATGCTGAGAAGATTGAACCTCAGACCTTCCACAAATGATACATCTTCAATGATAACATTTCCAAACTTCAAACAACCATATCCTTTCGTAATACCCTTGTTGTTATCTCCAAAGGTAACTACTGGGCCAGCTTTCTCAACCAAATCTGATAGCAGGGCTCTATCTCCGGTCATATGCCTTGAACAGTTACTGTCAAGAATCCACATAACACGGTTTACCTGTTTAACTCCCTGCAATATCAAATTGATTAGTCCTTCCTCGGAACCCAAACTTGATTGGGTCCGGCATACTTAAAGAACTGGCCTTTGTCAGGCAAAGCAACATTTTTAACTAAAACTACTTCAACCTCTTTCACAAAAGAGCGTTTCCATTTATAGCCAGCCTTAACACATTTCTGAGTAGGCTTAGGGATAAATGAATCCACTCTAGTCTTAGGAGGACTAGTAGTCTTATCTTTAACATGCTTCTTATTATTAACATGTTGACGTGGAGCAGTCTTATCACTAGATACATGCTTACTATTAAAATAAGCATACATAACATTGAAAGCACAAGACATGCAATTAATCACACCACATGCTTTATGAGAAGAATTAACAGCATGCATGTTAGTTCTACAGTTGTTTTGATCCAACTCATGGATATCTGATTTAGTTTTTTTAGTTGAAGTAACTTTGATTGGAATATCAGATATACACTTGTTGGACTGTTCAACTTCCAAAGCAAGATCTTCTTCACGAATTTCCTCTGTAATGATGATAGAGTGTTCATTCAGAGGTTCTGCCTGGGACTCTCTAAAGAAGGGTGTTTCAATACCCTTAAGCACATATGGAATACCCCTTTCTTCAGCACTGACTCTATTAGGGGTATTAATGCCTAAAAATCCAACAGCCTCATTATAACCATAACCTATACTAACATGATTACCAATAGCTTGTTGGTTGAAAATCTCTTTAGCAGTCTTGCAGGAATTATAGTAAGCATTGGCTTTAGTATTAAGCTCACTAATCTTTTCTTTAAGAATGGTTTCCAGTTGAATATAACATTTAACCCTATTATCAAGAAATGCTATTTTCTCAGTAAGTTCATCCTGATTAACATGCACTAGTTTTAATTCTTTTATCTCCTGTTCAAGAGCTGTGTTCAAAAGAATTATTCTATCATTTTCAGTGCGTGCACAAGAAATAGTACCACTAAGATGACGAATCATTTCAGTGTTAGTGAACTTTACCTCTGACATGTATGAAGATGAAGTGCTTGCCTCTTTAGCCACTAAAGCAAGGTTCCCAATCTCACCCGCTTCTTCATCACTGTTAGTGTCATACCAACTCTTTCCTTCAGCAACATAGGCTTTCCCAATCTTGTTCTTCTTGCTAGAATCAAATGTGTTTCTTGTCACTTGTTTTGGCTTTCTGCATTCAGTAGCAAAGTGACCCAACTCATTGCAATTGTAGCATCTGATTGTGCTCCTATCCACAGTTCCAGTTTTGTAGCCAACCCTTGTGCTACTTGAAGAGGAAGATCCACCTCTCTGAAATCTGGGCCTGAACTTAAGATTGGGATTCCTTTTGAATCTGAACTTCCCAAACTTCCTTACTATCAAAGCCAAATCACCATCCTCCAGCTTATCAAGTTCCTGTAAAGAATAGAAGTCACCACCAGATTGATCAATGGATGTTAATCCATATTCAGCATCAATAACATTCATGTTAGAACTGGAAGGTTGAACAGCCTTCACTTCCAGTTTCTGTGGGACTTCAGCAGCCAATGCAGTAGAAGTACTAACTATCCTCCCAGTTCCATATAACTCATCCTGTTGAATCTGCTCTAGCTCATAGGTCTTCAGAACACCATACAGTCTTTCCAAAGCAATCTCTCCCAAATCTCTTGCTTCTCTAATGGCAGATATTCTGTGCTCCAAATGACGTGGAAGTGTAAGTAGGAACTTCTTGTTAATTTCCTTGATAGTGTAGCGCTTCCCATTGAGATTCAGGTCATTGATTAATTTGTTGTATCTCTCAAAAACCTCAGAAATACCTTCACCAGGGTTTGATCTGAAATGCTCATATTGAGAGGTGAGAATTTTCAGCTTATTCTCTCTAACTTCCTCTGTCCCTTCATTGATTATCTCTATAGTTTCCCAAATGTGTTTGGCAGTATCACAGTTTAGGACATGATTATGCATGACAGGATCAAGACAATCAACAAGGATCAACTGAAGACATGCATCCAAGGTAACATCCTCTTTTTCATCAGGAGTGTAGTCCTTGGGATCCTTAGGGTACATCCTAGCAGCCCTAGTAACAATCTGATTCTCTATTAGCTCTCCCTCAATAATCATAGGGAGTCTTGGTCCATTCTTCAGCACATCAAAATATTTAACATTAGAAACTTTAAGAAATAGGAGCATTTTCTTCTTCCACATAGGATAATGCTCCTTGCTGAACATGGGGATTTTGACTGTACCCACTTTCTGTGTAGTAGACATCTTTTGAGATTTTTAGGAATAATAAAAATTTCAGAGTTTAAGAAAAAAATCTCAAAACAATTGGATCTTTGATTTGTATATCAATCAAAAGGCTCTGATGCCAATTGTTAGGTCCTGATAAGTTTGTAGAAGGGGGGTTGAATACAAACTATACCGTTTTATCGAAATTTGTTCTTTTAAGATAAAACAATTTAGAACACATTAATGCGGAATAAAAACTGAAACAATATTCAAGTTAAATAGAAACTCTATTAAACTTGAGGGGTGTTACAATTTTGATCACTGATTACAAAGAACTTGATAAAACAAATCTAGAATAAATTCGACATGAATTTATCTATTTTTGTAATAAAAAGGATCGAATACTAAAAAGTAGTTCGATATAAAATCTAGGGATTATGATCCGCTAGAAAGCTAAAGCAGTACAAGTGAAATGATTCTTATGGATTTAATGTTAAGAACAATTCAAGAATAAATTCACTGGCAAGAAATGATTAGCTTCGACAGTTGAAGAAATAAAGACAGAAGAATGTAATGTTGAGTTCTGTGTCTTTTTTTTTTGTTGAATGTAATTGATGAATATCAACTGACCACCTTTTGCTTTAATACAAATGCCTTGTCCAATTTTCCACGCGCCAATCCACTTGCAGAAAGTATTAAGAAGACTTGTAGGAAAACTATCCTTTTTGCCTTGGAAGACAATCGGGAAGACGAGGCTTGGCCTAGGAAGACAATCGGGAAAACTCTAATTTGACCTAGGAAGACAATCGGGAAGACTCACTTGTGAGTCTTCCTAGTTCATAAAACTAAGTCTTCCTAGTTCAAACTTAAGTCTTCCTAGTTCATATTTATTCTAATTTAAATAATTAACTAAATAAATTATATATTAAATTAATTCTTTACAGAATTAATTTAATAAATAATATACTTTAAAGTATTAATTATTTATAAGAGAATAAATAGAATTAGTTGACTTCTCAATTAATTTCTTTTTATTCTAATTTAAATAATTAACTAAATAAATTATATATTAAATTAATTCTTTACAGAATTAATTTAATATATAATTTACTTAATAGTATTAATTATTTATAAGAGAATAAATAGAATTAGTTGACTTCTCAATTAATTCCTGAATCACTTAAAACTTAGATAAAGAATAAACATATTAGTACTTTGACACTCAATGCACGGTCTGGTTCATGAGTGACTAACGACAATGTTTGTTCTTTATCTATTTGACTTTAAGCAGTGATTCATTTCCTTCTCATTCAAGAATTCCGTAATCAGTATCTTTTGCTGTCACCACTTGAAATCTCCGTCACTTTAATAAATCCACTGAGCTTGAATACTTCACTGAGGCTTGATCAACAAATTGATCTTCTTTCAATGTAGAATCACTTCAAGTCCGTAGATGACTTTAATCTTCATTCTTTGACAGATATAATCTTCTGAGATTCCTGTGACATCTGATCTAATATTTACTTATTACATTCTTGTTTAAGTTGAGTAGTATCCTCGAATTACAAATAGGCTATAACATATGCCTTTCAGATGAAACTATCAATGACACTGGTGCATCCGTGGACAGACAACCTAGTGCATCCGTGGACAGACAAACTGGTGCATCCGTGGATAGTCAAACTGGTGCATCTGTGGACAGTCAACCAGAAACATCCGTTGCAAGTCAAATTGGAACATCATCTAACAGTTCAAGGCCAACAAACTCAGGGGGAGTTTCTCAAAGGCATCTTATCAGTCAAAATAATCATGAAGCACTTCTTCAAGAACAAATCTACCACCTCAAAGAAAATGGACTAGGGAACATCCTTTTGATCTGATCATTGGTGATGCAACCACAAGAGTTCAAACAAGAAGAGCAACTCAAGAAGAATGCTTGTACAACAGTTTTCTATCTCAAGAAGAACCAAAGAAGGTGGAGGATGCTCTTCTAGATCCAGACTGGGTTTTAGCCATGCAAGAAGAGCTAAATCAGTTTGAAAGAAACAAAGTATGGAAGCTGGTGCCCAAACCTAAGAACAAAAGTGTCATAGGTACAAAGTGGGTATTCAGAAAGAAGATGGATGAAAATGGCATTATCACAAGGAATAAAGCTAGACTGGTTGCTAAAGGCTACTCTCAAGAAGAAGGAATAGACTATGATGAAACATTTGCCCCTGTTGCTAGATTGGAAGCAATAAGGATATTCCTAGCCTTTCTGAATGGGGAACTGGAGGAGGAGGTTTATGTCAGTCAACCTCCTGGTTTTGAAGATCCAAATTATCCAAAATTTGTCTATTTCCTACTCAAGGCACTCTATGGTTTGAAACAAGCACCAAGAGGATGGTTTGACACTGTATCACAGTTTCTCTTTGAGAATCATTTCACCAGAGGTACTGTAGATAAAACTCTATTTTATAGAAATGTTAATGGCTCTACTATTCTTGTTAAAATCTATGTAGATGACATAATTTTTGGGTCTACGGATGAGAAGCTTTGCAAAAGGTTTGCCAAACTTATGTAAACTAAATATGAAATGAGCATGATGGGTGAACTTACCTATTTACTTGGCTTACAAGTTAAGCAAGTGAAAGAAGGAATCTTCTTTAGTCAAACTAAATATATTTTTGATCTGTTAAAGAAGTTTGATCTAATGGATTGTTCTTCTGTTAAAACACCCATGCCAACTGCCACTAAGCTTGAAATGAATACTAAGGAAAAATCTGTGGACATTACAAGCTATAGGGGCATGGTAGGCTCACCTGTCTATGTGCTAGATTTCAGGCTGATCCTAGAGAGTCTCGTCTAATTGCTATTATAAGGATTTTCAGATATCTCAAAGGATCACCAAACCTTGGCATTTGGTATCCTAGAGAGTCTAGTTTTGATCTAATTGGTTATTCAGATGCAGATTATGCATGTTGCAAAATAGATAGAAAAAGTACAACATGCACCTGTCAGTTTCTAGGAAATAAGTTTGTATCATGGTTCAGTAAGAAGCAAAATTCAGTCTCCACCTCCACAGCTGAGGCTGAATATATTGTAGCTGGAAGTTGTTGTGCACAGATTCTTTGGATGAAAAATCAACTACTAGACTATGGTCTTACAGTTAATAAGATTCCAATTTTCTGTGACAACACTAGTGCAATTGCCATTACTGAAAATCCAGTTCAACACTCAAGGACCAAACACATTGATATCAAGTATCATTTCATCAGGGAATATGTGATGAATGGTACTGTGGAGCTACATTTTGTTCCAAGTGAACAACAACTTGCAGACATTTTTACCAAGCCACCTGATGAATCTACATTCTCAAGATTAGTAAGTGAGCTAGGTATGCTTAATTTTTTTTAATTTTAGTTGAATTATGTGCAAGTAATAATGCATCCAGAAATGTGTTAATTTTTCTAAGTCAGAATTTTTCACCACAAATGGATGCTCTTATCCGTGGATGGTATAACACATTACTGGGATTTTTATTCTAAAACGGATGTCAGCTATTTGTCTCATCAACGGATTGACTGAATTTTAAAAGGCCAATCTCATCCGTGGATAAATCATTTTTAATCTCAACCGTTGGTAGCCACGATTACAAGCATACACCCCCGTATGTATAATCATGGCTACAATTACTCATTACTTTATTTTTTAACGGTTACTTTTTGCACCAATCAGGTAATTTTCTGTAATTTTCTTATTGAATTTCTGGGAAAGTATAAAAGGTTGTTTAACTTTTACATTTCTTTTTATCTAATTCCCAAAATTCTCTAAGGCAAAAAGTTTTTTTTTTCTCTCTCTCTCTCTCTCAAAGCAAAAACCAGTACTTTCAGACCTCAAATCTTAATTCAATGGCACCAATCAAGAAGATTGAGTCACCCACTGAGTTTGTTTACGAGAAAAATAATTTTGTGGCATTTGTGGATACTGAGAACTCGCCACAGGAGTACCATGTGATGATGAACTTCATCAAGAATTGCAAACTCTCATACGCCATGCTCACTTCCACTCCTCTGTATCATGAAGTTGTGGAGGAAGTTTGGACCATAGCTGACTATGACGCCCTGAATGGTACAATTTCTTTCTCAATTAAGGGTAATTTACATGTAGTTAACTCTGATGTGATAATTGCATGTTTTAAATTGCCTGAAAACAATTGTGATTCTATGCCTAATAACTCAGAAATTGTTGGCATGCTTAATTCCATGAACTATTCTCTAAGTACTGATAATTTAGGTAAAATTGTCAGGAAAGGTATGGTTAAAGAATGGAGCTATCTTTGTGATGCCTTCATTAAAACATTTTCTGGAAAAATCAATAACTTTGATGTTGTCACACACTCCATGCTAGTCATGCTTAATATGCTCTTATCTGATAAGTATTTTGATTTTAGCACACTAGTCATGTATGAATTAGCTGCTAAACTTGGCAAGAAAGAGTCTAGGGGTAAGAACATTTACTTCTCTAGATTTCTTATGATGCTTGCTGATCCTGTTAGATATAATTGCTGATGATTGTTTATCAGTGTTTAAGCAACAGGTACTCATCAGAGTTTATGATAGAAGCCAGTCAGAGTTTGTTAAAGTCTGACGGGGTGAAAGTTTGTTGAAGCTGTCGGTGCTAATATGAAGATTCTAGAAGCAATATATCTTGAAGATGGAAAGAAGCAAGATATATTGAGATAGCTAAAGAAACGGGACAGAAGACAGAAGCAATCCTAATTTGATATATATTGTATAGCTAATTTGTAGGAATATCAATTAGAGATTGAATCTATGTAGTTGTGTACTATATAAACACAGATAGGTTAACCCTAAAAGGAATGCGAATACTGAATACATTATTCTTGTAACCTAGCAGCTCTCTGTGATATTTTACATCACTGAGAGAAGAGTTATTAAATATAATTCAGTTTATTGATCATAAACAGTGTTCTTGATTGTTCTTCTCATACATATATTGATTATATATTGTGTATTCGGCCTAACAATTGGTATCAGAGCCAAGGATGTTTAATATATACAGTTTTACGATTCAAACACAAGTATAATCATGGCTGACAACTCTCAGGAAGGTTCTAATACAGGTTCTAATGCACAAAAGGTTCAACCAACTTCTGTTAGTCGATATGAGTCAATCAGGGTTCCAATTCTCAAACCAGTGGAATATCCAATATGGAAGGTTAAGATGACCATGTTTCTGGAAGCCACAGATCCAGAATATCTTGATAGAATTTATAATGGTCCTCATAAACCAACTAAACTGTCTACTGTTGTTGCTGGTGAAGAGCAAAAGCTTATTCCAAAGGAAAAGAAAGATTTGACTCCTGAAGACATCTCATCGATTGCAAAGGATGCAAAGGTTAGACATCTTCTCCACAGTGCCTTAGATAATGTTATGTCTAACAGAGTTATTGGTTGCAAAACTGCCAAAGAAATTTGGGATGCTTTAGAAGTCAGATGCCAAGGAACTAGTGCTATAAAGAAGAACATAAAGACCATACTGACACAGGAGTATGAGCACTTTGACTCAAGATCTGGTGAAACTTTGACTGAAACATATGACAGATTTTGTAAACTGTTGAATGATTTATCTCTGGTTGATAAAGAATATGATCTTGAAGAGTCTAATCTCAAGTTTCTTTTATCTCTACCTGAAAGATGGGACTTAAAAACAACAACAATAAGAGATAATTATAAGCTTGCAGATACAGAGCTTGATGAAATCTATGGGTTGCTTAAAACTCATGAACTGGAGATAGAACAAAGGAACAGAAGAACTAGTAAGAAGATAAAATCTGTTGCTCTAAAGGTTGAAGAAAAACTCATGAAGAAAGAAACATCAAAGAAGAAAGCTAAAGGAAAAGCTTTGGTCATAAAATCTGATAGTGAGTCATCAAACTCTGATGATGATTCAAACACTGATGCCTCTTCTGAATCTGAGGATGATGAAGAACAAATGATGCAAATGGCTGCTTTGATGGTAAAGACTTTCAAGAAGATGGGTTTCAAGAACTTCAAGAAAGGAAAAAGATTCTCAAGGAAAGATTCAAACTCTGAAAGAAAGAGTTACAGAAAGTTTGAAGGAAGGGATACCAAATCTGGAAAGAAAGACAAGTCTGAGATCCAGTGCTACAAGTGTAAAGAGATGGGTCATTATGCTCCGGAGTGCAAGAAAGGAAAATCTGAGAAAGCACTCATCACTAAAGGAAAAGACTGGGCAGACACTTCAGATTCTGATGAAGACGTCAGCTATGCTCTCATGGCAACTGTTGAAGATGAATCTGAAACATCTGAGAATAAGGTACCCCTAACAACTTATGCTTATGATATTGATAATATATCTGAATTGAGAGTTTATCTTAAAAGCATACATGTTAGTTATAGAGATCAGACTTTAGAAAATGAGAGAATTAAATCTGAGAATCTTAAGCTTAAAGATAGAAATAAAATTCTTGAAGAAGAGCTTGTTAACATGCAACAAGTTCAAAAGGAAAGAGATGATGCTGTTTATGTTGAACAAGAGTTGTTAAAGAGATATAGGCAAATTGAATCTGAATTAGAGAAAGAGAGGAAAGTGATTAAAACCTGGACTAATTCTGGAAAGGACACACATCAGGTTTTTCAAACAGATACAGTTGGGTTAGGTTACTGTGAGGAAGATGAAATTAGGTTTAAAGATAAAGTTAAAGTCAAACCACAACTTAAACCTGTGAAATTTGTTTCTGAATCCAGTAAGCTAAAATCTGTAGTTGTGAAAGAAGCTGTTATGGAGCCAGTTGAAACTTGTGAAAAACAAGTTAATATTGGTTTAATAACAGAAAATCAGATTGAGACAGAAGCTGTTAAAGAACCAGTAAAAATCTGTGATAAACAGGTTACTGTTGGTTTGATGACAGAAAAACAATTCAAACATAAGCTCAAAGAGGTAAAGTCTGTTAACAAACAGAAAGTTTCTAAGAAAAATAGGAATGGAAAAGGAGGCATTAATAAAAGAAATGATTATCTGCCTAATTCTGATGCTCCTAGAAAGACATGTCATAGTTGTGGTAGTACTAACCATCTTGCAAGTTTCTGCACGAAAAACAAAGATATTAATTCTTTACCCTCAAAGTCTGGAGTGAAGGATGATCATGTTAGGGTTAGACCACAGACTTTATGCACTCACTGTGGGAGCACTTGGCATTCCATTTATACTTGCAAGAGTTATCATGCTATTTATCACAATTATTATGAGTTGAAGCCCAACTTGAAATGGGTTAGAGCAAACTCTGCAAGTGTAAAGTCTGATACTATTAGCTTAAACTTTGTTGATAGTAATTCCGCTGCAAAAGCTAACAATGTTAAGAAAGCCAAAGGATCCAAGCAAGTTTGGATCCTTAAATCTAACTCTTTGTAATTGTTTGTGATTGCAGGGCATAAGGGAAAGCACCCTAGTCTTGGACAGTGGATGTTCAGGACACATGACTGGTAATAAAGCCCTGCTATCAGACTATGAGGAGAAGGCTGGCCCAAAAGTTTTCTATGGAGATGGCAACATAGGACGTACTATGGGATATGGTAATATCAATCTTGGAAGTGTCATCATCACAAATGTAGCTCTAGTCCAAGGACTCAAGCATGACTTGCTTTCTGTGAGTCAAATCTGTGACAAAGGTTATCATGTAGATTTTCAACCTGAATACTGTGATGTTATCAGCAAATCTACAGGGAAAGTTGTTCTAGTTGGACTGTTAAATATAATTGCTGACGTTTGCTCATCAGTGTTTAAGTACCAGGTACATATCAGAGTTTATCAGAAGCCAGTCAGAGTTTATTAAAGTCTGACGAGGTAAAGAGTTTATTAATTGTCGGTGCTATAATGAAGATTCTAGAAGCAATATATCTTGAAGATGGAAAGAAGCAAGATATATTGAGACAGTTAAGGAAACGGAACAGAAGACAGAAGCAATTCTAATTTGATATAATCTGTATAGCTGATTTATAGGAGTATCAATTAGAGATTGATTATGTAACTGTGTAATATATAAACACAGATAGGTTAACCCTAAAAGGGATGCGATCATTGATTATTATTCTTGTAACCTAGAAGCTCTTTGTGATTCTTTAACATCATAAAGAGAGAAGCTGTTAATACAATTACAGTTTATTGATTCATAAACAGTGTTCTTGATTATTGTTATTCTCATATATATTTGATTATATTGTATTCGGCCTAACAATTGGTATCAGAGCCAAGGCTGTTTAATATATACAGTTTTCGATCAACAATACAAGTATAATCATGACTGAGGAAAATCAAGCTGCTGCTCCAAAGACTGAACAAGTGAAACCTGCTACTGTGAGTCGATATGAGTCAATCAGGGTTCCAATTCTCAGGCCAGCAGAATATCCAATTTGGAAGGTGAAGATGACCATTTTTCTGGAAGCCACAGATCTAGAATACCTGGATAGAATCTATGATGGTCCTCATAAGCCAACTAAGTTGTCAACAGTTGTTGCTGGTGAAGATCAGAAGACAATTCCAAAGGAGAAGAAGGACTATACTCCTGAAGACATCTCATCGTTTGCAAAGGATGCAAAGGTTAGACATCTACTCCATAGTGCTTTAGATAATGTTATGTCTAACAGAGTTATTGGATGCAAAACTGCAAAAGAGATCTGGGATGCTTTGGAAGTTAGATGTCAAGGAACCTCTGCTATAAAGAAGAACAGGAAAACTATACTCACTCAGGAGTATGAGCACTTTGATTCAAGAGCCAATGAAACCTTGACTGAGACATATGACAGATTCTGTAAACTGTTGAATGATTTATCTCTAGTTGATAAAGAATATGATCTTGAAGAATCAAATCTCAAATTTCTCTTATCTTTACCTGAAAGATGGGATTTGAAGACAACAACTATAAGAGATAATTACGAACTTGCTGAAACTGAACTTGATGAGATTTATGGGTTACTGAAAACTCATGAATTGGAGATAGAACAAAGAAACAGAAGATCAAGCAAGAAGACAAAATATGTTGCTCTCAGATTCGAAGAGAAGCCCATCGAGAAGAAAATCTCAAGGAAGAAAGCCAAAGGAAAAGCATTGGTCGTAAATTCTGACAGTGAGTCATCAAACTCTGATGATGGCTCAAACTCTGATGAAACTTCTGAGTCTGAGGATGATGAAGAGGAGTTGATGCAAATGGCTGCCTTGATGGTGAAAACCTTCAAAAAGATGGGATTCAAGAATTTCAAGAAAGGAAAAAGATTCTCTAGGAAAGATTCAAATTCTGAAAGAAAGAATTTCAGAAAGTCTGATGGAAGGGATACCAAGTCTGGAAAGAAGGACAAATCTGAGATCCAGTGCTACAAGTGCAAAGAGATGGGTCACTATGCTCCAGAGTGCAAGAAAGGAAAAACTGAAAAAGCACTCATCTCAAAAGGCAAAGACTGGGCAGACACTTCAGACTCAGATGAGGGAGTCAATTATGCTCTCATGGCAACTGGTAGAGATGAAGCTGACTCATCTGAAAACAAGGTACCCCTAACAACTTATGCTTATGATATTGATGATATATCTGAATTAAGAATTTATCTTAAAAGCATACATGTTAGTTATAGGGATCAGACTTTAGAGAATGAGAGAATAAAATCTGAGAATCTAGGTCTCAAAGAAAGAAATAAATTTCTTGAAGAGAAGCTTGTTAACATGCAACAAGTTCAAAAGGAGAGAGACGATGCTGTTTATGTTGAACAGGAATTGCTTAAAAGATATAGGCAAATAGAGTCTGAGTTGGAAAAAGAGAGGAAAGTGATTAAAACCTGGACTAATTCTGGAAAAGACACACATCAGGTTTTTCAAACAGATACTGTAGGTTTAGGTTACTGTGAGAAAGATGAACTTAGGTTTAAAAATAAAGTTAAAGTAAAACCACAACTTAAACCTGTGAAATTTGTTCATGAATCCAGTAAGCTAAAGTCTGTAGTTGTAAAAGAAACTGTTATGGAGCCAGTTGAAGCTTGTGTTGAACAAGTGGATATTGAATCTACAACAGAGAAGCCTATTGAGCAAGAAGCTGTTAGAAAACCAGTAAAAGTCTGTGAAAAACAGGTTAATGTTGGTTTAATGACAGGAAAACAGTTCAATCATAAGCTCAAAGAGGTAAAATCTGCCATGAAACCAAAAGGGTCCAAGCAGAATAGGAATGGAAAAGTAGGCATAAATAAAAGAAATAATCATCTGCCTACTTCAGTAGCTCCAAAAAAAACATGTTATAACTGTGGTAGTGCTAACCATCTTGCCAGTTTTTGCAGGAAGAACAAAGATATTAATTCTTTACCCTCCAAGTCTGGGGTAAAGAATGATTATGTTAGGGTTAGGCCACAGACTTTATGCACACACTGTGGGAGCACTTGGCATTCCATTTATACTTGCAAGAGTTATCATGCTATTTATCAAAACTATTATGAGCTAAAACCCAACTTGAAATGGGTTAGAGCAAACTCTGCAAGTGTAAAGTCTGACAATGTTAGTTTAAACTCTGTTGATAGTGATTCCGCTGCAAAAGCTAACAATGTTAAGAAAGCCAAAGGATCCAAGCAAGTCTGGATCCTTAAAACTAACAATCAGTGATTGTTTGTAATTGCAGGGCATTAAAGAGAGCACACTTATCTTGGACAGTGGATGCTCAGGACATATGACTGGAAACAAAGCCCTGCTATCAGACTTTAAGGAGAAGGCTGGCCCAAAAGTATCCTATGGAGATGGCAACATAGGATGTACTCTGGGATATGGCAATATAAATCTTGGAAGTGTCAACATATCAAACGTAGCTCTTGTCTCAGGACTCAAGCATGATCTGCTATCTGTGAGTCAAATCTGTGACAGAGGATATCATGTAGATTTTCATACTGAACACTGTGATGTGATCAGTAAATCTACTGGAAAAGTTGTTTTAGTTGGACACAGGCGCAACAACATCTATGAAGCAAGTTTGGTAACAAACTCTGATGGAAAAACTGTGTGTCTGACAGCAAGAATGTCAAATGAAGAGAGTTGGAAATGGCATAAGAAGCTCTCTCATCTAAATTTGAACAACATCAATGAGCTGATAAGAAAAGATCTTGTAAGGGGACTTCCCAAGTCAATACTCAGCTTAGATGGCCTGTGTGATTCTTGTCAAAAGGCCAAGCTAAGGAAGTCATCTTTCAAGAGCAAGTCTGAATCTTCAATTGTGGAGCCATATCATCTTCTACATGTTGATCTCTTTGGTCCAGTAAATGTAATGTCTATGGGCAGAAAGAAATATACTCTAGTAATTGTTGATGAGTATACTAGATACACTTGGGTTTATTTCTTGGAAAAGAAGGATGAAACTGCTCAGACTCTGATGAATCATGTAAATCAACTGGATAAAGGATCACAGTACAAAGCAAAGATAATAAGAAGTGGTAATGGAACTGAATTTAGAAATTCAGTAATGGAAACTTTCTGCAAGGAAAGAGGAGTGAAGCAAGAGTTTTCTGCACCAGGGACTCCACAGCAAAATGGTGTAGTTGAAAGAAAGAACAGAACTCTAATCGAAGTTGCCAGAACAATGCTTGATGAAGCAAAGTTACCAACCTATTTCTGGGCAGAAGCTGTTCAAACTGCTTGTTTTACTCAGAATGCAACATTGATCAACAAGCATGTAAGACACCATATGAGATGGTGAAGAACAAGAAGCCAAATTTGAAATATTTTCATATATTTGGATGTAAGTGTTTTGTTCTGAAGACTCATCCTGAACAGTTGACCAAATTTGAGTTAAAAGCTGATGAAGGAATTTTTGTTGGCTATCCACTGTCAACAAAAGCATTCAGAGTATACAATCTGAGAACAAAGGTGATCATGGAGTCTATACATGTGTCATTTGATGACAAGAAAACAACTGGACTTGATGACTTAGATGAATATGATCAACTGCGCTTTGAAAATGAAGATTTATTCTCTGATGATGTAAACTCTGATGAAGCAGTACCGATAAACTCTGACGAAGCATACTCTGAACCTTTACTGGTAAATAATGGAGAAACTGAAAATTCTCAAAACAGAGAACCAGTTGAGGGGGAGCGTGAGGCAGCTCAACATGGTGACTCAAACATTCAAAGTGAGTCTGTTGAGGAAGCTGATTCAAACTCTGAAAGCTCAAACTCTGAGCAGTCCAATTCAGGGAGAGCCTCAGAAGCTGCAGAAAGTCAACACATGAATCAGGAGAGCATGGATCAAGGGGGAGGATCTAATACTGATACAAGAAGCCACTTACCAACAGCAAGAAAGTGGACACAGGCACATACACCTGATCTCATAATTGGAGATCCTGATGCTAGTGTAAGAACTAGAAGTGCTACTACAAATTAATGCCTGTATCATGCTTTCTTGTCTCAAACAGAACCAAAGAAAGTGGAAGAAGCTCTTCAAGATGCTAACTGGATAACAGCTATGCAAGAAGAGTTGAATGAATTTGAGAGGAATGAAGTCTAGACACTTGTACCTAGACCAAAGAACAGATCTGTAATAGGTACAAAGTGGGTTTTCAGAAACAAGACTGACAGTGATGGTGTGATTACAAGGAATAAGGCTAGACTTGTAGCAAAAGGCTATTCACGGCAAGAAGGAATTGACTATGATGAAACCTTTGCTCCAGTTGCAAGATTGGAGGCAATAAGGATTTTTCTGGCCTATGCTGCACACAAAAAGTTCAAAGTCTTTCAAATGGATGTAAAGAGTGCTTTTCTCAATGGGAAACTTGAAGAAGAAGTGTTTGTTGAACAACCACCAGGGTTTGTAGATCCCAAACATCCAGATTATGTCTACAGGCTTGATAAGGCATTATATGGACTAAAGCAAGCACCTATAGCATGGTATGAAACTCTGGCTCAATTTCTTTTAGAAAGTGGGTTCACTAGGGGTACAATTGACAAGACCTTGTTCTATTTCAATACTGGTGATGATTTTCTGTTAGTGCAAATCTATGTGGATGACATAATTTTTGGATCTACAAATGACAAACTCTGTAAGAAATTTGCAAAGCTTATGCAGTCAAGATATCAAATGAGCATGATGGGAGAGCTTAGTTACTTTCTAGGCTTACAGGTCAAGCAAACAGATGATGGTATTTTTATCAATCAAGCAAAATATACCAGAAATCTTCTCAAGAAATTTGGCATGCTTGATAGTTCATCTGCTACAACTCCCATGGCTACTGCAACAAAGCTAGACAAAGACACAGGAGCCTCAGTAGATATGACAAACTATAGAGGAATGATAAGATCTCTTCTTTATCTCACAGCAAGTAGACAAGATATCATGTATGCAACATGTCTTTGTGCAAGATTTCAAGCAGACCCCAGAGAGCCACATCTAACAGCTGTGAAGAGGATTTTCAAATATCTCAAAGGAACCATAACTCTTGGGTTGTGGTACCCTAGAGAATCAGAGTTTAATTTAATTGGTTACTCTGATGCAGATTTTGCAGGCTGTAAGATAGACAGAAAAAGCACAAGTGGAAGTTGTCAATTTTTAGGTGACAGATTAGTTTCTTGGTATAGTAAGAAACAGAAATCAATTTCCACATCCACAGCAGAAGCAGAGTATATAGCTGTTGGTAGCTGTTGTGCACAAATTTTATGGATGAAGAATCAGTTGCTGGACTATGGATTAAGGTACTCTAAAATACCTATTTACTGTGATAATCAAAGTGCTATTGCTATGACAGGTAATCCAGTACAGCACTCCATGACCAAGCACATCAGCATAAGGTATCATTTTATCAGAGAACATGTAGAAGAAGGAGATATTGAGCTTCATTTTGTATCTACAGACCAACAGCTTGCAGATATCTTCACCAAACCTTTGAGTGAAGCTACCTTTACAAGGCTGGTAAATGAACTTGGAATGATCTCTGGTTTTGACTAGAGATGCTGGTTAGATTCAAACTCTATACATGATTTTATGCTCATGATTCTTTGCATGTGTTAACTGTTATTTGCACCAGCATGATAAACTCTGATAAGTAAACTCTGTCAGTCATACTCTGTCGGTTAAAGTCTGATGTTAAACTCTGATTATGATTTTTGTCTGAAACACATGGACCGATGAAGAAAAATGTATGAAGCATGATTTTCAGTAAGTAATCATGAATCCTTCTAAGTATTATAAATTCTGATTACAAAATGTACAGAAATTTTACACAGCATGATACTGTCTGTATATTTATAGCATCTCTTAGTTTATTGATTCTATATACTGAGTTTGTATTAGCTGTTTGCATTTTCTCTCATAAATTAATTGTATTAAACTGATGAAAAGTCTAAACTCTGATTATTAATTGCAAATCATTCACCCTCGAATCAAAAGATGCCAAAAAGAGCACAAATTCCTTTGAGATCATGTTGTGCCTAGGAAGATCCAAGAACTTATTGTATGAAATAAGGGCTAAAATCTTTGATTTTTGGTGACTAGTGTCAACCACTGATTACTGGAAAAATAATAATAAAAAAAAATCTATATATATATATAAAGGGGGTGAAAAATAAAAGATATATCCAAATGAAAGGATATCAGTATACAGAGTTTAGATATAAAAATCAGATTTTATGTTATACATGAGAGTTTAGGCAACCAGTTTTTACTACTTTAGTTCGTGGATTTTATGCACTTTGAGATGGTCTAAATATTCATATTCAGTAAACTCTGCTAATTCACACACAAATACTCACATCTGTACAGTTTGTGAAAAGAGTTTGTTTCTAAAGGAGGAGGATTGGTAAACACTGATGAATTATGTACTCTACGCCGAGGTAATTTAATTTTAATCTCTAGTGATTAAAATAAATTTTGTTGGTTTCAGACATATTATAATTTTGAGAAAAAGACATTTGTTTTGAAAATTTAAAAAGAGTATGATTGGACAGTTGATCAAGAATGTTTTAAATAGAGGAGAGAGGTTAATTTCCTAGAAAAGTGTACAGGCGGTAATTTTTGCTGTTTTTACTGCGCATGCGCATTGGAAACTGTCAATTACTTGCTGTCAGTCATTACATGTGTGCCACGTGTCCCACTCACATAATTAAAGGAGTAAGACAGTTGTGTATTAATGATTAAAAACTGTTCAGTTTTTAATTTTGAATTTCATATTTATACAATACACACACATACGTCTAAACCTTTCACATCTTACTTCAATTTACAAACACACATATTCACAAACACTTCCCTGCTCACAAACTCTTACGAAGCTTTTGCATCAATTTCTTTGATTTCTTTCAAATCTTTCTAATGGCAACCTCTATGTTTAACTCTGTTGGATTAGATTTTGTCCCAAATAACTATGCAGCACCTCTTAGCAATGAGAACGCACCGGAGGCGTTTCATTTACTGCAGAATTTCCTTGCTCAATCGGAAATTGGGCGTGCTTTGGTGGAGCCTGGAAAGCTTTATGGATCTCAGATCAAAGCTTTCTGGGAGACTGGTGTCTATGATGATGGTGGTGATTCTGGAACTCCGTCGATTGTGTTTGAGTTTCAAGAGACAGAGTATGTCATTACTCCAGGAACTGTTCGTGAAGCAATGAGCTTTGCAAAGTCTGATGCGTACACCATTGATGTTGGTGATACTGATCTTCAACGAATGATGCAAGCCATTGGATACACTGGGTGTTTAGCAAAGATTGGTCAATTGAAGCGTCCATTCTTAAGAAAGGAGTGGAGTTTTTTCTTCGATTGCATTACCAGAACTTTCGGAAAGAAGTGCACCAACTGGGATGCAATACCGACTGATAGTCTGCAAATCGGGTACTCTTTACTTTATGGTACTCACTTTGATTTTGCAAGATTAGTTTTGACTAATTTGGGTGAGAAAATGACTGAAAACAGTAGGGTAGTTTACTTTGCTCGTTTTTGTCAGATTTTATTCTCTGTTTGTGTTACTGGGGTAGATCTAAATGATAATGATATTATTCCTTGTTTTAAACTGCACAAAAGAGTATTCTCTGATCTTATTAACAAGGATGTCAAGAAAGGTAATGTAGGTGATTTCTTGTTACCTGAGTTGATTCAACAGTTTTTGATCAATTCTACACAAACACAATCTGAACCACAGCCCGAACCTCTAATTACTGTTCTTCCAACTCAACCAAAATCTAGTGGTAGGACTAAACATATGGGTTCTAAGCCAGCTAGGATTTCTAAAACATCTGCTGATGTTGGGGTGTCAACCTCTGTTGGACCTTCAAGGAAGAAAAGAAGGGCAAATAGGCCATCTTTTGATGTTGCAGATGAGACTTCACATCAGAAAAGAAGAAAGTTAGTGGCTGACTATCTTTTTGAAGAGCTGGATGTTTCTGAACCTGACATTGTTGAAAATATTGATGCTACAAATGTTGAAGCTCCTGAAGTTCTTGTTCAGGAGGATGCTGAAAATGTTGAAGCAGCCTCTGTGCCTGACTTGGCAAATGCTGATATAGAGGCTGATTTTGCTCAAGAAGTTTTCTTTGATGATTTTGATGTCAATGTTGAAGCACATCCTGTTGTCAGTGTTTGTGACACTGAGGATGTGGCAGCTGATCAGGCCACTCTGGTACTAGAAGAGTCAATGGAAACTCATACAGAGATTCTCTCTGTCACCAATCAAATTCCTGAATTGGGTGACGAGGTTGATCAAGCAGCAAAATCTGTCTCTTCTGAGCAGATTGTTGACAATGCTGAGAAACAAGTTGTAGTAGAAGAAGCTGTTCCAGCAGTAGAAGAAGATGCTGAGAAAAATGAAGCTGCAGCAGAGAATGTTGAAATTACTGCAGAGAATGTTATTGTAAACTCTGATCTTCATGAGGGAGCACAAGATGATGCTGAAGAAGATGTTCCTGATTCTTCTAATGCTGATTCTTCTGCAAACTCTGTTGACAATTCTCAAAGAATTTCTGCTCAACGCGCTACAGATGCTCATTTCCAGGATATGTATTTCTCCAATTGGTCAAGCAGAGAAACTATCTTTTCTGATGAAAGAGCTGCTGATTTTGTGACCAAGTCTTCAAAGGAGATTCAAAATCCTGAACTTTTAACTCATCTCAAAGCTACAATAGTCCAATTCAAATCATTAAATAATCGTTTTGATGGTACTGACAAGGTTATTGATGGTCTAAGGAATGACATAGCTGCAAGGGAACTTACACTGCAAAAGGATAAATCTCTATATATCTCTTTGTGTAAAGAACAGAAGGTTTTTAACTCCAGATTGTCAAAAGTTGAAGAGAATCAAGCTGCAATGTCAAATAAGCTGGATGCAATTGCTAATTCCTTGGAACTGCTCACATCAGTATTGATTTCTGATGATGTCAAAAAGGGGGAGAGAGTATCTAAAGACAAATGCAAGAGCTCTCAAACTCTGACTCGGAAGGATGATACCACTGATGGTGGTGCAAAAGATAAAGAACAAAGGAAAAAGAATGTTCAAGAGCAAGGGAGGAGGTGAAACTCTGATGCTCAGGCTAATGCTGGAAAAGGAATAAACACTGGAGGGCAGTCTTCTTCAAGAGTAAGTGATAAGTGGATTTTTAATCCACTTGGAACGCTTCATATTGGCTTAAATTGATGACTTGAACTCAAGTATGTGGTGTGTTTAATGTGTTTTCATTAAGTTTTGCAGAACCAAGAGTTGGAGGATAATTTGATTAAAATTCGGATTTTCCGGGTAGGTTGCGCAGTCTTCACTGTTTTGGCCATATCTGGAGTTCTACAAGTCCGATTCTGACGATCTTACAGCTCACGCGAAGAGGACAACATTTTCTATTTCCTGGACAGAAGGTACGGCGCGGCAGCGCCGTGTTTAAGCTTGTCTATGGCGCGGCAGCGCCGATGGAAAACAGTACAGAAAATCTCTGGCGCGGCAGCGCCGCTCTCCTTTGTATTTGTGGCGCGGCAGCGCCGGTCTTGCTGACGAAAATTCCTGTTTTGACCCGATTTGCTGATTTGTCAAGAAATAAAATAAAATTACAATTGAGTACGACTTGTTTGCACCTGGAGGCTTATATAAAGAGAAGAAAACCCTAGAGACACATACCACATATTATCTAAGAAGTTTTAAAGCACGAAGAAGAAGGAAGAAGATAGTTTCAATTTATTCTTGTATTCTTTCTAGCTTGTGGATGCTTGGTTTGGTGTATTCTTTAGAACCCTTGTTATTTATTCAATATAATTCGTTTTCTTCAATCATGTTTACATTAGAACCCATGGTGACGATTAGTTTGATTATGAACTAACTCGTTGTCATGGGGTTTTAGCGGATTTATTCATGAAGTTTATGTGTTGAATTTTCTCGATGCCTATAGTGTGATTGATGCGATATCCTATCATGGTTGTTTTAATTCGTTATAGGAGAGTAGCTAACTCCTGTAATTGTGTGTTAATTCTTATTGAAGCGAAAGTGGATCTAAGAGTTTAGAACTTGCCATGCTAGCATAGGTTTATGCGTGAGAATATCATTCGTAATTAGTGTCATAACTCTAACCGTTTTATGACGACTATGTGATCAATTGAATGCTTGTACTTCAACCATTATGTTTTCAATCTTTATAGACATATAAGGACTAAGCATAATTGGGAGACTAAGTGATTTCTATCTTAATTGTGGATATTATTTAGGATGGTATTGGTACAACGAAAGTTGGCTTATATCAGTTTTGTGTGTTCGATCAGGTATTAATAAATCACATGAAAAGGCTAGAGAATTGGAAACTATAGATGGATTGTTTAATGAAGTTAGGATCCCATGTTTTCTCTGCATAAGTAATTCGATTCCAAATCTTGTTAGTTAATTAATTCTTAGTTTATTAAATTGCTTCATAGTTAATCTTAGTTATTCAAAACCCTATTTTGTTAATTGTCTTAGCAGTGAATAAAAACCATACATTGTTGCATAGGTACAAAACTATAATAACCAAGCAGTCTCTGTGGGAACGAACTCTACTTATCTCTATATTACTTGTGACCACGTGCACTTGCGTGTTGAGTTTGGTCGTAACAAGTTTTTGGCGCCGCTGCCGGGGACTCGGTGTTATTTATATAGTTATGTGCTTGTCATCAGTGGTCGTTAGAGTTCACTGACTCGGATTGTTTTTCTAACCTATCTTGTTTAGTTCGGTGTGTTTCAGGTACTTGAGTGTTTGAAAATGGCAGGCAAGGAGTTGCCATGGTGGGCATATTCGAGGACATCCATGCCTCAGCAATGTGAGCAATGTTTGGGCGTTCATGAGGCCTCACAATATTGTTACTACGAAGGAGTTGATCCATATGTCACTTATGAGGAACAACCATATTCTCAATACCATCCTCAACAGTACCAGCAAGATGTTCCAAAAATGTCATATTTCTTTGGTAGTGAAGAGTTTCAACATCAACAACATACTCCTACTTTTCAGTCAGATGAGGTTGTTGATATGGAGGAGATTAGGATGCTTGTAAAGAGTAACGAGGAGTCTTTAAAATCTTTGGAGACACTCGTTGCTCAAGCTGTGAGATCCTTGGAACAAGAGACTATGGAGGAGATTAGGATTCTTGTAAAGAGTAATGAAGAGTCTGTCAAAGCTTTGGAGCCACTAGTTGCTCGAGCTGTGAGAGCCTTGAAACAAGAGAATTAACGAATCATCCTAGAGGCAATTCCAGGAAATAATGGTGACTTGGAGCAAGGTACTGTATGCATAATTGAAGAAGGCAAATTCCAAGGTGAGGTGAGCGTTCACAAGCCATGTGAAGAATTTGATCATGCTAGTATGGTGGATGATTTGGAAAGGGCACTATATGGGACAGACACTAATGAGCTACACAAATTTCAAGAATTGGTGTGCGTACCAAGAGGCTGATGACCATGGGAAAGATGCAGGTCTTCTACTTGTCTCAGAGTATAAAGATGGAGGTAGCGCATTAGAGCCATTGGAGGAAGTTCTCTTTGAGGAACCAAAGGCTTCAACAACTTACATTTACCCTCCTCCATTATATTCAAGCGAAGCCCGCAAATGTGTGTTGTTCTACAAATTGACAAATTTTGGGTCAACCGATGAAGGCATTGGAATAGGACATAGTTGTTATACGAATAGGCCAAGCGAGGAGAAGGGGCAGAAAGTGTGCCGCCGTGATGACGATGAAGTCTCACGAAGAGATGACCAGGCCAACTATTATCATCCTTAATGGAGACTTGGACGTAGTCAAGCTAATTGACTCTAAACAAGCGCTGCGTGGGAGGCAACCCACGTGTTTCGGTATTTTTAGGTATGTTTCCTACTATTCCTTGTATTTACTTACATTCAATGGGGACATTGAATATTTTAAGTTTGGGGGTGATGTGTGGGTTGGTAGTGTTAGTGTGTGTCTCATGTAGGATTCATGTAGGATTCATATTGCATATGTAGTTGTAGTTCATTCGTAGTTTTGCATGTTTATGTCATATAGAGCATTCTGTTTTGCATTTTTGTTTATCTATTATGTGAGTCCATTTAGTTGCATTTGCATAGCATGCATATTTCATGATCCCGTAGGTCTTGACTATTTCCGTTAGTGAGTCGATGTTGATGGGAGTGTGGTTATGATGAATAGAGAGCTGATTAAGTTCCTAAGAAATTGACTTACATGCCAGAAACAATTGTAAATTCACAAGTCTCATTGGTTGCTTTTAGATTTGATCAGACCATGCTTGTTTGGTGTTAGAATTTAACCACTTGCTTACATTTAGAATGTTGGCTAGATTCTTGAAAATGAAGAAGCACTTATGTATAAGTTTGGGGGAAAACAGGGATTTCATGCTAGTTGTAATAAAGGCTAGGCGTCAAATGGCTAGTAGCCGGCTCATTGAAAAGATGAGTAGTCTAGGGTGGGATGAGAAAAAGGCAAAGCGCACTCATTCCGAAATTGAAATAAAAAAAAAGAAGAAAAAAAAAAAAAGTTGTGTTTGTTTTGTGTTTATGCAGAATTGATCAGGTTGAGCTCTTTAATACTCGAGCAATTAAGTTCTAGGGGACTTTGTGCCTAGTGACCTAAGACTTTGCCGGTCTGGGATCCGCTAACCTAACGCTCGCTACATGGGTATTATTGTATAAGCCTTTAGGGGTCTCAGCCATTGCACGGTCAATTAAGCATGCGTATTGTGTTTAGTATGTTGTTTTGTTATAAAAGCATGAATTCCTGTCTAACTCAAGTGGATATTTGAGGTGTCTTTAAGTGGTTTCTTGTGGCTAGAGTACATTTTGTTTATAAGCTTGTGGTTGTTTTGGTGAAGAATAGGATATGGTCTTGATTTAGTTTGGGAGTATATTGGTGAGCATTGCACACACGCACGTTTCTGTGTTTGTCTCGTTGGTCGATGGGAATTTGGTCGAACTCTGTTTGGAAGACTGTGTTCTTTGAGATGTTGGCTTGTTGATTGGTTTTGGTTGGTTTAAAGGGATCGTTGCATTTTCATATTAGTTGCATACATGCATTGGATTGTTAGTTGCATGAGTAGATGGATTTTGTGGGTACATTCGCTATAGGCCCTCACGAGACCTTACTCGTCCACTAGGGCTGCTTAGGGGTTTAAAGGGCTTGTTGCATATGCCAAATGCAACCGTGATCACCTACGGAAGTGGTACTAGTTAGTTGTATATAGTTATATTATTTATGCTTGAGGACAAGCATCGGTTTAAGTTTGGGGGTGTGATAAGTGGATTTTTAATCCACTTGGAACGCTTCATATCGGCTTAAATTGATGACTTGAACTCAAGTATGTGGTGTGTTTAATGTGTTTTCATTAAGTTTTGCAGAACCAAGAGTTGGAGGATAATTTGATTAAAATTCGGATTTTCCGGGTAGGTTGCGCAGTCTTCACTGTTTTGGCCATATCTGGAGTTCTACAAGTCCGATTCTGACGATCTTACAGCTCACGCGAAGAGGACAACATTTTCTATTTCCTGGACAGAAGGTACGGCGTGGCAGCGCCGTGTTTAAGCTTGTCTATGGCGCGGCAGCGCCGTTGGAAAACAGTACAGAAAATCTCTGGCGCGGCAGCGCCGCTCTCCTTTGTATTTGTGGCGCGGCAGCGCCGGTCTTGCTGACGAAAATTCCTGTTTTGACCCGATTTGCTGATTTGTCAAGAAATAAAATAAAATTACAATTGAGTACGACTTGTTTGCACCTGGAGGCTTATATAAAGAGAAGAAAACCCTAGAGACACATACCACATATTATCTAAGAAGTTTTAAAGCACGAAGAAGAAGGAAGAAGATAGTTTCAATTTATTCTTGTATTCTTTCTAGCTTGTGGATGCTTGGTTTGGTGTATTCTTTAGAACCCTTGTTATTTATTCAATATAATTCGTTTTCTTCAATCATGTTTACATTAGAACCCATGGTGACGATTAGTTTGATTATGAACTAACTCGTTGTCATGGGGTTTTAACGGATTTATTCATGAAGTTTATGTGTTGAATTTTCTCGATGCCTATAGTGTGATTGATGCGATATCCTATCATGGTTGTTTTAATTCGTTATAGGAGAGTAGCTAACTCCTGTAATTGTGTGTTAATTCTTATTGAAGCGAAAGTGGATCTAAGAGTTTAGAACTTGCCATGCTAGCATAGGTTTATGCGTGAGAATATCATTCGTAATTAGTGTCATAACTCTAACCGTTTTATGACGACTATGTGATCAATTGAATGCTTGTACTTCAACCATTATGTTTTCAATCTTTATAGACATATAAGGACTAAGCATAATTGGGAGACTAAGTGATTTCTATCTTAATTGTGGATATTATTTAGGATGGTATTGGTACAACGAAAGTTGGCTTATATCAGTTTTGTGTGTTCGATCAGGTATTAATAAATCACATGAAAAGGCTAGAGAATTGAAAACTATAGATGGATTGTTTAATGAAGTTAGGATCCCATGTTTTCTCTGCATAAGTAATTCGATTCCAAATCTTGTTAGTTAATTAATTCTTAGTTTATTAAATTGCTTCATAGTTAATCTTAGTTATTCAAAACCCTATTTTGTTAATTGTCTTAGCAGTGAATAAAAACCATACATTGTTGCATAGGTACAAAACTATAATAACCAAGCAGTCTCTGTGGGAACGAACTCTACTTATCTCTATATTACTTGTGACCACGTGCACTTGCGTGTTGAGTTTGGTCGTAACAGTAAGAAGTTTACTTCTTTCTTCTCAATCTCCAATTACTGATGAAGAAGTTGCAACTCAGTTGTTTCTAGCTGAGCATGGTCAAGATGCTACTGTTGAAGATATTCAAGCAGAAGAACAAATGCTAGCAGAAGAACATAAGAAGAAAGTTGTTTCTGGAACTTATAAGAAGAAATCAGTAAAGGCTCCTAGAAAGAAAGAAACTGGAATTTCTATTAAAGAAAATACTCAACAGAGTATACAATACACCAAGAGGCATGTAATTGCAAATACTGATAAAGGAAAGGGTATACTGGAAGAAGAAGGACAGTTACCTAAGAAGAATTATTCAACCTCTGACGTTGCTCAAGTTGAATCAAATATAAGTAAATCAACCTCTGACGTTGCTGTAACACCCCAGTCCCACATCGAGGAGATTTGAGACTTCTGTTCAGTTTATAAGGTAAAGTACTACTACCAATAAGCACCAATAAAATCATGATCTTTTGGGGGCCTGTGGTGGGCTAGTCGTTACCCAAGTTGGTTGCGTTTGGGCCAGTAGGCTTCGGCTAATTCGGACTCGGAAGCGGGACTTGACCCGATTTTCGAAAAAGATTCGGGATTTGACCCGGGTTGTCACATATGGTATCAAATCCCGGGTCAAATCCCAAATCTTTTTCGAAAATCGGGTCAAGTCCCGCTTCCGAGTCCGAATAAGCCGAAGCCTACTGGCCCAAACGCAACCAACTTGGGTAACGACTAGCCCACCACAGGCCCCCAAAAGATCATGATTTTATTGGTGCTTATTGGTAGTAGTACTTTACCTTATAAACTGAACAGAAGTCTCAAATCTCCTCGATGTGGGACTGGGGTGTTACAAACTCCCCCACTTAAACTCTTGACGTCCTCGTCAAGCCTGAACGGATAGCCCATAGGTTCCAAGATCGTTCCTCCCTAGCCATTATGGGATAATACCGGCTGGCTTCGTGTCCCCACCTCCGGATCTCTGTCAATTGTGGGATAATACCACCAGCCTTCGTGTCCCCACCTCCGGCAACTTGACGAATCAAGCTTTCGAGAGTCGGCTCTGATACCATTTGTAACACCCCAGTCCCACATCGAGGAGATTTGAGACTTCTGTTCAGTTTATAAGGTAAAGTACTACTACCAATAAGCACCAATAAAATCATGATCTTTTGGGGGCCTGTGGTGGGCTAGTCGTTACCCAAGTTGGTTGCGTTTGGGCCAGTAGGCTTCGGCTTATTCGGACTCGGAAGCGGGACTTGACCCGATTTTCGAAAAAGATTCGGTATTTAACCTGGGTTGTCACATATGGTATCAGAGCCGACTCTCGAAAGCTTGATTCGTCAAGTTGCCGGAGGTGTGGACACGAAGGCTGGTGGTATTATCCCACAATGGACAGAGATCCGGAGGTGGGGACACGAAGCCAGCCGGTATTATCCCACAATGGCTAGGGAGGAACGATCTTGGAACCTATGGGCTATCCGTTCAGGCTTGACGAGGACGTCAAGAGTTTAAGTGGGGGAGTTTGTAACACCCCAGTCCCACATCGAGGAGATTTGAGACTTCTGTTCAGTTTATAAGGTAAAGTACTACTACCAATAAGCACCAATAAAATCATGATCTTTTGGGGGCCTGTGGTGGGCTAGTCGTTACCCAAGTTGGTTGTGTTTGGGCCAGTAGGCTTCGGCTTATTCGGACTCGGAAGCGGGACTTGACCCGATTTTCGAAAAAGATTCGGGATTTGACCCGGGTTGTCACATATGACCAAATTCTTTGAAGGAGGGAAGACTGTAAAATCTGTCATTTTATTTTTATTTAATTAATTAGATAATTATTTTAGTTTGAAAATTTAGAAATTTGTTGCATTAATTATTTTGAATAAAAGATAAGATTCTGTATTAAGGATGAGATCGGTTAGAATATTTTAGAAAATCGATATCTGTTAAATTTTGATATTATGTAAATTAGAATATTTTAATTTAGATATTAGTTAAAGACATTAGAAAATTTTTAGAAAAAAGATTCTAGCCTTACCTAATTGATTTTAGGGTTTTGTGTGGCTATATAATTAACCCTTAAGACAAACAAAACAGTCGCACAGCTCTCTTACTTTCGTCGTCTCAGAGGTATGTATCCGCCCTATTACCGAGTGTGAGCAAGTAATGATTTTATGTGCTCTCAGTGTATGTTTAATGTGAATTTAGAATCATATTTCACTGTGTATCGGTTACTGTGTATCGGTTACTGTGTTGTACATACCAGTGTGTTATTTAAACGATTTATGTATACATGTACGGTAAAGGTTTGTATGTTTGGTTCCTGTTTATAGTTGAAATATTAAATTAGACCCATGTGGTCCTTTGCCCCTAATCTAGTATGTGTACTCCTGCCTTTCGATTTTGTCAAAGATTTTTAAATAAGAATACATACAAATCTTTTTGTTTTTAACGAGACAGTTTATGTCTTCATCGTATTTTTGCCATGTACGTTAATTTGCTAGGTGTTGTATCATTTTGGAATTTTGGTGTTTCCTGATACATAGTAATTATATAAAGTATGCTTAATTTATGTATTATTATTTCGATAATGATTGTATTTGCTTATGTTAATGACCCTTTAGTGATGAAGTCGGAGGATGCTTTAGCTATTGTCACAAATTGAATTAGAATTATATATATATATATAGGGTCCTATTCAACTAGAAACCTGCACTAATTAAAAACTAGAAACTGCACCACACACATTTAAATACACCCTCTCACATACAACCCCACCTAATCCCCTCCATTCGTAATTATATTTTTCCCGTTAATTGGCTATCTTTTTTTGAAATCTGACTTCACTGTATTTTTTTTTATCTCGCAACAATTAATTTGCATACCATATTTGATATATTTCGACGATAAATCACTATTTATGCCTGCGAGAATCACTAAAATGTTAGTGATTCACGTAAGAATAAATAGTGATTTCTGCGTAAATCACTATTTATTATTACATAAATCACTAAAATTTTAGTACTCCGTAATATAGCACATATGGTATGCATATTGATCGTTGGAAGATGGAGAAAAATATAGTGAAGTCGGATTTCAAAAAAAGTTCACCGATTCACGGGAAAAATCAAATTAAAAATGAAGGGAATTAGGTGGAATTGTGTATGTGAGGGTGTATTTTAACTGTGTGTGGTGCAATAGAGGGCCATTAGATTAGATTAATCTAAGGGCTTAGATTAGTTTTTAGTTTCTATTTTAATTTTAGTTTCTAGTTGAACAAAAGCCTATATATATATATATTATTTTGTTTAGGTTGAGCAAGATGTGTCTTTTTATTAATTTATTTAATTTATGTTATGTATTCTTAATTTTGGTGTTTGTGTGATTAAGTGAATAAAATATATATATATATATTCATATTTAAAACTTATTTTGCTTTTAATAAACTATTTTATTTATTTTATCAAAATTTTATAATTTTTAGTTAGGTTATGAATTGTATGTGAGTTATCACTTATTTTATTATAGATAAATGGATAAAATAAAATTTGTCTTAATTATTTTAATTTCGGCCATGAATTTAGTTTGGTGCATAGTCCAGTTTTGGTACAGGTTAATGATCAACAAGAGTGCATGCGGCTGTATTAATTTAAATGTGCATGTCAAAGTTATATGTTAAGACCTGGAAACTTCAGTGACATTTCTACAGTTTTTCAATTAAACCTATTGAGTTTGTATGCCTTATTGGGCCTTAAAGCCCATTTGTTATATATATTTGTTTTGTCTGATTTAAGTCTATGACCTGGTTTCTTTTGTTTATTAAAAGAAATGTGTATGACTTAATTTCACATTAATATATGCATGCTAGATTTATGTGCATTGAATAAATATTAATTGGTCAATAATTTATTTGACTGTTTAGAATATAACATTCTGTCTGCGCCATGTCATCTGGACAGAACATGTACTCGAGTGTTTGATGTATGTTAAATGAATTAATATGTCTGTTATTTGAAGTGTTAATTTAAGAGAACTTTATTTTCTTTGATTCGATTAATTATAGGATTTGCTCGTGATATTATTTTCGGATTTTTAGTGTCGACTTCGAGGTAAGTACTTTTGACTTACTTTTAGTTTTTGAAAAATATATTTATATTGTGATCTTTAGATTTTCGTATAAGATATAAGAATTGTGTTTCGAATTTTATAAGATATAAGTATTTGAATTTTAGAACGCAGTCTCTACGTTTCGAACCCGTTCGTAATTTACGCTATAGTTCTGGAACTAGCTTTAGATACCCTTAGTAGGCGCACAAGTGTGCAATTTTAGATACCTATTAAGGGCGCGTAATTATTGAACTTTAGATGCCGGTCACTGGCAAAGTGTGGCGTATAAGAATAAGAATAAGATCCCGGCTACTGGGAAAGTGTGGCCGTAGAGCAAGACTGTGGTACTTTTGATTTTCGTTCTGGTTCTGTTTCTGCTTCTATATCTGTTTTAAATTCTGTATCTGTTTTAAATTCTGAAATTTTAAAATGTAAACTTTGGGCCGGGTCAATTTTGCAAAGGTTTTTCAACTTATTATATTTTGACCAAATCTGTTTTATTAAAACCGCCCATTGAATTTTAAGACTATCTGTTTGTCAGTTGTACTTGCTGAGCTGTGTAGCTCATCCCTTTCCCTATATTTCAGGTTCACTGTGGAAGCTTAGTAAGAATAAGGATGTGGACTTTGGATTTCGTGCAATTTGATTTTGTTTAAAGACCATTTGAATAAATTTGATTATTTGTTAGACATTGAATATTGGTTTATGGAGCTGCGTCTCCGTTTTTATGATTTTGGATTATCGTTAAGTTTGACCGCTGCGTTTGACTTTCGTAAATTTTTGGTTTATCAAATAAAGTATTATGTTTTATTTAAGTTTTGATTTAGAAATAATTGTCCGAAAAGTAGGGTTGTATGTGACAACCCGGGTCAAATCCCGAGCCTTTTTCGAGAATCGGGTCAAGTCCCGATTCAGAGTCCGAATAAGCCGAAAGCCTACTGGCCCAAACGCAGCCAACTTGGGTAACGACTATCCCACCACAGGCCCCCAAAAGATCATGATTTGTTGGTGTTAATTAGTAGTAGTACTTTGCCTTATAAACTGAACAGAAGTCCCAAATCTCCTCGATGTGGGACTGGGGTGCTACAAACTCCCCCACTTAAACTCTTGACGTCCTCGTCAAGCCTGATCGAATAGCCCATAGGTTCCAAGATCGTTCCTCCCTAGCCATTGTGGGATAATACCGACTGGCTTCGTGTCCCCACCTCCGGACCTCTGTCCATTGTGGGATAATACCACCAGCCTTCGTGTCCCCACCTCCGGTAACTTGACGAATCAAGCTTTCGAGAGTCGTCTCTGATACCATATGTGACAACTCGGGTCAAATCCCGAGTCTTTTTCGAAAATCGGGTCAAGTCCCGATTCCGAGTCCGAAATAAGCCGAAGTCTACTGGCCCAACTGCATCCAACTTGGGTAACGACAAGCCCACCACAGGCCCCAAAAGATCATGATTTGTTGGTGTTAATTAGTAGTAGTACTTTGCCTTATAAACTGAACTGAAGTCCCAAATCTCCTCGATGTGGGACTAGGGTGTTACAAACTCCCCCACTTAAACTCTTGACGTCCTCGTCAAGCCTGATTGGATAGCCCATAGGTTCCAAGATCGTTCCTCCCTAGCCATTGTGGGATAATACCGACTGGCTTCGTGTCCCCACCTCCGGACCTCTGTCCATTGTGGGATAATACCACCAGCCTTCGTGTCCCCACCTCCGGTAACTTGACGAATCAAGCTTTCGAGAGTCGGCTCTGATACCATATGTGACAACCCGGGTCAAATCCCGAATCTTTTTCGAAAATCGGGTCAAGTCCCGCTTCCGAGTCCGAATAAGCCGAAGCCTACTGGCCCAAACGCAACCAACTTGGGTAACGACTAGCCCACCACAGGCCCCCAAAAGATCATGATTTTATTGGTGCTTATTGGTAGTAGTACTTTACCTTATAAACTGAACAGAAGTCTCAAATCTCCTCGATGTGGGACTGGGGTGTTACAAACTCCCCCACTTAAACTCTTGACGTCCTCGTCAAGCCTGAACGGATAGCCCATAGGTTCCAAGATCGTTCCTCCCTAGCCATTGTGGGATAATACCGACTGGCTTCGTGTCCCCACCTCCGGACCTCTGTCCATTGTGGGATAATACCACCAGCCTTCGTGTCCCCACCTCCGGTAACTTGACGAATCAAGCTTTCGAGAGTCGTCTCTGATACCATATGTGACAACTCGGGTCAAATCCCGAGTCTTTTTCGAAAATCGGGTCAAGTCCCGATTCCGAGTCCGAAATAAGCCGAAGTCTACTGGCCCAACTGCATCCAACTTGGGTAACGACAAGCCCACCTATGTGACAACCCGGGTCAAATCCCGAATCTTTTTCGAAAATCGGGTCAAGTCCCGCTTCCGAGTCCGAATAAGCCGAAGCCTACTGGCCCAAACGCAACCAACTTGGGTAACGACTAGCCCACCACAGGCCCCCAAAAGATCATGATTTTATTGGTGCTTATTGGTAGTAGTACTTTACCTTATAAACTGAACAGAAGTCTCAAATCTCCTCGATATGGGACTGGGGTGTTACAAACTCCCCCACTTAAACTCTTGACGTCCTCGTCAAGCCTGAACGGATAGCCCATAGGTTCCAAGATCGTTCCTCCCTAGCCATTGTGGGATAATACCGACTGGCTTCGTGTCCCCACCTCCGGACCTCTGTCCATTGTGGGATAATACCACCAGCCTTCGTGTCCCCACCTCCGGTAACTTGACGAATCAAGCTTTCGAGAGTCGTCTCTGATACCATATGTGACAACTCGGGTCAAATCCCGAGTCATTTTCGAAAATCGGGTCAAGTCCCGATTCCGAGTCCGAAATAAGCCGAAGTCTACTGGCCCAAATGCATCCAACTTGGGTAACGACAAGCCCACCACAGGCCCCAAAAGATCATGATTTGTTGGTGCTAATTAGTAGTAGTACTTTGCCTTATAAACTGAACAGAAGTCCCAAATGTCCTCGATGTGGGACTGGGGTGTTACAAACTCCCCCACTTAAACTCTTGACGTCCTCGTCAAGCCTGAATGGATAGCCCATAGGTTCCAAGATCGTTCCTCCCTAGCCATTGTGGGATAATACCGGCTGGCTTCGTGTCCCCACCTCCGGATCTCTGTCCATTGTGGGATAATACCACCAGCCTTCGTGTCCCCACCTCCGGCAACTTGCATTAACAAGCTTTCGAGAGTCGGCTCTGATACCATATGTGACAACCCGGGTCAAATCCCGAGCCTTTTTCGAGAATCAGGTCAAGTCCCGATTCAGAGTCCGAATAAGCCGAAAGCCTACTGGCCCAAACGCAGCCAACTTGGGTAACGACTATCCCACCACAGGCCCCCAAAAGATCATGATTTGTTGGTGTTAATTAGTAGTAGTACTTTGCCTTATAAACTGAACAGAAGTCCCAAATCTCCTCGATGTGGGACTGGGGTGTTACAGTTGCTCATGTTGATGTTTCTACTAAAGTTATGACAACCTCTGACAAAGCTCAAGTTGTACAAACTCAGCTAGCTCCACAGCTCAAAGGTTTCTTAAGACCTACACTTTCTGAAACTCTAACACTTCAACCTGTGGACTTTTCTCAAACCAGGACTGTACTTGGAAAAGAATCTTTTGATAAGTCTGGTTTAGGTTCACATAGGGAGAAGAGAATAAACAACAGATCTTTTGATCAAACTTTACTGGCAGAAGCTGGTATTGGGGTATCTCAAGAGAGCCTTGATAAACTGGAATCTGTTCAGATGGTCTATCACAGGGGTTTGAAGAAAGAGGTTCTGTTATACTTCATGTCTGATGGAAGAGTATACAGAGTAGGAGAAGCTGATATTCAATTGAAGCTATGGGAAGAGCTTGAGTATGTTTTATACCTTCTCAAAATCAAAAACAAAAGTACTCATGATGCTGCTCTTGTCATAAAAGACAGAATGATGAAATCTAAAGTGCTTCTTGGAGGTGGTGTTTCTAGTGCATACATTCCTAAGTACAGAGATGCTTATGGAAAGATTGTTGAGATGAAAAGAAATAGTGCCAAGTTCAAGACAGCACTGGGTATCAAAGTCTTGGAATTCAATTTGGAGTCAGACAAATCATATTATATAAGACTCGGAAATGAAATGAGGAAAAACAGTATTTATTCTCTGAGGGCTGCCATATATCAAACTGGTGAAGGAGATCCAGAGTATAAAGAACTGAAGGAGATTATGATTGCTGAACTGGAAAGAGCTGAGAGAAGATTACTTACGGACTATCTCAGGACAGTGCCTGATATTCAAGAAATCAAATAAAGTCTGACTGTAAGTTTTTAAGTTTTCTGTTCTAAGTTAAAGTTAAACTTTGTTATATTTTAAACACTGCATTTGTTATATGTTTTGACATCATCAATTATCTTTTTAACTTGTACATTTTAGTATGAACAAGTTGGGGGAGATTGTTAAATATAATTGCTAACGTTTGCTCATCAGTGTTTAAGTACCAGGTACATATCAGAGTTTATCAGAAGCCAATCAGAGTTTATTAAAGTCTGACGAGGTAAAGAGTTTATTAATTGTCGGTGCTATAATGAAGATTCTAGAAGCAATATATCTTGAAGATGGAAAGAAGCAAGATATATTGAGACAGTTAAGGAAACGGAACAGAAGACATAAGCAATTCTAATTTGATATAATCTGTATAGTTGATTTATAGGAGTATCAATTAGAGATTGATTATGTAACTGTGTAATATATAAACACAGATAGGTTAACCCTAAAAGGGATGCGATCATTGATTATTATTCTTGTAACCTAGAAGCTCTTTGTGATTCTTTAACATCATAAAGAGAGAAGCTGTTAATACAATTACAGTTTATTGATTCATAAACAGTGTTCTTGATTATTGTTATTCTCATATATATTTGATTATATTGTATTCGGCCTAACATGGACACAGACGAAATAATATATATGAAGCAAGTTTGGTAACAAACTCTGAAGGAAAAGTTGTGTGTCTGTCTGCAAAAATGTCAAATGAAGAGAGTTGGAAATGGCATAAGAAGCTCTCTCATCTAAACTTGAACAACATCAATGAGCTAATTCGAAAAGATCTTGTAAGGGGACTTCCAAAGTCAATACTAATCTTAGATGGTCTGTGTGATTCTTGTCAAAAGGCCAAGCAAAGGAAGTCATCTTTCAAGAGTAAATCTGAATCTTCAGTTGTGGATCCTTATCATCTTCTTCATGTTGATCTATTTGGTCCAGTCAATATAATGTCTCTTGGCAGAAAGAAATATGCTCTAGTCATTGTTGATGAGTACACTAGGTACACATGGGTGTATTTCTTAGCAAAGAAGGATGAAACTGCCTTAATTCTAATGGATCATGTAAAGCTACTGGACAAAGGATCACAGTATAAAGTGAAAATTATCAGGAGTGATAATGGTACTGAATTCAGAAATGCAATAATGGAAGAATTTTGTAAAGAAAGAGGAGTGAAGCAAGAATTTTCTGCACCTGGTACTCCACAGCAAAATGGTGTAGTTGAAAGAAAGAACAGAACTCTAATCGAAGCTGCCAGAACAATGCTTGAAGAAGCAAAATTGCCAACCTACTTCTGGGCAGAAGCTGTTCAAACAGCTTGTTTTACTCAAAATGCTACACTGATCAACAAGCATGGGAAAACACCATATGAGATGGTGAAAAATAAGAAGCCAAATTTGAAATATTTTCATATTTTTGGATGTAAGTGCTTTGTGTTGAAAACTCATCCTGAACAGTTGACAAAGTTTGAATTAAAAGCTGATGAAGGAATTTTTGTTGGATACCCACTGTCAACTAAAGCATTCAGAGTCTACAATCTGAGAACTAAAGTAATCATGGAATCTATACATGTGTCATTTGATGACAAGAAAATAACTGGAATAGAAGATGAAGAATATCATGATCAACTTCGCTTTGAAAATGAAGATCTAAACTCTGATGACGTAAACTCTGATGAAGTAAATCCAACAAACTTTGATGAAGCATACTCTGAACCTCTACCGGTAAACACTGAGGAAGTTTCTCTGACAGAACAAAATAGAGAACCAGTTGAGGGGGAGCGTGAAGATACTTCAGCAACATCTCAAAATGATGACTCAAATTCTGAAAGTGAGTCAGCTGAAGAATCAAATAGAAACTCTGGGTTAAACTCTGAAAGTTCAAATACTGAACAGTCAAATTCAGGGGGAGCCTCAGAGAATGCAAATGGTCAAGAAGAAAATCAGGAAAGCATGGATCAAGGGGCACCTACAGCAAGAAGGTGGACACAAGCCCATACACCTGACTTGATAATTGGAGATCCAGAAGCTAGTGTAAGAACTAGAAGTGCTACAACTAATGAATGTCTGTTTCATGCATTCTTTTCTCAAACTGAGCCAAAGAAAGTGGAAGAAGCTCTTCAAGATGCTAACTGGATAACAGCTATGCAGGAAGAGTTAAATGAATTTGAAAGAAATGAAGTATGGACCCTTGTACCAAGACCTAAAAACAGATCTATTGTTGGTACAAAGTGGGTTTTCAGAAACAAAACAGACAGTGATGGAGTGATTACAAGGAATAAGGCTAGACTTGTGGCTAAAGGCTATTCACAGCAGGAAGGAATTGATTATGATGAAACCTTTGCTCCAGTTGCTAGATTGGAGGCAATAAGGATTTTTCTGGCTTATGCTGCTCACAAAAAGTTTAAAGTCTTTCAGATGGATGTGAAAAGTGCTTTTCTAAATGGGAAACTTGAAGAAGAAGTGTTTGTTGAACAACCACCAGGGTTTGTGGATCCTAAGCATCCAGACTATGTCTATAGATTGGACAAAGCATTATATGGATTAAAGCAGGCACCTAGAGCATGGTATGAAACTCTGGCTCAATTTCTTTTAGAAAGTGGGTTCACTAGAGGTACAATTGACAAAACCTTGTTCTATTTTAATTCTGGTGATGATCTGCTGTTAGTTCAAATCTAGTGGATGACATAATTTTTGGGTCTACTAATGATAAACTCTGTAAGAAGTTTGCAAAGCTAATGCAGTCGAGATATCAAATGAGCATGATGGGAGAGCTTAGTTATTTTCTAGGCTTACAAGTAAAGCAAACAGATGATGGGATTTTTATCAATCAAGCAAAATATACCAGAAATCTTCTCAAGAAATTTGGTATGCTTGATAGTTCATCTGCAACAACTCCCATGGCAACTGCAACAAAGCTATACAAAGATTGGTAAATGAACTTGGACCAAGATAGCTTGCAGATATCTTCACCAAGCCTTTGAGTGAAGCTACCTTTACAAGATTGGTAAATGAACTTGGACTGGTCTCTGGTTTTGATTAGAGATACTGGTTAGACTCAAAATCTATACTTCTGTGATTTGTTGCTCATGATTCTTTGCATATGTTAACTGTCATTCATACCAGTTTGTCAAACTCTGAACTCATACTCTGTTAGTCATACTCTGTCAGTTATACTCTGATGTTAAACTCTGATTGTGATTTTGTCTGAAACATATGAACCGATGAAGAAAATTGTATGAAGCATGATTTTCAGTAAGTAATCATGAATCTTTCTGAGTGATATGAATTCTGATTTCAAAATGTGCAGAAATTTTACACAGCATGATACTGTCTCTATATTTATAGCATCTCTTAGTTTATTGATCCTATACACTGAGTCTGTATTAGCTGTTTGCACTTTCTCTCATAAATTAATTGTATTAACTGATGAAAAGTCCAAACTCTGATAATTAGTTGCAAATATTTCACCCTCAAATTAAAAGATGCAAAATAAGCACAAATTCCTTTGAGATCATGTTGTGCCTAGGAAGACCCAGGAACTTATTGTATGAAATAAGGGCTAAAATCTTTGATTTTTGGTGACTAGTGTCAACCACTGATTACTGGAAAAATAAATATAAAAAAAAATCGAAGGGGGTGAAAATAATAAATTTAGAAGTACAGAGTTTAGATGAGATCAGATTTTATATTATACATGAGAGTTTGGGCAACCAGTTTTTACTGATTTATTTTGTGGATTTTATGCACTTTGAGATGATCTAAATATTTATATTCAGTAAACTCTGCTAAGTCACACACAATTATTCACACCTGTACAGTTTGTGAAAAGAGTTTATGAATAAAGAAGGAGGATTGGTAAACACTGATGAACTGTGTACTCTACGCCGAGGTAATTTAATTTTAATCTCTGATGATTAAAATAAATTTTGTTTGTTTCAGACATATTATGATTTTGAGAAAAGACATTTGTTTTGAAAATTCAAAAGAGAATGATTGGATAGTTGTTCAAGAGTGTATTAAACAGAGGAGATAGGTTGAGTGTCTAGGAAAGTGTAAAAGGCGGTAATTATTGCTATTTTTACTGCGCATGCGCATTGGAAACTGCCAATTACTGCTGTCAGTCATTGCATGTGTGCCACGTGTCCCACTCACACGATTCACGGAGTAAGACAGTTGTGTGTATTGATTAGAAACTGTTCAGTTTTTAATTCTTTCTTTTTGTATTAATATACAATACACAAATTCGTTTGAACTTTTCACAACTTACTCTAATTCATACTCTTACTATCACACACACATTTTCACAAACACTTTTCTGCATACATCTCTCAAACACATTCTTGAAGCATAAACACTGTTTTCTTTGAAATATTCTAATGGCAACAACTATGTTTCAGTCTTTTGGTCTCGATTTTGTTCCTAACAACTATGCAGCACCACTATCTACTGAAAACGTCCCAGAGGCGTTTCATCTGTTTCAAACTTTTCTTGCTCAATCTGATATTGGCCAAGCTTTAGTGGAACCAACAAGGTTATATGGTACTCAAATCAAAGCCTTCTGGGAAACAGGTGTATATGATGATGGAGGTGAATCGGGCACTCCCTCGATTGTCTTTGAATTTGCTGAACAAGAGTATGTGGTTACTCCAACCACTGTTAGAGATGCTCTTGGATGTGAAGATTTCAATGCGTTCACCATTTCTGTTGGTGACTCTGATCTCCAGCGTATGATGAGGGAGATTGGTTACTCTGGATCTTTGGCAAGGACAAGTAATCTGAAGCGACCATTCTTGAGGAAGGAGCGGAGTTTCTTTTTCGATTATATTACAAGGGCGTTTGGAAAGAAGTGTACAAATTGGGATGCTATTCCAATCGATAGTCTACAAATTGGGTATTCTCTTCTCTATGGTACTCATTTTGATTTTGGTAGACTAGTTCTTATAAATATTGGTGAAAATATGACAGAGAATAGGAATGTAGTTTACTTTGCTCGTTTCTGTCAATTAATCTTTTCTTTGTGTGTTGATGGGCTTGAGATAGCTGAGGAGGAGGTAATTCCCTCATTTAAATTGCATAAGAGAATATTTTCTGATCTCACAAATAAAGATATCAAGAAAGGAAATGTTGGTGACTTGATGCTTCCTGCTTCAGTCCAACAATTCTTAAACCCTCTACCACAACCACAAGCACAACAAGAAACTGACCAGCCTCTAAACTCTGAGCCTCTTCCATCTACATCTCAAAAGCCAAGGGTTGGGGGTAGGATTAAGCATAGAGCGTTAAAGGCTGTCCAGACTGCTACAACTCTAAATACTGATGATGTTACAGTATCTGTTAGTCCTTGTGTATTGCAGAAGGGGGGGGATGAATGCAATACTGATAAAATTCAATCTAAATTTCAACAACTAAAATCAAGATTAAACGTTATCAGCAATATATGCAATCACGAACAGTATTTAGTAAGAACAAGATTCACAAAATAAATGTTTTATTTATTTTGCAAAGTGTTGCTACAACCTCAAGAAAGAATTCTCGAGCTTCGGGTTTTCTTCAAAGACACTTGCTTGTCTTCGTTACTTTTCTAGAATGAGTTGATAGTTGGTATAAGACTAACCCTATCACTATCAGTCACGGGTTTGTAAAGCTGCTGTCACTGTCAAGTGGCAGCTTCTTACAGATTGTCTTACCCATGTGACTTTCCTAAATTGCTAACATGTCAGATATACATTACAAACAAAGCAACCTAGATTCATTCTATTTCCAGCTAAACCAATTCAGCAGATAAAGACTTGACCTTGCTCTTGAATTGATTCGCTTTTGTTTTGCAGTGCTTTGAAGCTTCTGTCGTAGTCTTGCAGACTTGGTGCAGCTTAGGGATACTGCATCACGCCTGTTTCTTGAACATTTAAACTGTCACGGGATTTGACTGAGAAAGATACCTAGCATAAGGATCTTTATTGAGACAGTTACTTTTGCCGCAAAGCTTGCTGTCACAGGAATGATCTTTTGGTGACAGTATGAGTTCCCCGCATAGAGTGCTGTCGAGGATCCCAAACTTGCTGTCGAGGGCAATAGTTGCTGTCGCGTAGTCTTCCGCCAATGTTGCTGTCAGAGTGAATATGCTGTCGTGACTTGCAACATTCTGTCTTCTTGTAATCTTACTGTCACAGCTTTAGGACAGTAACCTTTATTCATGTTGTCATCCAAAAAGCATTCTTTGAGGCTTGAACACATAAGTGAACTTCTTTCAAACAATATAACTAGAATAACATTACATACTGATTACAAGAACATACTTTGGCTATGACAGTATGTTCTACTTAATTTGAAAAATTAAGTACAATCAAAGTTAAGTTGTTTCTATGCTATCACCCATAAATCCCAACAATCTCCCCCAATTTGTTTTTATGGAAAATAACAACAAATTTACAATATGTGCTGACAACTTAACTAACAAGATCAGAATTTAAGAATTTTCACTTAGCTTGAGATCTCCTCTTCTGTCTTGCTGCATCCTCTCTTTTGAGAGCTTCTGCCAAGCAGCTTCTTAGACTTTCTACAAGAGAAATTTCAGCAGCAGACACTGCATCATCCTCTACTTCATCAATGATCTTCTTTATGAAAGGGGGTATGAGAGAACTAACATCCCTGAGATTCAGCCATTGCTCTATATCATATGGATAGGTTCTGAAATGAAGTTCTTCATTAATGAGCTTGAATCTACTTCCAGGATAAGCATTGAGAGACTTCCTTCTTTGCTTGTCCAGTTTTGAGTCTTCTCCTTTTCTCCCTTCCAATAACTTCTCTATCTCATCAGAACAAATCTGTTCCAAGGGATGAATTGAACCAGCTACCATATACTGTAAATCCTTCAGAGTGGATGTTTTAAGCTTATGCAAGCTGCAAACATAGATTTCTTCTTTTAGGAACTTGACTCTTAGGGGATTTTCCAGCATATATGGTTGATAATTTGGAGCTTCACTTTCTGCCTTGTTAGAGGCCTTGTGTTTTTCCAGTAATTCAGCTTCCTTCTTATCAAGTTCTGACTGAGTTTGAGAATATTCAGAAGATTCTGGTTGTTTGCTTGGCTTGGGTTCCCCTTCCTTAGTTGGTTGGGTTTGCCCTTCTTCTGTGGGTAAGTCATCAAACTCATAGTACCAGTGGTATGGTATAGGAGAGGCTGGGAGATCAGTAAGAGTATCAACATCATCAAAATCTGCAAAGTTATAGCCAAATTTCTGATAAAATTCAGCATCCCTATCTGCCTGATATTTTAGAACATGTTCCATGACAGCCTTTGAAACATCATCATAGCTCTCCAGCAACTCTACCATTCTCTCCAGGTAGAAGAAATCAATTCTTCTTTTATCTATGGTTGATTCACTTTTCTTGGTTGATATGGCTACCAGATTGAAGTCCTTGTCAATCTTGGCTGACCTTGATTCTGCCCACCACAGAATGTACTCAGTGGCCTCTTGATTTGCATCCAGCTTAATCTCAACGCTCTTGATTTCTCTTGATTGCATTTGTTGAATCTTAAGACTGTTGGGAGGAATTGATTGAATTGGCTTTTTGAGATTCCTGCCAAATCCAGTGGCCTTTTCCTTTCCTGAGTACTTGTGCTTCCCTGTTGGTTTCTGTCTAGTAAACCATGCCTTAGCTTTAGCTTTCAGTCTTTTGGACTTGACAGTAGCCTTGGTTTCATCCTTGACAGAACCTTCCTTGACAGTATCCTTGTCGACAGCATCTTTCAAGACAGCATCTTCTAGGACAGTATCTTTGTCGACAGTACCTTTGGTGACAGCATCTTTTTCAGCATTTATGCAGTCAATAGCACATCTAAGAATGCTTGCCTCCAAAGCTTCCAGTATTCTTGACTCCTCTTCATCTGTTGCACCAGCATCTTTCTTTTCCTGGCTAGGAGTTTCTTCATTGCCTTCATTCTGAGATTGAATACCAGTATTCCCAGAATTACTTCCACCAGCATTTCCAGCATTTCCAGAAGCTTCACCACCTCCATCCTCACCATCTCCATCATCATCATCATCATCATCATGGGGAGGAATGTTATAGAAGCAACTTCCACCTTGATCATTTCTTTTGGCATTGGCTCTAGTGATTAGCTCCTTCATTCTAGCTCCCAGTGCCTTGTCTCTCAACACCAGCATTTTGTAGATTTCTTGAACAGCATGAACTCTTCCTGGATTGGCATTTGAACTGAGTATTCCATCTAGTACCTTCAGAATTGACTTGGTTTCCATTTTGGATGGGCTACCAATATTCATGAAGTTGTTCCTTCTTGTGCCATCCTTAGTTTCAGATCTGTAGAAAACACATGGTGGATTTGAGTAGACTTCAGGTAGCTTCTGCATGATCAGGTTCTGGATTTGCATATCCAATATTTCATTGAATGGTGTTTGAGTTGCCCTGATCTTTCCCTTCAAAGCACACAACACCTTTGCTGGCAGACTCTGCAATAGCTGCATTGTGATGAAATAAGATATGCCAGAAGTTAGATAAACACTTACAGCCCATCTTTTCTCATCATTCACCATTACACTGACACTGGTAATTTGTTCTTTTAACAGTTTTGTGGTGTTGGTTGGACGGTTGCAAGGAGCATTCATTGCTTCTTCCACCAAACTGCTAAACTTACTGTCATGGTTGTGTAATGTGCTCTCCCTGTAATCCACCATCAAGACATTGGCTTCCTCTTGATCATACTCAGTACCATTAGACCAAGTAGTTCCTTTATGGATGGATTCAGGCAGTTTCCCTTTACCTTTCCCAAGTTTGTTTTGTTCCTCCATTTCTCTCCATTTCTTCTGTAGAGCAGTTTCTTGAGTAGGTTCTCTTATCACCACAGGAGGCAAGATTGGATGTCTAGATGCAGGTCTTCTTTGCAATGCATCTTGAGTTTCCTTTGACATTAACACCCTTTCTCCATCCATTTCCACTTCAACAAGCTTTTCAGCTTTATCCTGTGGTTTTGCACTGCTTGGTTTGACTTGCTCCCCCTTAGACATTGCTTTCCTTTTAGCTCCCCCTCTGGTCTTCACAGCTACAGGCTCCCCCTGAGTTCCACCTGATTCTTGAATAGGCAATGATTCTGATCTTGCTACCTTCTCCCCCTTAGTTGAGTTGGCAGCTACCAGGTCAGTAAGGAACTGAATAGAGAGTTGAGTAGCAGCAAAGCCATCAACCACCAGTTGAGAGAGAGAGTCCAGTTTGGAGTCCAAAGTAACACACTGTCCTTCAAGAGCTACAATCATGTTACCAAAAGTAGCAGAGGGGCCACCAGACCTTAACCTTCTTGGAGGGGAAGGAAAAGACAGGGGCTTGGAGGCTATGGGGGTTCTCACACTCTCAGGGTGTTTTTGAGTGATCTCATCACCCCTCACAGTTTGACTCTCAAGGCCTAGTGCCTGAATAGTGTGGGCTCCCTCAATATCTCTCTGGACATGCTCAAGTCCCTCTCCTTTTGCCAGCTCATTTGGCTGCCTCTCATTTTGATGCTCACCTCTCTTTTCTTTTATCTCTCTTTTCTTTTGCACACCCTCACTCAACCTAGATGCATGGGTATGAGCAGTACTTACATGCATGGAAGGAGAAGATTTAGCATGTACCTTTAGGAGTTTGGCAAGAGGTAGGTCATCATCAGAGGCATCCTCAACAAGTACAGCATCAAAATTAGGCTGGGAAGGCTGGACAGCATCTTGAGTAGGAATGGTACTGTCAGTTGGAGTCTGGACAGCAGGTTCTGGCATGACAGCAGCTTTGGGAGGTGGAGTGACAGTAGGTTCTGTAGTGACAGTATCTTTCTCTCCACCTTTGACAGTAGCTGTGTCCAGGACAGTAGCATCCCCAGTGTCTTTGACAGCAACAGAGGCTGTGACAGCAGCTTCCCGAAGGTAAGATGCTCCTTGGAGATCAGACAAAGTGTTGGCTGTTTCATTTTCTGACAAAATACCACTTTGCCCTAGCTCAGTGTTTGGAGGAGTGGTGTCCATCTCACTTTGAGAAATGGGTTCTTGTGGACCACTAGATGGGGGCTCATCCATGATTGGAGATGGATGATCAAAACCTGAAGGGTTGGGACTGTCCCCTTCTCTAGGTTGTGGAGAAGAAACAAAAGAATGTGTAGGGAAGGAAGAAGGTGAAAGTGTAGTAGAGAGTGGGGGCTGATTCACAGATGAAACATGTGAACCATCAATAGGAGTAGAGAAATCCTCACTGTGCCCTAACTCACTGTGTGTTTCTTCAAGTGGGGGTATCTCAGGTTGGGAACCATGAGTTTGTGCAGACTCTGTACAGGGTGCCTTGGGAGACAGGCCAATTTCAATAGAAGCACCTTGTTGAGAAGGCACATCTAGGGAGGAGTTTATTTCCCTGGTTTCCTCTACAGTCTTTTGGGAGACTGCAGGGTGGCTGACAGTGGTTTTGGTCCTCCTAGCTCTCTTCTTCTTAGGCTCAGGGGGAACCACTGTGGGTTCTGTGTGACTACCTTCCTTATTTGCTGCACTAGGTGCAGTGTCTCCCTCGTGACTAACAGAGCTACCACCAACAGCAGCTTCTAAGGATCTTTTTCTGGATTCTTGCAAGGCGTCTCTTTGGGCTTTGGGAAGTCTAGAGGGCCTAGGCTGAGTGTATGGTGTTGAATGTGGGTTAACTGAATTTGGGTCTAATTCAGCTTCATCCTCAAGAGAGAAAGAATCATAACCAGTAGGTAATGGATAATCAAGGTTGGACACTTGATCAACCATGTGCTGAGTGAAGCAAAGTGGAATATGTGCATTTAGATCCTGTGAAGATAACAGTGTGTGTGTGTGTTCTTTTTCAAGACAGAGCAGACCTCTAGACGAGGGGCATCATTATTAAAATCACAGAAAGAATTGATACACATCATAAGAAAGCAAGGGTAGTGTGATACCTGCTTACCTATGGCAGCTTTGAGTTGTGCCATGAGGAGAGCTCCAACATTCACCTTGTATCCATGGACAAGAGAATGTGTCAGTTTCTTGATGTAGGAGGGTATCCCATTCCAGCCTGTGGACTTGGTAGAGAACACCTTGACCATTGCATCAAATATCATGCTCCACTCCTTCCTTAGATACTTCCTGTCCATTTCACCAGACGGGTACCACTTGGTTGTTCCCTCTTCGAGAATAGGGCCTGCATACCCAATCTTCAAGAAGAGCTTCTTCAGAGTGTCATCATTAGCAAGTGGAGCAAAGTTTTGTCCTTCTTCCAGTGTAATTCCAAGAGCAGTATTGATGACCTCAGCTGTGAGAATGTATTGTTGCCCATTAATCTTGAATTCAATAGCTGGGTTTTCACCCACAGTTAGAGCAACAGCAGTTCGCCAAAATTCCTCAAGTTTGTCTAGGTCGAGATGTGGAGTTGAGGTAATGGCTGAACGAAGATAGGACTTGTTCAAGAAAAACACCAGTCCTTTGAAACCTTCACCAGCATCATTTGGGGAAAAGATGCCAGAAAAGTTTGTTTGAGAGAGAGACTGTTTGGGGGCCATGGAGATTTCAAGAAAAGAAGAAGGTGAGAAAGTAGCTTTTTGCTTGAAGAAAAGTATTTTGCCGTGAGTTTTGTGAGAGTGATATGTCTGAGTAACTGGAGAATAAATATGGGTATCTCAAACGGTTGCTCAAAAAGTGGAGTTAAAGGACGTGTCTTAACCCACTCTCTTAACACGTGAGTTACTGCCCGTTATTCACTGTCAATCGTGGGGTGAATATCCAATTACAACGGTCCACTATTGTTGACAGTAACCTGTGCGCTAGAAACAATCTGTCAGTAGGAAGTGGTGGTGACAGTAGGTTTTGCGCGACAGCAACTATTGCGCAAAAACTTGCTGTCACCGTTAAGCATATGAATGACAGTATCCTTTACAAGTCTTGACAGAAAGTCTTTTCCTGCTGTCAAGAAGGTTGCTGTCAAGAAACACATGACAGTATCCTTCTTAACGACAGTAACTTCGATTAGGAAATGGTTCTGTCATGAACTTATTAGAATGCTTGATTCATACACTTAACTTAATATTGACAAATTATGGATTTAGCAATGTGATCTTTTGAACACAGATATTAAGCAATTAACACAGACAAATCATAAACTCAGTAACCACAAAAACAGGAACTTTTATTATTATTAATAAAATCATTAAAATTGAACATTGAGTACATCATTCTATGATTTTATCAACTAGTTTTAAGACTTCTTCCTTAATCTCTTCTTCAGAGCGGCCTTCTTTTTCAAGAAGTGCCTGAAGCTCCTTCTCTTCTTCCACAGCCTTGGCCTCCTCTTCCTTAGCCTTGGCCTCCTTTTCCTCGTCTATCTCATCGAGGGCATCCAAAAGCACCTCGAAGAGCTCCTCAATCTCTTCATTGTAGGGTTCACTATCACACATCTTTAGACCAACTTCGATTCCTACTTTGTTTTCCATTATTCACTTTAAAACTGAGAGCAGACTGGTGAAACCTAAGGATAATTTATAGGCAAAACCGTCTAAGGATTAAAGTCTAATGGTCAACAGTTAGAGTACCCATACAACTACCACAAAAGTAATTAATGCAAAAGAGTGTGAAAGTCCAATGGAACAGATTTTTAACTCTCAAACTTAACGGATAACCACATTAAAGTCATACACGGTTTAAAAGTATGAGACTGGCACAAAATACTGACATGAGAAGTCAAATCAACACATGCTGTCACATAACAGACATAAACCAAGTAGACAGTAACTTCTCTTGACAGCAGGTTTGAAGTTGCTGTCATGAGCTTCAATAAGAATTGAAAATTTAGAAACCTTAGTAAAATTAACATACCAGATTCAGCATTCCCAATTCACTTACCAACCTGTTGAAGGTTGCTTCATCCAATGGCTTAGTGAAGATGTCAGCAAGTTGCTTGTCAGTTGGGACATAAATCAGCTTCACAGTTCCTTGTTCAACATGCTCTCTGATAAAGTGATGTCTTATATCAATGTGCTTTGTCCTAGAGTGTTGAACTGGATTGTCTGAGATGGCTATGGCACTAGTGTTGTCACAGTAAATAGGAATTTCTCTTAACACTAGACCATAATCTAGAAGTTGACTTTTCATCCATAGAATTTGTGCACAGCAACTGCCTGCAGCAATGTACTCAGCTTCTGCAGTTGAGGTAGAAATTGAATGCTGCTTCTTGCTAAACCATGAGACCAATCTTCCACCAAGAAATTGACAGCTACCAGTAGTACTCTTTCTGTCAATCTTGCATCCAGCATAGTCTGAGTCTGAGTAACCAATTAGATCAAATCCAGTATTCTTAGGATACCAAAGGCCTAGGTTAGGAGTGCCTTTTAAGTATCTAAAGATTCTCTTGATGGCTACCAAGTGTGACTCCTTTGGATCACTTTGAAACCTTGCACAAAGACATGTAGCAAACATGATGTCAGGTCTTCTAGCAGTTAGGTATAGGAGGGATCCTACCATGCCTCTATAAGTGCTTGAGTCAACTTTCTTTCCTTTAGGATCAAGATCCAGACTAGTTGCTGTGGACATTGGTGTCCTTGCAGGAGATGAATCTTCCAAGTTGAACTTTTTGAGAAGTTCCTTGATATACTTAGCTTGACTTATGAAGATTCCATCAGTTTGTTGAAGAATTTGTAACCCTAGAAAGAATGACAATTCTCTCATCATGCTCATCTCATATTTGTTACTCATGAGATGGGAAAACTTCTCACACAGCTTCTCATTTGTAGAACCAAAAATGATATCATCCACATAGATTTGTACCAGAATGATGTCCTTGCCATGATGCTTGTAGAAAAGTGTCTTGTCCACAACTCCTCTGGTAAACTGGTTTTCCAGAAGAAAGGTGGAAAGTGTGTCATACCATGCCCTGGGTGCTTGCTTTAGTCCATACAAAGCTTTGAAGAGTTTGTACACAAAATTATGCATTTCAGCATCCTCAAACCCTGGTGGCTGTTCCACATACACTTCTTCTTCCAGCTCTCCATTTAGAAAGGCACTTTTGACATCCATCTGAAATACTTTGAAGTTGTAGTGTGCAGCATAAGCTAGAAAGATTCTTATAGCTTCAAGTCTGGCAACAGGAGCAAATGTCTCATCATAATCTATTCCCTCCTGTTGACAGTAACCTTTAGCCACTAGCCTTGCTTTGTTCCTTGTCACCAATCCATTTTCATCAAGTTTGTTTCTGAAAACCCACTTGGTCTCAATAACTGACTTTCCCTTAGGTCTTGGAACCAATTTCCATACATTGTTTCTTTCAAACTGATTTAGCTCTTCTTGCATGGCTATCACCCAGTCAGAATCCAACAATGCTTCATCAATTGTCTTGGGTTCCATTTGTGACAGGAAGCATGAGAACATGCTGTCAGCAGAGACTTTGTTCCTTGTCCTCACTCCAGAATTAGGATCACCAATGATAAGGTCATTTGTGTGATCCTTGGTCCACCTGGTGATTCTGGGCAAGCTACTTGATTGAACAGGAACATTTGCTTCAGCTTGTTGAGTTGAATGCTCATCAATTCCATTGTCTCCACCATGTTCTTCATTGTCTCCAGAGTCATCACTGTTCTGAATGTTAGATGTTATGATGTGTGATTGAGCTGGAGTTTGATTGACAGTAGTGGTGTTGACAGCATCTTTGTCAACTTCAACAATTTGAGTGAAGCTAGGTTCTTCATCTACAATCTCCTCAGCTTCCAGGTATCCTTGATTCTCAAATCTGAATGTCTGCATCTTTCCTTCTTCATGCAGTCCTGGAAACTTGGTTTCATCAAATGTGACATTAACACTTTCTTTAATAATCCTGTGTTCCATAACATAAACTCTGTAGGCAGTCCTTTCTGTGCTGTAACCCATGAATAGTCCTTCAAAAGCCTTGGTGTCAAATTTTCATTTCTTCTCATGGTTGTCTTTCATCATAAAGCATTTGCTCCCAAACACATGAAAATATTTGACAGTAGGTTTCTTTCCAGTTAACAGACAATAAGGAGTACTTGCATGAGTTTTGTTGATCATGGTTCTGTTCTGAGTATAACAGGCTGTGTTGATAGCTTCAGCCCAGAAATATGTTGGCAACTTAGCATCATGCAACATAGTTCTAGCTGCTTCAATGAGAGTCCTGTTCTTTCTTTCTACAACTCCATTCTGCTGTGGAGTTCTTGCAGCAGAGAATTGTTGTACAATTCCTTCATCTTTACAGAAATTTCCAAGTGTGGCATTTCTGAATTCTGTACCATTGTCACTCCTCAAGATTTGAACTTTTGAGTTTGGGGTTCTATCAAGAACTCTGACTTGATCAATAATCACTTGAGCAGCTTCATCTTTGGATTCAAGAAATTTCACCCAAGTGTACCTTGAGTAATCATCCACCATTACTAAGGCATACCTCTTTCTGGCCATAGATGGTACATTGACTGGTCCAAAGAGGTCCATGTGAATTAACTTGAGTGCTTCTGTGTTGGTGTTTACTTGCTTGGACTTGTGCACAGCTCTTCTCAGTTTGCCCATTTGACAATCTTCACACGGTCCTTCTTGACAGAATTCCTGTTGGGGCAAACCTCTCACTAACTCCTTCTTCATCAGAATATTCATTGTCTTGAAGTTGAGATGTGAGAGCTTCCTGTGCCAAAGCATGCTGTCACCAACAGTAGCTTTACTGTAAAAACAGTAAACTTTATCCTTCTTTGTTGAGCTTAGATCAGCAACAAACAAGCTTCCTTTTCTGACCCCTTTTAGAGAGAGGCTTCCATCCTTCTTGTGATAGATGTTGCACACCATCATGTCAAAGTCAACCTTAAATCCTCTGTCACTGAATTGGCTGACACTGAGTAGGTTGTGCTTCAATCCATCCACAAGAGCAATATCTTCAATGACAACATTTCCAATTTCCAGACAGCCATATCCCATTGTGTAACCCTTGCTGTTGTCTCCAAAGGTTATGATTGGGCCAGCTTTCTCTACATAATGTGATAGCAGGGCTTTATCACCTATCATGTGTCTTGAGCAACCACTGTCAATTATCCACATGACCTGATTTTCCTTCTTACCCTGCAAAACAGAATGTTTCTAAGTTGCATATGGTACCCAATCTTTGTTGGGTCCTGCAGTTTCAGTGTTTCCTGAGTTTCTTTCAGTCACAACATCACAAGCATTATCAAAGACTTCCTATTTGACTTCTCTTTTCACCCACTTAGGTTTAGAATTGGACTTGGTCCTTTTCTTAGTGGATGAAGCCTTTTTGCTGTTGCCAGCAGGCTCAGAAGTCTCAACAGTGTTTAGGTATGAGCATTTTTCAGTAGAGAGAACAGGTAAGTTAAAGCATGTACTAATGGCAGTGATTTTGCATGGCATACAATCAATGTTGTTACAGACACTCATAGTTCTATGCATAAGGGGGGTTCTGTGTAAGTTACCATTGAGTTCAGTTGCATTGATTTTATCCTCAATTGGTTTCTTACAAACATGTGTTAAGTGATGTGTAGATCCACAGTTATTGCATAGTTTCCTAGAAGCACCTCCAACATTAGTGTATCCATTTCCTTTATTGACACCTACCTTACCATTCCTGTTTCTAGACTTGGGAGTTACTGGATTGACAGTATGTTCAGAAGTTGCTGTCGAACTATCCTTGACAGTATCTTTTATTCCTACTGTCTTGACAGAAGGTTTGAGAGTTACTGTCTTGGAATCATTCTTGACAGTATCTTTGAAAGATTCTGTCTTGCCAATCGTGACAGCATCCTTTGAACTTACTGTCTGATTACTTGGTAAGTTTACTGTCTTGTGGATTGTGACAGTATCCTTTCCTTCCTTGAATGTGCTGTCAACACCTTCATCCTCATCAAGAATTTCTTGTTTGATGATCATGGCTTCTTCATCAAACTCAATTTCAGCAGCTTTGAAGATAGGAGTTTTAACTTTCTTGAGAATGGTGGGTTTGACAGCAGCAATTCCAGGACAATCTTGAATCACAGTTTCCTTTCCAGGTCTTCTACCATAAGAAAAACCTATACCAACAGACTGATTTTCTGTATGCTTATCATTGTAATCCTGAACTATCTTTGATGAGTTTCTATAGGCCTTAATCTTAAATTCATTTTCAGCAATCTCATTCCTCAGGAATTCCTCAACCTCCTTAGCACATTTTAATTCATTTTTAAGTTTAGCATTCTCTTGAGCTAAAGAGCCTAGTGAACTGGTTTTGAGAAAAAGAGAATCATTTTCAGACTGAAGTGTTTCATTTAGCTTACTTAGTCTAGAGATTTCCTCATTAGCAGCAGATAAGCTAGTATAGACATTGAACATTTCAGCACTTAAGTCTTTAATGGGTTTCTTATACTCATCAGTAGACATATCAAGTAAGACAAGTGAGGGTACCTGACTTGAAGGTGTTGATGCTACCTCATCAGTGCTAGCCATGAGAGCTAGGTTGACATATTCTTCCTCTTCTTCATCATCAGAATCATCCCAACACTTTCCTTCAGCCACATAGGCTCTACCTTGATTTTTCTTGGAGTATCCACCAGTTCCTTTCTCATATCTTTGAACCTGTTTGGGTCTTTTGCATTCAGTAGCAAAATGACCAGGTTCTCCACAGTTGTAACATTTGAACTTTGATCTATCCACAAATCCAGTTTTGTATCCTCCTTTGGTTGAACTTCCCACAGCAGCCTTTGATGAGCTTCCTTTGCTGAACTTGGATGCTTGGCCTTGAGGCTTGTATGACCTATCCTTCTTGAACCTAAAGTTCTTGAACTTCTTGGCCATGTAAGCCATAGTAGGGTTGTCCATGCTTTCCAGTTCCTCCATTGTGTAGAAGTCTTCGTCTTCCACATCTTTAAGCTGTAGTACCACTTTCTCATCATCTTCAACCACCTCTTCTATCTTCAAGGTCTGTGTTGGGGTTGATTGTGTGATCTGTAGTACTTCACTTGGCTGTGTGATCCTTGGCACATGTGCTACTAGGGCACTTGACATATTAGCCATCTTGTTCCTTGTTCCACTTTGTATGGCTCTCTTTTGAAAGAGTTCGAGTTCATAAGATTTCAGAATACCATAAAGTGTCTCAAAGGTTATAGTGTTGAGATCTCTTCCTTCTCGTATGGCTGTTGTCTTGTGTTCAAGGTGATCAGGCAGTGTGAGCAGGAACTTGACATTTAATTCTTTTCTGTCATAGTACTTGCCATGTATCTGTAATTCAGTTAAGTGCTTACTGAACCTTTCAAACATGGAGGTTAAGTCTTCACCAGGCTTGGCCATGAATGCCTCATATTGAGATATTAGAATTTGCCTTTGGTTGCCCTTAACCTCTTCACTTCCTTCACAGAGTAAGGCTAACCTGATCCACATCTCCTTGGCTGATGTGCAGCTTATCACACTTCCACACATGGCTTTATCCAGCGTGAGAGAATCGAGCAAGATAAGTTGCAAATGATCATCTAGCACCATTTTCTCCTTTTCAGGTTCCAAGATTTCTGAGGGATCTTTGGGAACCCAATGTGCAGGAATAATCTCACCATTCACTGTTGTGGCTTCAATTTCCTTTCTTGGAATGAAAGGACCATTCTCGAGTATACCTGGGTATAGTGGATTTGCAGCTTTGATAAACAACAAGATTTTTCTTTTCCAAATGCTGTAGTTCTCTTTATCAAATGCTGGGATCTTGATACTGTTTGATTTCTGCATTTTCTCCGGGATCTCAGATATGTATGTTAATCAGTCTGCTTTGATACCAGTTGTTAGTCCTTGTGTATTGCAGAAGGGGGGGGATGAATGCAATACTGATAAAATTCAATCTAAATTTCAACAACTAAAATCAAGATTAAACGTTATCAGCAATATATGCAATCACGAACAGTATTTAGTAAGAACAAGATTCACAAAATAAATGTTTTATTTATTTTGCAAAGTGTTGCTACAACCTCAAGAAAGAATTCTCGAGCTTCGGGTTTTCTTCAAAGACACTTGCTTGTCTTCGTTACTTTTCTAGAATGAGTTGATAGTTGGTATAAGACTAACCCTATCACTATCAGTCACGGGTTTGTAAAGCTGCTGTCACTGTCAAGTGGCAGCTTCTTACAGATTGTCTTACCCATGTGACTTTCCTAAATTGCTAACATGTCAGATATACATTACAAACAAAGCAACCTAGATTCATTCTATTTCCAGCTAAACCAATTCAGCAGATAAAGACTTGACCTTGCTCTTGAATTGATTCGCTTTTGTTTTGCAGTGCTTTGAAGCTTCTGTCGTAGTCTTGCAGACTTGGTGCAGCTTAGGGATACTGCATCACGCCTGTTTCTTGAACATTTAAACTGTCACGGGATTTGACTGAGAAAGATACCTAGCATAAGGATCTTTATTGAGACAGTTACTTTTGCCGCAAAGCTTGCTGTCACAGGAATGATCTTTTGGTGACAGTATGAGTTCCCCGCATAGAGTGCTGTCGAGGATCCCAAACTTGCTGTCGAGGGCAATAGTTGCTGTCGCGTAGTCTTCCGCCAATGTTGCTGTCAGAGTGAATATGCTGTCGTGACTTGCAACATTCTGTCTTCTTGTAATCTTACTATCACAGCTTTAGGACAGTAACCTTTATTCATGTTGTCATCCAAAAAGCATTCTTTGAGGCTTGAACACATAAGTGAACTTCTTTCAAACAATACAACTAGAATAACATAACATACTGATTACAAGAACATACTTTGGCTATGACAGTATGTTCTACTTAATTTGAAAAATTAAGTACAATCAAAGTTAAGTTGTTTCTATGCTATCACCCATAAATCCCAACAGTATCTGTTGGTACTTCAAGAAGAAAGAAGAGAGCAAATAGACCTGTTTCTGATGCTAATGTGATTTCTGAAGAAAATGAAACTGCTAATGCTAAGAAAAGGAAGCTTGTTGTTGCTTACCTATTTGATGATATAGTTCAAACTTTGGCTTCAGATTCTACAAATGTTGAAGTTCCTGAGGTTGTAATTGAAGATGCTACTGTGCCTGAGGAAGCCAGAGCAGATACTGATAATAATGATGCTGTTAATGATGATTTTATTGAACCCATCTTAGAAATGGATTTTGAAAATGAAATTGAAGCACATCCCTCTGCAACTCTAGAAGAGTTTGGAAGTATAAATGAAACAGAGGATGTGGCAGCTGATCAACCTACACTTATCATAGATGAGTCACTAGCTACTCATACAGAGATTCTCTCTGTTAATCACCAGGTAATTGAAAAAGGTGAAGAGGTTGATCAGACAGCAAAGGTTGTTGATGCAGAAAATATTGTTGAGGAAACTGCAGAGAATAATCTTGAAGCAACTGCAGATATTGTTGTTGAATCTACTGCTGTTCATGCTGAAAATGAAGACAATGCTCAAGACAAAATAAACTCTGAACAGATCGTAAATGCTGATGCTCAAGAAACATTTGCTGAGAATATTCCTCATTCTTCAAATGCTAAGTCTTCTACAAAGTCTGATGATGATCATGATGATTCATCTTCTCAAAGACTTTCTGCTCAACCAAATCAAAAGGACATTCAGCATGCCACTGAACTTCATTATCAAAATATGTACTTTTCCAAGTGGTCAAACAAGGATTGCATATTCACTAATCAAAGGGCTGTTGACTTTATCACAAAATCTGCTGAATCAATTACGAATCCAGAAATTCTTACACATCTCAAGGCAACTATTTTTCAAGTCAAATCTCTTCACAATCGTTTTGATGAAACTCAGAAGTCAGTTACTGGGTTGAGAAATGATGTGGTTGCTAGAGATATGTCTCTAAAGCAAGATAAGTCTATGCTGCTTACTCTGGTCAAAGATCAAGAAGTTCTCAAGAACAGATTGATTAAGGTTGAAGACAATCAGACTGTAATGTCTGCTAAGCTTGATACTATTGCTGCTTCACTGGAATTGATCACCTCAGTGTTACTTCAAGATGATATCAAAAAGGGGGAGAGAGTACTTAAAGACAAATGCAAAAAGTCTCAAACTCTGAGTAGACAGGATGATTCTACTGATGGTGGTGCAAAGGGAAAAGATTTCAAATCTAAATCGACTCTACAGCAAGGAAAGCTAACATCAAACTTTGATGCTACAAACTCTGAAAGGACAAACACTGGTGCTCAATCTTCTTCAAGAGCTAGAAGCTTATTGCTTACTTCTCAACCAAACACTGATGAAGAGATTGCAGCTCAGCTGTTTATAGAAGAACATGGTGCTGATGCAACCATAGAAGACATTCAAGCTGAAGAATTGATGCTAGCTGAAGAGCATGAAAAGAAGTTAAAGTCTGGGAAGTTGAAGAAAGTCAAGAAGGCTTTAAGGCCAAAGGAAAAAGGAATTGTAATCAAGGAAAATGTAAACTCTCAACAGAGTTTACAATATTCAAGAAGGCCTGTTGAAACTAGCTCAGATAAAGGTAAAGGGAAGCTAGTTGAAGAAAAACTAGTACAGAAGAAAGCTCAAACAACCTCTGACATTGCTCAAGTTGTTCAAACAATAGAAGCTGTGACAACCTCTGATACTACTCAAGTTGTACAGACACAATTATCTTCACAATTACAAAGGACTTTTGTCAAGCCAATCACTGTTCAACACTCTTTGATTCCAGCAAATATAAATCTTCTCCAAAGCAGAACACTCATGGGAAAAGAATCAAGAGATAAATCTGGGCTTGGATCTCATAGAGAGAAAAGAGTGAACAATAGTCCAATGGATCACACTTCTTTAGCTGAACCTGGTGTTGGGGTAACTCAATAAAATCTTGATACTCTAGAATCAGTTCAGTTAATATACCACAGAGGGTTAAAGAAGGATTTTCTGTTATACTTCAAATCTGATGGCAGAGTATACAGAGTTAGTGAAGATGATATTGGTTTAAAGATGAAAGAAGAACTGGAATATGTGTTGTATCTGTTGAAAGTTAAAAATCAAAGAACTCATCAAGTAGCCGAGGTGTTAAGAAGCAGAATGATGAAAGCTAGAATTCTTTCTGGTTTAAAGTCTGTTGGCTCTTACATACCAAGGTTCAGAGATTACAATGGAAAGCTTGTTGAGATGCAAAGAAACAGTGCAAGACTCAGAACAGATTTTGGCATAAAGGTGTTGGAATTTAATCTGGAATCAGATAAATCCTTCATAATAAAGCTAAGAAATGATATGAGGAAGAACATCATTTATTCACTAAGGGCAGCTATCTACCAAACTGGAGAGAGTGATCCAGAGTTAAGGGAGATAAAGAAAATAATGATAGCTGAGTTAGAAAGAGCTGAAAGAAAACTACTTCAGGACTACATCAGGACTGTGCCTGACATTGAAGAGATTAAGTAACTGAAGTCTGTAAGTTTTTAAAAGTTTTCGGTTCTAAGTTAAAAATAAACTCTGTTATGTTATAAACACTGCATTTGTTGTATGTTTTGACATCATCAATTATCTTTTAACTTGTACATTTTTGTTATGCACAAGTTGGGGGAGATTGTTAGATATAATTGTTGATGATTGTTTATCAGTGTTTAAGCAACAAGTACTCATCAGAGTTTATGATAGAAGCCAGTCAGAGTTTGTTAAAGTCTGACGGGGTGAAAGTTTGTTGAAGCTGTCGGTGCTAATATGAAGATTCTAGAAGCAATATATCTTGAAGATGGAAAGAAGCAAGATATATTGAGATAGCTAAAGAAACGGGACAGAAGACAGAAGCAATCCTAATTTGATATAAATTGTATAGCTAATTTGTAGGAATATCAATTAGAGATTGAATCTATGTAGCTGTGTACTATATAAACACAGATAGGTTAACCCTAAAAGGAATGCGAATACTGAATACATTATTCTTGTAACCTAGCAGCTCTATGTGATATTTTACATCACTGAGAGAAGAGTTATTTAATATAATTCAGTTTATTGATCATAAACAGTGTTCTTGATTGTTCTTCTCATACATATATTGATTATATATTGTGTATTCGGCCTAACAGATCCTGTTTGCAATAATTCAATTGTAATTACTAACCCAGACAGCAAGTTCAGCTGTTTTGTTCAGGAGAAAAGGGTCTTAAGTGACCTAATTTGAATGAATTTAAAAGTGAAGTGCAATTGGTGTATCTACCAATCATTCAGGTACCTACTTCTAACCTTTCTTCTTCTCAACCTCAAACTGCTTTGACTTCAATAGTTGCTATGGAAGCTGTTAGTGCCCCAAAACTTCCTACCCAAGCAACCAAGCCAAAAGTTCACAAATCCAAGTCTAAAAAGTCAACCTCATGTGTCTCTCAAAAGACATCTGTTGTAAAAATCAAACCACTCATAGTGAAGGGAGTGTCCAGGTGGATGTGAGAGGTGAGGGAAGGGGTGAAAGTCAAAGAAGCCCCAAGAATAAGGTGGGTGAGGTGAGTGCAACCCAAACCAGCCACCATGTATCCTCCCAAAAGGACACATTGGTTCAAAAGGAAGTAAGATCATTTCTAGTGGCATCTTCTCAAAAAGATGTCACTATTGAAACAAGTTCCCAACTAGGAACACACTCCAAGAGGGTCAGGGACACACCTATCCAAAAAGACACTTCTCAAACTTATCAAAGGAAAAAGAAGGCTAGAACCCTAGGGAATGCACAAGGAGCACACACTGCTCAGTCTCAAGTTTCTAACTTGGTGACTGAGCCTTCTCAAAGTCAGATTGATGTGGCTCCAGTAAATGTGGTGTCACAGTCCCACTCTTTGCAAATCAATTTCGAAACGCCAAATTCTCCAACCCTATCTCTAGATGTGGACATGATTTCCACATCATTTCCTGATTCTCCATCTTTAAAATTCTTGGAGGAGTCATATTCTCATATTGGTGGTCATCATCTTCTAGATGATTTGTTGGGCCATCAATTCTCTTATTCTGAAACCTTGACTCAATTTATGGCACCAAATTTAAAATCAATCTCCACAGATTCTGTTTTGGTTTCCTCATCAATCTCTATTCCTTCTACTTCATCCACGAATATCCTTCATCCGTTGATAAGTATCTCTCTATCCACAGATGAGCCCCAAGTAAGCTATCCGTGGACAACTAAAATTACCACAACAACGGATGCCCCTTCTAGTCATCCATTGCTGGCTACTTCTACACTTAGCCAAATTTCAAATATTATAACTCCAGTAGCAAGTGTAGAAGAGCTGGTGGTTGTTGGGACACTTTTAGGTTTGAGGGAAAGGAGTGTACTTTCTGAGAGTGAGAGGTTGGCTTGCAGCCAGACAAAAGGAGAGTGTGAGAATGAGAGGCTGACTATTTCTTCCAGTCAGGCAAAAGGAGAGCAAGATGGTTCCACCTTAGTAGGTGAAGGTGAGGATGTGAGGTGTGTGAGCCAGGGGGAGCCCCTGATGCAAGAAAAGAGAGAAATTGAGAAAAAAGTAGGTACATGAGGGATAAGGGTGGAAGAAGCACCTACAGCCATTGCACATGAGTTAATGGATGGCAGTGATGCTGAAAGGGAGAGATTGATCCAGTTAGATTATCAACATGAACTAGATTAAATCAACCTGAATGCTGAGACATTTACTCATCCTGTTACAGCCTATCAAGTTTTGGCTGGACAGGGCAATGTGGAAGCAGAACAGATGTTGCATTTAGTACACACAACTGAATCAATGTCTAGGGCAAAGGAAGCTATCAGCAATCTGCCTCCAAGAGCTAGTGAAGACTTTGAGTTTGACTCTGAGTTTGAAGAGGATAATGATAATTCTAGAAGTGGTGAAGGAGGAGAAGCAGACCCTTCCACTCTACAAGAGATGCCTCCTTGGTTGTTCTCAAACTCTTACATTCACAATGACACCAAGACAGTCATTCTCAGGAATTATCAAAGGGCACATGGAGAAGCTCAAACCTCCAATCCTCTTCATGCCACCACCATCCAGAACTTTGTGGCCTCTCTTCAACTACATGAGGCTCACATCCTATAGCAAAGAGCCAACATAGATGACATCAAAGGCCATTTTGATGGGGGTAAAGGATGCTCTAGAAAGGAGAGTTGATGCTCCAGGGTGTGCCAACAAGTGAGGGAGAGACACCTCAAATAATTGCAAATCCAAGTGAGTTTCAACTCACAAAGGTGGTTCGCTCTCCAGCCAAAGATGCTCAAGCCAAGGATGCTCAAAAATTTCTCAAGTCTGAGAGGCTCATCAAGGAGTCCATCTTCAAGACTGTGACCTCCTCTTCATCAAAATTTGTGCATGTCCACACAACAATTCTGAAAGTTCTCACTCCGGACACTATAATTCTGGAAAAAGAATATGATGCTAAACATTCTTGTGTCAAGGAGTTTGAACCTATCTTCAGTGGCAGGACTGGCTCACCACCTAGAAATCATGGCAAGAACAAGCTAGAATTGGATTATCCCCTCCCCAAGCCAGATGAATCTAAGGTGCTAGCAGCTCAAATCAGGGATTTCAAAACTTCCACAGATATGATGCTCAGAGAGGGGATGACTATCATCTACAGGAATTGTAAAGAAATTCACATCACAAACATCCATCCCAGATTCAATGAAGCTAATAGATAAGAAATTTCCAAATTGAGGAGAGAAGCCAATCCCCTGGGTTTTGAATCTACACCTAAAAAACAGGCTAGATTGGCCCAAGAACTGATAAGGGAGATGGAAGAAGAAAGTAGTGAGACTATAGAGGAAGAGGCCCCTACTAAAAGGAAAGTAAAGAAGAGGAAGACAGTGCCAAAGATCAATCCAATCAGATGGAAGCAAAGATTAAACATGTCTGTCTCTCCCGAGAAAGTGGAAGAGAATCTTGATTTGATTTTTCTTATGGGTTCGTTGAATTTTAATTATTATTTTTAGATGTTGCATAGTTTTTTATCAATAAATTGTTTTATCTTTTCAAAAAGCTATATTAAACATAAATAGAAATAAATGTATATTAATTATTAACTGAACTTATCGAACCCGAGTTTTCATAATACAACTATCAAATTGACATCTAGTTATTATTTTTTTTTTTTTTTATTAAATAGAATAAATGACCGAAAACCGACCGAAAACCGACCGAAAACTGAAAATCAAAACTTTCAATGTTTCGATTTTAATAATATAGTATAGATTACATATCTATGTAACTCCCCTAAATACATGTTTGAAATTTATTTCTTTTTATTTAAACGTATAGCTTTGGAGACTAGTATTTTAGCCATCTCAATTGATTAGTCTGTTTACCCTACTTTTTAATGTCGTAATTTACACGGTAAATATGTAAAATTCATTTAAAATATATGTTATGATCACGATTTAAGAGAGAATCCTCTTTAAAAATTGAGAAATTGATTGTAAAAAATTAATTTTAAAATTTGAAAAAGAATCTAAGTATTTTTCTATCAATATAGTACTTTCCACAAGTCAATTATAAACAATAATTTGTTTGTAAATATAAAACCAATTATGAAAAGATTTTAGAATCTATTCTTTTAATCTCTATATAAGGAGTTCTCATGCTAGTTGCTATGTTCCTGGAGTAACATCTTCCTTCCGACCTAGTTTATTATTTACAATACAAAATGTGTTCACTCATTGTGTGTGGGCTGACTAACATCTATGGTTATTTGGGCTAAGGTGCTACATTTCAGCCCAGTGTACTATTTTAGTTATAGGGGGGTTTATTCATTTAAAATTTTGGAGGATTTTTATGAATTTTGAAAATCTAGGTATATTAATTTTAAATTTTAAATAATTTATTAAAATTTAGGTATTTAATCTGAATTTTAAGAAGTTTTTTTAAAATTTTGGGGCATTCAATCAGAATTTAAAAATAATTTAAATTTTGGTGGTATTCAATTAATATTTTAAACAATTCTTTAAAATTTCAAGGTATTCAAAAAATTATGATTTTTTTTTAATTTTATAAAATGATAGATATGGAAGGATTTGTCGGTATGTTTTTATGTGTTTTGAAATCTAGCCAAATTCTATAAGATTTTGAAGGATTCTACTAAAATCATCAAAACTTTGCATAAATTATACGAGATTTCATGTCAAATTCGTCAAACTGCTTAGAATTAAAATCAATAATAATTTTTAAAAATCCATCGACTTTAATCAATCCATTAAAATTTTTAAATTTTGGATCGAAAATATCCCCGTATCCTAAAGTGGGGGTAGGATGAAAATAGAAGTGGGCTTGAGCATTGTGGATGCTGAATGCTCTTATATTGTGCGTGTTTGAAATATCACAAAAAAGTTAATTTATAGTTTAAAATGAGTAAGTGTTTTATAAGTGATAAGTTGATAAATTCTTATAAGTTACATGGATGTTTGGATAAATTTACTTATAAGTTAGTTAAGAGTTTGCTAAATTAAATTTGAAAAAATAATTATTAAATACAATGATTTTAATACTTGCATTTTAAATTAAAAAAATATTTAAAAACACAAAGATAAAAATATAAAGTATTAAAAAAATAAAGAAATCAAAGAATAAATTGATAAGTTAAGTAAAATGTTGGTGATTTCTAACATTTAACTTATCAATTTATAAATTATAAGTTATCAAATAAATTCAGTATACAAACACCTCTCATAAGTTGAAATGAGTTTATAAGTCATAAACCCAAACAGACCCATTGTACCCTCGAGATTCTAGAATTAGAGACCGTTTAAGGGGACACCACTGAGTCACTGACCAAATCGTGAAAATTAAAAAAAAAGAAAAAAAAGAAAAAAAAAGGGAAACAAAGATATAACTTAGGTCCCGTTTGGCATTGCTGTTGCAGACAGCAACATCAGCTTTTTTCTGAAAAGCAGCTAAAAAGGTGTTTGGTAAAATTTAAAAGCTACTTTTCTGAAAAGCACTTTTGGCTGAAAAGCTGCTTTTAGAGAAAGCAGGTCCCCCCATGCTTTTGAAAAAAGCTGTTTTTCAGCTTTTACGGGAAGCAGCTATTGGTTTCAACATCAAACCTCAGCAAAAACATTAATTTTTTATATTATACACCAAAACATGCACATATAAAAAATGTTATCAAACAATTATCTGATTTTCACAACAGCACTTATTTTAACAGCACTTTTTTCAACAGCACGGTAATTTTTAACAGCAATCCCAAACAGAGCCTTAGAAGGGGAGAAAAGTACTCAAGGCAACGTTAATGAAAATCGATAGCGTAGGAATCGGAAATAAGAATGTGATATATAATATATAAGAATGTGATATATACGGTCTCTTTTTTCTTTTTCTCCTAGCAGCTGGTGGGGTTTTCATCGGTTTTTTATCGGTGAAAAATCCCAAATCAATTAATTTCTTTGATTTAGTCTTGTTTTTTTCAATCATTCTCCTTTCTGATAAGGATTTATGTCATTTTAATTCTGTTTTGTTTGTTTAATTAAATCTCATCTTAATGAGTTTTGGTCCCAATTCATTTGGGTTTTGTTTATCCGAGATGTTAGACATGTGTGATTTTCAAGTTTTTGATTTAATGATGAAGATTTCTATGAAATTGGAATTACGGTCGATAACTTAAACTGATTGTGATGAAGGAGGTACATGTGTATATATCAAATTCAACAAATCGCTTAATTGTCTCTCGATAAAGACTGTAATCAGCGATATGATCTGTTTTACGTTTGTTCGACTCGATTATTTTTTAGATGTTGTATGACTTTTCATTAATGAATTAATTTCATTTTCAAAAAAAAAAATATGATATCTGGGAGGGTCAAGGGTGACCCATTTAATAAGAATGAATTTTTCATATATAATCATCAATATTTTTTATCCAAATATCTAACATACTCCCTCCGTCCCACCCATTTCTTTATACTTTCCTTTTTGGGATGTCACATCCAATTTTTTACATTCCAAAACTTTTCTAAAATGGTAAAGTTTTATAATATAAAAATCAACTACTTCCACTACTTTCCTCCACTTTACTTACTTTATATTTTAAATATTGGTGGGTCCCACCAATTTAATCCTTTTTTTTACTCTTCTCCATTATTTTACCTATTTTCATTAAACTCCGTGATCAACCCAATTGATAACAATTGAACGGAACGGAGGGAGTATAAGTTTGAGATTCCATTTCTCGTTAATATAATGAACCAAACGACTCTTAATAATGGTTACTAAATTTTCTCCGATTTCCTTCTCAAATTTGACGGAAAGTTGAGATGTTTTTTTTGGAAACCATACAAAGTTGACATAAAAAAAACATTTAAAATAATTGTTTTGTGAATATAATCTCTTCCCATAATTATGGAAAATGGAAAAGAGAATTGTTAAAAGTTTTCTCTCTCCTTCGTCCACCTCTCTCTCTTGATACAACTCGAGAACAAGGGATCTTCTTTACAAATGCATGAAAAATGTTTTTTTCTTTGAATTTTCTTCTATTTTCCTCTCTTCTGTCACATTTTTATTTCAAACACAAAAGACAATTTGTGTAAAATTATTATCCATGGAAATTCCAGCTAAATTAATAAAAAAATTGGGATTTTATTAGAATGATACTCCCTCTGCCCCCTGAGTTTTTTACATTGGGGAACGGAGGTTCGGCACGCATTTTAAGGCTCTTATAAAATATATTTTCATAAATTATTTTAAATTTTATTTTCTGAATAAAAGTATAATGTTTAAATTTTTATTTAGAAAAAGAAAATTTTGAAAATAAGTTGTAGAATTATACTTTATAGGAGCCTTAAAATATGTGTCAAACAATATAAAAAAACTGTAAAAATATGGGAGGGACAGAGGGAGTACAATATATATACACTAATAACTATAACTAGCTTTATACCCGTGCGATGCACGAGATCATTATCATTTTTTTGAAAACATATTTAATTTTTATATTAAATTCTCTTATTATTAGTTTCAGTATGAAATATTTATATATTTAACTTTTAATTTTTTGATAATATTTTATTATATAATTGTAATTTATTGATCATTTTATGTAAGTTTTCTAAATTCTATATCGAAACAACTCTTATAATTAATTTATTTGCAATATTTTTACAAACCTACTTGTTATGTTTATATTTTTAAATTCAAATAAAATTATCACATTTAATATTATAAATTTATCGAGAACATTTTTTATGTGTAATCTTCTTTTATCTTATCTTGATAGTGTATATACAATATAAGTAACTTTTGTAATAAGTAACTTTTGTAATATGAGGGAATCGAACCATGATTTTTTTAGTAGTAATAATTCTAAAATTACAGTTTTAGCCCTGCCGACCAAATCATATTAACTCTCTTATGCTAATTATATAAGTAACTTTTGTAATAGAAGGGAATCGAACCATGATTTTTTTAGTAGTAATAATTCTGAAATTACAGTTTTAGTCCTGACGATCAAACCATATTAACTATCTTATGCTAATTATATATAGGATATAATAATTTCAGAAGATAATGCAAAGCCGGCCGAAAGAGGTGTAGATATATTCTTGGCCTTTTATTGACCCTTTTTTTCTAGTTGGAAAGTAATAATCGTGTTAATATTCTCCCGTGTATTTATACTGTTGATGCGATAGGACTTCATGCGTTGTAAATTTATTTGGACAACTGACATCGAATGACTGCTCGTTCTTTAATCTTTAAGCATCTTCTAATTTAGAAATTGAAAACATATTTATAATATGTTTTTTGTTTAACTTTCCAATTCATCCCATATGGAATACAAAGATTACGTAGTTCATGTCAGTATACTAAAAATTCGCGTTACAAAAAAAATATTCTAAACATTCATGGTTCGGTTTTTTTTTTTTTTTTTTAATGTATTAAGAGATCGTTTGGTTCATGAATTGATATGTGGTTAGAATTAAAAATCGGTTAAGCTTATATGAGGTTGATGTATCATTTTTGATATCATGTGTTTGATTAAAAAAAAATTGAGTTATTAATTTTAATTAAATTAAAAAATTATTTAAATTATTATTTTAATATATTTTTGCATCATTGATTTATTTTATATTAAAAAATAAATTTAAATGCTTAAATATTAATAAAAATATTAGAAATAAAATGATTTCTCATACCTTTTCTTCATATCCACATGCTATCTATACTATTATATTAAAGACGAAACATTAAAAGTTTTTGTAGTCTGTTGGTAGTCGGTTTGTAGTCTGGTCCTTCATAGTTTGGTAATATAATTTCTAACCGTTAGATCTTTTAAATTAAATTAATGAGAGTCATTGGATATAATACTAAATATTTTTTGGTATGTTGTGATTTTACTTAATTGTCCTTACTTAATTGTACTTCGTTTTTTTACTTAATTACCCTTACTTATTTATAAAAAATATTATTAAATAATAATATTACCTATTTATAAACCAATTACCTTTTACACCTAAAATATATTTCTTTTTTTATTTCTTCTGAAAAATCCCTTACTTTTTCAAAAATATCACGGGCAATTACCTTTTTTAACTAAATCATGTAAGTTTTTTATTTTTGCTTACTAAAACCTCTCTTTATCCAAAAATATTACAGACAGTTTCATTTATAAAATTAAAATAATAATATAATAATTATTCTTTTTTATATTTTCTAACTAAAATTTTACTTTTCTATTTTTTTCTAACTAAAACCTCTCATTTTCCAAAAATATCACGGACAGTTCTTTTTAATGAAATAAAATAATAATATTTATAATTACTAATAACTAACCGATTAGCTTTTTTTTCCCAAAGCGTATATTCTTTTTTATATTTTCTAACTAAAATTTTTCCTAAGTAAAATCTCACATTTTTCAAAAATATCACATGCAATTTCATTTAGTAACATAAAATAGTAATATTATAAATACTAATAATTAACCGATTAACTTTGTTAGCCAAAGTGTATATTCTTTTTTATTTTTTTAACTAAAATTTCTCCTTTTCTAAAATTATCGCAGACGATATCTATCTATACTATACTATTATATAATAGCCAAAACATTGAAATTTTTGATTTCAATTTTCGGTAATTTATTATATTTAATCTATCTATATGTACTATTATATAATAGCCGAAACATTGAAAGTTTTGATTTTCGATTTTCTCACATATATAACATAACTACAAACTCTTTTAATTATATTTTACTTAGAATTCAAAAACACGACCATTTTTTAGAAAATATTTATATTTATATGTATTACAACAAAATATATTGATAATTTTGACATGCTTACTAAGCTAATAAACTATTATAAAATCTATAAAAAAAAATTAGATTTAAAGTATTAAAGTAGTACTTTAAATTCTTTTTAAAAAGATAGCATTTTCAGAAGTATTAAAATCTCAAAAAATTTAAAAGTAAATTTCAAAATTAATATTAAAGTCGTCCGTGCGTTGCACGGGTTATAGGCTTGTAGGATATTAAAAACTCATATCTTGAGAGTTTAATAAATGAATTTTAAAATTTTTATTTTCAGTCTTACACTAAATATGAAATTGAAATGAACAAAATTTATACTTGATTTCAAGAAGACTCAAACCAAATGAACACTAAAAAAATCAAACTCGAAACTTAACAATTGATTATCAATCTAGGTCAAGTTCTACCTGCTTAGTTTCGATGAAGAAACAATAAAACTTATCTCGGTAATAAATAGCATTGATAGCCTTATAAAATTACTCCAATGTTTGGGGATTTATTAATTTTCCTTGAATTATATGTGTTGAGTATAATTTGGGGCACTTTTTTGAAAAAAAATTGGATTCTTTGACATCAATCATCTTCGACCCAAATAAAAAAAAATCACATACAAATTCTCTAGGCTGTTTTGAGAGTCGACTCCCAAAACTAGGGTTCTAGCCGTCAATTCTTCATTTTTCAACCTTCATCTCGTTCACCTATTAAGCCCCTTCGTTCTCCCATCATTTATTCTATTTACCAGTTTTTTTAATAAAATCGAGATCTAATCCTTTTTGGGTGAGTTCTTTTCGAGTACCTTGTTATCAATGTTGTTTAGTCGTGCCCATCTTTTTGGGATGTCAGTGTATTATGTTTTGATATTTTTGCGTGACTTATTATGAGTTTTGGTAGTTTTTCTGAGAAGGATTTATATGGTATTTTGGGTGATCTGACTTGCATCAAATTTGAGATGGTGGTGAATACCGCAAGAGCTCACATTTCACAACAAAAAAATGTTCATATTTTGGGGGCATTTGTTGCTTCAATATCAGTCGATGAAACTGATAGTTCTGAACATTGGGCTACAGATGGTGCTTATGTGAAGGTTAATTGCGATGCTACTAGTTTCACAGTTGATGTAGGTTGGATTGTTCGAGATGTCATTATTGTAATACTTTTTAGATTAAAGAATTTGGATATTCTATGTGTTAAGCGATCTGAAAACAAAACAGCTATTTGTTTAGCTCATTTTTTTTTTCACAATCAGGTTGTAATTGACAATTCATGAGTTTGTCCCGACTGGTTTCGGTATTTTAATGAATTATTCTTCAAGACACTATATTTCTGTTTGCATATCTTCGAATTAAATCATATCTAAAATAATCTTGTATTGCTTTTATTTTAGTAAAATGTCGGGGGTATCAAATTAGTTCCCAAAATATTTTCAAAATACGATCCTGATTTGTTGTAATAATAAATAGGCTTGCTAATTTACACTAAAAACACCAATCAAAAAATTTCAAACTGCCCTATCAATCATGTCATGTCTAGCATTTATTTCTAATACTATCATGTTTTACTAAATATAATTTATACTATATTATTAAAGTCGAAACATTAAAAGTTTTGGTTTTTGGTCCTTTATTCTGTTTAATAAATAATAAACAAATATAAAAATAGTAACTAGATGATTGACTTTTATAATTAAAATATTTTTTAAAATTAAAACATATTACCTTTTATATTTGTTATCACTAAAATCTCTGTTTTCCAAAAATATGAGGTGCAATCCTTACTTATTTATTTCAAACCTATTTTAATAATCTATTTAATAAATAATAAAATAATATAAAAATAGTAACTAGATGATTGACTTTTATAATTAAAAAAAAATTCTAACAAAATCTATTCTTTTTTCAAAAATATCACGACAATTACCTTTAAATTAAAACATATTATCTTTTATATTTGTTATCACCAAAATCTCTATTTTCCAAAAATATGATGTGCAATCCTTACTTATTTATTTTAAAACCTATTTTAATAAATAATAAAATAATATAAAAATAGTAACTAGCTGGTTGCCTTTTATAGTTAAAAAAAAAAATTCTAACAAATATACTTCTTTTCAAAAAATATCACGGACAATTACCTTTAAATTAAAATATATTATCTTTTATATTTGTTATCACTAAAATCTCTATTTTCCAAAAATATCAAGTGCAACTCGTACTTTTATATTTTAAAACCTATTTTCATACTTTTAATTATTTAAAAAAACTTACCTATTAACAAGTCAACGTATTTTTTTAACAAATACAATTAATATATTTAAAACACATCTAAAAATATTACGGGCAATTACTTTTTTTTTTTAATTAAAACATGTTAATTTTTCTATTTGTCCTTATTAAAAAAACTTACTTATTTTAAAATGTCAACATGTTTTTTTAATAAATACAATTAATATAATTGAAACACTTCTAAAAATATCACGGACAATTACTTTATTTAATTAAAATATGTTAGTTTTTATATATGTCCTTATTATAAATTTTATTTTATTATAAAATAATATTATTAATACCTCATTTATCTTCGTGAGCCCCATCTGTATTTTTTTATATTTTTTTATGTTCAAATTAATATTTAAGTTTCTCATTTTATAATTTATCATATTAATTTTTATTTTTATTTTAATATTTTCCGTTCACATTAAATTTTTTAGTTTATTATTTTTTAAGGCTCATGCCTTGCACGAGTTATAGGCTAATATATATTAAATAGTTGACATGGCGTTCGTATTTAGTTTAATATAATATAATCTTTAATCCGTTTTTTAATCCGCAACAAAAAAAACCCTACAAAATTAGTATAGATATATTCTTAAATCTCAATTTGTGTGTTGGCAAATAACATACATATCTTTGCGACGTAATATGTGACTAACTACCAGAGTACTCGAATAAAATCATCTTTCCATCCCATTTCCAACTACCACAAGCAGTTCTTATTTTATTTGCTAAAATGATCCCCATTTAAGTAAATTAAGAGTTAATTTTAATTTGACATAAGAAATAATACATATTTAGAAAGTAATTAAATCTTTTTTTTTCATAAATTTATGTGGTAGAATTTGAGTAGGAAATGGACAGACAGCTGACAACCTTACCTTCTACTAGTATGTTTACTCCAATTGGAGTCGTTGCGGGTCCAAAGACTTTCATTATCAAAACACAAACTGACTAACTGTCATACCCCACTTTATTAACCAATTTTTTTTTAAAAAAGTAAATAAAAATTAATAATAATCTAAATATAATAATTCTTATGGCAACGGTACTAAAAATCTCTTATAACTTGCGTCTCGTATCCCCCACTCCATGAATTCTCCTGAACGGTTACATAATCTCTGCAAATAGCAATTCTCCATTACTTTTCCACGTTCATCTGTCTTTATTGACTTGGCCATCCTAACGCGGAACAGTTACTTTTATTCTCTTTTTGTACATATAAATAAATAACGTTACCATACTCTTCTCATTCACTCAAAAACCTACACAAATACTATCATTTAGAGAGAGAGTTAGAGAGAGTTATGGAGAACAATGCTGGGAAAGAAAGAAGTGTTAGTTTGATGCATTTTCTTAAGAAGGTTGGGAAAAAGAGTGGCGGTTCGTTGCGGAGATTCGGACGGTGGAAGAAACGATGGTTGTTTTCTAAGTCATTGAGGTTGCTTTGTTGGTTTGTCAATGATTTTTTGTTCAAGATTGTTTCTGTTTTTGAGGGTGTTGTTCTGGTTTCTACACTCTGTTTTTTCTTCCTCTGTTGCGGATGTCACTTTTGATTTTTTCGTCGTGCATGGTTATTTTACGATATAATAATTCCGAATCTACAGAGGGAAGAAGGATCAAGAATGTGGAGGTGAAGAAGGAGAAGATGATTATGAGTTGAGAAAGAAAATGAAGGAAAAAACATTGTTTCTTTGTTTTTATTTGGATGAAGGGGATGAATGGGATTGTAAATTTATGTATTTTCTTTGATTCGGAATTGTTGCTGAATTAACTTAGCTAATGGCTACTTGATGTATGTAGATTCTAATGGCAAGTTTACATTATCTAGTTCAATAAAATTGTATTTATTCTTTTCTGGTACATGTTCTGTTTAGGTGCTTTGCTCTGGTGAATTCCAGGTGATTGATCTCAGTTTCTTCTGCATGCTTGGTATTATTGTCTTCAGATTATATTCTGCGCGTTCTTCTGATGTGACTCTTGAGAATCTTACTTGACAGTCTGAATGCCAGTTCTTACACTTTTCAAAATGTTTTTCGAAGATACTAAATTTCAACTCATATTAGTGAGACGTAATGTTTAAGTCTGCGTACATTTTATCCTCCTGACTTTCTAATGCTGAGTGATGTGTTCTAGACTTTACCTCTCAGCGGAGTAGTAGGTATTGAGTAGGTTTGTTTTGGTTTGAAATGCGAATGCAAGTCTTTCTCTATAAATATAGAATTGCCAATTCATTCTTCTAAGCCAGCAAATGTCATTATGCATTGAATTCTTAGTTTCGTCTGAAAATATAAAACCAACCACCTTCCTTCCCTAAGAAAGTTTAGTTTCCTTTACTCTATATAGTTTATCTTGTATAATAAAGATTAGTACTTAAACCATACACGTCTACAGCTAATGACAGGAATATCTGATCAGTTGTACTCCAATGAAAGTGACCTATTATATTTATAAAGCATTAGTGCATAGATTACTCAACACTTAACGCCTTGTTTAAGAATCATACAAAAACTGATATGGTCTTTCTGACTTTTGCTCTTGTTTCTTCAAGTAATGATGCTTAAGAAAATACAAAAACACGGTTTAGTTGTTGCAGAAGTACTGACTGTTGGTAGTAACAAGTGTATTATCATGTAAAATTTGTTGGTCAATAATAGGTAACACTATGTTGTTTCGGGATGGTAAGACAGACAAAAATCATTCAAGTCGAAAACTAAAACTTCGATCTGCAGTTTCTTCGTGATTGTGCAGTAATTTCTTCGAACCTTCGTATGATATCACAAATTTGTGTCTGTAAACATACTGAGGAGATGCTAAATTGTGGTCCATGTATAAATATCTAAGAAGTACAACGCCAAAAAGAATGTGCTACTTGTGTCAACTGTCAAGTTGTGAAGGGACTTTGTCATTTGGACTTGTCAACATACATCCCAGGTCAAGCAACTTTGAGGCATATAGTTGTATGTTTGATTTAGTTGGTCAAGGTTTAGATGCTAATTTTGTTTCCTTCCTGAAATAAGTTAATAAACTGCTTTCTTAAGAACTGCTCCATTTTTTCCGAAATTTATCAGTGGATTGAAATCGGAACTTCAAGGTTTTCTCAATATTACCGCCGAAATGAGATTGTATTGTAGTCTCAGTGTTTAGTATGATTGATCTCGTAAACATACTTGGTATATTTTGTTAGAAACAGATGAAGATATACGGAAATCTTACTCATAATCTAAGGAGTATAGAGACTAAGGATATCATCTCATCATGCCAAGGGTATGTTCTGTTTTGTGGTCAAAAGATAAATGACTAAAGTCTGTATTTAAACGTCCAAATGATCTAAGTAATGTTAACGTTACTAGTGTTCCAGCTCAGCAAGATACAGCTCAGCAAGGAGAATAACCAGCTCAGCAATCTAAATAGTCAGTTAGACATTCTGTTACATTTTAGACTATATAAGGCAATGGTGTAAAGCATTACTGGGTAACAAAAAACTATTATCAACTCTTCTTCTTATTCATTGAATGTTAGATACAGTTAATCATCTTCTTCCTTGATTGCACATCCTGCAATTATATCTTTTCTGTCATGGTATCAGAGCTAAATGCTTTTGTTTTCTACTTTCTTGTGTGAAAATTGAGTGTTATATCTATCAAATTGGTTAAAACTGATCATGGCAACTACAACAACATCGTATTCTTCTGCAACACTGGGATCAACTTCGTCTTTCTCCACTGTAAGTATTGATGTGAATCATCCTTTCTACTTGCATCCTTCGGATAGTCCAGGAATGCAGATCACATCAATAATCTTGAGTGAGAACAATTATAATCAGTGGAGTAGATCCATGGAGATTGCACTGTCTTCGAAGCTTAAACTCGGATTTGTTGATGGAACTTATCTTAATCCAGCTGCAAATACGCCTCTTTTGATTCATTGGACTCGTTGCAATAATATGGTAACCTCTTGGATTCTCAATTCTGTATCTCCAGATATACGTAATAGTGTAGTTTATATGCGATCTGCAGTTGAAATTTGGATGGATCTTGAAACTCGGTATACTCAGAGTAATGTTCCAAAGTTATTCACTTAGGTCTGAAATCTCACACTTAACTCAAGGACAAATGTCCATTGCAAATTATTTCTCAAAATTTCGTGTTGTTCATCATGAATTGGAGTGTGTGGTTAGTAAACCTAGGTGTACTTGTACTAAGTGTACCTGCAATATAAACAGTAGACTTGATGTTCTTGATCAAGACATTCAGTTAGCACAGCTTTTGATGGGATTAAATGAACACTTTACTGGTATTCATGGTCAGATTCTGTTAATGAAGCCCCAACCTAATATTAATCAGTGCTACTCATTGTTACTTCAAGAAGAAAATCAACGTTCTTTAGCTCTTGCTTCAGTTACAAGTTCAGATTCAATGGCTATGTCTGTTAAGGCCTCTGGAATTCGATTTCAAAATATGAGAAATGTGCGTAAAACTGAGTCCAGAGATTCCAGAGACTCTAAAGATTCATTGATGTGTGAATTTTGTCACTTAACTGGGCATTCAAAGGACAAATGTTTTTGTTTGCACGGTTATCCTGAATGGCATAAATTGTTTGGTAAACCTAAACCTAAGCCCAGGTTTGGTCATTCTCACAACCCAGGTGTTACTAAACCTGTGATTGCTGCTTAGGTTTCTGGTTCTACATTACCTAATGAGAATGTGACTGATACAATGGGAGGTTCTTTGGATTCTATGCCTTTTTCTGATAGTCAGTGTAAGCAACTGATTCAACTTTTGCAAAAATCCATGGTCTCTATGTCTGCTCCCAGTTCTAGTTCTGACTCGGTGATGTCTACTCCTTCTTGGTATAATCCTGTTCACAGCAATCAGTTTGCTGGTACTAGTATACATTTAGCTCACAATGTGCAGCCTGAGATGCAGTATACTTCTGACAATTGGATTGTGGATACGGGTGCTACAGATCATATCACTCCATTTTCTAATATGTTGAGTGATTTGACTGTATTTCAGTCTACGCTACATTTGCCTAATGAAGCTACTGCTCAAGTTACACATATTGGCACTATTCAGCTCAGTGAAGATATTATTATGTATAATGTACTATGTGTGCCAGCCTTCGCTTACAACCTACTGTCTATCTCTAAACTTCTCAGTGACACTCAATGTACTGCTACGTTTACTTCACATGGCTGTTCAATTATGGCTCCTTCTTGGGCAAGACCTTTGAATATTGGCAGTGTTCATAATGGGCTTTACTTACTCAGTCAGGCCACTCTTGGACATCATCTTGCTGCTTCACTTATGACAAATTCTGAAAAACTCTCTAAGACCTTACTCTGGCATTACAGGTTTGGCCATGTTCCTTCTTCTGTGTTACAATTGTTGCCTATTGATGGTTTACATTTAGAATTACCTCCTTGTGATGGATGTAAGCTAGGGAAACAATCTAGGCTTGTGTTTCATCCTAGTAAGTCTGTCACTTCTGAGGTGTTCGATCTTGTTCATATAGATCTCTGGGGTCCATATAGACACAAGACATATGATAACTGTACTATGTTTTTGACCATAGTTGATGACAAGTCCAGAGCTACTTGGGTTTATTTGTTGGCTGAAAAGTCTCAAGTTGCTTCTCTATTTCCTGCGTTTGCAGAGTATGTTCAAAATCATTTTTCATCCTCTATCAAAACTGTTAGATTAGACAATGGGTCTGAGTTTGTCAACAAATATTTGGCTTCGTTCTTTGCTTCTAAAGGTATTTTACATCAGACCTCATGTGTGTATTCCCCTCAACAGAATGGGTTAGTGGAACGAAAGCATCGAACCCTGCTTAATGTTGCTCGTTCTATTCGATTTCATTCTGGGGTTCCTATTAGTTTTTGGGGTGACTGTGTTTTAACGGCTGCTTATATATTGAATAGGACTCCTACGGTTCTACTTGGTGGTCGTACTCCGTTTGAGATGCTTTTTCAAAAATCTCCAGTTTTTGATGATCTGAAAGTGTTTGGCTGCTTGTGTTTTGCAACTGTGGTACCTCATCCCACATATAAGTTTGCGCCACGTGCCATCAAAGGTGTTTTTGTGGGCTACCCGTTTGCAAAGAAAGGTTTTAAAATCTTTGATCTACATACTAAGAAAATCTTTATTTCTCGTGATGTTACATTTCATGAGTCTGTTTTTCCGTTTAAATACTTACATATGCCATCTGTCCCTGCATTGTTCCCTACAACTGGTGCGTTTGTTGATTGTGAGCCTTTAGCCTCTGAGTCTGTTCCATCACATTCCTCTTCACCTATTTCTGTTACTATACCAACCTCATCTCTGGATACTGTTGTGACTCTACCTAGTGATGCTTCTCCTGCTTCTTTAACTGATAGACTGAGTCCTGATCATCTACCACCTCTACCAGTTAGACCTCAAAGAAATAAGAGTTTACCAGCTAAGTTATCTGATTATACTGGCTTACCTTCGCATTTCAGTAATGCTATACGTTTACATACATCGTTTTCCGCTTCGTGTACCTCTTTAAGTTCTCATCTTGCTCAGTACCCGATTGATACCTCATCTCTGTCTTTTGTGGCCAATGTCACCAAGATTTCTGAACCTGCCACTTATAAACAGGCTATTAAACATTCTGTCTGGTGTGAGGCTATAAGTGTTGAATTGGCTGCCCTTGAGGCTAACAATACTTGGACTTTACAGCCTTTGCCTTCTTCTAAGCGCGTAGTAGGTTGTAAATGGCTTTTCAAAGTCAAGTATCTCTCCAATGGAGCTGTCGATCGATACAAAGCACGTTTAGTTGCTAAGGGTTTTACCGAAACGGAGGGCTTAGACTATTTTGAAACGTTTGCCCCCGTGGCAAAAATGTCTACACTTCGTATTTTAATTACAATGGCTGCTAAGAAAAATTGGTCTATCAAACAACTAGATGTTACAAATGCTTTTTTACACGGGGTGGTGGATGAGGAGGTTTATATGGCTTTACCTCCCGGTATATTCCTCCGAGTTATGTTCAAGCTCAGTTTGAAAATCAAAGGTTAGTTTGCAAACTTATCAAATCCATTTACGGGCTCAAACAAGCAACTCGTCAATGGTTTATTGCATTGTCTCGGGCACTCTTGCAGTTTGGGTTTGTACAGATTGTGAGTGATTCAAGTCTTTTTAGGTTTGAACGAGGTTCGTCCATTGTGTTTATGCTCATCTATGTTGATGACATGTTGTTGACTGGTAATGATAACTCTATTATTGATGAAGTTTTCAAATTTCTGGGAACTCATTTTAAGATCAAGGATCTTGGTCCTCTAGCCTACTTTCTTGGTCTTGAATTTACTCGTACTGATGTGGGTATTTTTGTGAACCAACATAAGTATATGTTGGATGTTATCAAAGATTCTGGTTTGTCATCAGCTAAGTCTGCTTGCGTTCCTATGGATCAACATCATGTTCTGTTGGGAGATGTTACTTCTCCATTTTTATCTGCAGTTACTGCTTATCGTCGTGTCATTGGTTGATTGATATATTTGACCATTACACGTCCTGACTTGGCGTACCCTGTCCATGTATTGGCTCAGTTCATGCACTCTCCTCGTGAGTCTCATTGGCAGGCTGCTTTAAAGGTGGTTAAGTATATTATTGGCACTACCACTCAAGACTTACTCTTTTCTGCTCGACCTCAGTTCACTCTTACTTCCTACTGTGATGCTGACTGGGCTAGTTGTCCCAATACCAGGCTATCCCTTACTGGGTTCTGTGTGCTGCTGGGTGATTCTGTTGTTGCTTGGAAATGCAAGAAACAGCAAGTTGTGTCTCGTTTCTCAGCTGAAGCTGAGTATCGTGCTCTTGCTGACACATGTTGTGAACTGACTTGGGTACTCTCTTTACTTTCTGAGATGCGTATGACTGATCTTACTCCCATTCATCTTTATTGTGACAATAAGTCGGCTTTAAATATTGCTTCCAACCCGGTTTTTCATGAACGTACCAAGTACATTGAGATTGATTGTCACTTGGTACGTCAAAAGCTTCAGCAAGGACTCATTGCTACTCAACATGTTGCTACCCTAGAACAGCCTGCAGACCTGTTTACAAAGGCTTTGGCATCTTCTCAACTTGCTTACCTTCTTTCCAAGTTAGGTGTTTGCCATTTGCCTACACCTTCCTTGCAGGGGGATGTTAACGGTACTAGTGTTCCAGCTCAGCAAGATACAGCTCAGCAAGGAGAATAACCAGCTCAGCAATCTAAATAGTCAGTTAGACATTCTGTTACATTTTAGACTATATAAGGCAATGGTGTAAAGCATTACTGGGTAACAAAAAACTATTATCAACTCTTCTTCTTATTCATTGAATGTTAGATACAGTTAATCATCTTCTTCCTTGATTGCATATCCTGCAATTATATCTTTTCTGTCAAGTAAATGCATCATTACTTGCATTTGATGGTCTCCAATTCATTTCATGCTGTGCTTCTGATGATTCTGCGTACAAATCGGACTCAATTTCGATCAGCTCAGGTCTGATATCTTGCTGCATCACCAGTACTGAAAATGAAGATGAGAACTTAAAGGTGGAAAAATTATCCCCGACAGGACTGAGGTCAGGGTAATCACATTAATCAGCTTGTCTAGTTTTGACTGGTGATGCCAGGCCACGCCCTCCACCTATGATAAAAAGATCATAATCATTCGCCATATATTTAATTGCTCTCACAGTTTCTGCTCTAATTGTTCATATACTACTGATTTGTCACATACTGTAGTCATCTTGAATTTGTTTAAGAACTGATCTTTTACGATTTAATCCCTTTTCAACATCAATTAACACAGCATAATCCAATGCTTCCCGGAGCAAGAAGATTGAGCTAGTACACTTCTAGTCACAGTTCTGAAAGCAGGGTTAATGTTTTCCATTTGTCCATCTGCATTTTGTTTGAAATGTCAGAAGACGAAATCTGTCTGATTGTCTCTCGCTATGTTGCAAATATCTTCGTCCCTGGTAGAGTACAGGAACCTAGATGTGAGTGTCTGGACATTGACACCATCACATTGGAGGTATAATTATGGAAAGCACCTTATAATTTCATCAGTTTGAGCTTTAATTTAGTTGGACATTTTGAGTTAGCTTTACACAAGTTGTGAAGGCCCTGGCAATGAGTTTTGCAGGTTGGAGCATAGAGACTCTGATCGGAGATTGTTGGTTGCATTAGCAGCTTCAAAGCAAATTGAAAATGTTTAGATTATAAAACATTGTTCAGTTTATGGACACAAACAAGTACTCTTCAACGGGTTTTGTTTTTTGGATTGTCTTTCGCGTGTTAGGCAATCCATCATTGTTACGATAGTAATGTAATGCAAGCATAGTCATCACAACTGAAAATGATGGTTTATTCTTAAGTGGTCAAAACCTGGAATTGAAACAAAATTCGAGAATGACATGACTGTCCTGAATATGACCTGTTTTGTGAAATTTCATCCCTTAAACCTCAAATATTCATTTCCATCAAATTTTAGACGGACCTGAAACTAACACTTCTAAAAATAGAAGCACAGCCCTAAACTCGAAAATACCGTCCCTAATGTTGGCCATTGGGTTAATGTGAGATCACCAAAATTCCACACATGATTCAGCAACATATGGTCTGGCTAGATTTGATATCATAAGATTCATAAAAATTATTTAGCAAGATTTATAAGATCCACCAAAATAGATTTGCAGATTTTATATTTGAACCTCCTCTGTATAAGAAACTGCAGCCTTAGTAATTTATGTTGTTGTTAAGGATGACGAACCGACAAAACAAGGGATCGCAGCTCATGTTATAGCCATGCCCATGGCCTTTGTTCTAGTAATCAGGAATCAGGAATGCATGGTCAGTATGAGGAAAGTGTGGCATTGTCTCAAGAACTCTGAAACCATTTGAAAGGAAAGAACCATTAGTAGGTCCAATTGGTATACCAACAACTTACAACTTGCATTTCCCAGCCAAAAGAGAAGTTGTTACGCATCTTTTATTATATTTAATAAAAGAATTACAACATGTTGATCAATATATAATACTTACGGCATCAAATGACATAAGCCTTGTGTTACATGCATAAAAAAGACATACTTACAACAGCTCATTTGTTTCCATATGATTCTCGTTGACTGACCAGGTGATACCGAACATTTGTCACTATAATTTAACCTTTATTTAAAGCTAAAACACTCATTCTCGCTGGGAACGAACAATGCTCATAACTCATAAGCAATAAAATTATGTTGTTTGATCATTGACTTCCATGGTAACACACCTCCCCATTGTATGTATGATTAGCATCTAATCTAGATTCTAGTGGGAGTAACTTTGTTGGATCGCGGACATACATTAAGTCCACAATAATATGATATTGTCCATTTTGAATTTAGTTTTACACGAATTTGTTTTTGGATCACTTCCAAAAAATCTCTATCCTAATGAATTTTAATAAAGTTAACTGACTGCTTATTAACTAGCAATCCTGATATCATTCATTTTTATGTAAGTGATGCTGCTGTAGCTTTACAGGAAAAAGAAAAATGTATAACAGGAGAACTCTCATCGAATTGTCAAATCTCAACTAAGGCCATTTTCTGATGTTTGGTACGCTCAACTAAATATATCTTCAAAACCTTTCATTTACTTTCTATTTAATTGATTAAAATATGACCAAGACTTGAACCCGATAATTCTTCGTTTACTTTTCTAATTTACACATGTAATCGTAGTTCAAATTATTAGAGCTTACTTGTTTAACATTTAAGTTTAATTATGTAACAATGTTAATAAATTAACTTAGAGAAAACTATGTTTAGTGGAGCAGTTCAAAGTAAAGAGAAAGTTTAACAACCATCTAAAATCGACAACTCGAGTTTCTGCTCTATAAATACATGAGAATAACGAGGATAATAAGTGTGCATCAAGCAAGTATAAACAATAAAAAAGGGCAATGAATCTCGTACCCTCCGTCCCCGAAATGTTGGCTCACCAAGTTGTGGAACCAATGACCAGAGGATCAGAAGCCGTTGCAGGGACTGCTACTGAAGTGATTTCGAAAGGTGCTGAAGGAGTGGGTGATATTAAGAACACAATCACAGATACTGCCGAGGGTGGAATCGGTGATATTAAGAAGACAATCACAAGTACTGCCGAGGATGGAATCGGTGATATTAAGAACACAATCACAAGTACTGCCGATGATATTTCGATTTCGAAATGCGCTATTAGTTGTGCATGTTGCACTGGATGCGCTATGTGTGTGCTGTGTGTCCCCTGCATGGTGCTTGGCATGGTTGTGAATTGCTTGCTCCTTCCGGTTAATGCTGCTATCGATTGCTTCTGTCCCTCTCAGCCTCCACTCTCTTTTCCTGTTATTGACAAAACCATGTTTGATTGACATTTCATATATCTGCTCGATATGTGAACATCCCTGAATTGGTATTCGGTACGTGTTTGGTTTGATTCGGCTTGGTGCGGTTCAGTTCAGTATATGATTAATTTGATGAATGATCATTTGGATCATTATGCATGTTTTTAAGTTTGTAAATTGTTAATATATATATATAGTTTTGTTGTTTCATACTATTGATTATTGATTGCAGGATCCTAGTCTACAAACTATTTCGATTTCTATTTCACCTGTGTATCAATTTAATTTTTCCTTTACTTGTATAATTTATAAATTTTTATTTGTGGTTTCCATTGTCATTTTGAATCGATGATTTTTCCTTTATTTGTATAATTTTAAAATTTTTATTTGTGATTTCCATTGTCATTTTGAGTCGATGCACAAGCACAATTTCTCTTTAGTATCATAATGCATTACATACTAAGGATGATGTTATCATGATATTTGTAATATATTATATTAGATTATGTTACAAATTTAAACGCACCGAGACGAAAAATAAAATTCTGATACCTATTCGGAATCCTCGTTAAAAAATTGTAGGATATTGGTGTAACATGGAAATAAGTTAAATCTTATCCTTGATTGAATATGTTCAACATGATTTTTTTCTCTCCTTATGTGAGAGGTAGTTTTTCTCTCCTTCTCTGTAAAACTTAAGAGATCAGTGAGAGGCCGAAATGGCTAAGTATAAAAATATAGACGAGCAGATGGCAACCATGAATATTGAAGACGAGGAAAATGAAGATTTTGTGTTCGATGGGGACTATGAGGAAGAGATAAACAAGTATGATCTATGCCTTGTTGGGAGATTCTTAACGGAGAAAAACATAAACACGAGGGCAATGAAATCGAAAATGGCAGACATTTGGAAACCAACGATGGGAATTAATGTTAAAGAATTGGAACAAGGTATCTTTTTGTTTCAGTTTTTTCATAAGGAGGATTTGCAGTGGGTTCTAAATGGTGGTCCATGGACGTTCGATGGTGCCATGTTGTGTGTGGATGTTATACCTCCAGGGATGGATCCAATGAAGGTCGATCTGTGGTTCTTAAATATCTGGATTCAGGTGCATGACCTACCTGCAGGTTTTATGTCGGAGAAGGTAGGAATACAACTCGGTAATTTCTTTGGCGAATTTGTAATGTATGATGCAAAAAACAATTCCTCGATATGGAGAGAATGTATGAGAGTGAAGATAAGAATTGATGTCAGGAAGCCCTTGAAGAGAAAGAAGAAAATATGTCGCAAGATTGGTCAAGACTTTGTTGTTACATGCAAATATGAACGTTTAGGTGATTTTTGCTTTGCCTGTGGATTGGTGTCGCACACTGAGCGTTTTTGCAGGAGAAATTTGGATAACACGGATGGAGAAAGGAAGAATGATTGGGGGACGTGGCTCCGGATAAGGGAGGAGGGTGATGCTGATTGGGTGGAGAGGATTGGAAGGGATAACAGAACAACGGGATCTTCGGGAGTTAATTTGGGTAAACAGGATAATGTTGAGATAGCAAGGAGAGATTTTAGAAACAATTTTGAATTACAAATTGTGGCGCCTAATCTGGTCAGTCCAAATGTGATAAGTGGGCCTGTGAATGAGGAGCTTATTGGGCTAAATATTGAAGGAAGGAAAAGAAGTCGGACTGGACATGAAACGCAAACTACTATGGACACAGACAGAGCGTTGCAGATTACTGGTTTTACTGCAAATAATAATGCTCTTTTTGAGGCTAATCTTTCTTAAGGGGATTGTGAAGCTTCCGATAAAACTAACTTGGCTGAGCTTGCATTGCAAGCCAGCCAGTTAAAATGAATTTCCTAGGGTGGAACTGTCGGGGGTTGGGGAATTCCCGGACAGTTCGTTGCTTGCGAGATCTTGTTAAGACTTGTAACCCAGATTTTGTTTTTCTTTCAGAGACTTTAGTTAATTCAGAGAAAATAAACGATATCAGCTTGTCACTTGGCTTTTCTAGTAGTTTTGCAGTTAGTAGAGTGGGTCAAGGAGGGGGATTGGCAGTCATGTGGAAAGGGAGTGTGAATTGTTTGATCTTAACGTCTTCAAGTAATCATATTGACGTAGAGATATTGGACAAGAATGCGCCTTCTTGGAGAATCACTTGTTTCTATGGCTTTCCGGAGAGACAAAGGAGGAAAGATCCATGGGAATTTCTGAAATCTTTAGCAAATGTGTCGCAGATTCCTTGGTGTGTTTTCGGAGACTTTAACGACATGAGATACGAGTCTGATAAGATGGGAAAATCTGCTCACCCTCGGGCCTTATTGGATGGTTTTTCAGCAACCATAGATGAGTGTTATCTTTCAGAAATAGAGCTCGAAGGAGGTCAGTTTACTTGGGAGAAGAGTAAAGGCAAGCCAAACTGGATTCGTGAAAGGTTAGATAGAGCTTTTGCATCATCTTCTTGGTTACATAAATTTCCATTATGCAAGTTGACTGCTTATCATACAACTGTTTCGGACCACGATCCTATTTGTTTGGAGTTGTGTAATGTGATCTTGTCAAGGAAGAAGTTCAGGTTTAGGTTCTAAAATGTCTGGTTGAAGGAGCCAGGATTTCATAATGAAGTGTGTTTTCTGGAAGCAACTTCCTGTTTCTCATCTTCTTCCTAAGCTCGTGTCAGCTTCGGAGTTCATGGCTCAGTGGGGGCACAAATGTTTTCACAAATTTCGTGATAAAGTGAGAATTCAGAAGAAGGTTATTGATGAACTGGTAAACAGAACTGATAGTGAAGGCATAGCTAAGTACTTTGAAGCAAAAGATGGTCTTAACGAGTTAATTCTTAAGGAGGAGGTCTATTGGAAACAACGTGCTAAAGTTTTTTGGTTGGCCGAAGGAGACTCGAATTCAAAGTTTTTTCACTCTCAAGCATCATCTCGGAGAAAGTTAAACCACATTCCGTATCTTATTGATGATGTAGGCAATAGAATTGAGGAGGTGGATGATATGTGTCAGGTTGTTAAGGATTACTACAAGGAGGTTTTTGCAGGTAATGGTACGCATCAGAATATTCAGAATAGTGAGAACGAAACAACTGTCACTGCAAGTCAAAATGCAGACCTAGTGGCTGATCTATCATTCGAAGAGTTTGAGGTTGCAGTTAAACAGATGCATCCGGACAAAGCGAGTGGTCTAGATGGTCTGAATCCGGGGTTTTTTCAACATTTTTGGGGAGTGCTAGGCGTGGAGGTCTTTATATGCTGCAAGCAGTGGCTTTAAGACTGTTCTTTTCCTGCAGAGCTCAATGACACAAATATAGTTCTTATTCCGAAGAAAGAAGTCGTGGAAAAGATGGCTGATTTATGGCCTATTGCATTGTGTAATGTGCTCTATAAAATTTTGTCAAAGGTCTTGGCTAATCGTTTGAAACAAATTCTCCCGGACATAATTACTGAGAATCAGTCAGCGTTTGTTCCGGGCCGAAATATAACTGATAATGTGTTATTGGCGTTTGAAATGATTCATTTTATGAAGCAAAAGAAGAGTGGTTCTGAGGGTGAGGTAGCTTTAAAGCTGGATATTAGTAAAGCCTATGATCGTGTCGACTGGGGTTATTTAAAGAATCGTCTATATCATATGGGTTTTGCAGAAAAATTCATTCGTTGGGTGATGCTGTGTGTTACTACGGTCCAATATCAGGTGTGTTTTAATGGTCGGTCAGTAGGTCCAATTTCACCAAAAAGGGGGTTGAGGCAGGGAGATCCAATCTCTCCCTATCTCTTTTTGCTTTGTGTTGAAGGATTGTCAAAATCATTATCAGAAGCTGTGAACAATGAGGAAATACATGGGTGTAAGATAAGTTCTAGTGCTCCTGCTATCACACATTTACTCTTTGCGGATGATAGCTTTCTTTTTTTTCAAAGCTACGCAAGAGGAAACTACAAGAGTTAAGGCGCTGCTGAATGCGTATGAAAATGCTAGTGGCCAGGCTGTTAACTTTCAAAAATCTGGAATCTTTTTTAGTGCAAATGTCCGTTTGGATAAACAAGTCGAGCTGTCTAATGTTCTTGGGGTGTATAACGATCTGAGTACTGGTAGATACTTGGGTCTTCCCTCTCTCATTGGGAGATCGAAGAAAACAGTATTTAATTTTATAAAGGATCGGGTGGCAAAGAAGATTCAAGGCTGGAGCAATAAGGTTATATCGAGAGGTGGGAAAACAGTGCTTATAAAAAACGTGGCTCAAACTATGCCGTCGTATTGTATGTCATGTTTCAAGATTCCAAAATCATTGTGTCAAGAGATTGAACGTTTGATGAATGGCTATTGGTGGAGCTCAGGGAGTAATTCGAGTAAAGGAATTAGGTGGCTAGCTTGGGAGAAGATGGGGAGTCCTAAAAGTAGTGGTGGGCTGGGATTTCGAAGTTTAGTCGGTTTTAACATGGCCCTCCTTGGGAAGCATTGTTGGAGTTTTATTAATAATCAACAGTCTTTAGTAGCAAGAGTTTTTAAGGCTAGGTACTTTCCTGAAACTCACCTGTTGTATGCTAAAAGAGGTGGAGGATCGAGTTACATCTGGTCGGGGATTTGGGAGGCTAAAGAAGTGTTGTGTCAAGGTTCTCGGTGGATTGTAGGGGATGGAGAAACAATCAGCGCTCATAAAGATCCTTGGTTACGAGGGAAGAACAATTTCTATGTCGAAAATCATCATCTGCAAGAAGCAAGAACTGAGAAGGTAAGTCAGTATTTCCGTCCTAATACTAAAGAGTGGGACGAGGTCCATATTCGACAGGCCTTTACCAGTATCGATGCTGAAGCAGTCCTTGAAGTGCGTATTCCTCAGAACAATGTACGGGATAGATTGGCGTGGACTGCATCAAATGATGGATTCTACACAGTAAAGAGTGGTTATCACTTTTGGCGGTCTAGGTGGAGTTCAAATGCCCACTTAGTTAATTCAGAAGGGTGGAAAAAGTTATGGAATTTACATGTCCCTCATAAAATCAAAATCTTTCTTTGGCGTTTCTGCAGGAATACTATCCCAGTTCGAAACATTCTTCGTCACAGAGGGGTTAATGGCACTATCATTTGTCCTTTCTGCAGTGTGGATGTTGAACATTTGATGCACGTCTTTTTTGACTGCCCTTATGATGTGCAGTGTTGGCAAGAACTTGGAATGGTCCTGGATATGAGTAACATAGAGTATGCTTCAGAATGGCTCCTGTCAACCTTTGTCTCGAGTACGAAGGAGTTTCTTACCAGTGTAGCAACTGTGCTCTAGAGTATCTGGTTTGCAAGGAATAAGTTGGTGTGGGAAGGTAGGCTGATTCTCCCAAAATATGCGGTCCAATTAAGTAGCAACCACATTCAGGAATGGAAGGAGGCTGTGCAGCAGGTCAAAGTTTCGTCTGGTGGTAAAAGTAAATCGAACAGATTGGAGCACACAACTCAATGGCAATGTCCGATGGAAGGCCATCTTAAGTTAAACGTGGATGCATCTGTGTTCTCAGGTTCTAATTCGTATACTATTGGCATGGTTTTAAGGGACTGTAATGGTCAATTTCTACGGGGCAGAGTCATGAGATTTCCAGGAAGGGTGTCGGTGTTTGAAGCTGAATCAGTGGGTTTGTTTGAAGCTCTGTCATGGATTCCTGCAGTTCCTGATCACAGTGTGCTGGTGGAGTCTGATTCTTTGTTGGTGGTCGAAGCGGTGAAACAAAGAAGAGTATATCAGGTTAAGGTTGGTACTATTTTAGAAGCTTCTCATCATTTGCTGATGGAAAAGAGCAATGTTAGAATAGGCCATATTAGAAAGCTAGCTAATAAGGTAGCCCATTTGATGGCTAGACTACCTTGTGAGCTTAATAGCTACAATGATTTTGATTCTCCTCCATGTTCTGTGTTGGAGACACTTTTGTATGACTCTTGTTTGATTTAATGATATTGACTTTGGTTTCAAAAAAAAAATTCTGATACCTTTTTATGATAAAATCACATTTTAATTCTCAATATTCAATATTAATCGGGTTGAAATTTTATTATTGAACCGATTCCTAAATTCTAGCTAGATGGGTATCCATTAGTTTCCAAACAATGAATAAACAATTTGAATTACAGCGCTGCAGTATGGCTTTATTCTCAATTGGAACTTAATGAGTACATTCTCAAGGCCTGTACAACACTATAAATAAGACACACTAATAAGCAGGATATGAACATTTAGCTGTATAAAGAAAGCTTTACCTGAACAAAGTTCTATCAAAGATTATTTTCATCTTTGAAAGTTCGAAATCATGTCTGAAACAAAGCTAACTAACGAAGTAATCGAACCCATGACGAAAGACGGAGCTGATAATGAAGCATCATCAGAAGCAAAGCCGGTTACTACTACTGAAGCACCTAAACCAGAGGAGCCTAAACCAGAGGAAGTCGCAGGTCTGATATGTTGTGCATGCTGTGTTGCATGCGCAACATTTGTGGCATGTCTTCCCTGTTATATAGCCAGTGTCGTTGTGAAATGCCTCTTTCTTCCATGTAAGTGTGTCACCGTCTTTTGTTGCCCACCTGAAGAGAAAGTCCCTGTTCCCGCATCGACCGCATCTGCATGATCGTTCAGATTTTATGGTATTTGTGAATTGTGATGTTTGCTTGAATATTCAGTTTTTCTTATCCTGCTGGCTACTTTATGTTTTCAGTACTTCACAGTGTTCATAAACTTCCTGAAATGCAACATCTATTGTAGTATTTGTTTAAATATCTTTCATTGAATCTTTGGACAGTATGAATCAAAAAACATGTTCAAATTTGTTCACATAGAACCTGTCCTTTGTTAATCTATGATATACTGAGATGTATCAGTTTAATTTTAATTGGTTGAGATTTGAGACCACGATTTTAGAAGCTTACCACCTCAAGGTTCCAGATTCGATTCCAAGTGAGAATAAAATTCCGTCGATGGCAAATAAAATAACAAAAATCTTACTACTACAAGGCGTAGACACTGCAGTCAGGTCATAAATAATTTGATGAAAAATATAACAAGAAAAAGAAGCAAACGCCAAACAAGTTTCGAGTTTAGGCAAGTTACTTACATAGAAGTTCATCCAACAGAACTATCCGAATGACTGAATCCAGGAACAAATTCCGTCATATTTACCTTGCATTGATTCATTTCTCTGCAGATGACAAAATTTTGAAAGAAACTGATTGTGTTGGTCGACAGTCGGTCGGTTATATGGTGGCTGAAATCTACTGCAGACAAAGTTGCATGTAATACAAATTTTCTTTTAAACAATGCATTAAAAGTTAAGCCTGGTTAAAATAAACAGTTGATTAAAAAAAAGAAAAGGTTGTGAGTTGATAGGCTATGAAAAGCAAAGGCCATCCTGAGAATTTGCATTAAGGTTACATGAGACAGCTAGTAGGAATATTCCTGCTCGGAAAAGGACGAAATTGACTGCCTAAGAAAAGGTGATTTATTGTACACACTCAAACAAAATATATTTTAAAGTGTCAACTTTAAATTATTACTAATTTAAAGGGGTTGTTATATTTCTATAAGTTGTGTTTCTTATTTTTACGAAAGACCCAGTTTAACTAATTCGAGTATCATATTGGATCTGATACTAGATATTGAGGATGACAGACATATATCCTATAATATCTGCGTTGAATTATCAACTGTGTTATTGTTTATTGTTCTGAATATTAATTTACTACAAAGAAAAATGTACACGCCACACATGGAGTCATGGTGGAATTACGGAGGGTTATACTTATACCCTGAGGCCTGAACAAAAATCTCTGCTGGAAGAAATGCATGTGTTGGAGGCCCAATATTAACTGGGTCGAATTGTGTTAGGTCCTGATAAGTTTGTAGAAGGGGGGTTGAATACAAACTATACCGTTTTATCGAATTTGTCCTTTTAAAGATTTAACTGTTTAGAACAAATTAATGCGGAATAAAAACTGAAACAATATTCAAGTTAAATAGAAACTCTATTAAACTTGAGAGGTGTTACAATTTGATCACTTGATTACAAGGAACTTAATAAAACAAATCTAGAATAAATTCGACATGAATTTATCTATTTTTGTAATAAAAAGGATCGAATACTAAAAAGTAGTTCGATATAAAATCTAGGGATTATGATCCGCTAGAAAGCTAAAGCAGTACAAGAGAACTGATTCTTATGGATTAAATGTTAAGAATCAATACAAGAATTAATTCTCTAGTAGAAATGAATGCTTGTTGGTAGAGAAATAAAGACAGAGAGAATTGATATTATGTTGCTGTGTCCTTTTCTTCTTCTTCTGTATTGTTGTTTTTTAATGTCAACTGCCGTTTGTCTTTAAATAGAATTCTCATGAATTGCATTCCACGCGCCTACCACTTGCAGTTTGTATTTGGAAGACTTACTGAAATACAAATCTTTATGCCTTGGAAGACAATCGGTAAGACAGCCAATAACACTAAGAAGACAATCGGGAAGACTATATATTGCTCTAGGAAGACAATCGGTAAGACAGCCTTGGTAGTCTTCCTAGTTCAAAAATATAAGTCTTCCTAGTTCAAATATATTCTAATTTAAATAACTTAATTAAATAAATTATGTATTAATTTATTTCTTTGCAGAAATAAATTAATAAATAATATACTTAAATATTAATTATTTATAAGAGAATAAATAGAATTAGTTGACTTCCTATTAATTCCAGAATCACTTAAAATTAGATAAATAACAAACACAAAGTACGTTGACACTCGATGCACTGTCTGGTTCATGAGTGACTAACGACAATGTCTGTTCTTTATCTATTTAACTTTTAAGCAGTGATTCACTTCCTTCTCATTCAAGAACCCTGTAACAAGTATCTTCTTCTGTCACAACTTGAAATCTCTGTCACTTTAATAAATCCACTGAGCTTGAATACTTCATTGAGGCTTGATCAATAAATTGAGCTTCTTTCAATGTAGAATCACTTCAAGTCTGTAGATGACTTTAATCTTCATTCTTTGACAGATATAACCTTCTGAGATTCCTGTGACAATTGATTTTTATTATTTACTTATTACATCTTAATTAAAGTTGAGTAGAATCCTCGGTGTTTACAAATAGGCCTGGACATATGCCTTTCAATCTCCCCCTATTTGTTTGTTAGACAATAACAACCAAATACCTCTAGAGGATAACTCAACTAAAACAAGAAAAGATAAGACTTTTAAGAGCCAAGCAAATAATAAAAAGTTCTGGATTAAATATAACAATTTCCAGATTCAAACAGTAAAGATAAATACAAGATAGATGTTCCTCTAGACTGAACATATGAATACATTTACCTATCTTGATTTACCTAGCTCTATACATATAACATTTACAAAAGAGCTAAACCTATCATGCCTTCAGTCTCTAATTTCACCTTCTTCAGCTTCTTGCAAGGTGACTAGAAGATCTTTGTCAAGGACACGATCACTTTCAGAAACTACACCACTTGGCATTACTGGTTGAGTGGTGATCTTCTTCAATCTATTCTTCATTTGAGCATACCTTGGAATTTTCTCCGTGCAGTAGTCTGAAATCATATCAGCAACTTCAGACTTTTCTACAGAAGCAAACCCAGAAGTTCTAAGAAGATTCTCCAACTTCACCAGTTGCATAGCAGTCTGTAGCTTCATGGAATCAGGATTCAGCCTCACAGTTTCTAAAGTTGTACCTCTGTAGATTTTGACTTCATAGGGAAAATGTACAACTTGAGGACTGGCCTTCATTGCAGAATCTCTAAGCCGGTCATATAGAAGCTCATTCAAGCAAGAAGATCTCTTTACTTTACTCATCAGAATCCACAATTCAGATAGAGATCTTCTTTGTAGGAGGTCAAGAGAAATGGTGAATGACCCTTCAAGAGCACTTGAGACATAGATGAACAGTTCTTGCCTCACTTGATCAAATGCAGACGTAATCCTTAAGATATCTTCCTTCAATGCCTTCATGTATAATGAATTGTCTGGATTAACAGTTCTGATCTTCTCAAGCAGCTTCAGAAAAGTAGCATCATTGTTTGTGCCTCTCTGAGGGATATCAAACATCTCCCTTGCCTTATCCCATTTAAGTCCTTGCTTCATCCTAACATCCAATCTCCTCTCTTTGACATGAATACTATGAAGACGTTGTTTGTCCTCATGTTCAGCCTTTTGAATCTTTATCTTCTGAGATATGATGTCAGAGACCTTGGCATTCTCATCCTCCTTTCTCCTCAGCTCTGCCTGTTGTTTCTTCAACTCCTTTTGGAACACAGGGTCAGGTGTATATAATTCAGCCTCGTCTTCCCAATCATCAAAGTTGGCTGCCTCCTCAACCTCCTCCTCACCAAAAGCTTCTTCAGAAATGGTCTTCCTCAGATCACCAGATGTGTCATATTGGAAGTCATCCTGTTCACCTTGATAGTAGGAGGCATCAGCATCATCAAAAGCAGACTCCTCCATTGATTGTTTACCTTTCCCTTTATCCTTCCCAGAAGCTCCTCCAGCCTCTCTCTCTTCTCCTTTCTTCTTCTCCTTCTCCCCCTTAGTTGAGGAATCCTCTACAGTTTGAGCTGTGGAAGCCCTAGGATTCACCTCAGACGTTCTCCTTATCTCTCCTCTATCTCCTCTTTTATCAGCATCATCCTCATCCTCATCATCTCCCTCAAAGAAAATTCTTTGCTCTTCAGTAGGTTGATGTGAATTCTTGATCATATTATACAAGTGCTTCATACCTTCATTCAGATGCTCCATTCCTCCTTCTATCTTGAAAATCCTTTCTTCATTAAACTTTTGATTTTCATCAGCTGTTTGCAGAATAAAGTCCACCTTGGTAGAAATGGCAGCTATCTCCCTGACACTCTCTGATATTTGAGCATTTGACATTGTAAGATCAGAGATGTCTGAAGCCACTAGTACTTGAGATTGTTGGATTGAATTCAGCTTCGGGAGGAGATTATCCTTCAATCCTTGTAGGTCATCTTTCACAGTACCCAGCTGATTTGATACAGAGGTGGTAGATTGTGCAACCACTTGTGCTTTTAGAATTGTGTTTTCAGCCTGGGTCTCTTGCAACTTCTTCTGTAGATCAGCTAGCTGTTTTAACAAAGCAGTGTTTGTGTCAGTGTGTGCACTCACTTCAATTGCTCTCAGTGGTGTTTCACTCAACTCACGTGCTTGTGTTTCACTCGGTGTTTGACTCATATCTCTCACCACTAACTGTCTGTCTAGATTCTCAGTGGATGTACCTGCAGTAAAAATCACCCTAGCCCCTTCAAGAGAGGTCAGTGGTGGTGCAATGGGAGTTCGCGAATCCCAATCCCCAATGAATTCCAAATCAGATTGAATTTGAAACTGAATTGCTTCAGTGTTGGATTCATTAGGTTGCCTTCCACTTTCTCCAGTAAAAACTGCGAGTGGAAAATCCCTTAAGGGAGCCAGAGATGTTCCCTCTGGGAGGGGAGAAAATGATTCTATTTGAGTTGGCGAAGAATCAGATTTTCCCTCAGATGCCTGTGAAGGCACTTCTACCGTAACTATGGTAGGCACTGTTTCAAAGTCAAAAGTAAAGTGCTCTCCTGACATGGTGTCCTGAGTGTCATCTAGATGGATATCTTCTCCCATTGTGAGTAATGGGAGTGTGCTTGACTCAGTACAAGATGCCATGGCCCGATGGCGAATTTCAATAGATCCACCCTGTTGAGAGGATGTCTCCAGAGACTGTGTAGTGGCCATATCAATGTCCATATCCTTTTGAGAGGATACAGATGGGCTAACAGTTGTCTCCCTATAGGTTTTTCTTTTCTTTAAGGGTGGAGATAGAGCTGTGGGAACACTCATTTCAGCTATATCACTAACATTTCTTGAACTGGTTTGTACATTAGGCTCAGATTGTGTTTCAGGAGTGTTTGACTCCAAATACTATAGCATAGGCAATGTATTGATTAAGACTGGTAATGCAATGAAAGTTTGTCTTTGTGCAGTTACCAAATACCCTAGCTATAGTATCAAAGAACAGATCCCATTCCCTTACAACAAAAGTTTTTGACAATTTTACCATTTGAAAGGGACCCTGATAATGAATATTCACAAAGAACTGTGTTAACTCATCATCAGTGGGTAATGGATCAAACCTGTCCTTTGGAAAATGCAACACATCACAAAATAAATCAAAAGTAACTGTATATTGCTGATTGAGAATATTGAAAGTAAAAGATTTTGAATTGTCAGCAATAACAGCACTTGAGCACAACATCCTTAATGGATCAATTTTCAGAAGTGCATTGGCACAAATAGCATAACTAACACAAGTATTGCTATTTAAAAATTGAATCCACGGTCTGAAACGTTCCACCTTACACCTAGCAGGATCAAAATACCCAACAAAATTATTTAAAACTAATTCAAAATTATTAGGATCCATTTTAAATAAAACAATAAAATTTTAATTAATTTAAATAAAAATAAAATTTTAGGGATTTTTAGAATTAATTAAAATTACAAAAATCCACAAAATTAAATTTTATCAAAATTAATGAATTTTGAACTTTTAGATCCTAAAAATTCGAACTAAACTTTTTGAAATGCAAAAACTGAATTGGGTAAGTGATTTCAAACTGACACAGTAAACACACACAGATTAACTTTACAGAAACACTAAGACCAAATACAAAAACAAATAATCACTTAGCAATATTCAAACAATCAAGTCGAATTGATTTCAAGAAAAAAAATGAAAATTTTTAGCAGCACTTCGACTTAGGAGATTGATATTGAAGAATAACAAAGTGTTGCTAAGTAATAACTTGAGCAAGAAAGGATCAGAGTACACAGTTTCTGCAAAAGAGATGAGAATACGAAAGGGGGGGTTTTGCAAAAACAAACTGAAAAGAATTCTGATAAGGAAGACTGAAAAAAAACGTATGTACTGTATCTATATATATGAATTTAGAATAATAAAACAATAAAAACAAAGGAATACTTACCGTTTGTACTGGGAAGACAATCGGGAAGACTTAAGATAGTCTTCCCGGTAGTCTTCCTAGTACAAACTAGAAAGTCTTCCGGAAATAAATAAAAGAAAATTACTGAAAATAAGACTAATTAAATTAAGTCTTCCCGATAGTCTTCCTAGTTCAAAAAACTGGGAAGACTTCGAAAAAGACTTAAAATAAAAAGGAAAAAACAAAAAACAAAAAGAAAATTTACATTGTTTTCCCGGTAGTCTTCCTAGTGTAAAACTGGGAAGACTTACCAAAAAATTCAGAATAAAATCCGAATATTAAAAAGAAAATGCTGAACAACTAAGAAAAATGCAAGAAAAAATATATAAAATTCTAGAAAAATTCACAGAAAATTCCATAAATCCTAGAAAAATATGCAGAATATTAGAAATGCATAAAAATAATATAAACTTGCAGAAATATTTAAACAACAATATTTACAATCTGAAAAATATCTAAATAATTCTAAATAAATATATTTTCAATAAAAATACATTTCTCCACTTAAAAAATATGAGAAAAATATTTTTAAAGAAAATAAATTATTCAGAGTTATTTAAATACACAAGCAAGTAATATTAACAGAGAATTAGCAGCAAATATTAGTTAAATGACAAGAGAAAATGAATTTTGAAATAACAAACCTGACAGATATATTGTTAATCACTAAGACTGTTTAACATACCCAATTTACCAACTAACTTGATAAATGTGGATTCATCAACAGATTTATTGAATATATCTGCAGTCTGTTCTTCTGTGGGTACAAAATGTAACTCCACAGTTCCATTCATGACATGCTCTCTGATAAAATGATACCTGATATCAATGTGCTTCGTTCTCGAGTGCTGCACAGGGTTGTTGGAGATTGCTATGGCACTTGTATTATCACAAAATATGGGGATTTTGTCTAATGCAAAGCCATAGTCCTTTAATTGATTCCGTATCCATAAGATCTGAGCACAACAGCTTCCAGCAGCAATATATTCAGCTTCTGCTGTTGAATTGGAAACTGTTTGCTGTTTCTTGCTATACCAGGAAATCAACCTACCTCCTAGGAATTGACAACTCCCAGAGGTACTCTTTCTATCCACAACACTACCTGCATAATCAGAATCTGTATATCCAACAAGATTAAAACCAGAATCTTTAGGGTACCAGATACCTAGATTAGGTGTACCCTTAAGATATCTCAAGATTCTTTTCACAGCAACGAGATGAACATCTCTAGGGTCCGCTTGGAACCTTGCACACAAGCATGTAGAATACATAATATCTGGTCTACTAGCAGTAAGATAGAGTAAGGAGCCAATCATACCTCTGTAGCTTGTAACATCTACCTTGATAGATTTGTCAGAAGCTCCAAGTTTGATTCCTGTTGAAGATGGAGTCCTTGCTGATGCTGAATCCTCCATATGATACTTCTTGAGGAGTTCTTTGAGATACTTGGATTGACAAATAAATATACCATTTGACCTTTGACTTACTTGCAATCCAAGAAAGAACTTCAGCTCACCCATCATACTCATTTCAAACTTACTCTGCATTAGCTCAGCAAATCTCTTACAGAGATTATCATTAGTAGACCCAAATATGATGTCATCCACATAGACTTGGACTAATATCATATCACTTTTGTGTTTCTTTGAAAAAAGAGTTTTGTCTATGATACCTCTAACAAAACCATTTTCTAAAAGAAAACCAGAGAGAGTGTCATACCATTTTCTTGGGGCTTGTTTGAGACCATAGATAGCCTTGAAGAGAAAGTACACAAAGTCCAGCAGCTCCTGATTTTCAAAGCCAGGGGGCTGTTCCACATACACTTCTTCATCAAGTTCACCATTCAGGAATGCACTCTTAACATCCATTTGATAGACTTTAAAATTGGAGTAAGCAGCAAATGCTAAGAACATCCTGATGGCCTCAAGTCTAGCCACTGGTGCATAGGTTTCATCATAATCAATGCCTTCAGCTTGAGAATACCCTTGTGCAACCAGTCTTGCCTTGTTCCTTGTAACAATGCCATCCTCATCTAGCTTGTTCCTGTATACCCATCTTGTACCAACTACTTTCTTGTTCTTTGGCCTGGGTACCAGCTTCCAGACTTGTTGTTGTTCAAACTGATTGAGTTCATCTTGCATAGCAATCACCCAATCTGGATCAGTAAGTGCTTCCTCAGTTTTCTTTGGCTCCATTTTAGATAGAAATGCTGAGAAAAGACATTCATTCTGAGAAGCTCTTCTAGTTTTAACTCCAACATCTGGATCACCAATGATCAGCTCAAAAGGATGAGCTCTATTCCAAACAGTCTGTCTTGGAAGATTTGATCTTGATGATTCACCTTGAAATTCACTTTGATGTTGTGAGTGACTAGCTGATCCTTCATTTGCTCCCCCTGAGTTGTTGCCTGTTTGCCTTGATGATCCTTCTCCAGTGCTGGTGGTATCTCCATTGTTACCAGTGTTTCCACCACCATCACCAGGATCATTATCATCATTGTTATTATCATTACCAGCAATAACTTCAGGTGGGGCTTCATCATCTGATTCTGAGTCTGGCAAGTTATCAAACTTCAGCTCTTCAGATGAATCTTCTTTTTGGATATTGGGGAACTTAGTGTCATCAAAAGTAACATTGACACTTTCCTTTACTGTGTGACTGCCAACCACATAAACCCTGTAAGATCTTCTGGAATAACCAACAAAAATAGCTTCTTGTGCCTTGGCCTCAAACTTGCCACGTTTAACATTTTCATCTAAAAGCACAAAGCATTTTGCTCCAAATACATGAAAGTACTTGACAGTTGGTTTCTTGTTGTTCATGATCTCATACGGAGTCTTCATTAGGTCTTTGTTGATTAAAGTTCGATTCTGAGTATAACAAGCTGTATTCGCTGCTTCAGCCCAAAAGTACATTGGAAGTTTGGACTCACTTAACATAGTCCTAGCAGCTTCAATCAATGTACGATTCTTTCTTTCCACTACTCCATTTTGTTGAGGAGTTCTAGGGGCAGAATACTGTCTTGTTATTCCTTTATCAGCACAAAAGTCATTTAGAATGGCATTCTTGAATTCTGTACCATTATCTGACCTTATGGCTCTAACAGGGAATCTATAATCCAGCTCAATCAACTTCACATGGCCAATCACCAGAAATGGGGTCTCATCCTTGGAATGTAGGAATAAAACCCATGTATATTTTGAATAGTCATCAACAATCACAAGTGCATATTGTTTCTTTGACATGGACATCACATTAACTGGACCAAACAAATCCATGTGCAGTAGCTGAAGAGGTTCAGTTATTGATGATGTGTCAGTGCCCTTGTGAGAAGCTTTCTTTGACTTTCCCTTCTGACATGCCTCACACAGTCCTTCCTGTGTAAATTCCATCTGAGGCAAACCTCTAACTAATTCCCTCTTGACTAAAGAGTTCATAGTTTTGAAGTTAAGGTGAGACATCTTCTTGTGCCATAGCCAACTATCATCTGATGAAGCTTTAGCATAAAAACAATTCACTTCATCTTTGAATCCCGAGTTCAGATCAGCTATGAACAAGTCACCTTTCCTTACTCCTTGAAGAGCAGGCTTTCCATTCTTCTTGTGAGTGATCTGACACTTCTCTCTTTCAAAGGAAACAGCATATCCTCTGTCACAGAACTGACTGATGCTGAGAAGATTGAACGTCAGACCTTCCACAAATGAAACATCTTCAATGATAACATTTCCGTACTTCAAACAGCCATATCCTTTCGTAATACCCTTGCTGTTATCTCCAAAGGTAACTACTGGGCCAGCTTTCACAATCACATCTGATAGCAGGGCTCTATCTCCGGTCATATGCCTTGAACAGCCACTGTCCAGAATCCACATAACACGGTTTACCTGTTTAACTCCCTGCAATATCAGATTGATTAGTCCTTCTTCGGAGCCCAAAATTGATTGGGTCCGGCATACTTAAAGAACTGGCCTTTGTCAGGCAAAACAACATTTCTAACTAAAACTACTTCATCCTCTTTCACATAAGAGCGTTTCCATTTATAACCAGCCTTAACACATTTCTGAGTAGGCTTAGGGATAAATGAATCCACTCTAGTCTGAGGAGGACTAGTAGTCTTTGTTTTAACATGCTTCTTATTATTAACATGTTGACGTGGAGCAGTCTTATCACTAGATACATGCTTTTTATTAAAGAAAGCATACATAACATTAAAAGCACAAGACATGCAATTACTCACACCACATGCTTTATGAGAAGAATTAATAGCAGGCATGTTAGTTCTACAGTTGTTTTGATCCAATTTATGGATATCTGATTTAGTCTTTTTAGTTGTAGCAACTTTGACTGGAATATCAGATACACACTTTTTGGATTTCTCAGCTTCTAAGGCAACATCTTCTTCATGAATCTCCTCAGCAATAATGATAGAAGATTCATTCAGAGGCTCTGCCTCAGACTCCTTACAGAAGGGTGTTTTAATACCCTTAAGAATATAAGGAACAGCCTTTCCTTCTTCTCTGACCCTACAAGGTGTATTAATACCAAGCAATCCTATAGCCTCATTATAATCATAACCTATACTGACATGATTACCAACAGCTTGCTTATTGAGAATTTCTTTAGCAGTCTTACAAGAACTGAAATAAGCATTAGCTTTAGTCTTCAGCTCACTAATCTCTTTCTTAAGAATGGTTTCCAGTTGAATATAACATTTAACCCTATTCTCCAGAAAAGCAATTTTCTCATTAAGTTCATCCTGATTAACATGCACAAGTTTCAAATCTTTTAATTCCTTTTCAAGATTTGTGTTTAAAAGATTTATTCTATCATTTTCAGTGCGTGCACAACTTATGGTGCCACCAAGATGATAAATCATTTCAGCGTCAGTAAAGGTTACCTCTGACATGTATCTGGATGAAGTGCTTTCCTCTTTAGCCATTAAAGCAAGGTTCCCAATCTCACCTGCTTCTTCATCACTGTCAGTGTCATCCCAACTCTTTCCTTCAGCAACATAGGCCTTCCCAATCTTGTTCTTTTTGCTAGAATCAAATGTGTTTCTAGTCACTTGCTTTGGCTTTCTGCACTCAGTAGCAAAGTGACCCAACTCATTGCAATTGTAGCATCTGATTATACTCCTTTCCACAGTTCCAGTTTTGTAGCCACCCCTTGTGCCACTTGAAGATGAAGAACCACCTCTCTGAAATCTGGGTCTGAACTTAAGATTGGGATTCCTCTTGAATCTAAACTTCCCAAACTTTCTGACTATCAAAGCCAAATCACCATCCTCCAGCTGATCAAGTTCTTCCAAAGAATAGAAGTCACCACCAGATTGATCAATGGATGTTAATCCATATTCAGCATCAATAACATTCATGTGAGAACTGGAAGGTTGAACAGCCTTCACTTCCAGTTTCTGTGGGACTTCAGCAGCCAATGCAGTGGAGGTACCAACAATCCTTCCAGTTCCATACAGCTCCTTCTGTTGAATCTGCTCCAGCTCATAGGTCTTCAAGACACCATACAATCTTTCCAAAGCAAGCTCATTCATGTCTCTTGCTTCTCTAATAGCAGATATCTTGTGCTCCAAATGAGGTGGAAGGGTAAGAAGGAACTTCTTGTTAATCTCTTTGTTGGTGTAGTGCTTCCCATTGAGATTTAGATCATTGATTAATTTGTTGTATCTCTCAAACACCTGAGAGATACCTTCACCTGGATTTGATCTGAAATGCTCATATTGTGAAGTGAGAATTTCCAGCATATTCTCCCTAACTTCCTCTGTCCCCTCATTGATTATCTCTATTGTTCCCCAAATGTGTTTGGCAGTTTCACAATTTAGAACATGATTATGCATGACAGGATCAAGACTCTCAATAAGGATTAACTGTAGACAGGAATCCAAGGTAACATCCTCTTTCTCATCAGGAGTGTATTCCTTGGGATCCTTAGGGTACATCCTAGCAGCCCTAGTCACAACATTATCCTCAACAACTTCAGGATCAATAATCATAGGGAGTTTGGGACCACTCTTCAGCACATCCAAGTATTTAGGATTTGCAACCTTAAGAAATAGGAGCATTTTCTTCTTCCACATTGGATAATGCTCCTTGCTGAATATTGGGATTTTAACTGTCCCCACTTTCTGTGCAGTAGACATCTTTTGAGATTTTTAGAAAAATAAAAAATTCAGAGTTAAGAAAAAAATCTCAAACAATTGGATCTTTGATTAGTATATCAATCAAAAGGCTCTGATACCAATTGTTAGGTCCTGATAAGTTTGTAGAAGGGGGGTTGAATACAAACTATACCGTTTTATCGAATTTGTCCTTTTAAAGATTTAACTGTTTAGAACAAATTAATGCGGAATAAAAACTGAAACAATATTCAAGTTAAATAGAAACTCTATTAAACTTGAGAGGTGTTACAATTTGATCACTTGATTACAAGGAACTTAATAAAACAAATCTAGAATAAATTCGACATGAATTTATCTATTTTTGTAATAAAAAGGATCGAATACTAAAAAGTAGTTCGATATAAAATCTAGGGATTATGATCCGCTAGAAAGCTAAAGCAGTACAAGAGAACTGATTCTTATGGATTAAATGTTAAGAATCAATACAAGAATTAATTCTCTAGTAGAAATGAATGCTTGTTGGTAGAGAAATAAAGACAGAGAGAATTGATATTATGTTGCTGTGTCCTTTTCTTCTTCTTCTGTATTGTTGTTTTTTAATGTCAACTGTCGTTTGTCTTTAAATAGAATTCTCTTGAATTGCATTCCACGCGCCTACCACTTGCAGTTTGTATTTGGAAGACTTACTGAAATACAAATCTTTATGCCTTGGAAGACAATCGGTAAGACAGCCAATAACACTAAGAAGACAATCGGGAAGACTATATATTGCTCTAGGAAGACAATCGGTAAGACAGCCTTGGTAGTCTTCCTAGTTCAAAAATATAAGTCTTCCTAGTTCAAATATATTCTAATTTAAATAACTTAATTAAATAAATTATGTATTAATTTATTTCTTTGCAGAAATAAATTAATAAATAATATACTTAAATATTAATTATTTATAAGAGAATAAATAGAATTAGTTGACTTCCTATTAATTCCAGAATCACTTAAAATTAGATAAATAACAAACACAAAGTACGTTGACACTCGATGCACTGTCTGGTTCATGAGTGACTAACGACAATGTCTGTTCTTTATCTATTTAACTTTTAAGCAGTGATTCACTTCCTTCTCATTCAAGAACCCTGTAACAAGTATCTTCTTCTGTCACAACTTGAAATCTCTGTCACTTTAATAAATCCACTGAGCTTGAATACTTCATTGAGGCTTGATCAATAAATTGAGCTTCTTTCAATGTAGAATCACTTCAAGTCTGTAGATGACTTTAATCTTCATTCTTTGACAGATATAACCTTCTGAGATTCCTGTGACAATTGATTTTTATTATTTACTTATTACATCTTAATTAAAGTTGAGTAGAATCCTCGGTGTTTACAAATAGGCCTGGACATATGCCTTTCAAATTGTAGTTGGGCCGAAGGATAGAACCGAATGGGTCCATTAAACGCATTGGGCTTTATCTCTTTTGTCCACTAACAGGTGACCGTTGTGAGATGACCCCGTCTCCCGCTTCTTTAGGCGGACGAAGCGGACAACGCCAACGACGAGTGACTCCGTGGATTCCGGGCGACCGGTACAAACCGTGCCTATAAAAGCACGCATCAGGTTTCATTATGAGGTGAATACTTTTTTCATACTCACAAGCACTTGCACGTTCAATTAAACCTTACCGGAAGCTCTAACTTATTCTCACACCGGAGATGAATCGGGGGCCAAACCTCTCGCATTCTTCTCTTTTAGCAGGTGAACCCGAAGAGACATTCGGAGTCCGACCCGACAGAAATTTGGTTCCAACATTTGGCGCCGTCTGTGGGAACGTGTAAGCAAGCCTGTGACATCAACTGAAAGAGCGATGACAATTGGTAATACTGATGACAGGGCACTGGGTTTCACTGAGACTCATCGCCAAGGCACCTCTACGACTACGCCCCCAATTAACCGAATCCTCAATTTCGACGATGAGTTGTAAGAGGGACCAATGCCTACTCTCGAGGAGCAAAAGGCCATGATTCTCAAATGGCGTGGGGAAACTGCTGCCAAAAGTGGAAAGCAAAGGGAGAAAGAAAGGCTGGAGGCAGAGGCTCAAGCTAGGGCGAAGAAAAGGGAGGATGACCTCGCCAAATTGGAAGCAATTAAGATACGAAGGGCGGAGCTGGACGCCGAGGAAAAGGCTCTTCAAGGCGCTGTGGAAACCGGAGAACAAATACTGGTACAGTCCAGTCATAGGAGAGAAAAAAGGGTGCATAATGATGAAGATGGGTCTTCGGACTCTGAATCACACCCCCGAAGGATCCGTTCAAAAATTACAGTCTGTTCGGACACTGACGAGGAAGGGGATCCCCGTATGAAAGATAGGTTGAGTCGAATGGAGAAGGCAATGTTCGGCGACCGCAGAATTAGTCATGAACCGGTCGTGTCTGAGGAAATCGAGTAGTATAGACCTCCCTCGGGAGGACAATTCCCGAAGATGAATGAGTTCAACGGGAAAGGTGATCCTGAGGATCATTGTGAGAAATATGAGTCCCTTATGACGGGAATTGGACACTGTGACATCATGCTGTGTAAGATGTTCAAGACGTATTTGAAAGGCCCTGCCACCATGTGGTGCAGGTCGATGAAACCAAGATCAATATGCTCTTACGACCAGCTGAAAAGGAAATTTTTGAGGCACTATTCGCACTTGTGCCGAAGAGAGAAGGATACGGAAGCTTTGATCCACTGTCGGCAAAGACCGAACGAAGAGTTGGGAGATTATCTGGCCAGGTTTAAAGAGGAAGCCGGGATGGTGACAAACTTCGACAAGGTGAAGGTCGCTGGGTTCTTATCAGCAGGATTGGATCATATTAAAGGTAAAAAACTCTGATCTTCTCTTTATGATATTCCCCCTAAATCTTTGAATGATATATACTTGAGGGGAGAAAGCATCTGAAGGAAGATGGAATCTATTGGGGGATACAAAGAAAGTGAAAGTAGGAGAGAAGACCGGGGAAAGAAGGGGCATGACAGGTACGATTCTGGGCGAAGATATGAGGATAGGCGAGACGAGGCGAAAGGCCGAGACAAGGGAGCCGAACGAAGAAGAGATAGAGATAGCACATCGTTCACCCCTTTGAACGCGCCAATCTCGAAAATTCTCCATGAAATAAAGGGAAAGCCTGGCTTCGTCCGCCCAGCCCGAATGAAGATTCCCGACTACAAGAAGAATGGCAACAAGTACTGTGACTACCATCAGGACCGGGGCCACAATACCGATGAGTGTTACCATTTGAAGAAGCTGATCGAGAAGATGATAAAGGAAGGAGAGCTAAACAAAATTTTCAAATACCTGAGGGATAAACTAGCCCCGAAGGAAGATAAACAGAAGGAGCCCGAGGAAGTTGAGAGGTACAGGGGTGAAGTGAAGACTATCTCCGGTGGGAGCACCTTGGGGCGGGATAGTAAAACGGCGAAGAAAAGGTACGCAAAGCAGGTTTACAATTTGTACCAGTTTCAGTCGGCCAAGCAGGCGATGCCGATCATGTTCATCGAGGACGATTACGAAGATGTGATTTGGCCTCACGAAGACCTATTGCTCATCAATCCGGTGATCGGGCAAAACAAAATATGGAAAGCATTGGTGGATGGAGGAAGTTCAGTGAACATTCTGTATCATCGGACTTATAGCAAAATGAACCTTGGAGGTGAACATCTGGAGCCTTGCCACGAAGCACCCTTGTCTGGTTTTGGAAATCAGCCAGTCCCTATTGAAGGTACCATCACTCTATCTGTTCTTTTAGGTAAAGCTCCATACACTGTGGAAAAACAGGTCAAGTTCTATGTGGTTCGGGTGGAGAGCCCCTACAATGCAATTCTTGAAAGGCCAGCCCTTACATCCTTCCAGGAGGTGGCGTCAATTCCTCATCTCAAGCTAAAATTCCCGACTGAACATGGCATCGGTGAGATGAGAGGCGACCAAAAGACTGGCCGAATCATTATGCTGGATGATCTAGAGAAAGATCAGGATTTTGAACTGACCGAAGGGGGTGAAAGAAAGAGGGCTGAAGACGAATCTAGCGGAGGTCGCCAAACCATGAACATCGAGTTAGAAAAGTTTGGAGCAGACCTGTCCAGCCCAATTGCCGAACCAGCAGCAGAAACCGAGGAAGTGGAACTATATGCAGGCTATTCGGGAAAGATGGTTGGGATCGGGAAAAATATGGAACCCGACCTAAAAAAGAAAGTGATTGAAGTGGTCAGACAATACCACGATGTCTTCGCATGGGGGCCCGAGGATATGCCTGGGTTGGATCCAAAGATGGCGAAGCATTGTCTCAATGTTAAGCCCGATGCAAAACCAGTGAAGCAAAGGAAGAGGACTTTCGCCATGGAAAGACAGAAAATCATCGAAGCCGAAGTGGAAAAGTTGTTGGAAGCAAAATTCAACGAGGAAATTGAGTACCCAGACTGGCTAGCCAACGTAGTGGTAGTAAAGAAAGCAAACAACAAATGGCGAATGTGTGTTGATTACACCGACTTAAACAAAGCTTGTCCGAAGGACCACTACCCGCTACCTAGCATTGACCAGCTGACAGATGCCACTGCAGGATATCAGGTACTTAGTTTTTTGGATGCTTTTTCAGGATACCACCAGATAGCAATGAATGTCGAGGATATTCCAAAAACAGGATTCATCACCTCGAAAGGAACGTATGCCTACATCAAAATGCCTTTCGGCCTGAAAAATGCGGGGGCCACATTCCAGAGAGTGGTCAACAGGATTTTCCACAAACAAATCAGAAGGAATATGGAATGCTATGTAGATGACATGATTGTTAAGTCACAGTTCAAAGATCATATGAAGGACCTCAAAGAGTGCTTCGAAACACTGAGGAAGCACATCATGAAGATTAATCCGAACAAGTGTACATTCGGAGTATCCAGTGGAAAGTTCTTGGGGTACATGGTCAGCGCCCGAGGGATTGAGGCGAACCCGGAGAAGATACAAGCTGTAATTGACATGGAACAGCCGAAGATAGTTCGGGATGTACAAAAATCGACCGGTCGAATGGACGCCCTGCGTAGATTCATTTCCCGATCAGCAGAAAAAGCCCTTCCTTTCTTTGAAGCACTCCAGGGATCGAAGGATTTTGAATGGGGACCAAAGTGCTAGAAAGCATTTGAAAAGGTGAAGGAATATCTCACCAAAGCGCCTCTCTTGATGAGGCCGGATCCGAAGGAAACATTACAGCTGTACTTAGCGGTAAGCGACCGAACACTGGGAGCAGTGTTAGTGAAAGAGCATGAAGGTTCTCAACACCCAGTATTCTATGTGTCCCACATGTTGAAAGATGCGGAAACAAGGTACCCAAATGCAAAAAAGTTCGTATATGGTCTAATAATGGCGACCCAAAAGCTACGTCATTATTTCCAAGGGCGAACGGTGCAAATCATAACCGATCAACCTCTAAAGAAGATTTTAACAAGACCGGAGGCGTCCGGAAGGGTGGTTGCATGGTCCATCGAGCTGGGAGAGTATTATTTGGAGTATATCTCCATAACCTCTATCAAAGCACAAGCATTGGTGGACTTCATGGTCGAATGCTATTTCTCCGGACCGAAGAACCTGGCTCCCGAAGAACAGTTGATTCAGTCACCAGGCAAATGGAAATTGTTCATAGATGGGTCGGTCGCAGGATCAAAATGTGGGGCCGGTTTAATTCTTTCCAGCCCAGACGGCTTCAAAATTTGTCAGGCGATAAGATTTACTTTCCCGTTGACCAATAATGAGGCCGAATACGAAGCACTGCTAGCCGGATTAAACTTGTCTAAGAACCTCGAGGTAAGAAATTTAAGAGCATTCAGTGATTCTATGTTGGTGGTAAAACACTTTTCAGGAGAATACGAACAGAGGGAACCCCGAATCAAGGCCTATGCCATAAAGGTGAGGGACTTTTCGGTCTCATTCGAATCCTTCGAGTTGAGCCAAGTGGGGAGAGAAGACAATCGCCGAGCCGATGCATTGTCCAGACTGGCTTCAGCAGAAACACACAATCTCACAGGGTCCATCTACTTGACTGAAATAAAGATCCCTTCATTCAACAAACAACAATGCATGGAAATCCACCAAGGCATCAACTGGATGACTCGGATCAGGGCCTACCTGGAAAAAGATACTTTGCCCCTAGACCGAAAAGAAGCCCAAAAGGTGAAGTACAGAGCAACAAGCTACACCATCATCGAGAACAAGCTGTACAGGAGATCGGCGACAGAACCTCTCCTTAGATGTCTGGACCCCGAAGAGCAACGATTGGCTTTGGAAACCGTCCACGAAGGCATATGTGGGGAACATCTTGCCGGTCGGTCACTTGCCTTTAAAATCCTCAGGCCAGCTTTTGGCCGACTTTGCGAGCAGATGCAGCTGATTATGCGAAAAAGTGTCGACAGTGCCAGCTATTCAGCACCATTCCGAAGCAACCACTAGAAGAAATGGCATCGGTTCTAAGTGCAATTCCTTTCGCCATGTGGGCTGTGGACATCGTGGGAATTCTACCCAAGAGCACCAAGCAAGCCAAATATTGCATCGTGGCGATCGACTACATGACCAAGTGGATAGAAGCAAGGCCACTAGCGACCATAACCGAAGAGGCAGCAAAGAAATTCATGTTGGAACAAGTCATACTCAGGTTCGGGATCCCGAAGGTGTGTGTATCCGACAACGGGACCCAATTCATCGGGAACAAATTCCGGAAGTTCCTAACACACTTTGGAATACAACAGAAGTTCAGCTCGGTCGGTCATCCCCAGGGAAATGGAGCAATCGAAGCTGCAAACAAAATCATCTTCGACGGGATAAAGAAGCGACTGAGAGACGCCAAAGGGCTTTGGGCAGAAGAGCTATCCTGGGTCCTGTGGGCGTACCGAACAACCCCACGATCATCAACGGGCGAAACTTCTTTCAAGTTGGCATTTGGGACGGACGCCCTAGTTCCTGTAGAGATCGGACTAGACTCTTACCGAACAGAAGTGTTTAATGTCGAGACAAATGAGTTCGGCCTTCGAGCCAATGTGGATTTGTTAGAGGAAGAGAGAGAGGCGGCTCACCTAAGGAACTTGAAGTATCAGCTCCAAGCAGCCCAATACTACGACGCCGGGGTAAAGAAAAGAACCTTCATTGTCGGAGATTTGGTGTTGCGAGAATTGGCTACTTCCATGCCAACAAGGCAGGGGAAATTAATGCCTAACTGGGAAGGCCCATATAAAGTAACTGAAGTGGTTCGGCCGGGAACTTACAAATTGACAACCTTGTCCAGCGACCCGATCAAGAACACCTGGCACGCCTCTCGACTACGCATGTTCTACCAATAAGCTTCGCCCAACTTAGAGGAACGTCAGCAACCACAAGGTGTTCACTCCCCAAGTTTTCATTTTTATAATGTATTTTCATTCCACCCGAAAAAGCATGTATGATTGACATAATTTATCAATAAAAATATATGCTTCATGCCTTAACTTTCTATGTCGAGCTTTATTTTATAATGTACGCGAGTCAGACATTTATCTAGGGTCGATCACAGAAGATAAATGTCACAAGACTAATCGAAAAACATTTTATAAATTGGGCGACAGGCTAAGCAAAAACACCCGAATTCATCCATGTTTTTGGGGACCCAAGATTATGTTAAGGCAAAACGAAGCCGAAGATACATAAATTTGTTTTAATTATGTTAAGGCAAAACGAAGCCGAAGATACATAAATTTGTTTTAATTATGTTAAGGCAAAACGAAGCCGAAGATACATAAACTTGTTTTGATTATGTTAAGGCGAAGCTAGAAGCCGAAGATACATAAATTTGTTTTAATTATGTTAAGGCAAAAAGAAGCCGAAGATACATAAACTTGTTTTAATTATGTTAAGGCGAAGCTAGAAGCCGAAGATACATAAAAGTGTTTAATTATGTTAAGGCGAAGTTAAAAAGCCGAAGATACATAAAAGTGTTTAATTATGCCAAGACAAAGTTAAAAAGCCGAAAAGACATAAAAATAAACTATTATAAGGCGAATAGAGCGTACATTCATTAAAAAGCCCGAGGGCTACAAAGTTCGATGCCCGAAGGGCTAGTACTTTACAATAATCGAAAAACAAAAAGAAAAGCTAAGCCTATTCCGATAGCTCTTCATCCTCGTCGGAAGAAACAACCGAGGGTTCGTCATCATCTGGGCGACCCACGGGGTCGGTGAAGCCAGTCTCTATCAAGGGTTGATAATCCAAGCCCATAGCTGTTGGGTTTTATTGCATACGCGGAAGCATGGATAACAATTTATTACGTATAAAACCTGTAAAACCGCATACGATTCATGGATAAATTAACAAATCGATTACTAACCTTTAAAAGCGATCCATGGATGATGTAGAGAGGCTCCTAGCAGCTGCTCCTCAAGTGTGAAACACTCCACAAGTATCCACCAAGAGAAGATGATTCGACAGAGAGACAAAACGGCTGAGAGAGAATTTTGGGTTGCCTCCATTTCTCTTTTTCTTATAAAATTATTAGGGTTAGAGGCAATAGGGTTTATAATAGTATATTTATAGGCAAAATATTCAGCTGAATATTTGTCCTATACAATATTATTATTATTAACCCTTTAATTAATTAATCTCATTAATCAATTAATTAATAATTAAAACTCTTTTAATCATTAATTCTTTTTCTAAACTCTTTAGAAAATAATTCTCTCACTTAATTTAATTTATTAAATTAAATTCTTAATTAATAATATTAAGAACTCTTCTTATTTAATTTATAATAAATTAAATCATATTTAATTGATCATAAAAAATGCTAATCAAATATTTATTTCATAAATAAATAATGACTAGCCATTATTAATTAATTCCTTCACCATCAAACCATTCTCTTTTATGGTGTGACCCTGTAGGTTCAATATTAAGTCGGTAGTAGAAATAAATAATAATAAAACTATTTTATTATTATTTATATGAATTCTTCTAATTCATTAAATACGATTAATAAATTAATCATATTTATTCTACATCGTGAGTGATACTTCTCAGCATATCGCGACTATCCGGATAATATGAATTCACTGCTTAGAATACCAAGAACCTATTCAGTGACTAGTTACTGTACAATGAATTCCTTCTACCCTGCAATGTCCCGATTAAATACAAGGCATGGATCTCGTGTCAAGCCTATCTAATTTAATCATATGCTTTCCTATTCACTATGCTTAGTTCCGATTAATGCAAATTAGAAACTTCTTTCTAATTTCATTCACTCTGGCCAGAGATTCCTGAACTAGCATAAATGGAATAACATAGGACATTCTCTTCCTTCACTGGAAGGGGCAGATCCTTTATTGATCATTCATTATCTTCGTGCACAAATTCCTATACCCAGAAGAGCACTAATTATTGTCCCTCGAGACTAAGAGCTAAACCAAAGTATAGTTCAGTGTACACAAGATGACTATGATGATATCAAGTCAAAGGACACTTACAACCATCAATATATGAACAACTACTGACACATGAGTGAACTCCATTAGTTGTTCAACTGATCGAGTCATGTTCAGTGAACTCGTTCCTAATAAGCACCTACATACTGGCTATAGTGTCAACACACAAATGCCTATGAGAACAGACATCCTTCATAATGAAGCAAACATAGTATGTACCGATCTTTGCGGATTAATTAACTACCAATTAATTATCCTACGACCAGGAACTATTTAAGTTTAGAGTTATCATCTTTAAGGTCTCATTATCATGATCTCATAATAATCTATTAAAGCTTTACTCTATACTATGGATCATCTAATTTAAACACTTTAAATAGATAAAGTCCGTTATAAAACATACTACCATTTTATTAATCTAAACAAACTAGAATCAGATTGAACAAAGTATCTCCTAACTCATCATCCATGATTGGATTTAGGACACACGTCTTTCAATAGCAGCAGCCCTTCTCACGACCTCATCGTGACCCATCTGGTAACAACGCTCCTCGGCGTTCAACCTCAGCTTGGTCTCCTTTCGGGTCAGCTTTCTTGCGGCCTTTAAGGAAAGGTTACGCTTCGTCAGCCGAGCCCGAAGAACATCGTTGTCTTTCTGCATGGCCTCCCTATCAGCTTGCAACGCCTTGGCTTGGCCTTCTAGTCTCTCCAGGTCTCCGCCAGCCAGGCGAAGCCCCTCCTCAGCTCTAACGGCCCGGGACTCCATCTCCTGGAATTGGGCGAAGCCACTTTGCATGTCTTTCACCTTATCGGTGATGATAGCAGCCATCGGGGTCGCCTGCAACAGGAAGATAAGAATCGGTTAAAAAACTGAAAGATCAAGAGTTATGTTAAAAAGCTAAAGGAATATGCATACCTTGGAGAACATCGTCAGAAGCTCGGCACAGACATCGGTGACGCTCAGCTGATCGTAAGTAGGGCGATCAGCCGGGAGCACTAAAGCCCGGCACAAGTCTAGAGCGATCTTTTTAACCGCCTTAGAGTCGGCAGTGGCGACCGAATCCGACTCCAGAACCGCCCATTGGGGGACGTAGGTTTGGATGACATCCCCTTTGCGCATCCTTTTCCTGGAGGAAGGAGTTTGAAGCGACCCCTCAGGCTGGTCGGCTTGTTGGCGAGGAGATGGTGGGGCAGATTGGTCCGGAGCCCGTTGCTCGCCGCCATGCTGAGCAGCATTAGACGAGGCCCCCGCCCGGGCCGCCCGGGCTGCTTGAGCCGCCTGGGCTGCTTGAGCCGCCTGTTCGGCCTCAAATTTGGCCCTCTTCCTGTCAATGATCGCCTGGTGAGAAGACACTGCAGAGAAAAAGAAAAAGAGTTAGAATCTACATTTATTAATAAAAGCAGAAGAGAACATGAAAGCAGAAGAGAGCATAAAGGGCGAAGTATGTTACCATTACCCCATAGGGCAAAGAGCCATTGCTTGTCCCGAAGATCCTCTAAAGGAATTCGGTCCATTTCAAAACGACACAGCCGTTCATACTCATGAGTTTCGCCGCCCGACAACGTAGGCTTCACAACCTGAACGGTAGGATCAACCACGCGCCATTGGGATATGGCCGCAATCTTCGGGCCCGAAATAAAACACCATCTATCATGGCTGCCCTTGTTGTTCGAGTTGGTTTCCACTCATTCTGCCCTATTGGTTCGGCGGGCGATGGAATAGAAACCTTTACTCTTGCCGTTTTTCCTAAAATCATGATGGTGCCAAAACAACTGGGGAGTTGGGTCGACGTTCACTGCAAGACACCGGCATTGGAAGCCGTTCATATGCAGAAACCCGTTCAGGTCCATCTGACCCAGGGCGATCCCCATTTGGGCGAACAACTTCTTTATCAATGGAAGCATAGGGACCCGAAAGCCGCTTCGGAAATCCCTGTAGCTCCGTAACCCTTCGGTACAGGCGGATTGTGCCAAATCCGGTCAGCTGCCCTCGACATGTACATATGCCATGCACCCGACGGGATCTCGTGCTCCTTCGCTAGTTTGGCTACGCGATCCTCGGATAGCAGCGTGGGGTGATTCGCCGCGGGGAACTCGCTGACGTTAAAGAACGGAGATCTCTCCGGAGACACAGATCTAGGAGACCGTCCAGATCCGGAAGGCGACCGATCCATGATTCTTGCATCAGTATGTGAAGAAATTAGCCGTGTACTCGGGTAAGTCTAAGAAAAGATGAAATGAAAAACAGAAATGCCGAGTACAGAGGGCTCTTGGATCGGTCGGGGAATTCACTTACGTCTAAGACAAAGAATAGGAGGGATTCCTAAACGTTTAGGTTATCCCTAAGACTGTTCTAGGGACAAGCCTATCCCGAAGATTGTTCTAGGGACAGGCTCATCCCGAAGACTGTTCTAAAGGACAGACTTATCTACGAGCATATTTACAGGCACAACTACAAGCTTATCTGCAGGCATATTTATAAACGCATATAATCCTAAACAGAGGATTCTAAGCATGAATATTATAAGCCACATTCGCAGGGAAAATATGCACGTTTCTAGCAAAGGTTCAATTATGGATAAAGAGATTCGAGATTCAAAGGACTTACTTGTGACGAAGACGAGGGAGAGATTTGAACTCGAGGCAAAGGAAGACGTTGATGACTGCGACTGGCTAGGTTTGGGAGGATTTGCAGAGAGTTTCTTTTAAAAAGATGCCGTAAGCCCGTAACGACATATGAGGGGGAAACTGATATTTATATACGGGAGATATGATGTTTGGACATAAAAACACGAACGTTCATACTCGACCGTACGATTAGAATCTCTTGGAATTCAACGGCTAAGATACGGCGCAGATCTCCAGAAATGACAGTTGTCATAATTATTACGACACAACTCCCTATATGACGTGTCCAAATTGATAAGTACGAGACCTTTGGGAGTTATCCCGAAGGAGAGTAAAGGACTAGGACTCCGAACGAATTAGACATCCGATCAAAGTCCAGGGACATGTTGGAGGCCCAACATTAACTAGGTCGAATTGTAGTTGGGCCGAAGGATAAGGCCGAATGGGTCCATTAAGCGCATTGGGCTTTATCTCTTTTGTCCACTAATAGGTGACCGTTGTGAGATGACCCCGTCTCCCGCTTCTTCAAGCGGACGAAGCGGACAACGCCAACGGCGAGTGGCTCCGTGGATTCCGGGCGACCGGTACAAGCCGTGCCTATAAAAGCACGCATCAGGTTTCATTATGAGGTGAATACTTTTTTCATACTCACAAGCACTTGCACATTCAATTAAACCTTACCGGAACCTCTAAATTATTCTCACACCGGAGGTGAATCGGGGGCCAAACCCCTCGCATTCTTCTCTTTTGGCAGGTGAACCCGAAGAGACATTCGGAGTCCGACCCGACAGAAATTTGGTTCCAACAGCCTGTATAAAGAAAGTACTGTCAGAGCATCCACAATGCTGGAGTCCATTTTCACTTCCATCCTACCCCACCTCATGCCACCTATTGAGAAATTGGGTTTATAAAAATAAGTGGTTGATCCGTTGCAATGCAATATTATGCCCACGGTTATATATTTATTACTGGCTAATGTGTAAAATGATAAAAATAAACTGAAAAACAAATGCAGAGAAGTTTAATGAAATTATATTAAAATATCAAAAAACAATGAAATGGGCACTGACCACCATGGTGGGACTGACCGCTTTTTTCAGAACCCATCCAATGCAAATGTCTTAAAAAAAAGATGACCACGTAGTTTTGAGAATCTCTGAGACAAGCACTTAGACTCCCATTGTGAATGCTCTTAAAAATCATCTTTATCATTTAAGGGTCCCAATCATGTCAGAAGAGGCTCCAACGCAAGCTACAAGGACTATAGCAGCAACAGAAACACCTACAAGTACTGCAGTAATCGAACCTGTAGAGATTTTAACAGAAACTGAAAAAATGATAAGTACTGCACCAATCATAGCACTATAAGAAACAAAGGCTAAATTCGACTATTCAAATTCGACAGTTTTCAGTTGAACTATCGAACTTTGGCTAACTTCGACACACTAAATTCGGCTAATTTTTTTGGCAAAAGTTTGATTTCTTGGGCGGGATTTTCATTTTTTGGCAAAATTTTGAATTTTTTTGGTAAAAATTCGAATTTTCAGTTTAAAATTTAGGCTTGCTAAATGCGACGCGAGTATATTCGAATTTACCTAGTCGAATTTAAGCTGTCGAATATATTATGTCGAATTTAGTTAAATTCTACATAATTGATAAATTCGACGCGAGCATATTCGACAAAGAAAAATTCTGTCGAATTTAGTTAAATTCGACATAATTCTGTTGAATTTGACTAAATTCGACAAAAACTTTCTTGTCGAATTTAGCCGAATTTCTTGTAGTGTAGCCATGACAAGTGATGGAATTGCTGTAGTAGCATCGTCGGAGACAAAACCGGTTCCTGCAAACCTGAGCATGTTCCACCGTGGTATGTTGCTAAAAATTTAGCCAACCTCAGCACAATGGCTATATTTGTCGAACATGTAGGGTCCTGTAATGAAACTTCACATTATTCATTATCATATTAAAATAATATTTTTTTTTATAACAACTTAAAATATTGATAACATACTATTTTTACAATATAGCCAATCATTATAGACAATTCCACTGAAGCACGAAATCTTACAGGGTTCAACAAATTTTACAAAATCAGTATTTTATATTATTTTGATCAATCAATTTAGCCAAACCATTGGAGATGCTCAAAGGGATCAGTTGCAGGTTAACCTTTCCCATAACCGTATCCATGTCTGCATATATCATATCTGTGACCTTTCGCATCATACAATTTGCTCTATGTGGGTATCATCATTGCATCATCCGAATAATAGTCGTCAAAATAAGATAAAATCCAGCATAAAATACATATATATACACTCAACCGATAAATGTTTTCTAAAATGTGGTCTATGATTTACCGTAACAGAGTTGTTCTCCCTTTGCAAGTTGTCTTTATAAATCTTGATGAAAATGACCTCGTCTAACTAACATGAGCATTAACAATGACCTTTGAATCAACGGTCGTGCTCTCATATTGTACCAAAAGTTTGTAGCAAATGTTACCAACATATATTTTCCTCAAGAAACACAACTTTTATTTCAACTTTTAGTTGTTTCCTCTTTTCTTTTTTCTGACCACAGATCTTTACAAAATGTCGACGGAGGAGGATTCAAATGCTGTGCAGCTAATAGAAAGGCCCGACGAAGAGCTGACAGATGGCCAGGCTTGTTTAGCATGCTGTGGTGTATGTGCACTATGTGTTACTTGTCTTCCCTGTGAAATTTTTTATGTTGTTGTCAACTGCCTCTTGTGTCCATTTCAGTATTGTTTTGCTCTTTGCGGTCTCGGAGTCGCCGCTGCTGCCTGATCACTGGATTCAGACAGACATGGCTTAAGCAATTTAATGTATCAGTGTGATGCATATTGGTTGCTGGATCATGTGTAGTTCAATATAAAATGTAATGGTCTAAATGTATTGTTCTTAGTGGTCGATGGAAACTACTTGAAATTGTTGCTGAATCAAGCCCTCTTTTACAATATTCATTATATCCTCCCTTTTACATTCTTGTTGCGTCCTCTTTCGATTTTCTATACAAATCAAAGATCAGATTAACAATCGATTAAGACTGTTAAAAATCCAATATTCATCGAGATCATTTTAAGGTCTTTTAAATTGTAAGAGTATCTTAATCCATCATAGTGTGATTTCTACTTAATGGAATAAAAGTAACATTATTTTTAAATTAAACTCTAATTCACCTACACTAAATTTTACATCAAAAAGAATTTTTCTTTTATTATATAAATTATTTTATTGTTAAAGTGCAAAAATAATAAAACCAGTGAATACAAGACGAACACATTTGTTTAAGAAAAAAACACAAAGACTATGTTGATATATACATATATTCTAGAAATTTGAATGTGACATCAAATTTAGTGTAAGTTTTAATATGACACTAAGATGATGTAAATTTTAGGTTGGTTTGGAAAAGAATCTATAAATTCACTAATAAGAAAAATCATGTTTTCATGAAATATAATAGTACTAAAATATCAAATTTGGTTATTGTTAGGTTCGAATTTTATTCTTCGTAACTATATAATTAAATGCACAGAATTTAATGGAGCCCAAACTAGTTACATAAAGGAGGTCGATGAGCAGCCGAGTATCTTTTTATAAGAGTCAATTTTATCACATAATTAATGTAACACCCCCATCTATATCTAAATGAGGGGCTACTTATTAAACCTTAAACCTGCAAACAGAGCACTAAAATAATCTCTAAATAATAAATAAACAGTCTAATAATCTCCAAGATAATATTAAACCTCCAAAACGGTTCAAAGGAATAAATATGAAAAACCAAAATGTCTAAAATAATATTCAAGTCTAAATAGCGATAGAAGTCTGCAAATCCTAATCAATGATATAAAGGGTAGCTCTCCATCACACAGCCCCAGATCCCCCTAAGTACCTGCCAGAAAAAGAATACGGCATGAGCCAATCGCCCAGTACGGATTTGGAATACAGTTTATGAAACAGAAAACAGATATTCATATTTGACAGTTTATATAATGAAACATTTATTTAAAAATAATTATGGCTGAAGCAACGAGGGTTAGGATATTTCATACCGAGATCAGAACAGAACAGATACAAATACACACATCATAGGGTACCTAATGTGTGCAACAAACCGGATAACGTGTACGGCATATACAACGTCACCATCAAATCAAATCACAAATCATAAACTCTGGGTGCACCCACGTATCCTAAAACAAATATCAAATGCGCAAAAGCTCGCCTCCTGAGCTATCAGAACAGAAGGATACGCCATGACCAATCACACTGCCATGGAAGTGTCATGTCACTGGTGCCGCAATGACATGGCTGTAGTACCCCTACAACTGGTTAACTCGGTATACCCTATATCACTAAGGGTTCAAATATAATATTTCGCAAAACATTTTAAAATCTCACATAACAGATATTCTCGATATTTCCAACAGATATAAAATATACGCAATATCAGAAAATCGCAGAAACAAATATTTAAATATTTCGAAACAGATATAAAAATATTTTTCAGAGTCAGAACAAATTTTCAGAATCAAAATGATCAAAATCAAATGAACAGTTTTGAGGTCAAAACGAATTTAATTTAAATATTTTTAAGAGGAGTATCGCTGAATAAAAGAGGAGAGAATCCGTACCTCGAAAATCACAACCTCAAACACAAACGAAATTCACAACACTCCGCTAAACACCCGTCCCGCGATCTAATCACAAAATTATAATCTATAATTAGTCATTGATACTACTTAACCATAAATATTATCATAAGTATGTAAACTAATAATAATTTTTTTTTACTAATAATATCACACTAGCTTAAATAACAGGTAACCTCCATTATTAATATAATAAAACTACTAGCACTGTTGCCCCTAACATGTGCGAAACTAGCTGACCAACTTCCTCAATGACATTAACCATCTATTAACAATACAAATAAATATTAAGTAGCATATTAATGACATCAAATAAATATTAACAAATCATAGTACAAGACTTATTCATCTTACACATTCACGTAATTCATTTAACTATTTGAAAGCTAAGTTTATAACCGAAAGCAATAGCCAATTTAATATACCAAACTAACTCACTGCTACACAAATAAATTAATAATATTTTAATATTACATATAACCACCATAATCATCAATTAATACAATAACATGAAAGCTTGATTCTGGGAAATAATATACATATTGACCGACCACCACATAACACATGATTACAGTAGATGTTATGGTTTTGAAATTAAATAACCAAATTCATGTATTCAGTATTTTAATATTATAAATCACGAAATCAAAATATAATACAAGCTCACCCATCAAAAGTCTTATTAAAAGATTCTCAAAGTAGCAGTTGATACCCTATCATATGCGTAACTATACTAGTATAAGTTAGTGACATAAACCTGATATTATCGAACAAACAGAGTCGCCGAACAGTTCCTCTGCTTCGCTTTTCTCTCTCTCTCTCTCTTCGCCGCTCTTCTGTTTTCTTTATAGATTTTAGGGTTATGCACGGCTTAACAAGTTTTATAGGTTACACGCTCACCAGTTACTATCCGATCTTTTACAAATTAATAAAAAAACAATATTTAATTCTAATTCTAATTCTAATTCTTTTCTTGTTAGCAAAATACAAAAAAAAATATTATTTATTATTATTATTAAAAATTCCTATATATTACATATATACCCCCTTAAAAAGGATTCCGTCCCCGGAATCTTACGAAACTAAAATTCGTACCTGAATCAAATAAGTGCGGATATTTCTCACGAATAGATCCTTCTAATTCCCAAGTAGCCTCTCTCTCAGAATGATTTTTCCACAAGACTTTCACAAACGGAATTGTATTCTTCCTCATAACTCGCTCCTCTCGAGCTAGGATAGCTTCTGCTTCTTCCTCACAAGTAAGATCCTCTCTAATCGTATGCAATGGATACTGAACTACATGAAGCGGATGGTACTTGTAACCCCTCAGAACAGACACATGAAAAACATTATGCACATGAGATAACTGCGGTGGTAACGCAACCCTATAAGACACTTCACCAACTTTCTCTATAACATCAAAAGGACCAACATATCTCGGACTAAGCTTCCCCTTCATTCCAAAACGTTTAACACCCTTCCAAGGCGACACCTTCAAGAACACATGATCACCAGGTTCAAATCCACCAAACTTCCTATGTTGATCCGCATAACTCTTTTGACGTGATCGAGCCTCCTTCAAACTTGCCTTAGCCTGCTCCACCTTCTCATTAGTGACTCTAACTAACTCCGGCCCTTCAATGATTCGTTCTCCAACCTCATCCCAACAAGACGGTGCTCTACATCTCCTACCATACAAAGCCTCAAATGGTGGCATACCAATACTCGCGTGCCAACTATTATTGTACGCAAACTCAACAAGATACAAATACTTATCCCAATCACCTGTCCACTCCAAAGCACAAGCCCTCAACATATCCTCCAATGTCTGAATCGTCCTCTCTGACTGTCCATCAGTCTGCGGATGAAAAGCTGTACTAAAGTTAAGCCTCGTACCCCAAGCCTGTTGGAATCCTTTCCAAAAACGCGATGTGAACCTCGTATCCCTGTCAGAAACTATCGACACAGGCACCCCATGAAGTCTAACTATATCTCGCTGAAAAATCTCTGCTAATTCATGAATAGGAGTAGTCTCTCTAATAGGCAAGAAATGAGCTGATTTAGTAAGTCGATCGACCACCACCCATATAACATCATTCTTTCTGAAGGTTCTCGGCAAATGTGTCACAAAATCCATAGTAATGTTTTCCCACTTCCAAACTGGAATATCTAACTGCTGCAACAATCCACTAGGCCTCTGATGATCTATCTTCACTTGTTGACATATAAGACATTTCCCCACAAATTCTGCTACGTCTGCTTTCATTCTACTCCACCAGAAGTGCTCCTTCAAATCTCTATACATCTTAGTGGAACCTGGATGAATAGAGAATGAAGAACTATGAGCCTCAGTCAAAATTTCTTCACGAATCGCCAAGTCTGCAGGCACACACAATTTACTACCCAACCATAACACACTTTCATCATCAACACGAAAATGTTTTTGTTTGCCAGCTGCCACCTCCGATCTAATAACATCCAATCTTGTATCTTTCTTTTGAGCTTCCTTGACCCTTGAAACCAGATTTGGTTCCACTCTCAAACTAGAAATGCTACCACTTGATCCTCTAACATACAACTCAATACCAAAGCGCTCCATGTCTGAAATAAGATGCGGCTGAGTAATTAGAGATGCAACACTCCCTAAGTTCTTCCTACTAAGAGCGTCTGCCACAACATTTGCCTTCCCTGGATGGTACTGAATATTAGCATCATAATCCTTAAGAAGTTCAAGCCACCTCCGCTGTCTCATGTTAAGCTCCTTTTGAGTAAAAATGTACTTAAGACTCTTGTGATCAGTGAAGATATCACAAGTCTCTCCATACAAATAATGCCTCCAAATCTTCAAAGCAAAGACCACTGCTGCTAACTCCAAGTCATGCGTAGGATAGTTTACCTCATAGGGTTTAAGCTGCCTAGAAGCGTAAGAAATAACCTTCCCATGCTGCATAAGAACACAACCTAATCCTCTCTTAGAAGCATCACTATAAACCTGATATCCTCCACTCCCTGATGGCAACACAAGTATAGGAGCCGTCACCAATCTCTTCTTCAACTCTTGGAAACTCTTCTCACGATCATCATTCCACTCGAACTTAACACCCTTTCTCATCAGTTGAGTCATCGGCAAAGCTATGGACGAAAAACCCTCCACAAAGCGCCTATAATAACCTGCCAAACCCAAGAAACTCCTCACCTCTGTCACATTGCTAGGTCTCGGCCAATTAGTGATAGCCTCAACTTTCGCAGGATCCAACTCAATCCCTCTAGCAGACACAACATGCCCTAAAAATGCCACCTGCTCTAACCAGAAGTCACATTTTGAAAATTTTGCAAACAATTTCTTCTCCCTCAAGATCTCAAGTACAGTACGTAAGTGCTTCTCATGCTCCTCCTTACTCCTAGAGTATATCAAGATATCATCGATAAAGACAACAACAAACTTATCCAAATAATCATGAAAGACACGATTCATCAAATCCATAAATACCGCTGGAGCATTCGTCAACCCAAAGGACATCACAAGAAACTCATAATGCCCGTAACGAGTACGAAATGCTGTCTTCGGAATATCTTCATCTCTTACTCGCAACTGGTGATAACCCGATCTCAAATCTATCTTCGAAAAGTACTTTGCCTCGTGCAACTGATCGAACAAGTCATCAATACGTGGCAAAGGATACCTGTTTCTGATAGTCACCTTATTCAACTCCCTGTAGTCAATACACAACCTCATAGAACCATCCTTCTTCTTCACAAACAACACTGGAGCACCCCACGGAGGTACACTTGGCCTAATAAATCCTCTATCCAACAACTCCTGCAACTGCTCTTTCAATTCCTGCAACTCTAGTGGTGCCATTCGGTACGGCGCCTTAGAAATAGGCTCTGCACCTGGAACAAGTTCAATAGTAAACTCCACCTCTCGCTGTGGTGGCAAACCTGGTAGCTCATCGGGAAACACGTCTGCAAACTCATTCACAACTGGATAATCCTCGATACGAGGCTCAACCTTAGACATATCCTTCATGAAAGCAAGATAGCCATCACAACCCTTAGACAAAAGTTTACTCGCCTTTAGAGCCGAAATCATTTTAACCTCTCCTTTCGGTTGAGAACCCTGATATACAAATTCTGGTTTATCTGCATCCCCAAAGATCACCCTCTTCCCTTGACAATCAATTGTAGCTCGATGTTCACTCAACCAATCCATGCCCAAAATAATGTCAAAGTCATGCATCTCCATCGGAAGCAAGTTAACCTTACAATTTCTATCCCCAACAGCTATCGGACACTCTCGGTACACATCAGAAATAATAACGGAATTCCCCATTGGGGTAGCAATAGACATACGAGGATATAATAATGATGGAAGAACACCAAGATGACGAACAAACGATAAAGACACAACAGAATGAGTCGAACCAGTATCAAATAACACATAAGCATCACGTCTACCAACAAGAAGTGTTCCTGAAACGGTACCTGAATGAGCTGCTGCCTGATTAGCAGTCAATGCAAACACTCTGCCTGAAGGATTCTGCTGATTCTGCTGACCACCACTACCACTACCTCCACCACCAGTGTTCCGCGATGTCGGACAATCCTTAGCCCTATGCTGCATCGAACCACATAAGAAACATGCCCCAGACTGTTTATAACAAGCTCTCCCTGGGTGATGTCCACCACATGTAGCACAAGGAGCCACTGGAATCATATTGGGGTTGCCCCCATACACTGAATAACGATTCTGCCCCTGTTGACGATTCTGCCCTTGTTGACGATTCTGCCACTGCCTAGGCTGCTGCTGCTGAAACCGCTGAAACTGTTGATTCTGATTCTGATTCTGCTTCTGACCACCATACTGATTCTGACCGTAAGTCGACTGAGTCCTCATATTCTGGTATCTTCCACGCCATTGTCCCTGCTGATTACCTTGACCTCCATTCCACTGTTTACCCTGTACAGAACTCTGATCATCTCTAGGCCTCTTACGATCATTCTGAAACCTGGAAGCTCTATACTCAGTACGCTCTTTCTCAATATCCTTAGCTGCATCTGCCACCTCCGCCACATTAGGAAACTTTAGTGAAATGATAGAACCCCTCAGATTAGGCTTCAATCCCCATTTAAATTTTTCAGCTTGCTGTGCAGCAGTCCCTGCAACTGTCCCAGCAAATCCAGCTAACCTGATAAACCTCGCCATATAGTCAGTAAGGCTCTCATCGAAGTTCTGCGAGATAGAATGAAACTCCCTCAAATATGCCTCTCTGTCTGCATTAGAAAAGTACTGCTCATAGAAAACTTCCTTAAATCCCTGCCAAACCAATGTCTCTGTAAACTCCTCACCCCTAGTAGCCTTCACACCTCTCCACCATCGCTGAGCATCTCCCTCTAACTTATACACAGCCAATCTGACCTTCTGGATCTCATCGCAACCCAAAGCATCAAAAATCTTCTCAAGATGAACAATCCAATTCTCAGCATCAATAGGAGTCTGTGGTGCGTGAAAAGATTCTGGTTTCTGCTTAACAAATCTCTCTAACCATACAAATGGCTCCACTGGATTACCCTGACCCTCCGGATTTTGCTGATGTCCTTGATCATTCTGATTATTCTGACCATCTTGATTCCCTTGACCATCCTGATTATTCTGATTGTTCTGATTATTCTGATTATTCTGATTATTCTGATTGTTCTGATTTGCCATAGCTTGCTGTATACCCTGAGCCACTGCTTGACCTATCATCGCAGCTAACTCAGCTTGGCTAACACCCAAGTTAGTCTGATTAGTAGTTCGATTACGTCTAGGAGGCATCTACAATATAAGATAACGAACGAATGAAGATAACAAGAATAGATAAGCAGAAGCGATTTAAAAACAGAAGTCAAAAGAATAGAGCCAAATGAAATGAACTTGAAATAGAGCACCCATCCTAACGTCTACCCAATCTCACAGGTCAACCTAAATAGGTTTTCTACAAGAAAGAACCTAAGCTCTGATACCATCTTTGTAACACCCCCATCTATATCTAAATGAGGGGCTACTTATTAAACCTTAAACCTGCAAACAGAGCACTAAAATAATCTCTAAATAATAAATAAACAGTCTAATAATCTCCAAGATAATATTAAACCTCCAAAACGGTTCAAAGGAATAAATATGAAAAACCAAAATGTCTAAAATAATATTCAAGTCTAAATAGCGATAGAAGTCTGCAAATCCTAATCAATGATATAAAGGGTAGCTCTCCATCACACAGCCCCAGATCCCCCTAAGCACCTGCCAGAAAAAGAATACGGCATGAGCCAATCGCCCAGTACGGATTTGGAATACAGTTTATGAAACAGAAAACAGATATTCATATTTGACAGTTTATATAATGAAACATTTATTTAAAAATAATTATGGCTGAAGCAACGAGGGTTAGGATATTTCATACCGAGATCAGAACAGAACAGATACAAATACACACATCATAGGGTACCTAATGTGTGCAACAAACCGGATAACGTGTACGGCATATACAACGTCACCATCAAATCAAATCACAAATCATAAACTCTGGGTGCACCCACGTATCCTAAAACAAATATCAAATGCGCAAAAGCTCGCCTCCTGAGCTATCAGAACAGAAGGATACGCCATGACCAATCACACTGCCATGGAAGTGTCATGTCACTGGTGCCGCAATGACATGGCTGTAGTACCCCTACAGCTGGTTAACTCGGTATACCCTATATCACTAAGGGTTCAAATATAATATTTCGCAAAACATTTTAAAATCTCACATAACAGATATTCTCGATATTTCCAACAGATATAAAATATACGCAATATCAGAAAATCGCAGAAACAAATATTTAAATATTTCGAAACAGATATAAAAATATTTTTCAGAGTCAGAACAAATTTTCAGAATCAAAATGATCAAAATCAAATGAACAGTTTTGAGGTCAAAACGAATTTAATTTAAATATTTTTAAGAGGAGTATCGCTGAATAAAAGAGGAGAGAATCCGTACCTCGAAAATCACAACCTCAAACACAAACGAAATTCACAACACTCCGCTAAACACCCGTCCCGCGATCTAATCACAAAATTATAATCTATAATTAGTCATTGATACTACTTAACCATAAATATTATCATAAGTATGTAAACTAATAATAATTTTTTTTTACTAATAATATCACACTAGCTTAAATAACAGGTAACCTCCATTATTAATATAATAAAACTACTAGCACTGTTGCCCCTAACATGTGCGAAACTAGCTGACCAACTTCCTCAATGACATTAACCATCTATTAACAATACAAATAAATATTAAGTAGCATATTAATGACATCAAATAAATATTAACAAATCATAGTACAAGACTTATTCATCTTACACATTCACGTAATTCATTTAACTATTTGAAAGCTAAGTTTATAACCGAAAGCAATAGCCAATTTAATATACCAAACTAACTCACTGCTACACAAATAAATTAATAATATTTTAATATTACATATAACCACCATAATCATCAATTAATACAATAACATGAAAGCTTGATTCTGGGAAATAATATACATATTGACCGACCACCACATAACACATGATTACAGTAGATGTTATGGTTTTGAAATTAAATAACCAAATTCATGTATTCAGTATTTTAATATTATAAATCACGAAATCAAAATATAATACAAGCTCACCCATCAAAAGTCTTATTAAAAGATTCTCAAAGTAGCAGTTGATACCCTATCATATGCGTAACTATACTAGTATAAGTTAGTGACATAAACCTGATATTATCGAACAAACAGAGTCGCCGAACAGTTCCTCTGCTTCGCTTTTCTCTCTCTCTCTCTCTCTTCGCCGCTCTTCTGTTTTCTTTATAGATTTTAGGGTTATGCACGGCTTAACAAGTTTTATAGGTTACACGCTCACCAGTTACTATCCGATCTTTTACAAATTAATAAAAAAACAATATTTAATTCTAATTCTAATTCTAATTCTTTTCTTGTTAGCAAAATACAAAAAAAAATATTATTTATTATTATTATTAAAAATTCCTATATATTACAATTAAAAATATTTTATTTTATATTGTGTTCTTTTACATCATTTTTGCATCTCTTTTGCGAAAACCACATCATTATATTTCATATCATCCTTTTTTCATATTATTTTTGCATTTTTTTTCAAAAAAACACACTAATAGCCGGTACCCACCAAATCCAGGCCAGAAAAAGTTTAATACATACATTTATTAGTTTAAGTCTACACACATTTTGAGGGTTTTTTTTTGGGATTTTTACTATCAAATTACAAGCACCAGATCACCAGTTCACCATTCTCGGCCTTGAATCATGATATATATCATCATGTCATTAATTCACTATGAAAGTATTGTTTTCCAATTTGTGACATCATTTTTGAGGTGAATTATTATCTTTCTTGTTTAGTTGGTTTTCATTCTTTTGGTTTGGTCAAAAGTTCTTATTTCATGGTAATAGTTCTTGCAATTTTTGGGTACATCATCTAAATTTTTTTGGTAAAAAACTATCGAATTCGAACTCGAGCTTGGATCGAGTTAAAAATTATGTTTGTGCTTGGTTCATCAAGAAAAAATGTTGTTCACCAATGATTCACGAACAAATCATGAACATGTCTCATGAGCTTGCTCACGAGTTTTTACTCATGAACAACTCATTAACCTTGTTCACGAAATTGTGATCGCGAATAAATTTTAAATATTGCTCGCGAACTCACTTACGAGCAATTCATGAGCTTAAATAATTTTTAATTTGTGTGTTATAAAAGATAATTTGTTTTAGTTAGAAGATAACATGTGTTTAAATTAGAAAGGCGACCAGGTGTGTTTATTAAAGGTAATTGTTTTATTTAAAAAATAACGTTAAAAAAATGGTAAGATATGAGTAAGAGTTACCATCAATTGTATTATTTTATTATTTATTAAATAGGGTGAAAACCAAACCGAAAACCAAAATTTTTAATGTTTCGGTTTTAAAAATACTAGCTTAAAACTCGTGTGATGCACAAATTATTTTTAATAGTTGTTATTTTATTGTTTATATTTTAATATTTTATTAAATTTATTTGTTAAAAAAAAGTAGGCATATGTTAATAATCATTATAAAAGAATTATTAATCGGAATTACATGATAACAAGTAAAATATAAAGCATAAGATAAAAAAATATTCTAATTAATGGAGTACAATCAATAAAAAATTTGAGTTTATTCTAACAATCGAACATATATTGTAATTATGAGATTATTTATCGAATTTGTATATGAACTACTAATGAACTTGTATATCGAGTATGTTAACAAGTTCAATTATCGAACTTATTTATGAGTTTGTTCATGAACTATGTTCACGAGTTTGTTCATGAGCTATGTTCACGAACACACCAATTGAACTTGTTCGCGAGTTATTGAGTCGAATTTTACCATGATCAAGTTTGACACGTTTATAAATCGATCCTTGAAATCATGCTCAAGATCGACTCGTTTGGGAATCAAATTGAACCCGAACCGAGCTTTTCTCGAATCGAACATCGAACCGTTAACGAGCGTATCGGTCGGGGCCGGTTCAGCCAATAATCGGCATCTCTAGGTAGACCTGACAAAATGGGCCAAGATCCGAGAAACCGAACCAAATCCGATTTTGTATCCGAATCCGATAATGATTCGAAAACCGATTTAAACCGATCCGAAAATTATCCGAACCGGAAATTTAACCAAAAATTATCCGAACCGAAAATTTAACCGAAAATTATCCGATCCGATTATGATCCAGAACCGATCATAACCGAATAATAAATTATTCGAACCGAATATGATTCGAAATACGGGATCCGATTTAAATCCGAACTAAAAAAATGGTGAATTCAGTTTTATAATTTTTACATATCATAATCCACATATCTTAAGCCATTTTTAATTCAATAAATTTGTCTATTTATAAACAAAATTCATGTTTAAAACAATTTCATGTCAAAAATAACATAGATATCTAATCAATACTTTTGGAAAAGTACATTATTTTATATTAAAAATAATATATTTAATAATAAGATATTTTTTAAAGTATTACAAATAAAAAAAATGAACGAGTAATGGTCCAAAAAAATCCGAACCGAATTTGATCCGAACCGAATTCATCCGATTTTAATTCAAATTTTATTCAATTTTAATCTGAATTAGACCCGAACCGAATCAGATCCGATATGAACTATACCTAAATATATTATAACCGAAAGTTGATTCGATCCGAGATTGATCCAATCCGAAACCGAATCGATTATCCGAATTGTCAAATTTATGTGTAAATGCCAAGTTCACCAACTCTATTAAAAATAAATATAATATAAAAATGATATTTTATCTGTTATTGTGACCACAAATAAAATTAACATCCTATTTTATTAAATACAAATTATTTACATCCAAGTTGGCACTCTAATCTATACCTTCTCTGTTAGAAGGTTAATAATAGTGCCATGCCACGCGTCGTTCTTAACACCCGTTGTTGTAGTTACCCTATGTTGCCGGCATCATATTATTAGTCAGTTGACATTATAATTCAGTAAGCAAAATAATGATCTTACACTCCTTGTATTTGTCGTTTTTTAAATTTAATACTTTCTGATATGGCTCACATCAGAAGGCTGTACCTTATTTTATGCATCTACAAAGGAATGAAAAGTTTTTACAGATCATGTGCAAGGCCTCGTAAGATATTATAAAAAACACACTGAGAAAGTCGTGTTAAGTGTAAGTAGTAAGATGTCATTTTATGAAGCTCCGCAAATTAAAGAACCTTAAAATACTTGGTAAATAGAAATTATAGAATTGAAGACGCAAAACAAGAAGTGATACTAAATTTTTAGCAGCCTGTAACATTCAGAATTTTGAATCTTGGGCATGCCAATTTGGTATCACTTGTTACATACGTTGAAAGACGCACAATTCACAGAAAAAGGCAATTTGATGAGAGTGCAAGTAAAGATGTGACACAATTAGCTACTGAGAATTGTAAAATTAAAAATTTCTTCTACATTGTCCATCAAGTTATTGCATCATTTGGTACAAGGTACATAACTTTTCATATTTTTAAATCTATTCTTTGTATATTTATTGAAAACTAGTTTACTAAGCCGCGATTCACAGCGGATTTATAATAATTTCTCCAAATTTTTCTAAAAACTATTCTAAAAAATATGTTTTTAAACAAAATTATATTTAAAACATGAAATTAAAGTTTCTTTTAAATTCTCCGTTTAGTGTGGTTCATTACGAAATTTTGAATAATTATAGAAAAGGGCAATTGTTTAATATATTTCTTTATTTTAATATTATATCAAATATTAATTTATTAATTACTTTATTTTTCTAAAACTTTATATTGCTATTTCTATTTAAAAATACATAATACATAAATATTAAATTGTAGCATATAATATGCTCTTCCTAATGAATCGTTCTCTCGTTAAACATGTTTCCTCCCACTGATCCGCTTTCTCGTTGTTACCAAATTGAACATAAAACAAACTAATTACTTAATCAATTATATCATCTATTAATCAATTTTATTATATCGTAAAATTTAATTCAAATCTTTTTCAAAATTCTAATTTTTATTGTTTAAAATATAGGTACTCGAGAAAAGAAATGAAAAGAAAATAAGGCTACTCTATTTTATTTTATTATATAGAAACTTGCATTTTCTGTAAGTTTTATCTTCTACATAATTAAAATGTAAAATTTTTTAAAAAATGATTTTTAATGTATATGTAAAACATATAGATAAATTAAACGTGGTTTTTTTACAAAAAAATTATGATAACATAATTTCTAATAATTTTTTTAGGAGAATGTAAAGATTTATCTTCTACATAATTAGAAGGTAAAAATTTTTAAAAAATGATTTTTAATGTATATGTAAAACATATAGATAAATTAAACGTGAGCTTTTTTACAAAAAAATTATGAGAACATAATTTCTAATAATTTTTTTAGGACAATGTAAAGATGATAATATGATTTCCAGATAAATTTTAGAATTTTAAGAAAAAATATATGAGAATATTAAGTTCAAAAGAAAGTTTAATAAAATATCAACATGGTAATTTAACTTAAGATAAATTTTAGGACAATATTAAAATAGTAATCTGACTTAAAAAGAAAGTTTAAGAGAATATAAGTTAATTAATATTTCCATTACTAAAGATTTAAAAACCAATTTAGATATTTTCTACTCAAATCGTCTAGTACCTCACAAATCGTCTTCTTTATTATTTTCCTCGATTAAAAGATATTAAATAAAAATTAGTAAATAAATTGGACTCGTGGAGTAAGTTTAGGAGAATATTAATATAGTATACTTAGTTTCCTTCATTTGAAGATTTTTTATTTTTTTTGACAGTCAAGCAAACCATTTTTAACATAACATAACATATTTAACTTCTTTCCTTGAAAAATAGTATTAAAGAAAGAGATAATTATCAAAGTGATCACCCATTTGGTTCAAATGTATCAAATTAGTAAAGATTTTAAAATCAATTGAGATATTTTCGAATCTTTAACATTAATTATTCAAAAATTTGAGAAAATTAGCAAAATAGATCAAAGCGATTTGAGAAGCGCCACATCGCCGCCCTCATCTTCTCCTTTATATAAGTACTAGTCGACTAAGCCGCGCTTCGCAGCGGCCCTCTAATATTTTTGTAAAATTTTAAATATTAACCATTTAAGAAAAAAATCAAGAAAAAAATATATAAAATCTATCTATACTATACTATTAAAGATAAAATATTAAAAGTTTGGCCAGTGTTGGGATTTATGGGTGATAGCATAGGAACAACTTAACTTTGTATATACTTAATTTTTTAATTAAGTAGAACATACTGTCACAGCCAAAGTATGTTCTTGTAATCAGTATGCAATATTATTTTAATTGTGTAATTTGGAAGAAGTTCACTTTCTGTGTTCAAGCCTCAAAGAACGCATATTAGATGACAGCATGAATAAAGGTTACTGTCATAAGCATTGACAGTAAGATTACAAGAAGACAGAATGTTGCAAGTCAAGACAGCATATTCACTCTGACAGCAACATTGGCGGAAGACTACGCGACAGCAACTTTAGCCCTCGACAACAAGTTTGGAAACCTCGACAGCACACTATGCGGGGAACTCTTACTGTCACCAAAAGTACATTCCTGTGACAGCAAGCTCTGCGGCAAAAGTAACTGTCTCGAGAAAGATCCTTGTTCTAGGTATCTTCCTCAGTCAAACCCCGTGACAGTTTCAATGTTCAAGAAACAGGCGTGTTGCAGTATACTTAACTGCACCAAGTCTGCAAGACTACGACAGAAGCTTCAAGCACTGCAAACAAAAGCGAATCAATTCAAGAGTAAGGTCAAGTCTCTATTTACTGAATTGTTTTAGCTAGAAATAGAATGAATCTAGGTTGCTTTCTTTGTAATGTATATCTGACATTGTTAGCAATTTAGGAAAGTCACATGGGTAGACACTTTGTAAGAAGCTGCCACTTGATAATGACAGCAGCTTCACAGACCCGTGTTGATAGTGATAGGATTAGTTTCATACTTAGACTATCAATTCATTCTAGATATGTAACGAAGACAAGCAAGTGTCTTGGAGAAAAACGAAGCTCAAGAATTCTCTCTTGAGGTTGTAGCAACACTTTGCAAAATAAATAAAACATTTATTTTGTGAATCCCGTCTTCTCTATTATACTGTTTGTGAATGCATACATATTAGTGATAACATTAAATCTTAGTTTTAGTTGTTGAAACTGAGATTGAATTTTATCAGTATTGCATTCATCCCCCCCCCCCCTTCTGCAATACTCAAGGACCAACAACTGGTATCAGAGCTCTCAGATTAACATACATATCTGAGATCCCGTCGACAATGCAGAAATCAAACAGTATCAAGATCCCAGCTTTTGATAAAGAGAACTACAACATTTGGAAAAGAAAAATCTTGTTGTTTATCAAAGCTGCGAATCCACTATACCCAGGTATACTCGAGAATGGTCCTTTCATACCAAGGAAGGAAATTGAAGCCACAACAGTAAATGGTGAAATCATTCCTGCACATTGGGTTCCCAAAGATCCCTCAGAATTTTTGGAAACTGAGAAGGAGAAAATGGTGCTAGATGATCACTTGCAACTCATCTTGCTCGATTCTCTCACGTTGGATAAAGCCATGTGTGGAAGTGTGATAAGTTGTACATCAGCCAATGAGATGTGGATCAGGTTAGCCTTACTCTGTGAAGGAAGTGAAGAAGTTAAAGGCAACCAAAGGCAAATACTTATATCTCAATATGAGGCATTCATGGCCAAGCCTGGTGAAGACTTAACCTCCATGTTTGAAAGGTTCAGTAAGCTCTTAACTGAACTGCAGATATATGGCAAGTACTATGACAGAAAAGAATTGAATGTCAAGTTCTTGCTTACACTGCCTGATCATCTTGAACACAAGACAACAGCCATACGAGAAGGAAGAGATCTCAACAATATAACCTTTGAGACACTTTATGGCATTCTGAAATCTTATGAACTTGAACTCTTTCAAAAGAGAGCCATACAAAGTGGAACAAGGAACAAGATGGCTAACATGTCAAGTGCCCTAGTAGCACAAGTTCCAAGAATCACACAACCTAGTGAAGCACTACAAATCACTCAACCAACCCCTGTACAATCCTTGAAGATAGAAGAGGTTGTTGAAGATGATGAGAAAGTAGTACTACAGCTCAAGGATGTGGAAGATGAAGACTTCTACACTATAGAGGAACTGGAAAGCATGGACAATCCTACTATGGCTTACATGGCCAAAAAGTTCAAGAACTTTAGGTTCAAGAAGGATAGGTCATTCAGGCCCCAAGGCCAAGCATCCAAGTTCACCAAGGGAAGCTCATCAAAGGCTGCTGTGGGAAGCTCATTCAAAGGAGGATACAAGACTGGATTTGTGGATAGATCAAAATTCAAGTGTTACAACTGTGGTGAACCTGGTCATTTTGCTACTGAGTGCAAAAGACCCAAACAGGTTCAGAGATTTGAGAAAGGAACTGGTGGATACTCTAAGAAGAATCAAGGTAGAGCCTATGTGGCTGAAGGAAAGTGTTGGGATGAGTCTGATGACGAAGATGAAGAAGAATATGTCAACCTAGCTCTCATGGCTAGCACTGATGAAGTAACATCAACATCTTCAAGTCAGGTACCTTCACTTGTCTTACTTGATATGTCCATTGATGAGTATAAGAAACCCATTAAAGACTTAAGTGCTGAAATGTTCAATATCTATACTAGCTTATCTGCTGCCAATGAGGAGATCACTAGGCTGAGTAAGCTAAATGAAACACTAAAGTCTGAAAATGAATCTCTTGTTCTCAAAACCAGTTCACTAGACTCTTTAGCTCAGGAGAATGCTAAACTTAAAAATGAATTGAAATGTGCTAAAGAGGTTGAGGAATTCCTGAGAAATGAGATTGCTGAAAATGAATTTAAAATCAAGGCTTATAAAAACTCATCTAAGATAGTTCAGGATTACAATGATAAGCATACAGAAAATCAGTCAGTTGGTATAGGTTTTTCATATGGTAGAAGACCTGGAAAGGAAACTGTGATTCAAGATTGTTCTGGAAATGCTGCTGTCAAACCCACCATTCTCAAGAAAGTTGAAACTCTCATTTTCAAAGCTGCAGAAATTGAGTTTGATGAAGAAGCCATGCTCATCAAACAAGAAATTCTTGATGAGGATGAAGGTGTTGACAGCACATTCAAGGATGGAAAGGATACTGTCACAATCCCCAAGACAGTAAACTTACCAAGCAATCAGACAGCAAGTTCAAAAGATGCTGTCACAGTTGGCAAGACAGAATCTTCCAAAGATACTGTCAAGAATGGTTCCAAGACAGTAACTTCAAAACCTTCTGTCAAGACAGTAGGAATAAAAGATACTGTCAAGGAAAGTTCGACAGCAACTTCTGAACATACTGTCAATCCAGTAACTCCAAAGTCTAAGAATAGGAATGGAAAGGTAGGAGTCAACAAAGTAAATGGATACACTAGTGTTGGAGGTGCTTCTAGGAAACTATGCAATAACTGTGGATCTACTCATCACTTAACACATGTTTGTAAGAAACCAATTGAGGATAAGGTCAATGCAACTGAACTCAATGGTAACTTACACAAAACCCCCCTTATGCATAGAACTATGAGTGTCTGTAATAACATTGAATGTATGCCATGCAAAATTACTGCCATGAGTACATGCTTTAACTTACCTATTCTCACTACTGAAAAATGTGCATACATAAACACTGTTGAGACTTCTGAGCCTGCTGGCAACAGCAAAAAGGCTCCATCCACTAAGAAAAGGACCAAGTCCAATTCTAAACCTAAGTGAGTGAAAAGAGAAGTCAAACAGGAGATTACTGATAATGCTTGTGACTTTATGACTGAAAGAAACTCAGGAGACACTGAAACTGCAGGACCCAACAAGGATTGGGTACCATATGCATCTTAGACACATTCTGTTTTGCAGGGCAAGAAGAAAGATCAAGTCATGTGGATCATTGACAGTGGTTGCTCAAGGCACATGACAGGTGATAAAGCCCTGATATCACATTATGTTGAGAAAGCTGGCCCAATCATAACCTTTGGAGACAACAGCAAGGGTTACACAGTGGGATATGGCTGTCTAGAAATTGGAAATGTTGTCATTGAAAATATTGCTCTTGTGGATGGATTGAAGCACAATCTACTCAGTGTCAGCCAATTCAGTGACAGAGGATTCAAGGTTGATTTTGATATGATGCTGTGTAACATCTATCACAAGAAGAATAATAGCCTCTCTCTAAAAGGGGTTAGAAAAGGAAACTTGTTTGTTGCTGACTTAAATTCAACAAAGAAGGATAAGGTTTACTGCTTTTACAGTAAAGCTACTGTTGGTGACAGTATGCTTTGGCACAGGAAGCTCTCACATCTCAACTTCAAGACAATGAATATTCTGATGAAGAAGGAGTTAGTGAGAGGTTTGCCCCAACAGGAATTCTGTCAAGAAGGACTGTGTGAAGATTGTCAAATGGGCAAACTGAGAAGAGCTGTGCACAAGTCCAAGCAAATGAACACCAACATTGAAGCACTCAAGTTGATACACATGGATCTCTTTGGACCAGTCAATGTACCATCAATGGCCAAGAAGAGATATGCCTTAGTAATGGTGGATGATTACTCAAGGTACACTTGGGTGAAGTTTCTTGAATCCAAAGATGAAGCTGCTCAAGTGATTATTGATCAAGTCAGAGTTCTTGATAGAATTCCAAACTCAAAAGTTCAAATCTTGAGGAGTGACAATGGTACAGAATTCAGAAATGCCACTCTTGGAAATTTCTGTAAAGATGAAGGAATTGTACAACAATTCTCTGCTGCAAGAACTCCACAGTAGAATAGAGTTGTAGAGAGAAAGAACAGGACTCTCATTGAAGCAGCTAGAACTATGTTGCATGATGCCAAACTGCCAACATATTTCTGGGCTGAAGCTATCAACACAGCCTGTTATACTCAAAATAGAACCATGATCAACAAGACTCATGCAAGTACACCTTACTGTCTGTTAATTGGAAAGAAACCTTGTTAGGCCGAATACACAATATAACCAAGTATGTATGAGAATAACAATAATTAAGAACTCTGTTTATGAATCAATAAACTGTATTTATATTAACAGCTTCTCTCTTTATGATGTTAATGAATCACAAAGAGCTTCTAGGTTACAAGAATAATATATCAATGTGCGCGTATCTTCTAGGGATAACCTATCTGTGTTTATATAGTACACAGCTACATACAATCCTTATCTAATTGATATTCCTACAAGTTAGCTATACAAAACTTATCAATTAAGGATTGCTTCTTATCTTCTATTCCGTCTCCTTAGCTGTATCAATATATTCTGCTTCTTTCCATCTTCAGAATATATTGCTTCTAGAATCTTCAATTCAGCACCGACAGCTAATTCAACTATCACCCTGTCAGACTTTAAATAAACTCTGACTGGCTTCAATTAAACTCTTCACCCTATCAGAGTTTAACTAAACTCTGACTGGCTTCTGATAAACTCTTGTCAGTACCTGTTGCTTAAACACTGATAAACAAACATTAGCAATTATATCTAACAATCTCCCCCAACTTATTCATAATAAAATGTATAAGTTAAACATATAATTGATGATGTCAAAACCATTTAACAAATGCAGTGTTTAACATATAACAGAGTTTGATTTAAAACAGAGTTTAAATTTGACTTAGAATAGAAAATATTAAAAACTTACAGTCAGACTTTACTTGACTTCTTCAATATCAGGTACAGTCCTGAGATAATCAATCAGCAGTCTTCTCTCAGCATTCTCAAGTTCAGCTATCATAATATCTTTCAGCTCCTTTGTTAGGAATATGTTGTTCTTGATGATAATTATAAAAACACTTAGTAGATTTTGTATTAAGTTATTTTGTAACTGTCAACGAAATAGCATGCTTTGCAGTGTTTCGTTGACAGGAAGCTCATCAACGAAATGAGTGTTGTAGCAATTGCATTGTACAATACTTCACAGTATGATAGGCATTTTGTTGTATGTATCAGATAGGTTTTCTAAGTCATGTTGACTAAGTACTAGATAGGCAAAATAGGTTGGTTAATTGTACATATATTATGCCTTGTAATTTTGCCTAAGTGAAGACATGTCAACGGTATGAAGATTACTCTGTCAACGGTATGGAGTTTACCCATCAACGAAACAAGGGAAACTCCATCAACGAAATGAAGAATAAAGCTATCAACGAAACACATCTCCATGCCATCAACGAATCATTATTGCTTTTCTATATAATTGACAAAGTGATAGTGACAGGTTCCTGACAGATCAAAAAGGAGATGTGAAAGTGTACTTTGCATTGGAAACCATTAACATGGACATGGGGAATAAGGAAACATCCCAGTTTCCAATTGGGCTCTTGGGAGTGATCATAATAAGCATGAAGACAAAAGCAAGGATCTCCAAGGACCACTGGACAAAGGGATGAAAAGCAAACTATTGGCGGTTACTCATTGTACTTTTAGTGTAACCAAAAATAGGGTTGTAAACTTGGGTTTATATAACCAAGTGTAGCAGTTACTTTAAGTGTGTGAAGAAAAACAAAGAGTTTGTATTAGCTATCCTTGAGAGCATTTTTCTTCTCAACAACCTTGTAACTGAGCAGCTGTGTACATTTGTATCACAGATTATTTCCGCAATAAAAACACTTCAGTTGGATCATCAAACAATCCAACTGAATTATTTATATCTTGTGTTTTTATTTATTCAGTTCAGTTTAATTTTATAAAGTATCTTTAAGTCAAAGAAATATCAAGAATTGTATTCAACCCCCCCTTCTACAATTCTGTTAGGTCATTTGGGATTAACAATTGGTATCAGAGCAAGCTTCTAACATACAAGAAGTTTAAAGATCAAGACCAATAACAGATACCATGGTGAAGAAGGATGCAGGTGTGAAGATACCAGTTCTTGAAAAGGACAATTACTTTCACTGGAAAGTAAAGATGCATTTACACCTCATGTCTATGGATGAGAGGTATGTAGACTGCATTGAGAAAGGTCCACACGTTCCCATGAAGCTTGATTCGAGAGTTGGACTGCCAGATGATGCTCCTGATGTAGAGATTCCAAAACTTGTCTCAGAATGGACTGTTGAAGATGTTGCAGAAGTCCATAAAGACAAAAGAACCATGAACATTCTGTTTAATGGTTTGGAGCAAGAGATGTTTGACAATGTTATCAACTGTACAACCTCTAAGGAAGTATGGGATACTGTTAGAACTCTCTGTGAAGGAACTGAGCAAGTCAGGGAAAATAAAATGCAACTCCTTATACAACAATATGAGCATTTTCATTTTAAGGCTGGTGAAACCCTAAATGACACGTTTAGTAGGTTTCAGAAGCTTTTGAATGGATTAAAGCTGTATGGGAGGATCTATCAAACTAAGGATTCAAACCTTAAATTTCTCAGAGCTCTTCCAAAAGAATGGAAGCCTATGACTGTTTCTCTTAGAAACACTCAAGAGTACAAAGACTACACTCTTGAAAGGCTTTATGGAACCTTGAAGACTTATGAGCTGGAAATGGAGCAAGATGAGGAAATTGAAAAGGTACAGAAGAAGGGTGGATCTATTGCATTGATTGCATCTGTGAACCAACTGGAAGATGACAGTAAAGAAACTGCAAAGGCCACAACTAGTCGACCTAGTTGTAGGAGTGATGTTAGCAAGGGTAAAGACAAGATGACAGAAGAAGAAGAAGAATCAGAACCAGCCAATTTGAATGACTTAGATGAGATTGATGAGCACATTGCTTTTCTGTCTAGGAAATTCTCTAAGTTCAAGTTCAAAAGAAACTCAGAGGCAAGGCCACCAAGAAGAGACTTTCAACCTAGCAAAACAAACTGGATTGAAAAGTCTAAGTCAAAATGTTTCAATTGTGGAATGCTTGGTCACTTTGCTGGAGACTGCAGAAAGCCCAAGGTTGAGAAAGGCAACAGGAAATTTGAGCCTGTTGATTATAAAAAGAAATACTTTGAACTTCTCAAGGAAAAAGAAAAGGCTTTCATGTCTCAGGAGTATGACTGGGCTGGTAATGGTGAAGACTCTGATGATGATGTTGAGTATGTCAACTTGGCTCTTATGGCTGACAATCTTGAGCAGGAAGCAAGTTCCTCAAGCAACCAGGTAACAATTACTAATCTTTCTGAGCTTTCTAAAGAGGAATGCGATAGTGCAGTAAATGAAATGTCTACTGTACTATATAATTTGCGTGTTACTCTTAAATCACTTACCAAGGAGAATTCAAGAATAAAAGAGACTAATTTGCTCTTAAGTGATAGGAATGCAATGTTAGAAGCACAGCTCATTGAATTTGAGAAAATGAGATGTGTCAGTAGGGATGCTAAGAGGGAACTTGAGAACGTGTTACAAAGGGAAGAAATTCTTAAAACACAACTTGAAATAGAACAAGGTGTGATTGCAAAATGGAAAGATGCCAGGAATGTTGCTACCAACATCATTAATGTTCAAGGTATGGAATCTTTCTGTGAGCAATCATGGAAAAAGAACAAAGAGAAGCTAGGGTGTGTTGGTGAAACCTTAGAATCAGAAACAGAGTCAACAAACAACAATGATCATTTGTTGGAGGTTGATATGTCAACGAAATGCAATGTTTCGTTGACACATGAACCATCAACCGATCAGGCTGTTTCGTTGACAGACAAAAGAAAAGAGAAACTCACTAGACTTAATGACAAGTATGGTCCTGTTACCAAGAACTTTGTTCAAGGTGAGTCTAGTAATTCAAAGAAAGTTGAGAAGCCTGTTGAGAGAGCTAATGTAGGTCACTTGTCTAACAAGCAATTGAAAGACAAGGTAGAAAAAGTTCAAAATGAGGCTAAGGGAAATAAAAAGAATAACAGGAATGGCAAAGTAGGAATTAACAAACACAACAATTACACACCTGATAAATATGCTCCTAGAAAGACCTGTGTTAATTGTGGAAGTGTTAGTCACTTGTCTACTAACTGCAAATCTGTTAAGAAAACTGCTAATGTGAAAATTCCCAAGCCTGCAAGGAATAGTCCTATGCCTACAATGCCTGTTATGCCTAACATGTTTGCTCCATATGCACAATTTCAGAATCCATATGCTAACATGTCGTTTGTGCAAAATCCATACATGAATATGTTTAATGTGCCACAAATGCCATGGAATATGAATAACATGTTTGTTCCTCCAAATATGCATGCTGTAAATGAAAATATGAGCAATAATCAGAATTCAACACCAAGAGTAAAAATTGATTTAAATCAATCTGAGCCCAAGGTGAAAAATGAATCAAAAGGAAAAGCAAAGGCTAACAAAACAGGACCCAAGGAAACTTGGGTACCAAAATCAACTTGATTTGGTTCTATTGTGTGCAGGGAGATAAAAGGAATCTTTGGTACTTGGATAGTGGTTGTTCAAGACACATGACTGGTGATTCTACCCTGCTCACAGAGTTTCAGGAAAGAGCTGGCCCTTGTATTGCTTTTGGAGATGACAGCAAGGGCTACACAAAGGGATATGGCTTGATTTCAAAAGAGAATGTCATCATAGATGAGGTTGCATTGGTGGATGGTCTTAAGCACAATTTGCTTAGTATCAGTCAACTCTGTGACAAAGGACTTTTAGTTACTTTTTCAAAAGAAGCCTGTGTTGTTTCTAAAGGAGGAAACAACAATGTGGTAATGACTGGATTCAGAAGAGGGAATGTGTACATTGCTGACTTTAGTAGCACAAGTTCAGACACCATCACTTGTCTTTTCAGCAAAGCAAGCAAGGATGAAAGTTGGCTATGGCACAAGAAATTATCTCATCTGAATTTCAAGGTTATGAATGATTTGGTAAGGAAGGATCTTGCTAGAGGAATTCCACAGGTGGAGTTTTCCAAGGATGGTTTGTGTGATGCCTGTCAAAAAGGGAAACAAAAGAAGGCATCATTCAAAAGCAAGACAGAGTCATCAATTGTCCATCAGCTTGAGTTACTTCATATGGATTTGTTTGGTCCTGTAAATGTCATGTCTATTTCAAAGAAGAAATATTGTCTTGTGATTGTTGATGATTTTTCTAGATTTACTTGGACCTTCTTTTTACATTCTAAGGATGAGGCAAGTGAAATCATTATCAATCACATCAAGATGGTAAACAATCATCCTGACTTGAAAGTAAGAAGGATCAGGAGTGACAATGGGACAGAATTCAAGAATTCAAGCATAAAGGCGTTCTGTGAAGAAAATGGTATTTTGCATGAGTTTTCAGCAGCAAGGACACCACAGCAAAATGGTGTAGTTGAAAGGAAAAACAGAACACTTATTGAAGCTGCAAGGACAATGCTAGATGAATCAAAGTTACCAACTTATTTTTGGGCTGAGGCAGTTAACACAGCTTGCTTCACTCAGAATATTTCTTTGATTAATCAGGCCAAAGGAATGACCCCTTATCAGTTACTCAAAAGAAAGAAGCCACTATTAGATTTTCTTCATGTCTTTGGATGCAAGTGCTTTGTTCTGAGAAATCAAGCTGAGCATTTGGGGAAATTTGAAGCAAAGGCAGATGAAGCAATATTTGTGGGATATGCAGCAGGGAAAGCTTACAGAGTCTTTAATCTCAGAATCAACATTGTTATGGAATCTGTACATGTTGTTTTTGATGATCTCAAAATACAAGGTCTCTGTGATGAAGGTTTCCATGAAAGTCTCTCTTTTGAGAATGAGGAAGGAGAACAAGTGAATCATGATAAGGCTACTGAGAAACAGCCTAAAGTTGTTGTATCTAGCACAGATGAAAGCAGCAGTGAAGATGAAGTTGCTGCATTAAGGTTAAAAAGGATAGCAGCTAGCCGACCAAATGATCATTTCGTTGACAGTCATGGTGGTGGATTCGTTGACAGTCAAAATGAGCGTTTCGTTGACAGCCAAAACGGTCATACCGTTGATAGTCATAGGAATGCTTCTAGAAGTGATCAATTAGGGACAACAAACTCAGGGGGAGTTTCTCAAGGACAAATATCCAATCAAGGCAATCATGATCATGAAGCTACGTCTTCAAGAGCAAATCTACCTCCCTCAAGGAAATGGACAAAAGATCATCCCTTTGAACTTATTATAGGTGATGCCTCTTCAAAAGTCCAAACTAGAAGAGCAACTCAAGAAGAATGTCTATATAGCAGCTTTCTGTCTCAAGATGAGCCAAAGAAAGTTGAGGATGCACTTCTAGATCCAGATTGGGTTTTGGCTATGCAAGAAGAGCTAAACCAATTTGAAAGGAACAATGTTTGGAAGCTGGTGCCCAAGCCTAAAGACAGGAGTGTCATAGGCACAAAATGGGTGTTCAGAAACAAGATGGATGAAAATGGCATAGTCACAAGGAACAAAGCAAGACTGGTTGCAAAAGGCTACTCACAGGAAGAAGGAATTGATTTTGATGAAACATTTGCTCCTGTTGCAAGACTAGAAGCAATAAGGATTTTCCTAGCCTATGCAGCCCATGCCAATTTCAAAGTCTATCAAATGGATGTGAAAAGTGCTTTTCTGAATGGGGAATTGGAAGAGGAGGTCTATGTGAGTCAACCTCCTGGTTTTGAAGATGATGATTTTCCTGAATATGTATACTTCCTCCTCAAAGCACTCTATGGTTTGAAACAAGCACCTAGAGCCTGGTATGACACACTCTCACAGTTTCTTCTTGAGAATCACTTCACTAGAGGTACTGTAGATAAAACTCTTTTTCATAGGATTGTGAATGGCTCTACTATACTTGTTCAAATTTATGTAGATGACATAATCTTTGGGTCTACAGATGTGAAGCTTTGTCAAAAGTTTGCCAAGCTTATGCAAAGTAAATATGAAATGAGCATGATGGGAGAATTAACTTACTTTCTTGGTCTTCAAGTGAAGCAAGTTAATGAAGGCATTTTTATTAGTCAAACAAAATACATTCATGATTTATTAAAGAAGTTTAACTTAATGGAATGCTCTCCTGCCAAAACTCCCATGCCCACTGCCACCAAACTTGAATTGAATACTAAGGAAAAATCTGTGGACATTTCAAGTTACAGAGGCATGGTAGGCTCACTTTTATATTTAACAGCTAGTAGACCTGATATTATGTTTGCTACATGTCTATGTGCTAGATTTCAGGCTGATCCTAGGGAATCCCATTTAGTTGCTATTAAAAGGATTTTCAGATATCTCAAGGGAACACCAAACCTTGGCATTTGGTACCCTAGAGAATCTGGTTTTGAACTAATTGGTTATTCAGATGCAGATTATGCAGGATGTAAAATTGACAGGAAAAGCACAACAGGCACCTGTCAATTCTTAGGAAACAAGCTTGTGTCATGGTTCAGCAAGAAACAAAACTCAGTTTCCACCTCCACAGCTGAGGCTGAGTATATTGCAGCTGGAAGTTGTTGTGCACAGATTTTATGGATGAAAAATCAACTACTTGATTATGGATTAAGAGTTGAGAAAATTCCTATTTTCTGTGACAACACTAGTGCCATTGCCATTACTGAGAATCCAGTGCAGCATTCAAGAACCAAGCATATTGACATCAAGTACCATTTCATTAGAGAACATGTTATGAATGGTACTGTGGAGTTACATTTTGTTCCAAGTGAACAACAACTTGCAGACATCTTTACCAAGCCACTTGATGAATCAACATTCTCAAGATTAGTAAGTGAGCTAGGTATGCTAAATTTCTCTTAATTATTTTTGAGATATTTGCAAGTCATAAAGCAGCCAGAAATTTGCTATGTTTTTCTGTGAATAAATTTTCTCAGAAAAAGGTAAAATTTTGTCTAAGTCAAAATTACTATGCCAACGGAATGCACCATTTCGTTGACAGTCTTAGCAGTTTTCTGGGTGTTTCGTTGATAGCTCTTTTATATCAACGAAACGCAGCTTTATCAACGAAATAAGACGGGACTTTAACCGCCCAATCCTGATTCGTTGATTTAGCGCTTTTTATCTGAACCGTTGAAATTTGACACGTCTTTTACCACGATCTATGCATACACCCCTGTAAGTATAAATCATGGTAATACTTTAAGAGTAACGGTTATATTTTTAAGCCAATCCAGTAATTTACATTTATTATTGGATTCATTTTCTGAGAATTTTTGGGGGAGTATTTAAGAAATTTTATTTTTATTATTTCTTTTTACCTGTTCTCAAAAATTCCAAAGGCTTTTTTTCTCTCTTCTTCTCTCTAACAAGCTATTCAGTTCGAAGCTTTCCTTTAATCAACAATGGCACCTATAGTCAAGCTTATGTCTGCTGGAGGGTTCATCTATGAGAAGAACAACTCCATCCCTTTTGTTGTCAAGGAAAACCCGAACAGTCTGTTCTTCAAAATGATGGATTTCATGAAGAATTTCAAGTTGAGCTATGCAATGTTTCACTCTACACCACTCTACAATGAGATAATCGAGGAAATTTGGACCTCATGTGAGTATAGTGGAACACACTGCACACTAAAATTCACTCTTCAAGGTAATGAGTACATAGTTAATTCTGATGTTTTGCAAGCATGTTTACATATTCCTGATAATAACTGTGATGCTTTGCCTACTAACACTGAAATAACTACCATGTTAAATTCTATAAACTACTCTTTGCCTACTGATAATCTGGGTAGAATAATTAGGAGAGGTTTGGTTAGAGAATACAGTTATTTAGCTGATGCATTCATTAAGGTCTTTTCTGGAAAGATTAGTAATTTTGATGCATTAACTAACTCTATGTTAATTCTCCTAACCATGCTTCTAAATGATAGATATCACAACTTTAGCACTCAACTTATGTATGAAATTGGTGCTAAGTTGGGTGACAAAGCAAATAGGAAGAAAAATATCTATTATGCTAGGTTTCTGATGATGTTGGCTAACCATGTTAGTCCAGCACCATTAGTTATCTCTAACCCTAATGCCAGGTTCGAGTGCTTTGTGCAAGAAAAGAGAGTATTGACAGACATACTCAGGCTGAACCACAATGGTGATGTTCCAGTGGTGTATCTGCCAATCATTGAGGTAACTACTACTATCCCTGTTAGTGTAGCTGTTACTTCTACTGTCTCCTCCAACCTTGTTGCTATGGAGTCTGTAGCTGTGACCCAACAGGCTCCTGCCCCAGCAACTAAATCCAAATCAAAGAAATCCTCCAAGCCAACCTCAGGTGCTTCTCAAAAGGCACCTGTTGTAAAAACTACCACACAACCTAAGGGGAGTGAGTCTGGAGTTGTAAGAGGTGAGGGAAGGGGTGAACATCAAAGAAACCCCAAGGATAAGGAAGGACAGGTTAGTGTGTACCAGCCAAGCCCCATTGTGTCTTCCCAACAAGGCACAATGAGTAACATGGATTTAAGCACAAGTCTAATTGCATCCTCCCAAAAGGATGTGATTATTGAAACAAGCTCTCCTCCTAGAGCACAGTCCAAAAGGGTAAGGGACACTTCTAGCCCAAAGTCTACATTTTCCCAATACCAAAGGAGAGTGAAGCAAAAGTCCAAGGGTACACAGGGTGCACACACACTGGAAGCAACACTTCCAGTTTCTCAAATTCAGTTTGATGTAACCCCTATCATTACTCTGGGGTTACAGTCCCATTCTCTAAACATCAATCTTGATTTATCTCCATCCAATTCACCAACTCAATCCTTAGATGTGGACATGATCCATACATCTATTCCTGATTCTCCAACTCTAATCTTGGAGAAGCCCCACTCTGAAGTTGATGGCCATCACTTGTTAAGTGATTTGTTGGGCCATCAACCAATTTTTCCTGAAGTTGCAAGGGGATCTGTGGACCATTCTTTAAAATCAATCACCACAGACTCTACTGTAATTTCACTTTCTCAAAATGCTTTATTGACTTCATCAACGAAACAGCCTCTTTCGTTGACAAGTGTTTCTCCATCAACGGTACCTATACCGTTGACAGTTCAAACTACCATTTCGTTGATAGGTCATTCTACACCTCTTAATGTAAATCAAGTTGTTTCCACAACTAGTGTAGATGACCTGGTGGTAGTTGAGACACTTCTAGGTTTGAAAGGGAGTGAAATTGAGAGGCTGGCTTGCAGCCAGGCAAAAGGAGAGCTTGAGAGTGAGAGGCTGGCTATTTCTTCCAGCCAGGCAAAAGGAGAGATTGAGAGTACCACCTTAGTAGGTGAAGGTGAGGGTGTGAGAGGTGTGAGCCATGGGGAGCCCATGATGCAAGAAAAGAGTGGAGAGAGAGAAGGGACTACAGGAGCTATAAGGGGGGAAGCAGCCATTGCAAGTGAGTTAATGGAGGTCAGTGAGGGAGAAAGGGAACTTACTTTCCAAGAGCATTATCAACAAACTCTGGATAGTATTTCCCTGGATCCTGAGACCTTTACTCATCCTGTGCCAGCCTATCAAATTATGGCTCAGCAGGGCAATGTGGAGGCAGAAAGGTCACTAAATCTAATTCATACAACTGCATCAATGCAAAGAGCAAAGGATGCCCTGACCAATCTACCTTCAGGAGCTGCAGCAAGTGGAGAATTCGAGTTTTCTGATGATGAGGACAGCTATGGTGATAATCTACAGGTGGCCACCACTTCACAGACTGGGACTTCTGTGGTGCCTCCTACACCAGGCTGGCTTTCTCAAGGTATGCATGGTAGAGCCACTCTAGATGCTGCTATCTCCAGGCAGTACAATGAAGCCTACTTAGCTCATGAGTCTGCAAATGCAAGGGACAAGAAATTCTACAAGGCCATCATGGATTCTCTGGAAATTCAAAGGCTACAAATGATGCAGACAAGGATTGAGGCTACAGAAATCAAGGACTCTATTAGCAATTTCAGGGATGCTAACTACAGGATGATGGATGAAAAGCTCCCTCTTCTCACTATGTCCAAAATGAACAGGTTTTTCTCTAAGGAACCTGAAGTGGCTACCTCCTTGAAGACTCTCTCTTCTAGAGTGGACAAGGTGGAAGCTACTTTATCTCAAATGCAAAAGGAACAGGAGAAGCAGACTCAACTTTTGGCCCAGCTAGTGGCAGCTCAAGGACTCCCAGTTGTCTCTCTTGATGATAACAAAAAGGGGGAGAAATCTCAGGAGCTAACCATTCAAATCACAAAGGTGCTGGTCCCAGCCATCACATTGCCACAGGAGCCACTAGCAATGGGGGAGTTTGGAAAGAAGAATAAGGATAGCATTGACTTGATCCAGGAAGCTTCTATGAGGATACAACTTGCAGAACAGATCAAAGATCATTGGTCCAACATAGAAGCAAGGTTCAAGAAAATTACTGAATCTTCAAAGACAGATCAGCCATCAACAAATGCAATGGTGACTGTACAAGTGGAGCCACAGTTCAAGAGCTCTTATGCTATAGAGCCCCTTCTACATGGAGTCATTCTAGGACCAAGAAAGGAGAAAGGACAAACTTCATGCATTAGGGATGTGGAAGAAGCTACATTACAAAGAAGCTTATCTCCCAAGTCTCCTGCTAAACCAAAAGGCAAAAACATAGCAAGAACTTTCTATCCTGCACCTTATCCAGATGAGCACAAGCTACTTGGACTTCTCATCACAAAAAGCAAGGAAAGCAATGATTATGAGATAAGGAAACAAAGGGCAATTGTCTACAGGAATGGACAAGAAATTTGTGTTTGGGCTGGTCACCCAAACTTTGCTGAAGCTAAAGCTGAAGAATCAGAAAGAGCAGCAATGCAAGCTCTTGCAGTTGCTCAATCTCTTGATGAAGAAGAAAGACAGCAAGAAGAAAAAGCCCAAGAGGAAAGGAGTGAAAAGAAGAGTACAAGGCAACCAAAGGCAAGGGCTAGAAGAAACATAACCCTTGAAAATGATGACTCTCAGAGTATTGCATCAGACTCTTCTGCACCCCCAACAATTCCTGATCCATCTTTAAAGTTAGCCTGTGATCCCAAACATCTTGTTAATTATCATGATCAGCCAATTGAGCCAAAGGAAGAGCCAATTGAGCTTGATGAGGCTAATTTTCCTAAATTCCTTTTTGAGATGGATCCAAAGAAGAAATTGAAGCAAAGGGCTGTCAAGGCAAAGCCAGTATTTGTGAGAAAGCCACAACCTCAAAAACCCCCTTCAAATCCAGAGGACTGCATGTACATTGCTGACATCAGGGAAGAATCCAGTTTGCATCTTGATTTAGATAACCTGGTGGAAGTAAGGGGCATTGCAGCTTCTCAGAAGCTACCTGAAAGATTGGTTTTCACATACAAGGGTGGTAGAGAACAAATTTGGCCTCTCTACAGAATTCTAGGAGAAGACTACCAAACACTACTCACAGTGTTTAGATGCTTGAAGAAAGACTTTGGCTTCACCAAAACAGCCAAGTCTGAGGTGGTCTCCAAAATATGTCAAATAAAGGCTAGCTGGAACAAGCCTGAGGCTCTTCCCAGGATGCTAAGAGTGCCCTCAACAGGAAAGAAGATCCATCTTCAACCTTTCTGGATGATGGAATTCAAGGACAAGGACAACTGCAGAAGGTTCTTCAGGATGGAAGACCAGCTGGACAAGGCATCTAATCAAACTCTAAGGTTTATGCAATCCATGCTTGGTGATCAAGATGAAGAAGAGAAGATCTTTTACAGAAGGCTACAGGTCCAGATTGAGGAGAACAACTCTAGGAGAGGGAAGAAGACTATGCCCCAAAGAAGACAAAGATGAATTATTTGCTCAGTCTAGAGGAGCACATTTGGGCATCAGTCTTGTAAGTCTTGCATTATTTCTAAAACTTTATGAAGCTCAATACAATTTTTACTTTTATCTTGTGTAATATGCCTGAGTGTTTTTGTTATCATCAAGGCTCTTGATTTATGGCTGTTATTCTATCAGTCATAAATTGGGGGAGATTGTTAGGAATATGTTGTTCTTGATGATAATTATAAAAACACTTAGTAGATTTTGTATTAAGTTATTTTGTAACTGTCAACGAAATAGCATGCTTTGCAGTGTTTCGTTGACAGGAAGCTCATCAACGAAATGAGTGTTGTAGCAATTGCATTGTACAATACTTCACAGTATGATAGGCATTTTGTTGTATGTATCAGATAGGTTTTCTAAGTCATGTTGACTAAGTACTAGATAGGCAAAATAGGTTGGTTAATTGTACATATATTATGCCTTGTAATTTTGCCTAAGTGAAGACATGTCAACGGTATGAAGATTACTCTGTCAACGGTATGGAGTTTACCCATCAACGAAACAAGGGAAACTCCATCAACGAAATGAAGAATAAAGCTATCAACGAAACACATCTCCATGCCATCAACGAATCATTATTGCTTTTCTATATAATTGACAAAGTGATAGTGACAGGTTCCTGACAGATCAAAAAGGAGATGTGAAAGTGTACTTTGCATTGGAAACCATTAACATGGACATGGGGAATAAGGAAACATCCCAGTTTCCAATTGGGCTCTTGGGAGTGATCATAATAAGCATGAAGACAAAAGCAAGGATCTCCAAGGACCACTGGACAAAGGGATGAAAAGCAAACTATTGGCGGTTACTCATTGTACTTTTAGTGTAACCAAAAATAGGGTTGTAAACTTGGGTTTATATAACCAAGTGTAGCAGTTACTTTAAGTGTGTGAAGAAAAACAAAGAGTTTGTATTAGCTATCCTTGAGAGCATTTTTCTTCTCAACAACCTTGTAACTGAGCAGCTGTGTACATTTGTATCACAGATTATTTCCGCAATAAAAACACTTCAGTTGGATCATCAAACAATCCAACTGAATTATTTATATCTTGTGTTTTTATTTATTCAGTTCAGTTTAATTTTATAAAGTATCTTTAAGTCAAAGAAATATCAAGAATTGTATTCAACCCCCCCTTCTACAATTCTGTTAGGTCATTTGGGATTAACATCCTTATACTCTGGATCTCCTTCACCAGTTTGATATATGGCAGCCCTCAGAGAATAAATACTGTTCTTCTTCATATCATTTCCTAACCGAATGTACTGAGCTTTATCTGACTCTAAGTTGAATTCTAAGACTTTTATTCCAAGTGCAGTTGTAAATCTAGCACTGTTTTTCTTCATCTTCACCAACTTTCCAGCATGATCTCTATACTTTGGAATATAAGTATTTGAGACTTCTCCTCCTCCAAGCATTACTTTTGATCTCAGCATCTTTTCTCTTAAGATTTGAGCAACATTATGGGTGTGTCTGTTCTTAACTTTCAACAGATAAAGTACATATTCAAGTTCTTCCCATGATTTGAGATTTACATCAGATTCTCCAACTCTATAAACACTTCCATCACTCATGAAGTATAACAGAAACTGCTTCTTCAAGACTCTGTGAAAAATCAACTGAACAGATTCTAACTTATCAAGATTTTCTTGTGTATCCCTAATACCAGATCCTGCCAGTGAAATATTGTCTTGAGATCTGTTATTTATTCTCTTCTCCCTATGTGAACCTAAACCAGACTTATCATAAGATTCTTTTCCAAGTACAGTCCTGGTTTGAGAAAAATCCACAGGTTGAAGTGTCAGAGTTTCAGAGAGTACAGGTCTTAAGAAACCTTTGAGTTGAGGAGCTAGCTGAGTTTGCACAGCTTGAGCCTTGTCAGAGGCTGGCTTATCTTCAATAGTATCATCAACTTGAGCAGCGTCAGAGGTTGAGTTTGCTAATCTTGTTTCAACTTGAGCAATGTCAGAGGTTGAATAAATCTTCTTAGGTAACTGTTCTTCTTCTACCAGTTTACCTTTTCCTTTGTCAGCATTTTTAATCACAGGCCTCCTTGAGTACTGTAAACTCTGATCAGAGTTTACATTCTCTTTGATAACAATTCCTTTTTCTTTCTTTCTAGGAGCCTTGATTTCCTTCTTCTTGTAGATTCCAGCTTTAAGATTCTTCTTGTGTTCTTCAGCAAGCATTTGCTCTTCAGCTTGGATATCTTCAATTGTAACATCTTTTCCATGCTCTTTAATAAAGATCCTAGCAGCAATCTCTTCATCAGTAGATGGGTTAGCTGAAACAACTAAACTTTTGTTGAGTTTTGAAGTAGATTGACCACCAGAAGTAGATTGACCACCAGAGTTTATTACACATTTTTGCCTTTGAGCAGAAATCCTTCTTTCATTTCCTCTGCTTCCCCCATCAGTAGAATCATCCTTCCGTCTCAGAGTTTGAGTAGCTTTGCATTTGTCTTTAGGTATACTCTCCCCCCTTTTGACATCATCAGAAAGTAGTACTGATGTCAGCAATTCAAGCGCAGTAGAAATGGAAGTCAGTTGAGCAGACATAGCATTCTGGTTATCCTCAACTGTCCCAAGCCTCTTCTTGATTTCTTCAGAATCCCTGGCTTGCTGCTTGAACATGGCATAGTAAGAAGTTCTGTCAGCCTTTAAAGTAAGATCCCTCATACTTACTTCATTCCTCAATTTTGTAAGCATCTGTTGATTCTCATCAAATCTATTATTGAGAGATTTGACTTGAATAACAGTGGCCTGTAAGCTCGTAAGGACATCAGGATTTGTAATCTTCTTAACAGAATCAGATAGAAAATCTGCAGCCCGTTGTGCTGGAAAAACACAATCTGCATTAGCCCATGCATTGTAGTACATATTCTGAAAATGCTCAGAAGCAGCCCTTTGAACTTCCCTCTCTTCAGTAGAATTTGCTTGAATATCAGAAACTTCCACTTGAATATCAGAGTTTGAATGAGCAGGACTAGCTTCAGCATTGTCATCCTCTCTGTGAATATCTTCAAGCACATTCTCAGCAGTGATTTCATCAATTAACTGAGCAGTGGCATCAGGTACTTGATCTGCTACAGTTTGAGGAACATCAGAGTTTGCTGGAGCAATAACCTCTGCTTCTCTCTGAACAATCTCAACAACTGATTGTTGCAAAGCTTCAAGTAAAACAATATCCTCATGATCATTATCTGTTGCATCATCATGTACAGCAACAGCTTCTGGAACTGGATCAACTCTAATCTGATCAACTTCCTCACCTTTCTCAAAATCAAGAGAAATGATTTCTGTGTGAGAAGCAATAGGTTCTACTAATTCAGTAGTAGCTTGATCAGCTTCCAGTACAGTATCTTCATGATCCACAATCCTGCTGTCAGAGTATGCAGCAGCTTCCTCAACTACATCATCAGCTTTTGATGTAGGAGCTTCTGGTTCAAAATCCTTCAGAATAGGTTCAGGATTTGCAGCATCCTCAGCAGTTAGAATATCCTCCTCAACAATTGCAGGAGTACTTGAAATCACAATCTCCTCATTCTCTGATGTAGGAGCTTCAGTGTCTTCATGTTCTTTGTCCATATTGGCAATGATATCACCAAAAAGTTGATCAGCAACTAGTCTTCTCTTTCTCTGATGAAGAGTCTCTTCATCAGCTTCAGTTTCTGAGTCTACATTAGAATCAGCAGCAACAGACTTGGCCCTTTGGGCTCGCCTTTTCTTCATTCTTTTTCTCTGAGGCACAGCATCAACATTTGATGCCTCAGCTTCAGTTTGTTGCAAACCAGACTTAACTGCTCGAACTTTGGATCTCTTTGACCGCTGTGGTTGAGACACAGAAGGTCCAGCGTCAGCAGTTGATACGTGTTGTTGTTGTAAGTTGTCAAGAAATTGTTGCACTGATGCAGGCAACAGTAAAGGACCAACTTCTCCTTTCTTGTTGTCCTTGTTGATAAGGTCAGAAAATATACGTTTGTGCAGTTTAAACGAAAGTATAACATCATCCTCTTCTATCTCAACATTTGGGCAGCAAAAATTGAATATCAATTGACAAAACCTAGAGAAATAAACAACATTTCTATTCTCTAGCATTTTCTCACCAATATTAGTTAGAACTAATCGAGCAACATCAAAATGACTGCCATAGAGAAGAGAATACCCGATCTGTAGACTATCCGTGGGAATCGCATCCCAATTGGTACACTTCTTTCCAAAAGCCCGAGTAATGCAATCGAAAAAGAAGCTCCATTCTTTGCGCAAAAATGGCCTTTTCAGTTGACCTATCTTTGTCAAAGGTCCAGTGTAGCCTATCTCGTTCATCATTCTGACGAGCTCAGAGTCTCCAACAGAGATTGTGAATGCATTGAAATCTTCAAGACCCAAAGCATCACGAACAGTAGTAGGAGTAACAACAAAATCATCTCCTTGAAACTCAAAAATTATAGATGGCGATCCAGACTCTCCTCCATTATCATAAATACCTGTCTGCCAAAAAGTTCGAATTTGAGTCGCAGACAGCTTCGATGGTGCAGTTAGAGCAGTACCGATATCAGAGTGTAACAAGAACCTCTGAATCAAATGAAACGCCTCCGGTGCGTTCTCATTTGCTACAGGTGCAGAATAATTGTTGGGAACAAATTCTAATTCAGAAGCAATAAACGCTGTAGTTGCCATTTGTAAGATTTGAAAATAAGAAGAACTGGGCTTTGAAAGTGTTTGAGTGTTTGTGTGTGAGTAAAAGCTTATGAAAAGATGAGGTGCGTAAAAGATTGAATCGTGTGTATGTAGTGTATTAAATAATAACTGTAAAGATTAGAAGTATGTTAGTGGGACAGATGTCAGGCGTGGATACGCTGACAGCTGTATCGAACAACTTCCAATACACACGTGCAGACGTGAAAACACCTGTCATCACATATAACACTCAAAATATCCGCTTAAAAGAAAAAAAAATTAATAATAATAAAATTATCAATTTTAATAATAAAGTACAAAGGAGCTCAATAGTCAGAATAATAATGACTGTCTTGAAACTCCGCACCTTATTATCCCAAGCGCTTCGATTCAAGGAAAAACCTTTCAGCTACCTTGTTGAATGCTTTAAAACCCCAAGCATTTTCACAACAGGCTTCATATCTTAAAATTACCATACACCAAATGGCAGGAACCTTTGAATTCATGGATGTAGAATCATTCGTGAACATGAACTGGCAGCAACAAGCTAACTATATCATAGATGAGTTTCTTGTTCTGTCTTTTCTGAATGATGAAGGTCTTATAGCAGATGATGAAATAGCGGAAGGACCGATCTCTAATCCTTATGTGCACATCATCCGTCCCGGTCCATATGATGTGCCCATCCTGGCAGACGATCATACTATGGAGATTTGTATGATGCTCTTCCAGCAGAGCTTCCTGATGGGTACTGAGGAGACAATCTTCTTGGAATCCTGCAAGCTGCAAAGCAGAAAGAGAATCCAGAAAGATGATGATGATGATGATGATTCATCTTCAGAATTTTGTCAAGCAATTCCAGATGGTATAATGATCAGTTGAACAACTGGGTAGCGATCATCAGAAGTAGTAGATCACAATAACTTCTGGCTCTAGCTCTTCTGCTTCAGATGTAGCATTCAGATACTTATCCTGGTTAAATAGATCTTTTCTGATGTAACCATAGTGAATAGTATGTACCAGAAAGTTTAGCTAAACATGAGTATGAAATGGTCTGAATGTAAATTTGAATCAATTAATGAAAAAAATTTTGTTTCTTTACATATCAGTATTATCAATTTTGCATAGTAATTGTAAAGTGAAAGAAATGATATCACTTTAAACAATAAACTAACAGACTCAGCAGCATTACGAATCACTATCAGGACTTATCAAACACACTCTTTCATTTCTCCGTTCAATCATACTTTTTCCGAAAAACAAATAGCTAATCTCAAAATTATAAACTGTCTGAAACAAAGAGATTATTTTAACCATTAGAGATTAAAACAAAGTAACCTCGGCGTATTTCACACAATACATCAGTGTTTACCATTTGTCCTTCTTTGTCACTAAACTCTTTTCGCAATCTGTACAGTTGTGAAAATATGTGTGTGTAGTAGCAGAGTTTACCGAAATCAGTATTTAGATCATCTCAAAGTGCATAAAATCCACAAACTAAAGTAGTAAAAACTGGTTGCCTAAACTCTCATGTATAACATAGACACTGATTTTTCTATCTAAACTCTGTATTACTGATATCCTTTCATTTGGATATGTCTTTTATTTTTCACCCCCTTTATTATTATTATTATTATTTTTTTTTTTATATATATATTTTTTTTATTTTTCCAGTAATCAGTGGTTGGCACTAGTCACCAAAAATCAAAGATTTTAGCCCTTATTTCATACAATAAGTTCCTGGATCTTCCTAGGCACAACATGATCTCAAAGGAATTTGTGCTCTGTTTGGCATCTTTTGATTTGAGGGTGAATTATTTGCATTAAATAATCAGAGTTTAGACTTTTCATCAGTAATTATAATTAACTTATGAGAGAAGATGCAAACAGCTAATACAGACTCAGTGTATAGGATCAATAAACTAAGAGATGCTATAAATATAGAGACAGTATCATGCTGTGTTAGCTTACTGCACTTATTTGAGATCAGAATCTATCAACTCTTAAGGATTCACAATTACTTACTGAGAATTATGCTTCATACAAATTTCTTCATTTGTCCAAATGTTTCAGACAAAATTACAATCAGAGTATAACATTAAACTGTAACTATCAGAGTATGACCAACAGAGTTTACCATCAGAGTTTAACATGCTGGTTCACATAACAGGTAACATGTGCAAGGAATCATGAGCATTTAAACAATCAAACATGGATAGATTTTGAGTCTAACCCGTATCTCTAGTCTGAACCAGAGATCATTCCAAGTTCATTTACCAATCTTGTAAACGTAGCTTCACTCAAAGGTTTGGTGAAGATATCTGCAAGTTGTTGGTCTGTAGACACAAAATGAAGCTCAATGTTCCCTTCTTCCACATGTTCTCTGATAAAATGATATCTTATGCTGATGTGCTTGGTCATGGAGTGCTGTACTGGATTACCTGTCATAGCAATAGCACTTTGGTTATCACAGAAAATAGGTATTTTAGAGTATCTTAACCCATAATCCAGCAGTTGATTCTTCATCCATAAAATCTGTGCACAACAGCTACCAGCTGCTATATACTCTGCTTCAGCAGTGGATGTGGAGATTGACTTCTGTTTCTTGCTGTACCAAGAAACTAATCTGTCACCTAAAAATTGACAGCTTCCACTTGTACTTTTTCTGTCTATCTTACAGCCTGCAAAATCTGCATCAGAGTAACCAATTAACTTAAACTCTGATTCTCTAGGATACCACAAACCCAGGGTTATGGTTCCTTTGAGATATTTGAAGATCCTTTTCACAGCTGTTAGATGAGGCTCTCTGGGATCTGCTTGAAATCTTGCACAAAGACATGTTGCATACATGATATCAGGTCTACTTGCAGTAAGATACAGTAGAGACCCTATCATTCTTCTGTAGTTAGTCATATCTACTGAGGCTCCTGTGTCTTTGTCAAGCTTCGTTGCTGTAGCCATGGGAGTCGTAGCAGATGAACTATCAAGCATACCAAATTTCTTTAGAAGATTTCTGGTATACTTTGCTTGATTGATAAAAATCCCATCATCTGTTTGCTTGACCTGTAAGCCTAGAAAATAACTAAGCTCTCCCATCATGCTCATTTGATACCTGGATTGCATAAGCTTTGCAAACTTCTTACAAAGTTTGTCATTAGTAGATCCAAAAATGATATCATCTACATAAATTTGAACTAAGAGCAAATCATCACCAGAATTGAAATAAAACAGGGTTTTATCAATTGTACCTCTTGTGAACCCACTTTCTAAAAGAAATTGAGCAAGAGTTTCATACCATGCTCTTGGTGCTTGCTTTAGTCCATATAATGCCTTGTCAAGCCTGTAGACATAATCTGGATGCTTGGAATCTACAAATCCTGGTGGTTGTTCAACAAACACTTCTTCTTCAAGCTTCCCATTGAGAAAAGCACTTTTTACATCCATCTGAAAAACTTTAAACTTCTTGTGTGCAGCATAGGCCAGAAAAATTCTTATGGCCTCCAATCTTGCAACTGGAGCAAAGGTTTCATCATAGTCAATTCCTTCCTGTTGTGAATAACCTTTAGCCACAAGTCTAGCCTTGTTTCTTGTAATCACACCTTCACTGTCAGTCTTGTTTCTGAAAACCCACTTTGTACCTACAATTGATCTATTCTTTGGTCTAGGTACAAGTGTCCAGACTTCATTTCTTTCAAATTCATTTAACTCTTCTTGCATTGCTGTAATCCAATTAGCATCTTGAAGAGCTTCCTCCACTTTCTTTGGTTCTGTTTGAGACAAGAAAGCATGATACAGACACTCATTATTTGTTGCACTTCTAGTTCTTACACTAGCATCAGGATCTCCAATTATAAGATCAGGTGTATGTGCCTGTGTCCACTTTCTTGCTGTTGGTAAGTGGCTTCTTGTATCAGTATTGGATCCTCCCCCTTGATCCATGCTCTCCTGATTCATGTGTTGACTATCTGCAGCTTCTGAGGCTCCCCCTGAGTTGGATGGCTCAGTGTTTGAGCTGTCAGAGTTTGAATCAGTTTCCTCAACTGACTCACTTGCTGTGTCTTGTTGAGCTTCTTCACGCTCCCCCTCAACTGGTTCTCTATTTTGTTCAATTTGAGAATTTACAGTTTCTCCAGTATTTACCAGTAGAGGTTCAGAGTATGCTTCGTCAGAGTTTGTCAACCCTGCTTCATCAGAGTTTATATCATCAGAGAATAGATCTTCATTTTCAAAACGTAGTTGATCATATCCATCCTTGTCTTCAAGTCCAATTATTTTCTTGTCATCAAACGACACATGTATGGATTCCATGATCACCTTTGTTCTCAGATTGTAAATTCTGAATGCTTTTGTTGACAATGGATAGCCAACAAAGATTCCTACATCAGCTTTTAACTCGAACTTGGTCAACTGTTCAGGATGAGTCTTCAACACAAAGCATTTGCATCCAAATATGTGAAAATATTTCAAATTTGGCTTCTTGTTTTTCACCATCTCATATGGTGTTTTTCCATGCTTGTTGATTAGAGTTGCATTTTGAGTAAAACAAGCAGTTTGAACAGCTTCTGCCCAGAAATAAGTTGGTAATTTTGCTTCATCAAGCATAGTTCTGGCAGCTTCGATTAAAGTTCTGTTCTTTCTTTCAACTACACCATTTTGCTGTGGAGTTCCAGGTGCAGAAAATTCTTGTTTGACTCCTCTTTCCTTGCAGAAAGCTTCCACGATTGAGTTTCTGAATTCAGTTCCATTATCACTCCTTATAATTTTGACTTTGTGCTGTGATCCTTTGTCCAGTAGATTTATATGATCCATCAACATTTGAGCAGTTTCATCCTTCTTTGACAAGAAATACACCCATGTATATCTAGTATATTCATCAACAATTACTAAAGCATATTTCTTTCTGCCCATGGACATCACATTCACTGGTCCAAAGAGATCAACATGTAGAAGTTGATAAGGTTCCACTACTGAAGATTCAGATTTGCTCTTGAAAGATGACTTCCTTTGCTTGGCCTTTTGACAAGAATCACATAGACCATCTAGATTGAGTATTGATTTTGGAAGTCCTCTTACAAGATCCTTTCTAATAAGCTCATTTATGTTGTTCAAATTGAGATGAGAGAGCTTCTTGTGCCAATTCCAACTCTCTTCATTTGACATTCTTGCAGTCAGACACACTGTTTTTCCATCAGAGTTTGTTACCAAACTAGCTTCATAAATATTGTTGCGCCTGTGTCCAATTAGAACAACTTTCCCAGTAGATTTACTGATAACTTCACAGTATTCACTATGAAAATCTACATGGTTTCCTCTGTCACAGATTTGACTCACTGATAACAGATTATGCTTGAGTCCTGAGACTAGAGCTACTTTTGTGATGATGACACTTCCAAGATTAATATTGCCATATCCCAGAGTGTGTCCTATGTTGCCATCTCCATAGGAAACTTTTGGGCCAGCCTTCTCCTCAAAGTCTGATAGCAGGGCTTTATTTCCAGTCATATGTCCAGAGCATCCACTGTCTAAGATAAGTGTGCTCTCTATTATACCCTGCAATCACAAACAAACACTAAGTGTTAGTTTTGAGGATCCAGACTTGCTTGGATCCTTTGTCTTTCTTAACAGTGTTAGTTTTTGCAGCGGAATCAGCATTATCAGAGTTTAAACTAACATTGTCAGATTTTACACTAGCAGAGTTTGCTCTAACCCATTTCAAGTTGGGTTTTAGCTCATAATAGTTATGATAAATTGCATGATAACTCTTACATGTGTAAATAGAATGCCAAGTGCTCCCACAATGTTTGCATAAAGTCTGTGGTCTTACTCTAACATAATCATTCTTTACTTCTGAAGTAGAAGGTAAAGAATTAATATGTTTGTTCTTAGTGCAAAATCTAGCAAGATGATTAGAACTACCAAAATTATAACATGTTTTTCTTGAGGCACTAGCATTAGGCAAATGATTATTTCTATTATTTATGCCTACTTTTCCATTCCTATTTCTCTTGGACCCTTTAGGTTTCATGGCAGACTTAACCTCTTTGAGCTTATGTTTAAACTGTTTTCCTGTCATTAAACCAACATTAACCTGCTTCTCACAGATTCTAATTGGTTCTTTAACAGCTTCTAAGTCAACAAGCTTCTCTGTTTTAGATTCAATATCTACTTGTTTAACACAAGCTTCAACTGACTCCATAACAGCTTCTTTCACAATTACAGATTTTAGCTTGGTGGATTCTGGAACAAATATCACAGGTTTAAGTAGTGGTTTTACCTTAACCTTGTCTTTAAACCTAAGTTCATCGTTTTCACAATAACCTAAACCTACAGAATCAGTCTGAAACACTTGATGAGTGTCTCTTCCAGAATCTGTCCAAGTCTTGATTATTTTTCTTTCTTTTTCAAGTTCAGATTCTAGCTGCTTATTTAACTTAAGAACTTCCTGTTCAATATAAACAGCATCATCTCTTTCTTTTTGAATCTGCTTCATATTCTCAAGTTCTCTTTCAAGAAACTTGTTTCTTTCTTTAAGACTAAGATTCTCAGATTTAATCCTCTCATTCTCTAAAGTCTGATCCCTATAACTAACATGAACACTTTTCAGATATACTCTTAACTCAGATATATTATCAGTATCATAAGTATAAGTAGTTAGAGGTACCTTATTTTCAGAAGATTCAGTCTCATCTCTGACAGTTGCCATAAGAGCATAGTTTTCTCCATCATCAGAGTCTGAAGTATCTGCCCAGTCTCTGCCTTTAGAGATGAGTGCTTTCTCAGTTTTGCCTTTCTTGCACTCTGGAGCATAATGACCCATCTCCTTACACTTGTAGCACTGGATTTGAGACTTATCCTTCTTGCCAGACTTGTTCTCCTTTCCATCAGACTTTCTGAAACTTCTCCTTTCAGGGTTTGAATCTTTCCTCGAGAATCTCTTTCCTTTCTTGAAGTTCTTGAATCCCATCTTCTTAAAGGTCTTCACCATTAATGCAGCCATTTGCATCAACTCCTCTTCATCATCCTCAGAGTCAGAAGCTTCATCAGAGTTTGAGTCATCATCAAAGTTTGATGACTCACTCTCAGATTTAATAACTAAAGCCTTTCCCTTGGCTTTATTCCTTGATGATTCCTTCTTGATGGGCTTCTCCTCGACTTTGAGAGCAACAGATTTTGTTTTCTTGCTGGACCTCCTGTTTCTTTGTTCTATCTCAAGTTCAAAAGTCTTTAACAATCCATAGATTTCATCAAGATCTGTATCAGCAAGATCATAATTATCTCTGATTGTTGTTGCCTTTAAATCCCACTTTTCAGGTAGAGATAACAGAAACTTGAGATTGGACTCTTCAAGTTCATATTCCTTATCTACCAGAGACAGATCGTTCAACAGTTTGCAAAATCTGTCATAAGTCTCAGTCAAGGTTTCATTAGTTCTTGAATCAAAGTGCTCATACTCCTGTGTGAGTATTGTTTTTCTGTTCTTCTTAATAGCACCTGTTCCCTGGCATCTGACTTCTAAAGCATCCCATATCTCTTTGGCAGTTTTGCAGCCAATTACTCTGTTAGACATTACATTATCTAAAGCACTGTGGAGAAGATGTCTAACCTTTGCATCCTTTGCAATTGATGAGATATCTTCAGGAGTCATATCTTTCTTTTCCTTTGGAACAGTCTTTTGTGCTTGACCATCAACAACAGGGGACAATTTAGTTGGCATATGAGGACCATCATTAATTCTGTCAAGGTATTCTGGATCTGTAGCCTCCAGAAACATGGTCATCTTAACCTTCCAAATCGGATACTCTACTGGCCTGAGAATCGGAACCCTGATCGTTTCATATCGACTCACAGAATTGGGCTTAACCTGTTCAGCCTTAGGAGCAGTTTGATTTTCTTCAGACATGATTAATACTGTGTTTGAATCGTAAAACTGTATATATTAAACAGCCTTGGCTCTGATACCAATTGTTAGGCCGAATACACAATATAACCAAGTATGTATGAGAATAACAATAATTAAGAACTCTGTTTATGAATCAATAAACTGTATTTATATTAACAGCTTCTCTCTTTATGATGTTAATGAATCACAAAGAGCTTCTAGGTTACAAGAATAATATATCAATGTTCGCGTATCTTCTAGGGATAACCTATCTGTGTTTATATAGTACACAGCTACATACAATCCTTATCTAATTGATATTCCTACAAGTTAGCTATACAAAACTTATCAATTAAGGATTGCTTCTTATCTTCTATTCCGTCTCCTTAGCTGTATCAATATATTCTGCTTCTTTCCATCTTCAGAATATATTGCTTCTAGAATCTTCAATTCAGCACCGACAGCTAATTCAACTATCACCCTGTCAGACTTTAAATAAACTCTGACTGGCTTCAATTAAACTCTTCACCCTGTCAGAGTTTAACTAAACTCTGACTGGCTTCTGATAAACTCTTGTCAGTACCTGTTGCTTAAACACTGATAAACAAACATTAGCAATTATATCTAACAAACCTACTGTCAAATATTTTCATGTGTTTGGGAGCAAATGCTTTATGATGAAGGATAACCATGAGAAGAAAGGAAAATTTGACACCAAGGCTTTTGAAGGACTATTCATGGGTTACAGCACAGAAAGGACTGCCTACAGAGTTTATGTTATGGAACACATGATTATTGAAGAAAGTGTTAATGTCACATTTGATGAAACCAAGTTTCCAGGACTGCATGAAGAAGGAAAGATGCAGACATTCAGATTTGAGAATCAAGGATACTTGGAAGCTGAGGAAATTGTGGATGAAGAACCTAGCTTCACTCAAATTGTTGAAGTTGATAAAGATACTGTCAATACCACTACTGTCAACCAAACTCCAGCTCAGTCACAGACCATAACCTCTAACATTCATAACAGTGGTGACTCTGGAGACAATGAAGAACATGGTGAAGACAATTGGATTGGTAACAAACTGAAGCAAATGTTCCTGTCCAGTCAAGTAGCCTGCCCAGAATCACCAAGTGGAACAAGGATCACTCAAGTGACCTCATCATTGGTGACCCTAATTCTGGAGTGAGGACAAGGAACAAAGTCTCTGTTGACATCATGTTTTCATGCTTCCTGTCTCAAATGGAACCCAAGACAACTGATGAAGCATTGTTGGATTCTGACTGGGTGATAGCCATGCAAGAAGAGCTAAATCAGTTTGAAAGGAACAATGTATGGAAGCTAGTTCCAAGACCTAAGGGAAAGTCAGTCATTGAGACCAAATGGGTTTTCAGAAACAAGCTTGATGAAAATGGATCAGTGACAAGAAACAAAGCAAGGCTAGTAGCTAAGGGTTACTGTCAACAGGAGGGAATAGATTATGATGAGACATTTGCACCTGTTGCAAGACTTGAAGCTATAAGAATCTTTCTAGCCTATGATGCACACTGCAACTTCAAAGTATTTCAGATGGATGTCAAAAGTGCCTTCCTAAATGGAGAATTGGAAGAAGAAGTGTATGTTGAACAGCCACCAGGGTTTGAGGATGCTGAAGTGTATGATTTTGTATACAAACTTTTCAAAGCTTTGTATGGACTAAAGCAAGCACCCAGAGCTTGGTATGACACACTCTCCACTTTTCTCTTGGACAATCAGTTTACTAGAGGAGTTGTGGACAAGACACTTTTCTACAAACACCATGGCAAGGACCTCATTCTGGTACAAATCTATGTGGATGATATCATTTTTGGTTCAACAAATGAGAGGCTGTGTGAGAAGTTTTCCTCTCTCATGAGTAACAAATATGAGATGAGTATGATGGGAGAATTGTCATTCTTTCTGGGATTACAAATTTTTCAACAATCTGATGGAATCTTCATTTGTCAAGCTAAATACATCAAGGAACTTCTCAGAAAGTTCAACTTGGAAGATTCATCACCTGCAAAGACACCAATGTCCACCTCAACCAGTCTGGATCTTGATCCTAAAGGAAAGAAAGTTGACTCAAGCACCTATAGAGGCATGGTAGGATCTCTCCTATACCTAACTGCTAGCAGACCTGACATCATGTTTACTACATGTGTCTGTGCAAGGTTTCAGAGTGATCCAAAGGAGTCTCACTTAGTAGCCATCAAGAGAATCTTTAGATACCTAAAAGGCACTCCTAACCTATGTCTTTGGTATCCCAAAAACACTGGATTTGATCTAATTGGCTACTCAGACTCAGACTATGTTGGATGCAAGATTGAAAGAAAGAGTACTACTGGTAGCTGTCAATTTCTTGGTGGAAGATTGGTCTCATGGTTTAGCAAGAAGCAGCATTCAGTTTCTACCTCAACTGCAGAAGCTGAGTATATTGCTGCAGGCAGTTGCTGTGCACAAATTCTATGGATGAAGAATCAACTTCTTGATTATGGTCTAGTGTTAAGAGACATTCCTATCTACTGTGACAACACTAGTGCCATAGCCATTTCAGACAATCTAGTTCAACACTCTAGGACAAAGCACATTGATATAAGACATCACTTTATCAGAGAGCATGTTGAACAAGGAACTGTGAAGCTGATCTATGTCCCAACTGACAAGCAACTTGCTGACATCTTCACTAAGCCATTGGATGAAGCAAACTTCAACAGGTTGGTAAGTGAACTGGGAATGATGAATCTGGTATGTTGATTTACTCAGTTTTCTATATTTCCAAATTCTCTAATGAAGCTCATGACAGCAACTTCAAACCTGCTGTCAAGAGAAGTTACTGTCTACTTGGTCTATGTCTGTTATGTGACAACATGTGTTGATTTGACTTTTTCATGTCAGTATTTTGTGCCAGTCTCATACTTTTAGACCGTGTATGACATTAATGTGGTTACTTGTTAAGTTTGAGAGATAAAAATCTGTTCCATTGGACTTTCACACCGTTTTGCATTAATCTGTAGGATTAAAGGAGGACACGACCATTAATTACTTTTGTGGTAGTTGTATGGGTACTCTAACTGTTGACCATTAGACTTTAATCCTTAGACGGTTTTGCCTATAAATTAACCTTAGGTTTCACCAGCCTGCTCTCAGTTTTAAAGTAAATAATGGAAAACAAAGTAGGAATTGAAGTAGGGCTAAAACGGTGCGATAGTGAACCTGACAGTGAAGAGATTGATGAACTCTTCGAGATGCTGTTGGACGGCATGGATGAGATCGAAGAGGAAAAGAAACAGGAAGAGGAGGCCAAGGCTCAGGAAGAAGAGAAGGAGCTTCAGGCACTTCTTGAAAAAGAAGGTCGCTCTGAAGAAGAGATTAAGGAAGAGCTTTTAGGACTAGTTGATAAGATCATAGAATAATGTACCCCATGTTCTATTTTTAATGATTTTATCAATAATAATAATAAAAGTTCTTCTTCTTGTGTTTATGATTTGTCTGTGTTAATTGCTTAATATCTGTGTTCAAAAGATTTCATTGCTAAATCCATAATGTGTCAATATTAAGTTAAGTGTATGAATAAAGCATTCTAATAAGTTCATGACAAAACCAATTCTCAATCAAAGTTACTGTCGTTAAGAAGAATACTTTCGTGTGTTTCTTGACAGCAACCTTCTTGACAGCAGGGAAAGACTTTCTGTCAAGACTTGTAAAGGATACTGTCATTCATATGCTTAACGGTAACAGCAAGTTTTCGCGCAATAGTTGCTGTCGCGCAAAACCTACTGTCACCACCTCTTATTACTGACAGATTGTTTTTAGCGCACAGGTTACTGTCAACAATAGTGGACCGTTGAAATTGGATTTTCATCCCACGTTGGTCAGTGAATAACGGGCAGTAACTGACGTGTTATAAGAGTGGGTTAAGACACGTTCCTTAATTCCACTTTTTGTGCACAACGTTTGAGATACCTCTATTTATTCCCCAATTACTCAGACATATCACTCTCATCGAACTCAAGGCAATATACTTTTCTTCAAGCAAAAAGCCACTTTCTTACTTTCTTCTTTTCTTGAAATCTCCATGGCATCCAAACAGTCTCTCTCTCAAACAAACTTTGCTGGCATCTTTTCCCCAAATGATGCTGGTGAAGGCTTCAAAGGACTCGTGTTTTTCTTGAACAAGTCCTATCTCGGTTATGCCATCACCTCAACCCCCATTCTCGACTTAGACAGAATTGAGGCGTTTTGGCAAACTGCTGTTGCTCAAACTGAGGGTGAGATCCCGGGTATTCAATTCACAATCTCTGGGCAACAATACACTCTTACAGCTGAGGTCATCAACACTGCTCTTGGAATTACCCTGGAAGCAAGACAACGATTTACTGAACTTGCAAATGATGACACTCTCAAGAAGCTCTTCTTGAAGATTGGGTATGCAGGCCCTATTCTCGAAGAGGGGACTACCAAGTGGTATCCAACTGGTGAAATGGATAGGAAGCATCTGAGAAAGGAGTGGAGCATGATATTTAATGTGATGGTCAAGGTGTTCTCTACCAAGTCCACAGGCTGGAATGGAATACCCTCCTACATCAAGAAACTGACACATTCTCTTGTCCATGGATACAAGGTGAATGTTGGAGCTCTCCTCATGGCACATCTCCAAGCTGCCATAGGTAAGAAGGTATCAATCTACCCTCGTTTTCTTATGAAGTGCATTAATTCCTTCTGTGATTTTAATGATGTCGCCCCTCGTTTAGAGGCCTGCTCAGTTTTGAAAAAGAACACACACACACACACTGTTATCTTCACAGAATCTCAATGCACATATTCCACTTTGTTTCACTCAGCACATGGTTGATCAAGTGACCAACCCTGATTTACCATTACCATCTGGTTATGACTCTTTCACTCTTGAGAATGAAACTGAATTAGACCCAAATTCAGTTAACCCACATTCAACATCATACACTCAGCCTAGGCCCTCTAGATGTTCCAAAGCCCAAAGAGAAGCCTTGCAAGAATCCAGAAAAAGGTCCTTAGAAGCTGATGTTGGTGGTAGCTCTGTTAGTCAAGAGGGAGACACTGCACCTAGTGCAGCAAATAAGGAAGGTAGTCAAACAGAACCCACAGTGGTTCCCCCTGAGCCTAAAAAGAAGAGAGCTAGGAGGACTAAAACCGCTGTTAACCAAGCTGCAGTTTCTCAACAAACTATGGTTACTGAAAGGGACTCAAACACCTCCCTAGATGTGCCTTCTCAACAAGGTGCATCTATTGAAATTGGCATGTCTCCCAAGGCACCCTGTACAGAGTCTGCACAAACTCATGGTTCACAACCTGAGATACCTCCACTTGAAGAAACACACAGTGAGTTAGGGCACAGTGAGGATTTCTCTACTCCTATTGATGGTTCACATGTTTCATCTGTGAATCAGCCCCCACTCTCTGTTACACTTTCACCTTCTTCCTTCCCTACACATTCCTTTGTTTCTTCTCCACAACCTAGAGAAGGGGACAGTCCCAACCCTTCAGGTTTTGATCATCCATCTCCAATCATGGATGAGCCCCCATCTAGTGGTCCACAAGAACCCATTTCTCAAAGTGAAATGGACACCACTCCTCCAAACACTGAGCTAGGGCAAAGTGGAATTTTGTCAAAAAATGAAACAACCAACACTTTGTCTGAACTCCAAGGAGCATCTTACCTTCAGGAAGATGCTGTCACAGCCTCTGTTGCTGTCAAAGACACTGGCAATGTTGCTGTCCTAGACACAGCTACTGTCATGGGTGGAGAGGAAGATACTGTCACTACAGAACCTACTGTCACTCCACCTTCCAAAGTTGTTGTCATGCCAGAACCTGTTGTCCAGACTCCAACTGACAGTAACATTCCTGCCACAGATGCTGTCCAGTCCTCTCAGCCTGATTTTGAAGCTGTACTCATTGAGGATGCCTCTGATGATGATCTCCCTCTTGCCAAACTCTTAAAGGTACATTCTACATCTACTCCTTCCATGCATGTTAGTACTGCTCATACCCATGCATCTAGGCTGAGTGAGGGTGTGCAAAAGAAAAGAGAGATAAAAGAAAAGAGAGGTGAGCATAAAAATGAGAGGCAGCCAAATATGCTGGCAAAAGGAGAGGGACTTGAGCATGTCCAGAGAGACTTTGAGGGAGCCCACACTATTCAGGCATTAGGCCTTGAGAGTCAATCTGTGAGGGGTGATGAGATCACTCAAAAACACCCTGAGAGTGTGAGAACCCCCATAGCCTCCAAGCCCCTTTCTTTTCCTTCCCCTCCAAGAAGGTTAAGGTATGGTGGTCCCTCTGCTACTTTTGGTAACAGGATTGCAGCTCTGGAAGGACAGTGTGCTACTTTGAACTCCAAGATGGACTCTCTCTCTCTCTCTCAACTGGTGGTTGATGGTTTTGCTGCTACTCAGCTCTCTATCCAGTTCCTCACTGGCCTAGTAGCTGCCAACTCAACTAAGGGGGAGAAGGTAGCAAGATCAGAATCAATATCTATTCAGGAATCAGGTGGAACTCAGGGGGACCCAGTAGCTGTGAAGACCAATGGGGGAGCTAAGGGGAAAGCAATATCTAAGGGGGAGCAGGTCAAACCAAGCAGTGGACAACCAAAGGATAAAGCTGAAGAGCTTGTTGAAGTTGACTTGGATGGAGAAAGAGTACTGATGTCTAAAGAAACTCAAGATGCAATGCAAAGAAGACCTGCATCTAGACATCCAATTCTACCTCCTGTGATAATCAGAGAGCCAACTCCAGCAACTCAAGAATCTGCTCTACAAAGAAGATGGGGAGAAATGGAGGAACAGAATAAGTCTGGGAAAGGTAAAGGGAAACTGCCTGAATCCATCCATAAAGGAAATACTTGGTCCATTGGTACTAAGTATGATCAAGAAGAAGCCAATACTCTAATGGTGGATTATAGGGAGAGTACATTACACAATCATGACAGTGAATTTAGCAGTTTGGTGGAAGAAACAATGAATGCTCCAAGCAACCGTCCAACCAACACCACAAAATTGTTAAAGAATCAAATCACCAGTGTCAGTGTAATGGTTAATGATGAGAAAAGATGGGCTGTAAGTATCTATTTCACTTCTGGCATATCTTATTTCATCACAATGCAGTTATTGCAGAGTCTGCCAGCAAAGGTGTTGTGTGCTTTGAAGGGAAAGATCAGGGCAACTCAAACACCATTCAATGAAATATTGGATATGCAAATCCAGAACCTGCTCACACAAAAGCTACCTGAAGTCTACACAAATCCACCAAGTGTTTTCTACAGATCTGTAACTAAGGATGGCACAAGAAGGAACAGCTTCATGAATTTGGTTGGCACATCCAGAATGGAAACCAAGTCAATTCTGAAAGTTTTAGATGGAATACTCAGTTCAAATGCCAATCCAGGAAGAGTTTATGCTGTTCAAGAGATCTACAAAATGCTGGTGTTGAGAGACAAGGCACTGGGAGCTAGAGTGAAGGAACTAATCTCTAGAGCCAATGCTAAAAGAAATGATCAAGGTGGAAGCTGTCTCTATGATATTCCTCCTCAGGATGATGATGAGGTTGGAGGAGGTGAAGCTTCTGGAAATGCTGGAAATGCTGGTAGAAGTAATTCTGGGAATACTGGTGTTCAATCTCAGAATGAAGGCAATGAAGAAACTCCTAGTCAAGAAAAGAAAGATGCTGGTGCAACAAATGAAGAGGAGCCAAGAATACTGGAAGCTTTGGAGGCAAGCATTCTTAGATGTGCTATTGATTGCATAAATGCAGAAAAAGATGCTGTCACCAAAGGTACTGTCGACAAGAATAGTGTCATAGAAGATGTTGTCATGGAAGATACTGTCGACAAAGGTACTGTCAAGAAAGGTTCTGTCAAGGATGAAGCCAAAGCTACTGTCAAGCCCATAAGACTAAAAGCCAAAGCAAGAGCATGGTTTTCTAGACAGAAACCTGAAGGAAAGCATAAGTACTCAGGAAAGGAAAAGACCACTGGATTTGGCAGGAATCTTAAGAAGCCAATTCAATCAATACCTCCCAACAGTCTTAAGATACAACAGATGCAATCTAGAGAAATCAAGAGTGTTGAGGTCAAGATGGATGCAAATCAAGAGGTCACTGAGTACATTCTGTGGTGGGAAGAATCAAGATCTACCAAGGTTGATAAGGATTTCAATCTGGTCTCCACATCAACCAGTGGTAGGACATCAACCTTAGATAAAAGAAGAATTGACTTCTTCTACCTGGAAAGAATGGTAGAGTTGCTGGAGAGCTATGAAAATGTTCCAGAGTCTGTTATGGAACATATTCTGAAATATCAAGCTGATAGGGATGCTGAATTCTATCAGAAATTTGGCTACAACTTTGCAGATTTTGATGATGCTGATATTTCAACGGATTTACCAGCTTCTCCTATACCATATCACTGGTACTATGAGTTTGATGATTCACCCACAGAAGAAAGGAAAACCCAACCCACAGAGGAAGGGCAACCCAAGCCAAGCAAAAGACCTGACTCTTCTCAATACGTTCAATATCAGTCAGAACTTGATAAGAAGGAAGCTGAACTCCTGGAAAGATGCAAGACTGCCAACAAGGCAGAAAGTGAAGCCCCAAATTATCAAACATGTATGCTGGAAAATCCCTTAAGAATCAAGCATCTAAAAGAAGAAATCTATGTTTGCAGCTTGCACAAGCTACAAACAACTATTCTGAAGGATTTACAGTATATGGTTGCTGGATCAATTCATCCCCTGGAGCAGATCTGTTCTGACAAGATAGAGGAATTATTGGAAAGGAGAAAAGGAGAAGATTCGAAGCTGGACAAGCAAAGGAGGATGTCTCTCAATGCTTATCGAGGAAGTAGATTCAAGCTCATTCATGAAGAACTCCACTTCAGAAGCTATCCATTTGATCAAGAGCAATGGTTGAATCTCAGGGATGCTAGTTTTCTTATTTCTCCTACTATCAAGAAGATCATTGAAGAAATAGAAGATGTTGCAGTCACACCTGCTGAAATCTCTCTTGTAGAAGGTCTAAGAAGCAGCTTGGTAGAAGCTCTCAGAAGAGAGGAAGTAACAAGGCAGAAGAGGAAATCTCAAGCTAAGTAAACATTCTAAATCCATTCTGATCTTGTTAGTTAAGTTGTCAGCACATATTGTAAATTTGTTGTTATTGTCCATAAAAACAAACTGGGGGAGATTGTTGGGATTTATGGGTGATAGCATAGGAACACCTTAACTTTGTATATACTTAATTTTTTAATTAAGTAGAACATACTGTCACAGCCAAAGTATGTTCTTGTAATCAGTATGCAATGTTATTTTAATTGTGTAATTTGGAAGAAGTTCACTTTCTGTGTTCAAGCCTCAAAGAAAGCATATTAGATGACAACATGAATAAAGGTTACTGTCATAAGCATTGACAGTAAGATTACAAGAAGACAGAATGTTGCAAGTCAAGACAGCATATTCACTCTGACAGCAACATTGGCGGAAGACTACGCGACAGCAACTTTAGCCCTCGACAACAAGTTTGAAAACCTCGACAGCACACTATGCGGGGAACTCTTACTGTCACCAAAAGCACATTCCTGTGACAGCAAGCTCTGCGGCAAAAGTAACTGTCTCGAGAAAGATCCTTGTTCTAGGTATCTTCCTCAGTCAAACCCCGTGACAGTTTCAATGTTCAAGAAACAGGCGTGTTGCAGTATACCTAAGCTGCACCAAGTCTGCAAGACTACGACAGAAGCTTCAAGCACTGCAAACAAAAGTGAATCAATTCAAGAGCAATGTCAAGTCTCTATTTTCTGAATTGTTTTAGTTAGAAATAGAATGAATCTAGGTTGCTTTCTTTGTAATGTATATCTGACATTGTTAGCAATTTAGGAAAGTCACATGGGTAGACACTTTGTAAGAAGCTGCCACTTGATAATGACAGCAGCTTCACAGACCCGTGTTGATAGTGATAAGATTAGTTTCATACTTAGACTATCAATTCATTCTAGATATGTAACGAAGACAAGCAAGTGTCTTGGAGAAAAACGAAGCTCAAGAATTCTCTCTTGAGGTTGTAGCAACACTTTGCAAAATAAATAAAACATTTATTTTGTGAATCCTGTCTTCTCTATTATACTGTTTGTGAATGCATACATATTAGTAATAACATTAAATCTTAGTTTTAGTTGTTGAAACTGAGATTGAATTTTATCAGTATTGCATTCATCCCCCCCCCTTCTGCAATACTCAAGGACCAACAGCCAGTATGGTACTTGTTTTTTGGTACTTCTTAATTTTACTTAATTACCCTTACTAATATTATTAAATAGTAAGATACATTTATAACCAGTTACCTTTTTCATCTCCTTTTCCAAAAATATCACGGACAATTTCCTTTTTTAACTAAAACATGTTATTTTTTTGATTTTTACTTACTAAAACCCATCTTTTTCCAAAAATATCACGGGTAAAACCTTATTTATTTATTTTAAAACCTATTCTAATGCTTTTAATTTTTTTAGAAGTTTACATATTTTAACATGCATACTTATTTTTTTAGCAAATATAATTAATTAAATATTATGATGTGAATAATCAAACAACAACTATTAAAAATCTCATCATTTTCCAAAAATATCATGGGGAATTACCTTTTTTAACTAAAACATGTTACATTTTCTATTTTTACTTACTAAAACCTCTCCTTTTTAAAAAATATCACGGGTAAACTCTTAATTATTTATTTTAAAACATATTTTTATTTTATTTCAACTTACTAAACACCCTCCTTTTTCAAAAATATCACATGTAAAATTCTTAATTATTTATTTAATTATATTTTTTGATACCTATTTTTCGGTACGGTACTTGTCTTATTTAATTATTTATTTAATTATTATAAAAATATTACAATAAGTTACTCATTCAGTTAAAATACATTATTTTTCTTATTTTTTCTAACAAAATCCCCTCTTTTTTAAAATAATCACGGACAATTTCCTTTTTCAGGTAAAACATGTTACTTTTTTTATTTTCCTTACTAAAATCACTTCTTTTCCAAATACATCACGGACAAACTCTTACTTATTTATTTTAAAAACCTATTTTAATACTTTTAATTGGCAATTACCTTTTTCAACTAAAACTTCTCACTTTTTTTTACTCTTTCTTACTGAAACCTCTCTTTTTTCAAAAATATCACGGGCAAATTATTACTTTTATATTTTAAAATTCAACGAAAATATGTTATTTTTTTATTTTTCCTTACTAAAACCTCTACTTTTCCAAAATATCACGGGTAAATCATTACTTATTTATTTTAAAATATATTTTAATATTTTTAATCATTTAAAAAAGTTTTATTTTTTTAACAAATGCAATTAATAAAATATAAATAATAAAATTAACAATTATTAAAAACAATATGTGATATTAAATTATTAACTTTGAATTTAAATCAGTTGAGAAATATTTGTTGTCTTCCCTAAAAAAATTGAATTGAATGAAAATAGTGAAATTCTACAAAAATAGATTGAAACTTAAATAGAATTTAGGTTAGTTGAGAAAAAAGGTAATATTGTTAAATTTTAAATAGAATTGACTTATATATATATTTATTGTCTTCCCTAAAAATTCGAATGTAAATAAGAAAATTTAATTTTATTGAATTAGTAATGAGGAGCTCTTGAAAAATAGATAAATATTTTTTAGACGATCTGAGAGCTCCTGTGAATTTTTCTTTATATATATAAAGATAAAGATATAAAAATAAATAATAATAATACTAATAATAAAGATATGTTATGAATGTCAAAATAATTCTTATTTAACCAGTAACAAAAATAATGTGTACATTTTTTGGCAGATTTAACAAAAAATTAAAGTAAGATCAATAAATATTAAAATATTAATTACTTTATTTATTTTAAGTATACACTTTTCAATACTTGTTTACAAATAAATACAGTCTCCATTCTAAATTAGCATAGGGCCTCAGTTAAGACCATACTATCTCATAGTTGGTAGGAGATTTCGAGTACCTTTAATAATTTGATTTGCATGCAATATCATAAGTTACATCACATCATGCCAATATCTAAATAAACTTTTATTTCACTAATCATAATCATCATAGGGGCAGTGTCCATACTTAGCTTTTTTTTAACAGTGGTAGAAACTAAATGTCAAACCTGATTGACTCAAGAAAGTGCATATCATTATCATTAGGTTGATAAGTTTAGCAGCTGCATCAGAATTGTTGATATTGGCAGACATAACTACTATGTACGTATAGGGCTAGTAATGCAAAACCATGCACGTATATGTATGTATTAGATTGGACTTCAGAAAACCAGTTACAGTGTGAAAATTTTAAAAACTAAATAGATTTATTATCTGACAATAACATGTAATTAGATTTTAAGTTGACGGGCATCTTGGACTGCACCACCCCCATAATATTCCATATAACGTTTTAACTGTTATGAAATTTTATGTTCATCGTCCTTCTTACTATGCACCTTGCAAATGCCAAATAAAATCATTCTAGATCATACATAATCAAATAAACACTAAACCTATTTTTTGTAGATCATAAATATAAACTTTAGCAAACATAACACATACAAATTATATATAAAGTAGCACAGAAAACAACACCCAAAACACTTATTAAAAAGTTACCATGGATAATATAATATAGACACGGCGCATAATCACAAAGGTGAACTTTTCGTTTTCCAATTCTTTTATTCTTCAATGACCTGTAACGAAAGTGAAAATTAAAGAAGAATGGACATAAAAGTAAAAAGGAGAAAAAAAGACATGAAAAGGTACAATATGTAGGGAAAAAGAAGACGAATGACAGACTAAAAAATTTTGTTGGGACATCTAGTTTATATAGAATTTATTTAATTTATGGCTAATTAAATTCTAAATAAGATTGATTTATATTTATGCTCTTCCTTAAAGATTCAAATGTAAATAATGAAATTTAATTTTATTGAATTAAAATTGAGGGGCTTTAGGAAAATAGATAAATAGCTTTCAGATAAAGAAGAAGATAAATTAAAAGAGAAAGAAAATAAAAATTGATAAGATAAAAAGATAAAGATGTTGAATATTAAAATAGTATATTTACTTTCCTCCATTAGGAAAGATTTTAAAATAAAGAATATTAAAATTGTAAATTTAGTTTTCTCCATTAATAAAGATTTAAAAGGCAATTGAGATTTTTTTTATTCTATAAATTCAATTTATATAAGAAACTTTAATTTTATTGAATTAAAATTGAGAAATGAAAAAATATTAAAATTGTATATTTAGTTTCCTTTATTAATAAAAATTTAAAACGCAATTGCTATTTTTTTCTATCTTATCAATTCGAATTTAAATAAGGAAATTTAATTTTATTGAATTAAAATTCAGAAGCTCTAAAAAAATAGATAAATAGCTTTCGGACGATCTGAGAGCTCCAAGGGGTTTTCCTTTATATATATAAAAAAGAAGATATTGATTTATAATTGTATTGTTTTATTCATGTTCGAACAATTTCGGAATTTTGAATAATATTTTGAAATTTTTTGGGATTTTTAGAAATCTACGGGTTAACGGCTTTCTGTTATAAACTCGCAAACATAAAAAATCATGCTGAAATTTCAGATTTCAACAGCGATGACTTATATGACGACGTGTGTATGTTGCGTTGTAATTTTTTAGAAAATACTAAGAGGGGAAATATATGGCGGAGTTACATAAAAGAAACGGAAAGTAGTTGTCGAAATAATTATTAGTTTAAAATTATTCAATTGTTATAGAAATTATAAGTACAAATTTTACTTATACAAAAGTGGTTTTTCTAAGCCTGATATACTTTGTATGCATCGAAAAATCACTAATTATTTTCAAATATTACTAACTTGTTTTCAATTAATATTCCAAATAGTTCTGTTATTTTTTTCATTGAAAATATCATTACATTAATTTTCAAACATTTTACACATTTCTCTCTTTTAATCTACAAATGAAATTAATGTTAATCATTTTTCTAAATCATATTTATGAATTTGTGAAAATTAAGGAGAGGCTTCTTAAAGTACTTGAGGAGAAGAAAATGGTAATTGTCACGCCACATTTTTGACATAGTCCAAATTACTCCTTTTATTAATTATTAATTCATATAATAATTAATTCCTTAACCACTAAGTTTTATCCTCTTTATGAAACGAGAAAATAATCAATCTCAATCAACGAATAATGAAAAATATCTTCAAATCAGGAAGATATCACAATGCTAAGATAATGTAATATAAAATCTGTAATTGTAATTGTCCATGTTAACGAAGTTTATCCCTAAAGTATCTAGAGGATAAACACAATTTCACATAACTGTGTGGGCTTGATCCAATATAAATTGGTACGCATGCATCTTGACAGGGATCCGATATACGAGACAAATCGAGACACCTCCCAAGTCCAGCCCCTCTATTTTTCATAAGCCCTAAACCCCTAAAAACAATCATATACATTCAGATTACGCTCTATTATTCCAACAAACCTCATATTCGTGTTGTTACCAAATTCATCCTAACAAACCCATAAAAAGTTTTTATAACTTGAAAAGAATGATATATCGTACGTCTTTGTGCAAAATATTATTATTACAAACAGATAAAACCATAAACGCAGAAGAACATGGAGAAAATAAATAAGAGTCAACCGTACACTTTTCTCTCCCTCTCCTCCTCCCCTCTTTCCTAACCCTAACAGTTGCCTCCTTTTTTTTCCCTGTGTTCTTTCCTCCTCTCTGAAAATAGACTGTGATGTCTTTCTTCTTGACTATATTTTACCTTCGAATTGGGTTATTATTGACTCGAAGAATGGAGATCTTGGTGTCTCTGTTGTTACTTTTTGAGGGATTTCCTCAAGTGAACAAGTTTGTGTCGTGGAAAAAGGGATGGTTTTTCAGACTCTTCAAAATACATCTCGATCTACACAAGAACTAAGACCTGAATTCCTAAGGGCGCAAACTCATCTGACCAAACTTGGGTTTAGTGAGGAAGCTCTCCTCTTGGTAGCAAATAGGGTTTCAACACAGGAGATGGCTCCACAGCCGGAAGGTGAACAAAATTGACTCGTGCAGCAAGTAAAACAAGACAACCTAGATCTGGAAAAATCAATTGAAACTTTGGAATTCATTCATAAATGAACCATTGGTGATATGGTCAATACAGAACTAGATTTGCAAGGGCAGAGAGGTTGTAATGTCTCTAAAGGAGGTAAAAAGTGTTTATATTATCCCTTTACCCTTCATTTCATGGATTTTGATTTTGACATTATATCTCGGGTTGTTGCAAATTTTAATTGTGCTAACTTTTTTTTTTGGATTCCTGCTTTGATTACTTTGATCATGTTTTGCGAGTCAGTGTCTTAAACTCCGGGATTAATATAGACAATTTGGTTCTGCTGGTGTTAAGAAAATTGTGACTGGAGCAACTAATTGGGTGGGAATTATTGATATATTTTATAGCTTGGAATCTCCGTGTTCTCGAATTATTGGTATATATAGCATCTTTATGCATGTACTTGCTAATCCTTGTGAACATTTTGGTATGTTTCGACACGTTTATGTGATTTGTCCTCATTTGTGTTCACTTCAGAAAGAAGTCATCTTTGACTTTGTGTGTGGTAATGTAAAACCAACACTTGGACACTCTATAATTAACGTAACCAAGGCGTTTATTTGGATTCATATGGGGTTTGCCGCAACTGTGTTTTTTTTTTGTAACCGTTTTTATATATTGATAATAAAAGGGGGAGTCCATTACAGAAATCCCAGCTCCCTTGGGAGCAAGTTCACACAACTCATGTCAAACAAGCATGAGTTCAAAGGGTCTTAACCAAAGATTACAAGTACCTTGTTCAAATTATAGTTACAAACATGAAAAGTAGACACTTAAGTTACAGACACATCGGTAAAAAAACACCACCAACATCACCATCGTCGCCATCATCACCATCCATATCGCCATCTTGACCCTACTCTCAAGAGTCCCAACACAAACATCAGTAGGACTATCTCCCGTGCTAAGCACCAACTTAGGCATAAAACATGTCTTGTTATTCATTCCCTTAGTTAGCAGAATCACACAAACAGTACACAAAAAAGATTCACAAATAGCAAAATCCCAACTTCCTTGATTGGTCAAAGTAGAGAAATCTTCATGGTTATAAAAGCCAATAGAATCATTAAATTCATAGAAGGATAAAACTCTAAGTTTAACCATAGCGACATAAACCACATTATACATATTCTGGTTTTGGATTTGGTTTTGGATCCAAAACGAGTCATAGAGCGTAACATCCTATGTTTTTAGAGCAAAGAAGTTGTCAAATAGCTCATGGAATACACCGTCAGAAAATCTACAATTCAGTTTCTCAAAGAGTACTAAGGCAATTAAGGTTAAAAGAATCCTATCAACCGTTCTAAACAAAACAGGCCACACCAAATCAAATGAAAAAGTCCAAAGACCTGGTTCAGATGCAAACAACAGATCACACCACAACTCACTAAGTCCCATTCCAAATTTAGGCGAACTTTCTAATCGAGAATCACACCCAATAAAAGTCATCATAATACCCTGCCTAGAGATATCCTCCCTAAGTCGACTTATTTCAAACCAAGCTTGAGAGGCCTGGGGAGTTGGTTCATAGAAGACACCCACAACAGAGAGCATCATCCTTAAATTACCACAAGTTTCCTTTGATTTAATCACGAAAGCCAAAATTCTCATTAAGATGAGAATGTAAGACATAACAGGTTCACTATTGCTAGCAACAACATACAATTCTACGGACAATACAATAATATAATCCATATAACCTCTAGACAAACAGAAGCCCTTGTCATACCCAAAAAAAGGGTACAAGACTAATTCATAAATGGATGCAATTGTTCACTTTGGCAAAAGAAAGGTACCAAATCCTTGCTCTTAAAATAACCAGACCATCATTAACAATCCGAATATAAATTAAAGCAGGAGATCCATGCCACGTAATCAATGAACTCATACAAAAGATGCTTGAGACATTGATAACAATGTCGATAGTCTTACACAAAGCAAAGCAATTAATTCTCCAAGAAACACTAGAATACAGAGACTCCGAGATTAAATTCCAAACAAACCCAATCCTTCTAAATAGAACGTTCCCGTACAAGAGGAGTCAACGTCTAAACCACATGAAAAAAGATAGTTAAAGAAAGAATTAACCTGAAGAAATCCAATTTGTAGATCTTGTCGAAGAAGAGCTTGAAGAGCTTGTCCTTGATCAAGTTGGACACCAAATTCACCAGTAGCAATTGAAGAAGAAGCCGAGGAAAATATTCTCTTCTTTTTACCACTATCAGTCCTCCGGAAGAAAAGATTCAAATTAGAGCCTTTCATTGGTTTGACCGAAAAGGTAAACTCAAACAAATCGAAAGTGTTGTCTGAGTCGAAGTCAAAGAGTGAGAAACCAGAGTTAAATCCTATATCAAAGTCCGTCGCATAGTTCAGAGTCTTAAAACTCAATTGAGAGTCAAAAGAGGCCAAAACTATTTCTAGCTCATGTGAAAAATATTTTGTATCGATTTTGGGATGCAACATCTCGCTATTGATTGTAACACCCACTCTTGAATCAAGATCCAAGGAAATTTTTGTAACGACAACATCGAAGAGAGAATCACGATGAATGCAAAGAAAATCCACTAGAGTAGCGCAGACCCAAGTATGAATCGCAACATAATCCGAGAGAGAGACAGAAGTAAAGAGAGTAGGCGAAGGGGGTGGATGAAGAAGAAAAAGGCAAATGGGGTTAGGAAAGAGGGGGTTGGGAAGAGAGAGAAGAGAGCATCGGACGACTCTCATTGAACTTGATCTTCACGTTCACAACTGTGTTGACTACAAAGATTTATGTAAGAATTCTGAATTCCCATGACTCATTTAAAATGAGTGTTGCTAACAGTGGACATAATTAGGTTCGAATATGGATGACCATGGTTAAAATGATGATTGTGGACCTATTAAAGTACATGGCTGGTGGAACGAATATGGAACAGATTGAGGTTGCTGAGGTGTGGCACAGATTTTGGCTGATCAAGAAATTTGAGCATGAGATGAGGATGGATGATAGTTGTGCAGGCATGGTGAATTGTATGCAGGGTGCTGCTAAGGAGTACGCTGAAGGAGGGTCCCTGGCCCTGGGTCTGCTGCATATGGGAGTCGGGAAGGCATTGTTGCTGGTCTCTAAGACCTAGATAACAATGCAAGTTGGTGACAAGTTGGTGACAAGTTGGTGAAGAGGAGGCTGTTGGACACTGTGGGCACTGCATGAGAAAAATGAGGAAACAAGCTGGGAAGCGAAGTTGCTGCTACGAACCAGGATCATGCTCTCGTGATGTGATAATGTTATGTTGTTTTGTTGTGTTTAATTTGCACCCGGAACTCTAAGTTTGTTTAAACTTTTACTTTGTTACTGTGAGTTATGACTTACTTCTTCTTGTAAGCATGAACTTGCTCCTACGGGAGTTGGGGTTTCAGTAATGGACTCCTCCTTTTATTATTATTTATAAATATCTATTACTATATATTATACGCTGACAGAAGGGCAAAGTTTGCCGATAAATTGCCAGTGAAATTACCCATACACCCTTTTATTTATCGAAAATAACAGCGCTGCCCCTGCATAACACGACGTCTGTTACAGTCTCGTCCCCAAATTTCATTGCACATCATCTCCAATTTCGCTCGTCGGAGTAGTCTGCCCTCTCCAATTTGATTATACACCCTCATCCTTGAACCCATCAGGACAGTGGTCGGCCTCTGCTTGCGATTCGATTTGTGTGAAGTCGGCCTCTACTTTCATTTTTTCTTAAAATTCTTGAATTGCGCACGTGAATTGCTGTTGCCAGTGTAAGATTTCTCCACTTCTATTCGGTTCATAAGTTTGTTCGTTTTATTGCCCGTAATTGTGAGATGTCAATTGTTTTTTCAAGTATTCCTTTGTTTTGCCTGTAATCGTTTGTTTTGTTGCTTGTAATTGTGAGATGTCAATGGTTTATAAGTGAATTGTTTGTTTATTCCTTTGATTTAGACTTTGGCCAGCCACCTATAAGGGCTTTGCATTTTTGTGTGTGTTGGTGTATGGTTGTGTTGAGGGTACAATTTCTGGGAAATAATAAAGCTTTGTTATATGTAGGGATTACTTATTGTAATTGTGGCAGATTATTGATATTGGGCACAATGTTTTTTTTGTTGCAAATGTAATTTTGGGATTTGATTTTGTACCCCATCATAGTTGGGAGGTATATTTAATTTATTTTCACATATAGATATAGCAGTAAATTAAGATTAGGAAAACATCAAGATGTAATTTGTTGGAACTTAGCAAATCTGAGGAGGGGAAGAAAATAAAGAGATGAGAAAGATAATTACAAGTTTAAATGGAGAAAGGCTCCTTAACTGAACAGAGTCTTATGATAAACTAGGAGAAGATCTTGGATAGATAATATAACACCCACTTTCATTCGTAAATTATAATCCTAACCGCAGTGTACTGTAACTGGGTCTTAGATAACACACCAATTGCATTCTTGTCATCTTTCTTGCATTTTATGTTCTCTAAACATACACTTGGTGTCTCAGTTACTTGGTCTAAGCCTGTAAAATATATTAGGCTGGATTGTGTGTTACAGAATATCTGTTACGTATCTGTTTCGCAATTTTCATTTATGTGTTATCTTCAAATAATTCTTCTGCAGCTGTACCCTGATCTTATCTCTGCCAAATTATACTCCAATTAGCACAAAAACAATACAAAGTTATAAATTATTTGGCTTTCTCTTTGATGTATGATTTCTACTTACGATGCAAGATTTTCTTAAATGATGCATTTTTTGTTTTTTTCTTTTCCTACTCAGTCAGTCGGTTTGGGGAACTTAAAGAATGGTGGTTGTGGTGTTTGATTTGGCAAGTGTGGATAAGATAGAATGGTTTTGTATATGTTTAGAAATGAGGACGGGCTTTTGTTTAACTGATTCAAGAACAAAAATGTTCAATTTTATTACATTTTGTATTCTATATAAACTATTCTTTCTTCAGTACAATGTATATGTGTTTGTATAACTTGACCATTTCATTAACTAGAAAAAAGGATCTTTCAATTAAACGCAGACAGAAGGGCAAAAAATTCCAGAATATTAGCTATGAAATGACCAGTTCACCCTTATTTTTACAGGAAATAACAAGAATACCATAATAACAAGAATATCCCGTTTGGTTACACTGCATTCTCTACACAATTTCATCCCCAAATTACACTGTGTCCGCAACACAATTTCATCTTTGTTCGCCCATATGCCCAGGGGCGAGCTACAGACTTTGCTTGTGGTGATTGCTTCTTCTGCTTTGTTCTCGTCGTCGTCTGCTGCACAATTGCATCCCCAGATTCATTGGAACTGGCCCAAAAGGTTTGGCAAATAATCCCTAATTATGATAGTGGCAGGTTTATATTTCGAGACACTATTCTATTCATTCATTCTAATTAACAATCTAATTAACATGAAGATTTAAAATTTGTAGTTGAGGATTTGATATTATGAAAAGAGAAATATATGAATTATCAATAGAATTAAAGAAATATGTAAAGTGCGTACTGGGTGTATTAGTTCAAAGTTTAAATTAATACGAACCCGTTGAAAAATCTAATCAGGGGTACACATGTGAATATGTGATCAACAATTTGATACTGTACTATTAAAAAACGTTTGTAGTTCAAATTATTAGTCAAATGTGGTCACTATTAGTTTTTTTTTTTTGGTACTATAATTTTACAATAATATGTTAGGGTACAATTATCCTGGTCCTGGATTTAATTAAGAAGACTAATTTTCTTTGGATTGACCGGTATCAATCTGTTGAGAAATTGAATGTAGTTTTTGTAAAGCCTATTTGCTAAAACTTATTTTGGAGGTTTCAGGGTTCATTTAAACATGGTGGTGCATAAACTCAATATATGTAATCCTAGCCATTCTTTGTTTCTCATAATACATACTCTATGTTTAATAGTGCGACTCGAACAACCCTCGGGCATGTAACTAGCTGATACCAGTAAATTTAATATTTGGTCCACTAAACTTCCTTGCAGATGATAATATCAAAAGGTTAGGATGCTCGCAGTTCATTAGGAGTATATGTAAAGTTTGTTTATCTTGTGTAATAAGCTAAACACAATCGAATTAAGACAGGTTAATTAGTAGAGTTGAATGAAATAAATTTATGCTTAGTTACCGGTGTGTGTTGACTGTTGTGTACGATGGAACCAGCCAGAAAACCCATTTCAACGGCCACCTGAGCCTCAGCGGTTTCCATAGTTCACAACCACCTGTGCACCAAAAAAGGAAAAAAAAATGGCAGATAGGAATTCTGATCAAGTAAAGAAGAGGAAAACTAGAGGAAAGGAATATGACGAAGTAAAGATATATGCAACCCAATAAAATTTTAAGTTTAAGGTTGCTGGTGTGTTGGATAGTAATACTCCAACTTCCTAACCATTGCTAGCATGTTTGCATCAGCTAGCATGTTTTCATTATAGTTCTGGTTCTCACATATGTTATTTAATATGTAGGTGATAAATGTGTTTGTCATATTTTGAATCGGATAATTTCCACCTCTTCTGTTTAAAGGTGTTCCACCTGTCATATACTTCGGACATATTTCCATGTTCTGGGTACCTCCAAAATTATTCTGTGGCGTTTCTTCTCCGGTAATAACTTCAAGCAACAGGCATGTTTGAGGGGTAGTGGTACTGGTACTTGTTGTTTGGTCCTGGGCCAGAGCCCTTCTCTGGTTTTCATGTGGGAGGCTAAAAAACGTGGACATAAGTGGGGATGTGTATTCCACAAAGCTAACACTTGAAATGCTAAAAAAACAAGAGTCTTATGCTTGAACAACCTTTAAGTTCTGCTTGCATGCCTGTGCTAACATAGTAATATCCTTGCCTTCCTACTTTGGTTTTAGTGTTGGTAGGTGATTGTACACATCTTATGCTATTAAATATGTATATGTTGATCACCTGTGCCTGAAATGTCAACATGTTCTTTTGCATTAAGATCTGGAGTTTTGGTGAATAAAATATGCAGAAAATGTGAAATGTGGCTAAAAATGACCGTTCTTTTACATTTTTCTCGAAATGATTTGTAGGCCCCAAAGTCCTATTACCGGTCTGTTTATGTGTATTTCACTGCATATTCCTCGGCATAGTTTGTAGGCCCTGAGGAAAGATCATTAACTCAGGGTGTTATAATATTGTGCATTTTCAGCACTGTAGTTTGTAGTAACTTAACTCAATGGAACAATCTTCGAGAAAGAGAGGGCGGCCTAAACTTTTTCTGAAACTTCAATTTGAGTCTGGTATACAATAAACAGGTACAAGTTTAATTATTTTTAAATGATTTTGGCTATTTGAATTTCCCACTTTATACAAGATCCAAAACAGGGAAAAAAATAGTTACAAATTAGTGTTCTAAAAATCAAAATTCGATTATACCCGATGACCTTATGAATAAAAAGTATATAGATTAATCGAGGACTATTTAGGATGAGTATTGGGATAAAAATATGAAAAATTAATTATATATCCATACATATAAGTTTGTACTCATTTGAGAACTTTCACATTATAACATATGATATCTGAACTAAATAAGACGTTTTTAAAAACTATTGTAAATATGGACTACTTAGTTAGATCTTATTAACTTCATTTCCTATCATTATCACATCCTTCCCCGTTTTTGGAACATATGTGCATCAAATCTGGTGGTGATTTGAAAATTCGTTAATGGTGATTTTGTTGTTCTGCTTGCGTGACTGTGTTAACTGCTAATATAGTAACGTCCTTTCCTTGCTACTTTGGTTTTAGTGTTGGTAGGTGATTGTACACATCTTATGCTATTAAATATGTATAAGTTGACCACCTATTCTTGAAATGTCTAACATGTTCTTTTGCATTAAAATCTGCAGTTTTGATGAATAAAATATGCAGAAAATGTGAAATGTGTCTCACAAATGACTGTTTTAGATATATTTAGTTACGTTTTCCTCGAAATGATTTGTAGGCCCCAAAGTATTATCCTATTACTGGTCTGTCTCGGTGTATTTCACTGCATATTCCTTGGCATAGTTTGTAGGCCCCGAGGAAAAATCATTAACTCAGGGTGTTACATTGTGCATTTTCAGCACTGCAGTTTGTAGTACCTTAACTCAATGGAACAATCGACGAGGAAGAGAGGGCGGACTAAACTTTTTCTGACCAAAGAGATGCTGGAAGAGCGGAAACTTTTCAAGCATCTATGTAAAAATTCTCGCCGAAATTTACAAGGTACATCTTTATGGGCAATCTAAATTTAATTGTGTGCAACATAATCTGTTTTAACACTTAGTGCCATTCCTGTTAGATAATTTGCGCTGCAAACGCTCCGAGAGAGAGGGCGGATCAACGGCTGAGCGGGCCACAGGTATTTAATGAAGATGTTAATTTCTCTGTGAACTCATTAGTGCACCACTGCATTTATAATTTATCGTGCATTTGTCAGATTAATGAAATACTGGTTTACAAGGCATATAGAGTTATTGCATATTCATAGTTGCACCTGCTCCATGTTTACAGTGGTGCTATATTTGTTTTTATCTCCTTCACACTACACATAATTAACTGCAATACGTCTGTATTGCCTCTTCTGTGAGGTTCGGTTAAACTGAGTGGGAAAAAAATGAGAGGAAGATAATGTTTTATGCATACCTGAAGAAGATCATATGCTTTACATTCCAGAATAAATAAGCTTTGACGTTTGAAGAGATGATGCAGGTTTAGAAAGAGTGGATGAAGGTGGAGTTTACTTTATTCACGGCCAGTGCTATATAGTGCTACTTTATTCTTGAACGATGACATCTAAATATTTATTTGATTAAAATAAGAATACTGTATGCAATTGTATTTTTTGGGGTAGGTGTGTTTAGATATAACTTAATCTAAGATTTTCGTATTCGCCTATCAGGTCTCTAAAAAATTAAACTACCAGCAACTTTAATACGAGGCCATCATGTATCACTGTGAGCTCTATCTAACATCACTGGCAAACATTTCTCGAATGACTCATATGTTGCTGGGGTCACTAAATGGGTGGAAAACATCAATAACGGAAACAACAACATCGAGCGAGTTGACATCACTTTACTCACCGATAGGTACATAAATTTTTTAACTTAGGTTTTGTAACCAGGTTCTGGAAGTAACAAATATCAGGTCCAGTAGAATACAAACATAATTCCAAAGACTAACTAAATCTCTGAGATGTAGCCTTTTGGAGATGAAGGTTTCGGTATGGGGAATACATGCAACATTCTTTGGAATTGATTTCTGCTGCCACCGTGACAGGAATGCGGTGATAGTCGCTACCAGTTTGCTACGAGGAAACGAAAAGGTAACCCAGACAACCAACCAGAAAAGAACAATTATTTCAGCATCTTGTAATTAATTACTTGTCACACTACACCACATATTCTGATAAATTTCAATATAATCTAGGATGCGTATAACTGTCATCCACGCAGGCAACAAGGATAACCTTCAATCCACGATTTGAAAAGGTTACTGAACTTGGACACTACATAGCCAATGAATATGGTGAATTCATATGTGCGGTGCCCGGGGAAACTCATCTCGGGATGTATGTCATACCAAGCATCGTACTCAACACCAAAAGACCTGCTTAAAACTGTCGTTTGGGCTGATCAAAAGGTACTTACACTTACAAACCACTCTCACATTAAATATAGTTTGTGCAATTATACAGAACTGCAAACTTCAGTAGAACACACATCGGCAGTAACACTGACCACTACATCCTCCAGTACTCTTGCAAAGTAACAATCATTGATCCGCTGTGCAACCAACGTGAACCAACCACCTGCATTGCGTGCGGGAAACAAGTTACCATACATGGAAACACATATTACTGCATGCATTGTGCTAGAAAATTCATAACACCCATCAAAAGGTTAGTGTACCCCACCCAACTACTAAATAATTCTTCCCACATATCCTGTCAGTTGATAAATGCACCCGTGGCGTTAATTATATTAGTGGTTATAATGATGTCAATAATAGTTCTTGGTAATTGTAATTCTATGTGGCTAGCACCCTAAATTTTAATACCTTGTATTACATGCTCCTACATTGCTAAACAACCACTTCAAATTGGAGTGCAATGGGGGGAAATAGGCTGACGTATTAAAACAAAAACCAAATTAACAACAACTAACATCTATTATAACAGCACAGGCATACAGTTACTTGTAAGGTACAGAACTTGTACTACTACAATGACTATTCGGAGAAGAGAACTCAAACAAATTACAGGCTTCCAAGTTAATGACTCTGTACAATATTACAAAAAAGTAAGGGAATTTCTATCATTTGCTCCAAAAAAACTCTGTTTTATCAAGACAAAGTCAGCCACCTTTAAACAGTACTTCTACTGATTACAGGTTGGAACAGCTCCGGGGTGTTTACAAAGGATCAAAGGGAGCCGTTGCATTTTTGAGCTGCAGTTGATCCCATCTAGCGACAGCAATGCAACAAGCGACATTGTCATCACAAAGCTCAACTAATAAACCAATCTAAGAGCCTGGCGAAACTAGGTTAGCATACACAAAAGGAATGCTTATGCTTATGAATATTCTAATATCACATTGTACCAAATGGCCACATCAAACTATGTGATTTAATATTTGAAAACCATTGTAGACACTGTACATTAATATTATTGGTGTAGGGGATTGCCTTATGGAAATGCGGATAATGAAAACTCCTTAAATTTTTTTGGTGTGTTGAAGATGTAATATAAAATGTCACTGACCCAGTAATTATAAGTTTTGTCTCACTGTGTATTTGGATTTAGATGCAATAAACTTACCTTTTTGTAGTTATTATTGATTTATGAGTTCATTGGCTCATTTTCTTTTACTTTTTAAAATGTTTGTTATTCTTCTACTCCTGTAATTATTCCTCCGGAACTTGCATTTGTTAACATTGAGGTGTGATTACTTTAAGGAAAAGATCTGAGAAATAATAAAATTGTACTTGACTTAATGGTAGAAACGTAGGACTTTGTAAGCGCGGCCTGCAATGCTAAAATACTGGATTTTACATATCAGAGATACAAGATGAGGAATAACTTTTTTGATCACTTTGGCCTCTCTCAAGTGACAAGTCATTTCGCTCCTTTATATGTTCCTTGCTGTTTCTATGTTTTTTATTTCCTCCTTTCTCAATAACATGAGTATGATGTTGCGTTAATATTGCCTCCAACAAGAATGATGAAACTTGCGACTAATTGTGGTCAACTGAAATCATATTCATATGCAAACGAGACCATCTCACTATGCAGGAATAAAGATTCTCATCGTGCACTCTCAGAATTTGCGACTACACGTTAGGCGTTCATAACTGGACCTTGCCTCTTCATAACTCAATAATATTGTTGGCGTAGAGAGCAGACTCGTGCCTTGCACGGGATGTTACGCTAGTTATAAGTGGTTGCCTAAAAAAAAATATAAACTCATAAGCGTCCTGGTTCTTTTTCATTTGCATAAAACTTGGCCCTTGCAGTTGCTGGTGTGTTCAAAATGTTTTATAAAAGAGCATTTTAAACGAGGTTAGCTAAAATAATATAAAATAATGATTATAAAAAATTTGCTGAACATGTACGATTTTTGCTGCGATGAGGTTGACTATAATAACTAGCTTTATCTTCTTTTTTTTTTGAATATTTAGATTTATACGCCTTACAATTTGAGTATCTGTTCTCAGGGGTAAGCGAGAATCCCCATGTGACAACAAGAAATAAACTCTTATCACTTAAGCTATCTCATCTTACTTTGACTAGCTATATCTTAAAATAACATGTTATTATTATTATTTCAAGTTCTTATAAATAAAATATATTATTTTAATATAAGTGATTCAGGTCTGTAGAGGCTAAATATAGCTAACATGAAAAGGTTGGTTAAATTTTTTGGTCTCAGGAAGTTGGTCAAATATAGTCAAACTTTTTACTAACGGTTATAACTCGTTGGCTAATATTTTTACAAAAAAATTATATTTTTATTTCAGACATGTCACATGGAATTTTAGCTAAATACTTTTCATGACAGGAGATGTTCTAAGTAACTTATAAATAAAAAGGGAAATGTTAACAACAGTCCTAAGGGCTGCGTTTAAGTATTTAATAAGATTTAATTTTATGTTACCAATTAGTGAATACGCTAATTTTTACAACATTAAATTTTAAGTTTTCCTTGCGTCTAGGTTAGACAATATATATATATATATATATATATATATATATATATATATATATATATATATATATATAAATATATATTATATTTTTTTTACTAAATAAGTATATCTTGATTACATCTATAAGTATAAATTTTAAATATTGAAATACAATTAAATTATATATTAACTTTATATAATATCAAATTAAATAATTATCAAATTGTTTAAACACTGTTACATAAAAAAAAGTTTAAATTAATTATTGTTATAATATTATCCAAATTTAGGAAAGCTAAAAATTTATTTATTTAGTTAGACGTTTTGAATTATGAACCGAATGAATAGATTATGAAAAAAAAATCTCAAATTGATATTTTACGATTTAAATCTAGTGCACATATGTTTTTTTTTATGAATTTAAAAGAAAGTGAAAATATTTAGATTGATAGTACTATATTTCGAGAAAAAAAAACATTGATAGCACCAAGGTAAAGTCAAACAACGACTTGGAAACAATACAATTAAATGTAATTAATTATGACTATTAACAATTAACTAAAGTATTGTCAATATAATTAATGTTTAACAATAACCTAAGGGCTACCACCGGACCCTAAATAAAAGAGTAAATCTTGACATCACTACAAAAAATCATTACAAAAGTCACTATTTTCATTTAAGGAATTATTAACTACCTTACTATTATTGTATCGAGGACATACACATTAATTTTTAAAAGATGTGGACCACTATCATTACTAAAATAATAATAGTGGTTGATGACATATACATAATTTAAAAGAAGTTTCTAAAATAAAAATGATAGTGACTTTTATAGTGATTTTTTGTAGTAATTCCAAGATTTACTCTAAATAAAAAGATACTCATATTTTTTAACCAAACGGCATCATTTTGTTACTTTGTGCATGGAATGTGTTTCTCCCGCCTGTAATTTTGTACTCATTTATAGTCATTAATTACGTAAATATACACTACTTTACTACTCCCTCCGTCCCAGTGAATTCTATACACTGAGGTGGGACCTATCAATATTTAATAATAAATTTGAGATAGTGGAGAAAAGTAGTGAGTGTAATAGTGTTTTATATTATTATAGAATAGAGATAGTGGAGAAAGTAGTGGGTGTAATAGTGTTTTATATTATTAAAAATTACTATTTTTGGAATGTATAGAAATGAGAGGAACATCTCAAAATGGAAAATATATAGAAATGGTTGGAAGGGAGGGAGTACTTTACAACCAACTACGATTGTCTGTTTCTATTTGGTCTTTGCTTCTTTGGTAGCTGACGTTACAGCTTTTTGAAACTGCATACTTTACGAACGCAAAGAAGTTCAATACTTATCTTAATGATAAGAATGTGAAATTGTTCTATATGAGAAAAGGTAAAAACAACATATATATTATATAAAAATATGCTAAAAATTGATGTTAAATTTAGACTTTATTTTAATAAAATAAAACTGCAACTATATGAAAGATAATGTTGTATAAATATTTTTGTCAATAAAAGAAAGGCGAGAGTAGTTTGAATCAGAAGTATGGTAGCTAAAAATATATATTAGTCGAAAATACTGTTAAGAACCAATAATTATTTATCAATATTTTCCGGACTACTTTCTGGATTTGTCAAAATACTAATTTTTGACAACTAAAACACATTATCTTTTTTTTTCCTAATAAAATTCTTTATTTTTTCAAAAATATCACGGACAATTATCTTTTTCAATTAAAACATATTTTTTTTTTTTCTATTTTTCTTACTAAAACCCCTCATTTTCCAAAAAATATAACGATCAAAACATTACTTATTTATTTTAAAACATAGTTTAATACTTTTAATTATTTAAAATCACCGATTTTAACATGTCAACTTATTTTTTTGACAAATACAATTAAGAAAATATCAAAACATGAATAATAAAATAACAATTATTAAAAACAATCCGTGCGGGTTTTAAGGGTACCTGCCTATTGGTACATCAAGATTTTACTTAATTAGCCTTACTTATTTATAAAAAAATTAATTATTAAATAATACTCCCTCTGTCCCTCTCATTTTTTACACTTTCCTTTTTGGTACGTCCCTCTCATTTCTTTACATACAAAAAATAGTAACATTTTATAAAATAAAATCCAATCACATTCACTACTTTCCTCTACTGTACCTCCTTTATACCCACTTTATACATTAAATATTGATTGGTCCCACTATTTTACTCATTTTTCTTACTTTTCCCTATTAATTTATACTTTTTCTTAACCTCCTTGTCGTTTTCTCAATGTAAAGAATTGAGGGGGACAGGGGAAGTAAGACATATTTATAATCGATTACTTTTTTAGCTTAAGCACATTACTTTTTCTATTTTTTCTAACAAAATCTCCTCCTTTTCCAAAAATATCACGATCAATTATTTTTTTAACTAAAACATGTTAACTTTTCTATTTTTATTATTTCGTGTTTTTACTTAATTACCCTTACTTATTTGTAAAAAATATATTAAGTAATAACATTTCCTATTTATAACCAAATACCTTTTTCACCTACTTTTTCTATTTTTCTAACAAAATCTTCACGTTTTTCAAAAATATCACGCACAATTATCTTTTTCAATTAAAACACATTACTTTTTCTATTTTTTCTTAATAAAACCTCTTATTTTCCAAAATGTTACGGTTAACCCTTACTTATTTATTTTAAAATTATTTTATTGGATTTAATTATTTAAAAAAGTTTACCTATTTTAACATCTCTACTATCTCACGAGGAATTATATATTCTACTAAAATATGTTACCTTTTCTATTTTTAATTAATAAAATCACTTATTTTTCAAAAATGTCACGAAAAATCATTACTAATTATAAAACCTATTTAATGCTTTTAATTATTTAAAAACAATTATATATTTCAACATGTCTTTTAACAAATACAATTAATAAAATATCAAAACTTAAATAATAGAATAATAATTATTAAAAACAGTCTGTGTGGTTTTAAGTTAGTACTATTAAAGACGAAACATTAAAAGTTTGGTCGGTATCGTACCTGTTTTTTGGTATTTCGTGCTTTTACTTAATTACCCTTACTAATATTATTAAAAAATAAGACATATTTATAACCAATTATCTTTTTCACCTCCTTTTCCAAAAATATCACGCGCAATTACCTTTTTTAACTAAAACATGTTATTTTTTCTATTTTTACTTACTAAAACCTATATTTTTCCAAAAATATCACGGGTAAACCCTTAATTATTTATTTTAAAACTTATTCTAAATTATTCATTTTTAAATCCTATTTTAATGCTTTTAACTTTTTTAAAAGTTTACATAATTTAACATGCATACTTATTTTTTTTAGAAAATGCAATTAATTACGAAAATATCACGGGGAATTACTTTTTTTTAACTAAAACATGTTACCTTTTCTATTTTTACTAACTAAAACATCTCTTTTTCCAAAAATATCAAGGCAAACTCTTAATTATTTATTTTAAAACTTATTTTTATTTTATTTCTACTTACTAAACCCCCTACTTTTTCAAAAATATCTCATGTAAAACCCTTAATTATTTATTTAATTCTATTTTTTGGTACCTATTTTTCGGTACGGTACTTGCCTTATTTAATTATTTATTTAATTATTATAAAAATGTTACAATCAATTACTCATTCAGTTAAAATATATATTACTTTTCCTATTTTTTCTAACAAAATCCCCACTTTTTCTAAAATAGTCAAGTACAATTACCTTTTTCAGCTAAAACATGTTACTTTTTCTATTTTTCTTACTAAAATCCCTCATTTTCCAAATATATCACGGACAAACCCTTACTTGTTTATTTTAAAAACCTATTTTAAAACTTTTAATTGGCAATTACCGTTTTCAACTAAACCATGTCATTTTTTTTTTATTTTTTCTTAATAAAACCTCTTTTTTCCAAAAATATCATGGACAAACCGTTACTTTTATATTTTAAAATTCAACAAAAACATGTTATTTTTTTCTATTTTTCCTTACTAAAACCTCTTCTTTTCCAAAATATTACCGACAAACTGTTACTTATTTATTTTAAAATACATTTTAATACTTTTAATCATTTTAAAAAGTTTAACACACCTACTTATTTTTTTTAATAAACACAATTAATAAAATATAAATAATAAAATTAACAATTATTAAAAACAATTTGTGCATCGCACGGGTTTTAAGCTAGTATTATTAAAGAAGAAACATTAAAAGTTTGTTCGGTACGGTACCTGTATTTTGGTATCTCTTTTTGGTATTTCATGATTTTACTTAATTGCCCTTATTTATTTATAAAAAATTATTATTAAATAATAAAATCTATTGATTACCAATTATCTTTTTCAGCTAAAACACATTACTTTTTCTACAAAATGTTCTTTTTTCCCAAAAATATCACAAGCAATGATCTTTTTCAATTAAAACATGTTATTTTTTCTATTTTTCCTTAATAGAATTCCCCCTTTTCCAAAAATATCACGGACAATCTTAATTATTTATTTTAAAACATATTTTAATATCACAGACAATTATATTTTTCAACTAAAACATATTAACTTTTCTATTTTTTCTTACTAAAATCCCTCATTTTCCAAAAATATCACATGCAACCCTTAATTATTTATTTTAAAACCTATTTTAATGCTTTTAAATTATTTTAAAAGGCATAATTTTTTTGTTCTTCGTGATTTTACTTAATTACTCTAACTTGTCTATAAAAAAATTATTAAAATATTTATTTATAACCAATTAAATTCTTCAGCTAAAATACATTACTTTTTCTATTTTTTCTATCAAAATTGCCCCATTCTAAAAATATCATGGAAAATTACTTTTTTATCTAAAACGTGTTATTTTTTCTATTTTACCTTACACAAATCTCTTCTTTTCCAAAAATATTACGAGGAAAACATTACTTATTTATTTTAAAACTTATTTTAATATTTTTAATTCTATAAGAAATTTACATATTTTAACATATAACTTATTTTTTTAAACAAATTCAGGGTTATTGCCTTTTTCAACTAAAACATGTTAATTTACCTTAATATCGCAGGTAAACCGTTACTTATTTATTTTAAAATCCATTTTAATATTTTTAATTATTTAAAAAAGTTTAGCATAGTTAATAAAATATTAAAACGTAAATAATAAAATAAAAACTATTTTAAAATAATTCGTGCATCGCACGGGTTTTAAGCTAGTTATTTTATAATTTTAAGCAATGTTCTAAAAGTCGATCGATTAACTGATTAATCGGGTAAACGGATGGGCTCTGTCTTGATTAAGCAAAAATTAGATTAAAGAGCAATTTTTTAATAGCTCGGTCAAAAGTAGATTGAGCCGGGAATAATCGTTGGTCAAAAATCGATATTTTTAAAAAAAAGTTAATCTTTTTTTTTAAAAAAGTAAATAAATAAGTATGAACTATTAATTCATTGACTAAATTTTTACTATGGTTATTCTCTCAAATTGACTTACTCTTTTCGTTTATATATAAGTATGGAATAATGATATGCGATTTTTCTGTAAATCTTATCGTTTAAATATCAATATTGAACTAATAACATATAATATTTTTTTGTAAATCTTTTGAAAGTTAGATGACATTAAAATAAAATTATATATTATTAATTATTAAATAAATAATTTCCGATTAATGATCCAATTAATTAATCCAATTAATCATTAATTTTTTAATTAATCACTATAAAATACTCTATCGACCAATACCAATTTTCGTTTTTTAGAATATCGACTGCAAGTTAAATTTCCTTTCATTTATCAGCAAATTTATGGAGTATTTATTATCAAAAATATATATACACGTGTACATTTTTGCATGTGATGATGATGCAACCATCTAGAACAATCTATTACTCCTTCGCTTTACCAATTACCAGTAACCCACCACCTTAAACGTTTGTACTTAAAACTTCACCTCGTTATTGTCGCTCCCTCCCCCTATATATACACACAAAAATTCTCAAACATACACCACTCTAAATTTAATAAAAACAACACATTCCGAAAGAAAAAAAAACACAAAAATCTCAGGCTTGCTAGTCCTCTCTATCTCAATCCAAAATGCAATCTCTACTTCAATCTACATTCACTCCTACATTCCGCTACCGCAACCCAACCATCGCATCCCCTAGACCACCTCGAAAGTTGTCGGTTTTGGCAGCCTCAACCGCTCCGAAACGCGAAAAAGATCCCAAAAAACGAGTTGTCATAACCGGTCTCGGGGTGGTTTCGGTGTTTGGAAATGACGTGGACACTTATTATGACAAGCTACTAGCAGGGGAGTCCGGCGTGGATTTTATTGTCAAATTTGATGCATCAGAGTTTCCGACACGATTCGCAGCACAGATCCGTGGATTTTCATCAGAAGGGTACATAGATAGCAAGAATGATCGGAGACTTGATAATTCTCTGCGTTACAACATCGTTGCTGGTAAAAAGGCACTTGAAAATGCTGGTCTTGGTGAAGACATGCGCTCCAAGGTCATTTTTTTTTTAATTTCAAATTATATCTACATATTTTTCTCAATTGTTTTCCAATAAAAATTACTCCCTCCGTCCCAGTCAATTTTATACATTAGGGCCGGGCACGGAGACCAAGAAAAGATATAAAAAATGAGTAAAATTAGATGAAAAGTGGATAAAGTGGTGGCACCTATCAATATTTAATAATAAATTTGAGATAGTGGAGAAAAATAGTGGGTGTAATAGTGTTTTATATTATTATAGAATAGAGATAACGGAGAAAGTAGTGGGTGTAACAGTGTTTTATATTATTAAAAGTTACTATTTTTAGAATGTATAAAAATGAGAGAGACATTACAAAATAAAAAGTGTATAGAAATGAAATTACTTCTTAAACATATCAATCTCGATCGATGTAAATCGAAGAATGTGTGGAACAGCTAGAAAACATTCAAGGCAAAACAAATGATTTACGTTTGTTTTCCTTTGACTATACAATACTATTTTGATACCTACAAGTGTTTTATAGACTTGAGCTCTTTAATTATTTATTGTTCATTTTTCTCGTTTAGTACTAATTGTTATTTAAGATTAATATATGAAATGGACCCACAAATTAATTTATATTTTCAAATCTAAGATCTATCTTTCAACAACATTTGACATGTAATTAACAAAGTAGATATCAATTTCGTGTGATGTGTTTGTTTATCTAAATTTGAACTTTTACTTGTAACTTAATTAAAATTATTTTGTTTCACTTAAAATTTCACTTACATCACATATATACTAAATGTGTTGTGGTGCACTATTAAGTTTTGTTTTTTTTATACATTTTATGCATTATATCTCTAGACAAACTACAATCTTTATTTTAAAAAAATCATAATCGAAATGAACTTGTTTTGTAAATCAAAATTTATTGTAATTGCACTGCAAATTTGGACTAATACTCTTTTATTGATCCTGTCTTTCCTAATCAGTTAAATAAATATTTAAAACATGCTTCATTGAAACCATATTTTAATTTTATCTCATGTGTATCAGATTGACAAGGAGCGTGCTGGTGTGCTTGTTGGAAGTGGAATGGGTGGTATTACTACATTTTGTGATGGGGTTGAGAATCTGATCACAAAAGGGTACAGGAAAATATCCCCATTTTTCATACCATATACAATAAGCAACATGGGCTCTGCATTGCTTGCAATTGATCTTGGTTTCATGGGACCAAACTATTCTATTGTTGCTGCTTGTGCCACGGCAAATTATGCGTTTTACGCTGCTGCCAATCACATTCGTAAAGGCGAAGCTGATTTGATGGTTGCTGGCGGAGCCGAAGCTGCTATTAGTCCTGTTGGATTGGGAGGGTTCACTTCGTGCAGAGCAATGTCTCAGAGGAATGATGATCCCAAGGCGGCTTCTAGGCCTTGGGACATAGCTAGAGATGGTTTAGTTATGGGTGAAGGCGCTGGAGTCTTGGTAAGTTTTACATCTCTTTTTAGTTTGTGGTTACTGTTTTTAGGCAAGGTTCGTTAAATCTGATTTTCGCAAATTATGTAGGTGATGGAGAGTTTGGAACATGCAATGAAGCGAGGTGCACCGATAATTGCTGAATATTTAGGAGGTGCAGTCACTTGTGATGCTCATCATATGACTGATCCAAGACCTGATGGGGTTGGTGTTTCAATGTGCATTCGAAATGGCCTTCAGAATGCTGGTGTGTCAACTGAGGAGGTATTATCTCTGTTCTTAATTCAATTGCTTTAATCATATGTCCCTCTTCCATGTCATGTTTGTTTGTGTTCTGCTTTTAAGAATCTGAATGATACTAGTTTATAGTATTTGGTTACATTCTATACTTGGTTTCAAGTATACTACATTATAAATAAGTCTATATATACTTGTGAAGACAGTGATTAGATGTTCCCTAAAAAGTTATTTATTTTGTTGATTCCGGGATTTATTCATAGCACATATACTGACACAGAATGCAATGCATCCTTGGATCCGTAAAAGTATTAACTTGTGGTAGTGATTAGTGAATCAAAAAAATTTTTCTTGCTAATCCTATAAGATTGTTTTTGCTTATTAAACTAAAAACATCATCTTCTATATGCAGGTCAATTACATCAATGCACATGCAACTTCAACTCTAGCTGGAGACCTTGCTGAGGCAAAAGCTCTTAAGAAGGTATTCAAGAACAATATGTCGGAGATCAAAGTGAATGCAACCAAGGTAAATCCACATCTTGCTTCTTTTTCTTTTCCAGGCAGAAGTTGGTTCATACTTTAAGACTTAAAAATGCATTTTTTCGATTTCAATCTCTTAACTTTATTCTCAATACGTTTCTTGTTCCTCGCTTCCTGTACATATACTGCTGCAGTCTATGATAGGCCACTGCCTGGGGGCTTCTGCGGGTTTGGAAGGCGTGGCAACAGTGAAAGCCATAGCTACAGGGTGGCTGCATCCTACTCTCAATCAAGTGGTATGTTTTACAATTTAACTTAATCTATGATTCTTGATTCATATCTCTGTATACTTTCAACTACATTTAGCATAAAGCTAAGTAATTATGTTATGTAACAGTTCATTTCTGTTTTCTTGGCCCTTGATTCTTGAAAAGTAGCTTCTTCTCATTTGTATATCGGTAATCCTCAAACTTGTTGACTTGTTTTCTATGACCATAATTGCAGAACCTTGAACCTGAAGTGGATTTTGACACAGTTGCAAATAAAAAGCAACAGCATGAAGTGAATGTTGGTAAGCTACCTTCTTTTCTTACATACCATTTTGTTAATAATGTTACTATTATCTTTTTTCATTTTTCTTGCTAAGTATTGTTATGTATTTCGACCTAGGGATTTTGTTTTCGATATGCATATTACGACACAAAATTTACGCTTGCTGATATAGACTAAAACAATGTAATGCAGGCATCTCAAACTCGTTTGGATTCGGTGGACACAACTCAGCGGTGGTGTTTTCTGCATTCAACCCATGATGGAGCTCAGCTTCTTCAATCCTATGCTTTAATATCGAACTTATGGTTTACAAATTCCGAAAATTTAGCTACAACTTCTTGTCTCTATGCGATGGTCTGGTGCCATAGAAATTTTCTGTTGTGTTAAATTACTATCAAGTACTCTTTATCTATTTTAAAGCCTTGTACTCATATATAAAATCTTGCCCTGATAAGTTTTTTATTATGATTTTATTTGTGCACCTATCTTTTTCTTTTGTCAAAAGGTAACAATTTAGGATATTTATCAAAAATACCACTTTTTCAAAGTTTTTTTGCAATTTTACCATCTTCTCAAAATATTTGCAAAAATACCTTTTTTTGAAAAATATATTGCGAAAATACCATCTTTTAGAAAATATTTGCAAAAATACGTTCTACAACCAAATATAACTTACGTAGGTTGCATCCAGTTGCATATGTGGTTGCAAACACGTGAATCGTGAAAATTTTAAAATTGAATTTGCATACAGTTGTATATGTGGTTGCAAACAGGTGGATTGTGAAAATCTTAAAAATTAAATTTGCAAGTGTAGTTGCGCAGCACGTTGCATGTAGTTGCATATGCGGTTGTAAACAGGTTGAATTTGGTTGATTTGCTTGCAGAAGGTACTTTTACAAATAAGATAGTATTTTCGCAAAATATTTTTTTAGATTCTCTGGTAATATAAACTTTATATTAGAAAGGTATATATATACCTTATGCATTATAAGAATCATCATTTAAACTAAACTTTTTCTTTTGTCATAACATTTAAACTAAACTTGTAGACTATGACAAAAAAAAAAAACTTATAGACAAAAGTAAGCAACTATTTTAGGATGCATCAAGTAGCTATCTGTTCGGTTGGCTATTGATTGCCGATTTGGGCCAAATATTTATGGGGTCATGGACTATTAGTAAGGGGCTGGGTCTAAATTAAATGGATAATAAATCATGTTAACCAGAGATTTAGACAGTTTGTACAACAAGAATTTGAGGGAGCTGGTAATGAGCTCAGGAGCCCAAGTTTGTGCCCCGGTGGAACCAGCTCACTTTAATGGTTGGTGAGCGAAGTACACTCCCCATCTCGTTGACAGGTCATGGCAGAGGTTGCTCCCCCAGCCAATCTGTAAACAATTTGCAGAACTGATTGTGGTTAATAAATTTGGTTAACGAAAATCGAAACATCTGGATGTAGGGCTGTAAGCGAACAGAGCCGTTCGTGAACAAAACTCGAGCTCGGCTCGTTTTAGATGGACTCGGCTCGGTTCGTTTAGAACACGAGCTTGAACTTGAAAATATGTTCGGTTAGTAAATGAGCTCGAGCCGAGCTTTACACCTGTTCGACTCGAACTCGGCTCGTTTTGCTCGGGATCGGCTCGAGCTCGGCCCGAACTCGTTAAACTCGGCTCGATTAGTTTAACTAATTATAAATTTGTAAATTTCATAATATCCTTAACAATTTGAATATGTTAAATAAAACTTAATTACGATGTATTTTAGTTATTTTGTGGTTGAATAGGGAATTGTATTTGTTATATCTAAAAGGTATAACATCAACGTATTATCAAAAATTAAACTCTTTATATCTAATAAAAATTAGTTTTTCATTATTAAAATTTATAAGTTGCATTCATAAAATTACAAAAGAAAGTGAATAGAGAAAGAGAGTTTGTCTTATTAATTTATTATATAATATTATTTAAAAGTGTCTCGTACCTCTTAAAATTGAGGAGAAAGATGAGTGTTTTAGTATATTTAAGGTTAATAAGAGTATCTCGGAGAAAAAAAAGTTGTAAACCTCCTCAAATTTCAAGTTAAGAGTCAAGATAAAGATGCTCTAAGTTAATGATAAAATTGTTTTATTTTAACTATTGTTATTAGGTGAAGTGAGTAAGGTTTGATTACTCATAAATACAAATATTAACCTAATATTATTATTAGGAGAAAATAAATTAATTTTTAGTATTGAAATTCAAACATAATCGTGTATTCTTAAGATGTGATTTTAGGCATGAGACTCGAGTAAGTAATTTTAAAAATTGGATTTGGTTGAGTATAAAAGTACCAACTATAAGTGAACAACTCGACTCGACTCGAGTTCGGGTTGTGTTCGGCTCGACTCGAAATGTTCGTGAACAAACTCGTGTTCGGCTCGTTTATTAACGAGCCGATCTTGAACATCACTTTTCGTTCGATTAAAAAGCTCGGCTCGACTCGGTTCGTTTTAAAAAAAAATCAAGCTCGGCTCGATTCGGACAAAACTCGGCTCGGCTCTGTTCGTTTACAGCCCTAGCCCTATCTGGATGACACTACTCCATCACTACATGTTCTACCATAATTTTAAATTTTAATTTTTTTTATAATTTAAATTAAATACCATAAAAACTTGAGTAGTATAACGGGTCATGAATTTGCTCCCTTAAAAATTGGGTTTTTTTCAAAAATATCTACTACGTAAAAGATTTTCTGCAAAAATACATTTTCCTATTTGTAAAAATATTATATTTTTCAAAAATATTATCTTTTTAAAAATATTTGTAAAAATACAACTTTTTGCAAATATAATTTGCAAAAATACGATCTACAACTTTTACATGATTTTTGCAAATATTTTCAAGTTGTTTCTAATTGCTTTGGTTTTATATAGTATTTTTGCAAATATTTTCAAATTGCATCGGATTGCTTCAGTTACAAAACATATATGTACAAATATTTTCAAAAAAATGTTAAATCGCCTAAAAACTTATAAAAAAATAGTATTTATTATAATTTCTCTAAAAACAAATGCAAGCATCCCTACTTAATACGATTATTTAATTCAATCACTACAAACTAAACCTTGGTACTAACATTTAAATCTGCCCCATAGATAAAACAAGTGAGATTTTTAACCGGTCACAGACCATACTATAAACATTTAATGTAATTCATAGTCGAGTAATAATGATTTAATAAATTTAGCAAAAATAAATAAATAATGATTTAATAAGTGCACACGAACTAAATACCAGCCTACCAGGTAGTAGTAATCAGTTAATTAGTCCAAACCGGCAGGCCACGATATGTTTGACAATAAATGTAGCCAACCAAAGTTGGCAAAGAACATGAAATTAATAAATAAATGGATAATAAGAAAAGGATTACTGGGTTAGTCTTTAAAGTACACCAACTAGTGTTTCATCTGCCAACCATCAAGTCTTGATTTTAGAAAAAGTTATTTTCATAAGTAATTACCGTAAATAAAGTTTTGATCAACTTCACATATTAATGCCGGTCCTTGTGTAGGAAAAAAAACTAAAAATTAAACTCCAATATTTACTTTATTCAATTAAAATAATAATCGAAACCATATTAAAATAAAAAAAATTAAATTAATAAAATTTTGAATTATGTAGTTATAGAGAATTAAACCTGAATTGGAATCAAAGAAATTAAATTAAATAAATTTTGTTTAATCATATAGTTGTAGGAAATCAATCCCGAATTTTGTGAAATCAATTTTGATACTTTAATACTTTTACATGTTATTTACACATTATTTTGATTATTAATGAAGAGTATAAATTTATTTGTTTTGGATCTCCTATGCATGCGTGATCTTGTTTAGGCTCATTAAACTATTTCTCAAGTTTTTCGTATGGATTTTAGTGATACTAAAGCTTTTCGTATGGATTATATGTTGTACCCCTCTCTTAACCATTTGTTCATACTCTTTTTTTTTTTTGAAAATATTATTTTTATCGATTATTTACATTTCTAAAAATTTCCAAAATTAATAAAATTTTAACATATATATAAAAATTAATTACATTTACTACTTTAATTCACTATTTTACAAAAAAATTAAATTTTGTGCTCAATCCAAATAAAGAGTTGGATTTGTGAGAGGGAGTGTTATTTGATTAGCTAACCAGTTTAGTTCTATAAATAAATAAGCAAGATTATTCTAAAAAATTCTCGACACTAGGAAGGAGTTTATATTAGATCCAATATGCAAATAAAACCTAGATACTAGGCACCTAAATAAAAGTGAAGTCCAGCACCTAAACAACTTCAACATCTTCCTACATTTTGATTTTTGTAAATCCTTTCGAGCTCAGTTCAATCTCCACAAAAAGAGTCAGTGCACTTTGTCGTGTACCTATCCTTTGTTGTCCAATTGCTTGCAATATTCACATTCAAAAACTCTCGCTTATAATATTATAATTTAATTTTCGTTAGAGTCTGTGTATTTTCGTCAAATCAGTTAACACCGTTAACTAAAATAGGGGTAAAACAGTCCTTTCACTATTCATCTTCTTCTCGAAACACATATCCACCATTGATGAACGTTTTTGGGATTTAAAACTCGAATATCTCATTATTTTCTTAACAAAATTCATTGATTTAAATTGCAACATGATCGTCTATCCTCTACAATATGATACCAGATTTGACTATTAAAGATTTATTTTCAAATTATGTAGATTTGGAAAATTTTGATGCCATTTTTGTTATGAAGCATTATGAAACTAATGGGTATAACTTTACTTTGTTACTCTTGATCCGCATTTACCCCATTGATTTTAATCAATTTCATCACCATCAAAACTCTTCCATAATATAGAATCGACCAATCAACACCAACCAACACCTTCAAGTAACCACAACATCACGAACCCAATAAAAAATACAACCAAAGTATCCTCACCTCAAGTCATTACATCAGTCCCCTAATTATATGTAAATATATGTATGTATATATCAAAGAAAACTATATGGATTAAGATAAATTGAGAAAAAGAATTGGATTTAAACTGAGTTTGCTTAAAGATGGGTACTAGAATTAAAATTATGTGAATTTGGTAGAATTTATGCAAAGTTTATAAAAAAAATTATATTTATATACACACATGAATATACGGGAGAAGAAAATTGGGAGGAAGGGGATGAATATCAAAGAAAAGTACTGAAATACCCTTGCCCAAACTGACGGAGTTAGAGAGATTTAACGGAAACACGCATTTTCAAGTTTCTTGAATATGCAGCATTACAAGTGAGAGTTTTTGAATGTGAGTATTGCAAGTGGTCTGACAGCAAAAGTATAGGTACACAAAGTGCACTTAACTCCCACAAAAACCTCTATTCTTTGCAGATTAATTGATCATTTAATTATACAACTCATGGTATACCTCTAAAAAATTATTATAAAGTCCACTCAACACAATTTGCTTAATTAGTTCATTCGTACAAGCTGCATCATAAATTTGACGAGATATAATCACTCTTTATTCAAAGCATAACACAATAGACAAATTTATTTAATAGCTTAATAAAAAAACGAAATATAACTAGTAATCCATAGTTGAATCATATCATTCAAATTTATAATAAGGAAGTACTCGAATCGGGATCTAAGTTGGAATATACAACCATTGATTCCAACCGAATTTCGTTCTAACGCAGCAAACAAACAATGTTCGTTTTTAAATCTAAAGACAAGATAGTCCGCATGGGGTTCAATGGAAAAAAGATCACTCAACTCAGGCTAAACTTGCAAGTAGGTCATTCAACTCAAAAAGCTTGCAGTCAAATCACTAAACTGTTTAAAACTTTCAATTAGGTCATTGCCGTTAGAAACCATTGAAAATCAAACGAAAATTTGACGTGGAATGCTGATGTGGCTCCTTAATAACTAAAATATTATTCAACTCATAACTGATTTGCAATTGGGTCATCTAGCTCAAAAAAACTTGTAATCAAGTCATTAAACTATATATTTATTTTATCTTTTTAATTAAAACACATGATTTACTTATGGGATAAAATTATTTATTTATAAAGTTGTACTAATTTTAAAAGTATTTTTTTGAATCAAATTTAAAATGCATTTAGTTTGTATAAAAATAGTAAGAAAATAATAAGGTCTCTACACCTATTATGTCTTGCATACTTGCAAGTTTTGTCTTGTTAATATAACAAGGTGTTAAGTCATGTTTCTTTTATAATCTATTATACGTTGTTCATTTGATTGGGTACATGGCTAAACCACAAGAAAGTTTGGAAGAATTATATTCAAGGCTCGCGTTGGAGGAAGATGAAGATGGGGGTATGGTAGTTAAAGGAGGATTGGTAAAACAAACAAGAAATACATATGTCTTGGTGGGTCGTTTTCTTACAGAAAAACATATAAATTTCACTACAATGCAGAATGTATTGGCTTCATTGTGGAGACCGCGTGAGGGAATGGAGATACATGATCTGGGTGGGCAAAGATACTCGTTTGTTTTCTACCATGTGCTTGATATGAAGAAAGTAATAGAGGGAGGATCATGGACGTTCGAACAGAACTTGCTTGTGTATCATATGTTGCCCAGTAAATAACAATTGTAGAAGGGGGGTTGAATACAATTGTATAAGATTCTCGACTTATTAAAGTATATATCACAAATATGAAAGAATAATAACAGCTTTATTAAATCTGATATAAAACTGTTACAAACTCTCTTAAGAAATTCTGATGTTCTTGAGAGCTTCTAGGTTACAAAATACTCGTGTATATAATCTCTTTAAATCAAAACCTAAACTGTGTTTATATATTACACAGCTTCTCTAACAATTACAAGATAAGTCCTAATCAATTACAAAGATTGAAACCTATCCTAAATTGATAGCTTCATTACTATAAATAAGGAACCGACAAAATAAACTTCCTTATTTAACTAGACTCATAAACCAACTCGAAATAGAAATCCTGATCAGCTTCCAGTCCTGATGATCAATCCTGATCATAGTCCTGATATAGATCCTGATGATAATCCTGATACTGACGTTTGAGCAATACTGATGACCATACAATACTGATGACGTCAGCAATCCTGATCAGTTGAGTCTAGATCCTGACGTTCATTGAATCCTGATCTAACAATCTCCCCCAATCTCATACTTTGTGAAATAAAGTATAGATTCCTAGATTCAATGATGTCAAAAATATATTTACAAAATGTACAAATATTTACAGCAGCAACTTATCTGTTTAAATTCTTTGATAGAACAGATTCATCTTTGTTAGAAATGAATACCACTAGAAACTAGACAGAGGGGGGGGGGGGGTGAATGGATAGTTTTGATATTTTTCGATTCTTGAAACTCAAGATAAACTGTATATGATTATGCTATGTAATATGCGGAAAATCAACAACACACACAATCACTTTAATCTACTTTGTATTAAGTAAATTAAATACTACAGCTTTCCGGAAATTCACAACGGAATTTCTGGCTTCTAAACAAGAACAGTTTGTAACTTGTTTTGCTTACAGAGAAAAGAGTGCTTTAGATGAAACTATGTGTATCTCTCTTACAGCTTACAGTGGTGTGTGCACGGTATATATTAACCTATACAAACTAGGCACACACCTATTTACACAGTTACCCCTAGCTGAAAGTCCAACTTGTCCTGCCATAAGAGGTTAACTATGTCAGGAAGGACCACCTGCTTTTCGGAGTCTTTCCCGTTTCTGTAGCTGCTTGTCTCTTATCTTTCTCTCCAAGTTTAGCTGTAGATTTGCCATCTGTTCTTTGGACCACCTTGCCAGAACAAATGCTTCAGTATTTGTCTCTTTTGATTCTTGATTCTGTACCTTGATTTGTCTTGTTGTAAACGGCTAAGTGTTGATATCGTGAACTCCACTTCATTTCAGACTATGCGATGTCACTTGTGAAGACTACGCGATATGGCCTTTGAGGACTTTGCGACATAGGTCATTTGAGGACTTCGCGATCTAGTCTTTTTGAGGACTATGCGACATAGGTCATTTGAGGACTATGCGACATAGGCTTCCTGAGGACTTCACGATCTAGCCTTTTTGAGGACTATGCGACATAGGTCATTTGAGGACTATGCGACATAGGCTTCCTGAGGACTTCGCGATCTAGCCTTTTTGAGGACTATGCGACATAGGTCATTTGAGGACTTCACGACATAGTACAAAATGGACTATGCGATCCAGCACTTCTCGACATGGATATTGGTGACTTCACGACATAGCTTTATTCTGACTTTGCTATATAATGCCTTAGTCAAATTTCTGCAACTTATTTCTTCAGGGCCTTATTCATCTCTATCCTGCTGCCTGAACAAATCCGAACTTCTACCAGGACAATTATTTAATGGCCTATATACATTCTAGTTGCAAGAAACTTACTAAGCTCATTATAATTCTGAGCATACATGATCAAGCTAATGTTCATGAGAACAAGACAGGTACATAGAGAGACCTATACTATATCCCAGTGATAGAATTCACTAGGTCATGTAGTGTGACATAGTCACATAGTTTAGGCTTGTTAATGGTGGTATTCAGACATGTCTTGAGCCTAACAATCTTCAAGAAGTTGGATAACAGATTTTCTTCTTTTTCTTCAAGAATTTGAATCAGTCTTTCCTTAAGATTTCTGAGTTCTTCATCTTCCTCATCAATCTGATAGATAGTTGCTCTGAGATTCTGAATGGAGCTTCTTTGTAGACTGTGCTCTTCAAGCAAAAGATAAGCAATTTCCTTCCCATCAGGATTAAGATTAAGCTGAGTCATGCCAAATGTCATTTCTTTAAAAGCAGTGCTCCTTTGCATTTCCACATCTTGACCTTTCTGATTTAAGTACATGGGAGTATAATCACCATTGAAATTTCTACCACCATCCAGTCTTCTTCTAATTGTTGACAAAACTATATCTGACCATTCCTTGCACACTTTGTTCTTCCATTTAAGTAGATAATGAACATATTTTAGTTCCTTTGTAGTTTTCACCAGCAGATCTTGAATGGATAGAATCTTCACACTACCATCTCTCATAAAATACAGAAGCTTCTCTTTCTTTTCAGTACCATCATGACAATCTATAACTATATCAACAGCTAATAAATTGTTCAGGTGTTCAGAAGTTAAAATACCTCCAATTTCAGTTAAGGCATAAGGATCAACATGAGGCATATTCAAATATTCAGCATCCCTATGTCTAATACCTCCTCTTGAGTTGTTTGTCATTTGCTTTAGATTTGAGAACATCTGTAACCAGAGTGCTTTTGATCTATATGAATAAGAGAAATTAGCAACACTAGAAGCACTTGTTATAACACCACCATTCTGAAAATTGATAGGTCTATTACACCTAAGTGTGCTTATGTGTTTCCACTTCTTATCTTTTTCTTTCTCAAAAGCATAGCTTCTTTCTAGATGAGGTTCATGTCTGCTTGGATTTCTCCACAACCTTCTGTTTGAGAGTTTAAGCCTTTGTACATAGAGATTGGAATCTCTATTTGTTGTTCTTGTGATTTCTCTTCTTCTGGATTCTTCTTCTTCATCCACTTCAAGATTATGAGAATCAATCACAGTAGACAGTATTAACAAATCAACCTCTTGTAGAATTTCAGATTCATTAGGATCTTGAACAGTGTCAGGAACAATGTCAGGATTAGAATCTTCAATTTGAGTTATATTACTGAGAGTCGATTGTCTTGATCTTCTCCTTAATTCAGGTTCTTCTTCAACAATTCCATCATCACCAAAAGTAGACATGTCATGAACTACTAGAATTTGAATAGGTTCAGGAATTTCTTCTATTCTTAATCCTCTAGACCTTGTTTGTCTAGGCATTGATTGATTTGATGAGCTTCTTCTACCTCTTCTAGCACCTCGTCTTCATCTGCCTCCTCTTCCTCTAGTAGGAGCAGGGTTATTAAAACTATCCATCATTTCTCTCTGTTGATTTAAGAATTTTTCTTGTGAGAGATCAGGATATTCTTCACTTGATGTAGAGAGTGCTTTCCTTGCAAACAATTGTTGAACTCTCTTATCAGTGTGATAAAGAGTAACAACATTACCATCTCTTGTTTTGAACTTCTGGAATAAGTTAGCAGCATCTTCAGGATTTGCAATTAGAACATCTTCATCACCTTCAGGAATTGTAGCAAGAGTTTGTCCATGACCAGGCGTCAGAATTTGATCAGTCATCAGGATTTGATCACCTGTCAGGATTTGCTCTTCCGTCAGGATCTGAGATTTCACCAGTGTCCTTACTGTCTTAACTCCAGAATCAGAAACACGAGTTGACTGCGTTGTTTGACTTTGAGAAGTTTGAATTGTAGACTTCACAACAACAGCATCAGAGGTTTCTCCTTGTAGAACTTTGTCATCACCATCATTTCCAGTATGATCATCATCATCCTTATTTCTCAATACTAGATCAGGTGTACATTTTGTAGAACTTACCTTCTCCTCCTTTTTGACATCAGTATTTGACAATAAATTCAAAATTAAGGCAAAAGAGGTTTGTATATCAGTTACCTTTATATCAAGAGAATCAATTCTGCTGTGAATGGAAGACTCTTCATTAATGATTGACTTAACTTGGGATTCTACTACCCTGAGTTGGAGAGCAGTAGGCACCTTTGTAAAGTTCTTAGAAATATCAGTCCTCACTCTTTCAGTTGTTTCCTTGACAGAATCAATTTCATTCTTGAGGCTTTTGGATAAAAGAGTAGTAGCCTTCAAATGATTCTTCAAATCTTCATTCTCAATCAACTTAGCAGCATTAAAAGCATGATCTAAAGCATATGGATAGCTAACAGAGTCATCAGACCTGTACCATTCATTATTCCATTGATACAATCTCAGCTGCTCAGCAGGATCAATCTCAGAAGGACCAGAAAAGTCTTGTCGAAGATCCTTTCCTGTAGTAGCCTTTCCAGTCATGAATGTGCTTGAAGAACCAAAGTTGGTTCCAAGACTAGATTTAATAGTTGTGGCAAGCTGATCATTCTCTTCATTATTATCATCATCATCACTATCATCACTATCATCAGCATTAGAATCATGAGTATCATCAGGATCAGGAATAGCAATACCTTTAAGTTTGTCCTATGATGCTGTGATAGAATCTGTCATTGGTCTTGAGCTAAGTGGTTGTATCAGGATTGGCTCAGCATCAGGAGCACCACTAACGTCAGGAGCAACACCGTCAGGATTTGATTGACATTCATCAGGATTTGTTACTGATGGTTCTTGTGGAGCCAGAGGTTCAGAAGCTGCTTTAACACTTTGAGTTAAAGGTTCTTGTGGACTTCCCTCATGGATAGTGTCCTCAACCAATCTTTCATCTGCACCAGAAACCCCTTGAGCAATGTCAGGAAATTCCTCAGAAACTGTAGCTTTGCCTGCATCTTCACATTGAGAAGATGGTTCTTGTGTGGCTGGAATAGAAATGTCTTCATTTTCCCTTTGAGAAAATGGTTCTTGTGTGACCATTCCAATTGCTATGCCTTCACCCAAACTTTGATTGAGTGGTTCTTGTGGGGCAGGATCATCAGTAATAGCTGCTGAACCACTTTGAGGTTCAGGTTCTTGAGGGCTTGATCCTTTCAGCTTCTTCTGTCTAGTAAAAACAAACTCATCTGCCTTCCTTTTCTTATCCAAATGATGAGTAAATCCAAGTTTGGAAGCAGTCTCAACAACCTTCTCCCATGATATGTCTAGAATTCTTGAAGTTGGAGAGGCTTTTGCTGGAGAGTCTGAGATATCTATCATTGTACTTGGTGCAGGATCAGGAATACTAACATCAGGAGTTGCTTGAGCATCAAGATTTGTCTGCTCATCAGGAATTGAGATATCCTGAGCATCAGTATCCTGTTTCTTTTCCAAAGGAATATGATACCTGCTCTTTGATAATTTCCTTTTCTTCTGTGGCTTAGAAGATGGTGCCACAGCTTCAGTAGCAGTATCATCAACTTCCTTGTTCATCTTTATCTTAGAGGATATTGGTATATCATCCTCAAAATCAGTTTCATCTCTCAACATTAACTTTCTTTTCACAGAAACACCCTCAACAACCTTGTCAAAAACCACCTTGGCACCCTTTTTCACTAGGACCCCTTGTACACCCCCTTTTATCTTCTGTTGAGTGAGTGGTGTAGAGGAAAAATCCTTTGAACCTGATTGTCTTCCAGACACATCAGTTCTAGCTGATTTCTTAGATTTTACAACTAAAGTCTTTTTAGAGACAATAGAGGTGGTTGTTGACTGTTTTGACTTTTTGGGTTGGATGCTTGGGTTAGGAACAAGGTGTGATTGGCCTTGCCCCATAGCATCAGAAACTGATCCATAATGAGTAGGCATTTTCTCTTTCAAGAAAAGCCCGACCTCATTAGGAATAAATGCATTGCCTGAAAAACCATTTGCCTTATCATTGTTGACTAAGGACTTAATATTATTCTCTGTAATTCTACATATAGGTAGAATCACATCCTCTTCAAAAACAACATCAGGACAGAAGTGATTAAAGATTAACTGAAAAAATCTAAGGAAACAGACATAACCTAACTTATCTGACTTCCTATCACTTAAAGCTTTTAAAATTAAACTACCATAATCAAACACTTGAGAATAGATAAGAGAGTACCCAATCTTTAGTGATCCTGATGGTAGAGCATCAAAATTTGATGTCTTATTCAGGAAGCGGCAGCTGATAGTATCAAAGAAAAAGTTCTATTCCTTCTTAAGCTTCATCCTTAAGAGGTTGCCATACCTCTTTAATTCTCCATTGTAGCCCAATTTTGTAACAAACTCAAAGAGAGTTGAATCCGAAACATTGTCAGGAACATCATCACCAACAACAGGTAAATGTAATGCTTCCTCCACAATTGCAGGAGTCACATAGTGAGTAACCCCATCATATTCAAAACTCATCAGGATTGAGCCAGAATGCCCTCTGTCAAAAGTAACTATGTTCCACACCTGCATAACTGACTTAAAAGAAACACTTGCAGGTTCTGTTAAAGCAAACTTCAATGGGCTTGAAGCTAGAAAATCCTGTACTATGTGAAACTCAGAAGGCAAATTCTGATGATCTAAAATGGCTACAAAATTATTAGTGGCAAAAGTAACACCACTAATTACAGTCTGTTTGTTCATGAATGATGAAGACGCCATTAAAACAGTATAGCAAACTTGAGAATTGAGATTTAAAAATTTAGGGTTCTTGAGCACAGAGAGAGAAAGAAGATGAAAAACTGATGATGAGAAAGTAATCTGGAATTTAGAAAAACAAAAGTATTTTGTTATAACAAAATATTACTCTCAATGACAAGTGGCAAAATATGATTTGTGCAAAAATGATTAGTGGACAAATTACGTGCGTAATTAAACATAACTACACCGCTTTTTATGTGTATCTATATGTATATATCTATCAGTGTGACACACGTGCACATACAGTTGTCCAATTAAAACTCAAATGTTTCTCATCAGTAACTGACGAAAAATCAGGCACAAATTAAGCAATGAAATACTGACCTGTACATCAGGATTGACCAGTTGACTTCCTGTCAGGATTGTGTCTTATCAGGATTTGATCAAAATTACATACCTTGCAGAATGACCATCAGGATTTGATAGTAATCAGGATTTCCTCTTTGTAGCTTTCCTAAGAAATTCTCAAAGTTCATCATTCCAAGTTCATTCACCAACTTGTTGAAAGTAGCTTCAGGTAGTGGCTTGATGAATATATCAGCTAGTTGTTGATCAGTAGGAACAAAGTGAAGTTCAATTGTTCCTTTCAGAACCTGTTCTCTTATGAAGTGATATCTAATACTGATGTGTTTAGTAAGAGAATGTTGAACTGGATTTCCTGTTAGTGCAATAGAACTTTGATTATCACAATAAATAGGGATTTTTGAGTATGACAGGCCATAAGCTAACAACTGATTTCTCATCCACATTATCTAAGCACAACAACTTCCTGCAGCAATGTACTCAGCTTCTACAGTTGAAGTAAAAGATAGACTTTTGCTTTTTACTAAACCATGAAACTAGTCTACCACCCAAAAACTGACAACTTCCTGAAGTACTTTTCTTGTCTATCTTGCATCCTGCAAAATCAGCATCTGAATAACCACACAACCCAAAATCTGATTCCCTTGCATACCAAAGGCCAAGAGAAGGAGTGCCTTTGAGATATCTAAAGATTCTTTTGACTGCAATCAGATGAGGTTCCCTAGGTTTTGCTTGAAATCTTGCACACAGACAGGTTGCAAACATGATATCTGGTCTACTTGCAGTGAGATACAATAGAGAGCCAATCATTCCTCTGTAGTAAGTTACATCTACCTCAGCACCTTGATCAGGATCAAGTTTGGTAGCTGTAGCAATAGGAGTAGAAACAGTAGCACTATCTTGCATGTTAAACCTTTTCAATAAATTCCTTGTATATTTTGACTGATTGATAAAAATACCATCTTCAGTCTGTTTAACTTGTAGACCAAGAAAGTAACTCATTTCTCCCATCATGCTCATTTGATATCTTGACTGCATAAGCTTAGAAAACTTTTCACACAGCTTATTGTTTGTTGACCCAAAAATGATGTCATCCACATAAATCTGAACTAACAGCAAATCCTTACCATGATTCAAATAGAATAAAGTTTTATCAATAGTACCTCTTTTGAATCCACTTTCCAGTAAGAATTGAGCTAGGGTTTCATACCATGCTCTTGGAGCTTGCTTTAGTCCATAAAGTGCCTTATCCAATCTATAGACATGATTTGGATATTTAGGATCAATGAAACCAGGAGGTTGTTCAACATAAACTTCTTCCTCCAGTTCCCCATTTAAGAAATCACTTTTAACATCCATCTGGAAAACTTTAAATTTCTTGTGAGCTGCATAAGCTAGAAAGATCCTGATGGCTTCTAGTCTTGCAACAGGAGCAAAGTTTCATCATAATCAATTCCTTCTTGTTGAGAATACCCCTTTGCAGCTAGCCTTGCTTTGTTTCTGATTATCACTCCATCAGAATCAGTCTTGTTTTTGAAAATCCATTTTGTACCAACAATTGACCTGTTCTTTGGTCTTGGCACCAGTTTCCAGACTTCATTCCTTTCAAATTCATTCAATTTTTCTTGCATTGCAGTAACCCAATCAACATCTTTAAGTGCATCTTCAACTTTCTTAGGATCCTCCTTTGATAGAAAGTTGTGATATAGACATTCATTCTGAGTTGCACTTCTTGTTTTAACACCTACATCAGGATCTCCAATTATCAAATCAGGAGTATGATCTCTTGTCCATTTCCTTGTTGGTGGTAAATTATTCCTTGAAGTAGATGCTCCCCCTGGATTGGTGTTATCTTGATGAGACGAATTTGCTTCAGTAGAAGCTCCCCCTGAATTGTTGTTGTCACCTCCTGATGGATTATCAAGATTGTCACTTGAATCAGTATCTGAAGAATTTTCCCTTGATGATTGAGTAGATTCAGAATTTGTAGTAGTTTGTTGTTGCTCCCCCTCAACATTTGCACTACTAGATGTGTCACCATTATTTGCGTCATCAGTATTAGCACCATCAGTATTTGGTGCTTCATCGGGATTTGGTGTGTCATCAGGATTTGATGGATCATCAGGATTTGATGACTCATTAGTATCTGATGGAGTATCAGTATCTGATTCCATTTCTTCAGGTACCTTGGTAGCTTCATTTTCAAAAATCCACCTATCATGAGAGTCTTCATCAATTCCTGTTATCTTCTTATCATCAAAAGATACATGTATTGACTCCATGACAGTCCTTGTTCTCAAATTGAAAACTCTAAAGGCCCTTGATGCAGGATAGCCAATGAAAATTCCCTCATCAGCCTTTGTTTCAAATTTCCCTAGCTGTTCAGGATGAGTTCTGAGAACAAAACATTTACAGCCAAACACATGCAGATGTTTCAAACTAGGTTTCTTCTCCTTGAGCATTTGATAGGGAGTTACACCATGTCTGTTTATCAAAGTGAGATTTTGTGTATAGCATGCTGTGTTGACTGCTTCTACCCAGAAATATGTAGGCAATTTAGCTTCCTCCAACATAGTTCTGCCAGCTTCAATAAGAGTTCTATTTTTTCTTTCTACTACTCCATTTTGCTGGGGTGTGCCAGGAGCAGAGAATTGTTGAATAATTCCTTTGTATTTGCAGAACTCTTCCATCTTTGAATTCTTGAATTCAGTACCATTATCACTTCTCAGAATCTTGACTTTGTACTTTGTGCCTGTCTCAATCATTCTCACATGATCCAACAGTATTTCTAGAGTCTCATCTTTTCTGTGCAGGAAATACACCCAGGTGAATCTAGAGTATTCATCAACAATTACAAGAGTGTACCTTTCCTTACTGATGGACATTATGTTGACTGGTCCAAATAGATCAAGATGTAACATGTGATATGGTTCTTCAATAGAGGATTCAGATTTACTCTTAAATGATGTCCTTCTCTGTTTAGCTCTTTGACATGCATCAAAGAGTCCATCAGGAGTATACAAAACTTTAGGCAATCATCTAACCAAATCTTTCTTAACCAACTCATTAATGTTGCTGAAGTTGAGATGAGAAAGCTTCTTATGCCAATTCCAACTTTCATCTACTGATGCTTTACTGATGAGACAAGCAGGACAGCCATCAGTATTTGATTGAATGTTGGCTTCATAAATGTTACCATGCCTGTAGCCAGTCAATACTGTCTTTCCTGATTCTTTGATGACTACTTCACAATGAGTGGAATAGAAGTGGACATGATAACCTCTGTCAGTGATTTGACTAATACTCAACAAGTTGTGTTTTAGTCCCTTCACTAGAGCTACTTTTTCAATGATGACATTTCCAATGATTATATTGACATATCCCAAAGTTTGTCCAATGTTGCCATCTCCATGAGACACAGTTGGGCCAGCTTTTTCCTTATATTCTGATAACAGGGCTTTGTTTCCAGTCATGTGCATAGAATATCCACTATCCATGACCAACACGTTTTTCTTTTTACCCTGCAATCAGAATGTCAAAGCACTAGTTAGAATGTTTAGGAACCCACACTTGTTGGGTTCCTTTTCCATGCATTTTATTAATTTTAGCAGTCCTGATTGGATTAACTCCACTAGGATTTTCTTTGTGAGTATCAGTATTAATAAAAGCATGCTTCACTTTGACAATCTTAAAGCTACCAGAATTTGCACTATTATTAAACCTAGGTAAAGGATCATAAAAGTTATAGTACAAACTATGATATTCTTCACAAGTATAAATAGAATGCCATTTACTACCACAATGAAAACAGGACTTCTGTGGTTTATAAAATACTGATCTACTCCTAACATCAGACTTAGGAATTTCAGTAACTTTCTTTTTACTCTTCCTGCAATCAATAGCAAGATGATTAGAGTTTCCACAGTTAAAACAACATTTTCTAGGTGCATTTGGGATAAACCTATAGTTATTCTCTTTATTAATCCAAACTTTACCATTCCTATTTCTCTTGACAGTTGGTAGATTTTGTTTACCAGTTATATTACTAACTTTTTCCCTAAGTTGTTTCTGAGACAATAAACCTACATTTTTCTTTTCAGTTTTCTTGACAGGTTTAGACTTCACATAAGGAACTGAGTTTTCAGAAGTAGATCCCTTTTCAAAAGTAGAATTGGGATCATTACCAAATACAAATTTAACAAGCTTAATCTTTGATTTGGTTTTGTCTATAACATGTCTATAGGTCATTGGACTTACTGTCTCATCAATTACAACTCTCTCCTTCAATTTCTTTTCTTCATCTGACTTATAACCTAGACATTCTTTCCCGTTCTTAGAAGTATTAATTTCATGAAATTTCCTTCCAGAATCTGTCCAGGTTCCGATTTTCTCTTTAGCATCCTCAAGTTCCTTTTCAAGAGCAGTAAATTTAAGTTTCCTCTCTAAATACATGTGTTTAGCATTATCACATTCTATCTGTACTTTTTGCATAGAAGAGAATTCCGTTTCTAGATGCTCATTCCTTTTCCTAAGTTCAGACATCTTAGATAAGATCCTAGTATTCTCAGCAGTTTGACTTCTAAAGCTAATATGCAATGACTTTAGAAAACGTCTTAACTCAGAAGCATTATCAGTATCAAAATCAAAGACAGTATTTAGTACCTTATCATCAAGAACAACAGTATCATCAGTATTGGCCATTAGGGCATAGTTGACCACCTCAGTGTCATATTCTGAGGAAGAGTCCATCCAATCCTTGCTTGAAGTGATAAGTGCTTTAGCCTTCTTGCACTCAGTTGCAAAGTGCCCCATTCCATTACACTTGTAGCATCTAACCTTTGACTTGTCAAATTTGCCACTTTTGCTGTCCTTTTTGTTATACTTGTCTTTGTCAGCATTGAAGGTCTTTTTCTGGAAGTTGCCCTGTCTTCTAGCCTTCCTGAACTTCATCTTTTTGAAGCCTCTGACTATCATAGCAACCATCTCTTCCATGTCTGAGTCAGAAGAATCATCATCAGTATTGGCATCAGGATTGCCATCAGTATCTGATGATGAGTCATCAGGATCTGACTCTTCTATTCTTGATTTCCTCCTAGAGACCTCCACAGCTATTCCTTTTGATTTAGCCTCAACTTTCAAAGCAATAGAGTTTGCCTTGCTGCTTTTCGTATTCTTCCTTTGTTGAACCTCAAGATCATATGTTCTCAGCATCCCATAAACTTCATCAAGAGACACAGTGTTTAGATCATACTGATGTCTAATGATTGATGTTTGTGTATCCCATTCTTCTGGTAAAGCTCTCAGAAATTTGGTATTAGAATCTTCATATACATACTCTTTGTCTACTAATGATAGATTATTCAAGAGTGTCAGGAATCTATCATATAGGTCAGTAAGGCTCTCATCAGGTCGAGCATCAAATTGTTCATACTCTTGAATCAGTAAAGCCCTTCTGTTTTTCTTGACAGATGTAGATCCTTGGCATTGAGTTTCCAAAGTATCCCAAATTTCTTTTGCAGATTTGCATGCAATCACCCTGTTGGACATGACAGCATCAAGACTATTGTGAAGGATATTCTTTATCTTTGCATCTCTGAGAACGTCAGCTTTCGTTTCTGGAGTCCATTCACTTTTTGCCTTGACTACATAGTGTTCAGGTACAGTATCTGTTTGTCTAACAATTCTTGTAGGAATATATGGACCATCACGAATCCTGTCCAAATAGTCAGGATCCATAGCCTCCAGGTACATCAGCATCTTTACCTTCCATGTTGGATATTCAGACTTCTTCAGGATGGGAATTTTCATGCTTTCATACTTTGTCGACATTTTAGATCGTATCTGATTCAAATTTAAATCAGTTCACTCTGATACCAATTGTTGCCCAGTAAATAACAATTGTAGAAGGGGGGTTGAATACAATTGTTATAAGATTCTCGACTTATTAAAGTATATATCACAAATATGAAAGAATAATAACAGCTTTATTAAATATGATTTAAAACTGTTACAAACTCTCTCAAGAAATTCTGATGTTCTTGAGAGCTTCTAGGTTACAAAATACTCATGTATATAATCTCTTTAAATCGAAACCTAAACTGTGTTTATATACTACACAGCTTCTCTAACAATTACAAGATAAGTCCTAATCAATTACAAAGATTGAAACCTATCCTAAATTGATAGCTTCATTACTATGAATAAGGAACCGACAAAATAAACTTCCTTATTTAACTAGACACATAAACCAACTCGAAATAGAAATCCTGACCAGCTTCCAGTCCTGATGAACAATCCTGATCATAGTCCTGATATAGATCATGATGATAATCCTGATACTGACGTTTGAGCAATACTGATGACCATGCAATACTGATAACGTCAGCAATCCTGATCAGTTGAGTCTAGATCCTGATGATCATTGAATCCTGATCTAACATCATAAATTGGATGAAAATGAAGATCCACATCGAGTTCTGTTGAACAAAACAGATATGTGGGTTCAAGTATGTGATCTACCAAAGGGGTTTTTCTTGGAGGCATTTTTATGAATATAGGAAACTTTGTGGGAACTTTTGTAAGTGATGATCCAACAAATACAAATGGGGTGTGGAAGATATATGCACGTATTCGAGTTACTATGGATATCAATAAACCACTACGGAGAAGGATGAAAATCAAGCAAGAAGGTGGGGAAGGGAGCTGGGTTAATTTTAAATACGAACGTTTAAGCACGTTCTGTTTTGTCTGTGGGATGATGGGACATCTAGAACGAGATTGTGGTATTGTTTACGCGCATCCAGATAAAGAGATTGCTAACTTAGCAAAAAAAAAAGATTGCTAGGGCTTACGATGTGTGGTTGAGGGCACCAACAAGGAACATAAGGAATCAAAACCTGGGGTCTCGATGGTTGAGGAATGGAGGAGAGGCTAGTCAAGCATGGGAAGCTAATATGGCGGAGTCAAGTAAGTCAGCCACCGTACACGGCTACGATAAGGCAGAAGCACGTTTCATGGAGGTGGATGGGAAAATAACCGAAGTTTCAGGAGATCGTGGGGGGATTCGAATTGTGCAACGTAATCAAAGGGATATGACAGTTGAGAGAGAGGCTGCAATTCAGTTGGAGAGGATTACGGGGGAAAATAATATACAAAATGAAACAGATGTACTGGATTCTAAAAGAAAGCGTGTGGATATGGAAAATATTATGGACGAAAATGGGGAGGAATTATTAAATGGGCCTATTATTAACAGTGGGCCAAAAAACTTGCGAGAGGCGGGTCCTGTGCTGCAGGCCCGCCTAGATCAATAAGTCTACTAGCTTGGAACTGTCGTGGGCTGGGAAAACCACGTACAGTTCCATTCTTGAAAGAAATTGCTCAACAACTGAAACCTAGTCTTATATTTTTGTCTGAGACATTAGCCAAAAAAGATAAAATAGAGAAAATTTGTAAAGCTTTGAATTTTGCTGGCTGTTGGGTAGTTGATGTTCAAGGGCGTAGTGGGGGGGTTAGCGCTTTTATGGAAGAATGAGGGAGGATGTAATATAATGGGAAGCAGTCATCATTTTATAGATTTCGAAGTAGAGAATGATCAAGTGGGACGCTGGAGGTATACTGGATTTTATGGGTGTCCAGAAAGAAGTAGACGCCGGGAGTCGTGGGGTTTAATTCGGGAATTGGCATGGTGTATTATTGGGGATTTCAATGATCTAATGTTTGTAGGGGAAAAACGAGGGGGGTGTGAGCATCCACGTAGCTTCTTAAATGGATTTGTATAAATGGTTAATGATTGTAATTTGGCGGATTTGGGATTTGTGGGAGAAAAGTATACATGGGAGAAATCTCGAGGTACGGAGAATTGGGTTCAAGAACGTTTGGATCGTGGTTTAGCAAATCAGGATTGATGTAACTTGTTTCCGTTGGCAGAGGTACGGGTGTTGGAAGTAGCTACATCGGACCATCTACCATTACACTTGCAATTAAACAAACAAGTATATGTTCCAAGGGGCAAAAGATTTAAATTTGAAAATGTTTGGCTTAAAGAAAAAGAGTGCTTTGATTTGGTTAAGAATAGCTGGGAACACACGAAAGGGAAAAGAATCATGGACAAGATTAATTATTGTTGTCTTCGACTGGATGAGTGGGGAGGTGGTATATGCCAGGTTCATAAAAGAAAGTTAATGGAGTATAGAGCGAAGCTGCGAAGACTGCGGTCGAGAAGGGATGTGCATGGTATTCGTAGGTATAATGAGGTGTGTTGGGAGTATCTTAAGTTACTGGAAAAAAAAGGAAATATACTGGAAGCAGCGGGCGAAACAATTCTGGCTCCAAGAAGGTGATCAAAACACACGTTTCTTTCATCGATATGCTTCGAATCGAAGAAAGAATAATTGTTTTTACCGCATTAAGGATGATAGGGGTGAGTGGAAGGAGAGCCCAGAAGAGATTCAGGATGTGGTTACTAACTATTTCTCTCAGTTGTTTCAATCTTCGATGGTGAATGGCATGCTTTCAGACCGGGAAAAGGTGCAGCAAATTACAGAGACTGAGAATGTTGGCTTAATTACAGAAATTATGGATATGGAGGTAAAGGATGCTGTTTTTTCATTGCACCCGGAGAAATCGCCGGGACCAGATGGATTGAACCCAGCATTTTTTCAGGTGTTTTGGAGTATCGTGGGGGAGGATGTGGTAAAAATCTGTCAAAGATTCATGGCTACAGGGGAATTACCACAGGGTCTTAATCAGACTTTAGTGTGTCTAATACCAAAGGTGAAGATGCCAACAAGTATGACAGAACTTAGACCTATCTCGCTGTGTAACATCTTGGTTAGACTTGTATCAAAAGTAATGGCTAATAGGCTCAAACCTTGCTTGGGAATGTTGATATTAGACAAGCAGAGCGCGTTCATAGAGGGAAGATTGCTAACAGATAATGCGTTAATTGCTTTTGAGGTAAATCACTACATGAAACGTCTCACACAAGGAAAGACGGGGGTGGCTGGACTAAAAATTGATATTTCTAAAGCCTATGACAGGTTGGAGTGGGGGTTTATTGAAAATATGATGCCGAAATTTGGGTTTAACGAGAAATGGCGAAACAGAATTATGAGCCTTGTTACATTAGTTTCGTATAGTTTTGTTCACAATGGTGCTGTTTTTGGAGATGTGCGACCGCAGCGTGGGGTGAGACAAGGGGACCTAATATCACCTTATATTTACATCCTATGTGCAGAAGGATTAAGCTCTATTATTCGTAGAAACGAGGAGGCTGGCTTATTGAATGGATGCTCTATAGCAAGAGGTGCACCTTCTATATCCCACTTATTATTTGCTGACGATTGCTACTTTTTCTTTAGAGCATTAAAATCTGAAGCAAACGTTATGAAAAGAATTTTACTTCGGTATGAAGAGGTCTTGGGACAGATTGTTAATAAGGCCAAGTCGATTGTGACTTTTTCTCCAAATACAAGTGAAGAGAATAGGAAGGATGTGTGTGAGGAACTGGGAGTTATTGAAATTCAAAGCCCCGGAAAATATCTGGGTATGCCTATGTGTATAGGTCGAAAGAAGGTTGCGACTTTTTCTTTTCTTGCTGAGAGAATTAAACAGAAGCTTCAGGGTTGGCAGAATCAACATATCTCTATGTTAGGCCGAATACACAATATAATCAAGTATGTATGAGAATAACAATTATTAATAACACTGTTTATGAATCAATAAAACTGTAATCTTATTAACAGCTTCTCTCTTTATGATGTTAATGAATCATAAAGAGCTTCTAAGTTACAAGAATAATATCTCAATGATCGCGTCCCTTCTAGGGATAACCTATCTGTGTTTATATAGTACACAGCTACATACAATCCTTCTCTAATTGATATTCCTACAAGTTAGCTATACAATTCATATCAATTAAGGATTGCTTCTTATCTTCTATTCTGTTTCCTTAGCTGTATCAATATATTCTGCTTCTTTCCATCTTCAGAATGTATTGCTTCTAGAATCTTCAATTCTGCACCGACAGCTAATTCAACTATCACCTTGTCAGACTTTAAATAAACTCTGACTAGCTTCCTTTAAACTCTTCACCCTATCAGAGTTTAACTAAACTCTGATCGGCTTCTGATAAACTCTTGTCAGTACCTGTTGCTTAAACACTGATAAACAAACATTAGCAATTATATCTAACAATCTCCCCCAACTTGTTCATAATAAAATGTACAAGTTAAACATATAATTGATGATGTCAAAACCTTTTAACAAATGCAGTGTTTAACATATAACAGAGTTTAATTTAAAACAGAGTTTAAATTTGACTTAGAATAGAAAATATTAAAAACTTACAGTCAGACTTTATTTGATTTCTTGAATATCAGGCACTGTCCTGAGATAATCAATTAGAAGTCTTCTTTCAGCCTTTTCCAGCTCTTCAACCATGATTTCTTTCAGTTCCTTGAGTTCTGGATCAGATTCACCAGTCTGATAAATAGCAGCTCTCAGAGAATAAATGGAATTCTTCCTCATCTCATTCCCTAGCCTAATAAAATGTGCTTTATCAGATTCTAGATTGAATTCTAAGACTTTAACTCCCAGATCAGTCCTTAGTCTTGTACTGTTTCTCTTCATTTCTATAACATTTCCATAAGCATCTTTATACTTAGGAATGTATACCTTTGAAACTCCTCCTCCAAGCATCACCTTAGATCTTTGCATCTTTTGTCTGATAAATGTAGCAGCATTGTGAGTGTTTCTGTTTTTGAGTTTTAACAAGTACAGAACATACTCCAATTCTTGATAAGATTTGAGATCTATATCAGACTCTGCAACTCTGTAAACTCTTCCATCATTCATAAAATACAACAGAAAATCTTTCTTCAAACCCTTGTGAAATATCAACTGAACAGAGTTTAGCATATCAAGATTCTCTTGAGTAATAATGCCAGATACTGCCAATGATGATTGATCTCCAGATCTGTTGTTTATTCTCTTCTCCCTATGTGAACCTAAACCAGCTTTATCAAAAGTTTCTTTTCCAAGTACAGTCCTGGTTTGAGAGAAATCCACAGGTTGAAGTGTCAGAGCTTCAGATAGTACAGGTCTTCTAAAAATACCTTGGAGTTGTGGAGCTAGCTGAGTTTGCACAGCTTGAGCCTTGTCAGAGGCTGGCTTAACTTCAATAGTATCATCAACTTGAGCAGCGTCAGAGGTTGATTTTGGTAATCTTGTTTCAACTTGAGCAATGTCAGAGGTTGAATATTCTTTCTCCTTCAGGTTAGGCTCTTCAATCATTTTGCCTTTACCCTTATCAGAGTTTCTAATCATAGGCCTCCTGGTGTATTGTATACTCTGTTGAGTATTTTCTTTAATAATAATTCCAGTTTCTTTCTTTCTAGGAGCCTTGATTTCTTTCTTTTTGTATATCCCAGCTTCAAGATTCTTCCTGTGTTCTTCAGCAAGCATTTGCTCTTCAGCTTGGATATCTTCAATTGTAACATCTTTTCCATGTTCTGCTATAAATAATTTAGCAGCAACTTCTTCATCAGTGCTAGGCTTATCAGTGTTTATCAAACTTTTGAGCCTTGAACCACTGGCAGAAATTACTTTTCCCTTACCAGAGTTTGATCTTCTCTCAGAGTTTGATCTCGATCTTGATGATCTTAAGCCTAAACTCTTTTCAGATTCACCTCCCTTGCTTCCACCATCATTACCATCATCCCTCCGTCTCAGAGCTTGAGTGTCTTTGCATTTGTCACTTGGTACACTCTCCCCCTTTTTGACATCATCAGAAAGTAGTACTGATGTCAGCAACTCCAGAGCATTAGAAATTGAAGTTAGTTGAGCAGACATAGCAGTCTGATTCTCCTCAACTTTCGACAATCTAGAATTTAAAGTCTTTTGCTCTTTACACAAAGAGATGTATAGAGATTTGTCCTTCTGCTGTGTAAGCTCTCTTGTAGCTATATCATTCCTTAACCCTTCAATCACCTTATCAGAAGCATCAAAACGATTGTTTAATGATTTGATTTGAACAACAGTTGCTTTGAAATGACTGAGAAGTTCAGGATTTTTAATCTCTTTAACAGAGTTAGCAGTTAAATCAGCAGCCCTTTGTGAAGTGAAAATACAATCTGCTTCTGTCCAGTTCTTGAAGTACATATCTTGAAAATGTTTTTCAGTAGCCCGATTGAACTCTCTTTCTTCATCAGAGTTGGCTTGAATGTCAGATATGTGTGAAGGTGAATGAGCAGGACTAGCATTAACATTGTCATCCTCTCTTGCAATCTCTTCAGGAACATGTTCAGCAGTGATTTCATGTTCTAACTGTGCAGCTTCATCATTGACTTTCTCTGCAACAGTGTCAGGAATATCAGAGTTTGCTTTAGCAATTACCTCTGCTTCTCGCTGAACAATCTCAACAACTGATTGTTGTAGAGCTTCAAGAACAAGAGCATCTTCAGAGTTTGAAACAAACTCTGCTGCTACAGGAACATTCTCTGTTGCATCAGCAGGTACAGCAACAGCTTCTGTAGGATGATCAATTCTAATCTGATCAACTTCCTCACCTTTCTCAAAATCAAGAGAAATGATTTCTGTGTGGGAAGCAATAGTTTCTACCAATTCTGTAGTAGCTTGATCAGCTTCTCTTACAGTTTCTTCAAGATCAAAAATTCTGCTGTCAGAATGAGCAGCAGCTTCCTCAACTACATCATTAGCCTTTGATGTAGGAGCTTCTCTATCAAAATCCATTTCAATATCATCAGTATTTAGCCTGTCTTGATTGACAGCTTCTGGATTTGCAGCTTCCTCCTGAACAAAAGCTTCAGGAGCTTCAGTTTCCTCAGGAACTTTGTCCATATTGGCAATGATATCAGCAAAAAGATATTCAGCAACTTGTCTTCTCTTTCTCTGATGAGGATTTTCTTCATCAGTTTCAGTTTCTGATTCTGCATCAGAATCAGCAGTAACAGACTTTGCTCTTTGAGCTCTCTTTTTCTTCATTCTTTTTCTCTGAGGCAGTTCTTCAGTGCTTGATACCCCAGCTTCAGCATTTGACTTAGCAACCCTAGCAGGTTTAGTACCAACATTCTTAGTCCTACCACCCCTTTTAGGTTTAACAGAAGTTGAAGGAGGCAGTTCTTGTTGTAGAGGCTCAGGTTGAGAAGAAGCTTGTGTTGGTGGATTGACTTGAGCATTTAAAAACTGTTGCACAGATTGAGGTAGCAACAAGTCTCCAACAACTCCTTTCTTAACATCTTTATTAATAAGATCAGAAAATATTCTCTTATGTAATTTAAAACAAGAAACATCTTCTTCACCTACTTCTACTCCTTCAACACAGTAAGAGAACAAAGTCTGACAGAATCTAGAGAAATAGACTACTCCTCTATTCTCTGTCATTTTGTCTCCTAGATTATTCAAAACAAGTCGTGCAAAATCAAAATGATTATCGAATAAAAGAGAATACCCGATTTGCAGACTGTCTGTGGGAATAGCATCCCAGTTTGTGCATTTCTTGCTAAAAGTCCTTGTGATGCAATCAAAGAAGAAGCTCCACTCCTTCCTTAAGAATGGTCGTTTGAGCTGTCCAATCTTCGACAAGGGTCCAGAATACCCAATCTCTTGCATCATTCTTATCAAATCCTCATCACCCATTCCAATTGTATACGAAGAAAATTCAGGAAACCCCATTGCAGCGCGAATGGTTCCAGCAGTTATTACATACTCTGTATCTTCATATTCAAAAATAATCGATGGGTTGCCTGTCTCACCACCATCATCATACATTCCTGTTTCCCAGAACGCCTTTATCTGTGAACCAGAAAGTTTTTCAGGTTCTACCAAAGCACGCCCAATCGCTGACTGAGCAAGAAACTCTTGAATCATATGAAATGCCTCTGGTGCGTTTGCAGTGTTTAGTGGTGCAGTATAGTTGTTTGGAACGAACTCTAATCCAGACGAAACAAAAGCTGTGGTTGCCATTAGAAGATTCTGAATTGATGCGAAAGACAGCAAAGTTTAAGTGTAGAAAGGTGTTTGTGAAAAAGCGTATGAAGAGTTAAGGTTCGTAAAAGATTGAACCGTTTATGTGTAGTGTATTTAAATAATAACTGAAAAGATCACGATACACAGCAAGCGTCCTTGAAACGTGTGTGAGTGGGACAGATGTCAAACGTGCATATGCTGACAGTTGTATCCAATACACACGTGCAATCGTGCAAACATTTAGACACCTGGCAACACATAAAACGCTCAAAATATCCACGTTAATAAAAATCAATAATAATAAAATTATCAATTTTAATCTCTCAGAAATACAATAACGAAGTACAAAGCAACTCAACAGTCAGTATAATAATGACTGTCTTGGAACTCCGCACGTTACTGTTTCCAAAAGCTTCAAAAACCTTTCAATCTCCAAGAAAAACCTTTCAGATACCCTGTTTGAATGCTTTAAATACTAAAGCAATGTAACAACAGGCTTCATATCTTAAACTTACTATACACCAAAATGGCTGGGACTTTCGAATTCATGGATGTGGAAGAGTTTTTGAACATGAACTGGCAGCAACAAGAAAACTATCTTATCGATGAGTTTCTTGTTCTCTCATTCTTGAATGATGAAGGCCTTATCGTAGATGATGAAATAGCCGAAGGACCTTTCTCCAACCCTCATGTATACATCTTCCGTCCAGGACCATATGATGCACCAATCCTCGCAGATGAAGATGCCATGGAGATCTGCTTTATGCTTTTTCAACTGAGTTTCTTGTCGGGGTCAAAAGAAAACCTCTTCTTACAATCCTGCAAGCTGCAAAGCAGAAAGAGATCCCGAGAAGATGATGATGATGATTCATCATTAGGAGGATTTCAAGCTATCCCAAATGGTATAATGACCAGATGAGCAACTGGGTAGCTATCATCAGAAGTAGTAGAGCACAACAGCTTCTGGCTCTAGCTCTTCTGCTTCGATGTTGGATAGCATTCAAGTACTTATCCTGGTTAAATAGATCTTCACTTTTGTAACCATAGAAATTAATATTTACCAGAAAGATTAGCTAAGCATGAGTATGTAATTGACTGAATGTAAACAGAGTTTGAATCAATTAATGAAAAAGACTCATTTTATTGCTTTACTTTCAGTATTATCAATATTGCATAGTAATTGGAAAGACAAAAAAAAACTTTAACCAATTAACTAACATACTCAGCAGTACTACTGATCACTATCAGTACTTATCAAACAAACTCTATCTTTTCTCTGTTCAATCATACTTTGCCTAAGAACAAATGACTAAACCCAAAATCATAAACTGTCTGAGACAAGAAAATTATTTTAACCATCAGAGATTAAAATAAAGTAACCTCGGCGTATTTCACACAAAGCATCAGTGTTTACCATTTGTCCTTCTTTGTCAATAAACTCTTTTCTCAATCTGTACAGTTGTGAAAATATGTGTGTGTAGTAGCAGAGTTTACCGAAATCAGTATTGAGACCATCTCAAAGTGCATAAAATCCGCAATCTAAAGTAGTAAAAACTGATTGCCTAAACTCTCATGTATAACATAAAATCTGATTTTATATCTAAACTCTGTATCACTGATATCCTTTCATTTGGATATGTCTTTTATTTTTCACCCCCTTTATTAATTTTTTTTTTTTTTTTTTTTTTTTATTTTTTTTTTTTATTTTTCCAGTAATCAGTGGTTGGCACTAGTCACCAAAAATCTAAGATTTTAGCCCTTATTTCATACAATAAGTTCCTGGATCGTCCTAGGCACAACATGATCTCAAAGGAATTTGTGCTCTGTTTGGCATCTTTTGAATTTGAGGGTGAATTATTTGAAATTAATAATCAGAGTTTAGACTTTTCATCAGTAAATATAATTAACTTATGAGAGAAAATGCAAACAGCTAATACAGACTCAGTGTATAGGATCAATAAACTAAGAGATGCTATAAATATTGAGACAGTATCATGCTGTGTTAGCTTACTGCACATTTTTGAGATCAGAGTCTATACAACTCTTAAGGATTCACAGTTACTTACTGAGAATTATGCTTCATACAAATTTCTTCATTGGTCCTTATGTTCCAGACAAAATTACAATCAGAGAATAGCATTAATCTGTAACATTCAAAGTATGACCAACAGTTTATGACTAACAGAGACTAACATCAGAATTTAACCAACAGAGTTTATCACACTGGTACTCATAACAGTTAACACATGCAAGAAATCATGAGCAACAAGAATTAAACATGTATAAATTTTGAGTCTAACCCGTATCTCTAGTCAGAACCAGAGATCATTCCAAGTTCATTTACCAATCTTGTAAAAGTAGCTTCACTCAAAGGTTTGGTGAAGATATCTGCAAGTTGTTGGTCTGTAGACACAAAATGAAGCTCAATATTCCCTTCTTCCACATGTTCTCTGATAAAATGATATCTTATGCTGATGTGCTTGGTCATGGAATGCTGTACTGGATTTCCTGTCATAGCAATAGCACTTTGGTTATCACAGAAAATAGGAATTTTAGAGTACCTTAACCCATAATCCAGCAATTGATTCTTCATCCATAAAATCTGTGCACAACAGCTACCAGCTGCTATATACTCTGCTTCAGCTGTGGATGTGGAAATTGACTTCTGTTTCTTGCTATACCAAGAAACTAATCTGTCACCTAAAAATTGACAGCTTCCACTTGTACTTTTTCTGTCTATCTTACAGCCTGCAAAATCTGCATCAGAGTAACCAATTAATTTAAACTCTGATTCTCTAGGATACCACAAACCCAAGGTTATGGTGCCTTTGAGATATTTGAAAATCCTTTTTACAGCTGTTAGATGAGGCTCTCTAGGATCTGCTTGAAATCTTGCACAAAGACATGTTGCATACATGATATCAGGTCTACTTGCTGTAAGATACAGTAGAGACCCTATCATTCCTCTGTAGTTAGTCATATCTACTGAGGCTCCTGTGTCTTTGTCAAGCTTCGTTGCTGTAGCCATGGGAGTTGTAGCAGATGAACTATCAAGCATACCAAATTTCTTGAGAAGATTTCTGGTATATTTTGCTTGATTTATGAAAATACCATCATCTGTTTGCTTGACCTGTAAGCCTAGAAAATAACTAAGCTCTCCCATCATGCTCATTTGGTACCTGGATTGCATAAGCTTTGCAAACTTCTTACAAAGTTTGTCATTAGTAGATCCAAAAATAATATCATCTACATAAATTTGAACTAAAAGCAAATCATCACCAGAATTGAAATAAAACAAGGTTTTATCAATTGTACCTCTCGTGAACCCACTTTCTAAAAGAAACTGAGCAAGAGTTTCATACCATGCTCTTGGTGCTTGCTTTAGTCCATATAATGCCTTGTCAAGCCTGTAGACATAATCTGGATGCTTGGAATCTACAAATCCTGGTGGTTGTTCAACAAACACTTCTTCTTCAAGCTTCCCATTGAGAAAAGCACTTTTTACATCCATCTGAAAGACTTTAAACTTCTTGTGTGCAGCATAGGCCAGAAAAATCCTTATGGCCTCCAGTCTTGCAACTGGAGCAAAGGTTTCATCATAGTCAATTCCTTCCTGTTGTGAATAACCTTTTGCCACAAGTCTAGCCTTATTCCTTGTAATCACACCATCACTGTCAGTCTTGTTTCTGAAAACCCACTTTGTACCTACAATTGATCTGTTCTTTGGTCTAGGTACAAGTGTCCAGACTTCATTTCTTTCAAATTCATTTAACTCTTCTTGCATTGCTGTAATCCAATTAGCATCTTGAAGAGCTTCCTCCACTTTCTTTGGTTCAGTTTGAGACAAGAAAGCATGATACAGACACTCATTATTTGTTGCACTTCTGGTTCTTACACCAGCATCAGGATCTCCAATTATGAGATCAGGTGTGTGTGCCTGTGTCCACTTTCTTGCTGATGGTAAGTGGTTTCTTGCATCATTGTTGGATCCTCCCCCTTGATCCATGCTCTCCTGATTCATATGTTGACTTTCTACATTCTCTGAGGCTCCCCCTGAATTTGATGACTCAGAGTTTGAATTGTCAGAGTTTGAATCAGTTTCCTCAACTGACTCACTTGCTGTGTCATGTTGAGCTTCTTCACGCTCCCCCTCAACTGGTTCTCTATTTTGTTCAATTTGAGAATTATCAGTTTCTCCAGTATTTACCAGTAGAGGTTCAGAGTATGCTTCGTCAGAGTTTGTCAACCCTGCTTCATCAGAGTTTATATCATCAGAGAGTAGATCTTCATTTTCAAAACGTAGTTGATCATATCCATCCTTGTCTTCAAGTCCAATTATTTTCTTGTCATCAAATGACACATGTATGGATTCCATGATCACTTTAGTTCTTAGATTGTAAACTCTGAATGCTTTTGTTGATAGTGGATAGCCAACAAAAATTCCTTCATCAGCTTTTAACTCGAACTTTGTCAACTGTTCAGGATGAGTCTTCAACACAAAGCATTTGCATCCAAATATATGAAAATATTTCAAATTTGGCTTCTTATTTTTCACCATCTCATATGGTGTTTTCCCATGCTTGTTGATCAGTGTAGCATTTTGAGTAAAACAAGCAGTTTGAACAGCTTCTGCCCAGAAATAAGTTGGTAATTTTGCTTCTTCAAGCATAGTTCTGGCTGCTTCAATTAAAGTTCTGTTCTTTCTTTCAACTACACCATTTTGCTGTGGAGTGCCAGGTGCAGAAAATTCTTGTTTCACCCCTCTTTCCTTGCAGAAAGCTTCCATGAATGAATTTCTGAATTCAGTTCCATTATCACTCCTTATTATTTTGACTTTGTGCTGTGATCCTTTGTCCAGTAGATTTACATGATCCATTAGAATTTGAGCAGTTTCATCCTTCTTTGACAAGAAATACACCCATGTATATCTAGTATATTCATCAACAATTACTAGAGCATATTTCTTTCTGCCCATTGACATTATATTCACTGGTCCAAAAAGATCAACATGTAGAAGATGATAAGGTTCCACTACTGAAGATTCAGTTTTGCTCTTGAAAGATGACTTCCTTTGTTTGGCCTTTTGACAGGAATCACATAGGCCATTTAGACTGAGTGTTGATTTTGGGAGTCCTCTTACAAGATCCTTTCTTATCAGCTCATTAATGTTGTTCAAATTGAGATGAGAGAGCTTTTTATGCCAATTCCAACTCTCTTCATTTGACATTCTTGCAGTCAGACACACTGTTTTTCCATCAGAGTTTGTTACCAAACTTGCTTCATAAATATTGTTGCGCCTGTGTCCAACTAGAACAACTTTTCCAGTAGATTTACTGATAACTTCACAGTATTCACTATGAAAATCTACATGGTTTCCTCTATCACAGATTTGACTCACAGATAACAGATTGTGCTTGAGTCCTGAGACTAGAGCTACATTAGTGATGATGACGCCTCCAAGATTAATGTTGCCATATCCCAGAGTATGTCCTACGTTGCCATTTCCATAGGAAACTTTTGGGCCATCCTTCTCCACAAAGTCTGATAGCAGGGCTTTATTTCCAGTCATATGTCCTGAGCATCCACTGTCCAAGATAAGTGTGCTCTCTATTATACCCTGCAATCACAAACAAACACTAAGTGTTAGTTTTAAGGATCCAGACTTGCTTGGATCCTCTGCCTTTCTTAACAGTGTTAGCTTTTGCAGCGGAATCAACTTTCTCAGAGTTTAAACTAACATTGTCAGATTTTACACTAGCAGAGTTTGCTCTAACCCACTTCAAGTTGGGTTTTAGCTCATAGTAATTATGATAAATTGCATGATAACTCTTACATGTGTAAATAGAATGCCAAGTGCTCCCACAATGTTTGCATAAGGTCTGTGGTTTTACTCTAACATAATCATTCTTTACTTCTGAAGTAGAAGGTAAAGAATTAATATGCTTGTTCTTAGTGCAAAATCTAGCAAGATGATTAGAACTACCACAACTGTAACATGTTTTCCTTAAAGCACCAGCATTAGGCAAATAATTATTTCTATTGTTTATGCCTATTTTTCCATTCCTATTTCTCTTGGACCCTTTAGGTTTCATGGCAGACTTAACCTCTTTGAGCTTATGTTTAAACTGTTTTCCTGTCATTAAACCAACATTAACCTGTTTCACACAGACTCTTATTGGTTCTTTAACAGCTTCTATCTCAACAGGCTTCTCTGTTTTAGATTCAGTATCTACTTGTTCAACACAAGTTTCAACTGGCTCCATAACAGTTTCTTTCACAACTGCAGATTTTAACTTTCCAGATTCAGGAACAAATGTTACAGGAGTTGAATATGAACTTGTGAAAGCTCTAAACTTAATTTTATCTTGAAACCTAAGTTCATCTTTCTCACTGTATCCTAAACCTACAACATCTGTTTGAAAAACTTGATGTGTATCTCTGCCAGAATTAGTCCAAGTTTTAATTATTTTTCTTTCCTTCTCTAAATCAGATTCTAGTTGCCTATATCTTTTAAGCAACTCCTGTTCCACATAAACAGCATCATCTCTTTCTTTTTGAGTCTGCTTCATATTCTCAAGTTCTCTTTCAAGAAACTTGTTTCTTTCTTTAAGACTAAGATTCTCAGATTTAATCCTTTCATTCTCTAAAGTCTGATCCCTATAACTAACATGTATGTTCTTAAGATAAATTCTTAATTCAGAAATATTATCAGTATCATACGCATAAGTAGTTAGGGGTACCTTATTTTCTGATGATTCAGTTTCATCTTTGACAGTTGCCATAAGAGCATAATTTTCTCCATCATCAGAATCTGAAGTATCTGCCCAGTCTTTGCCTTTAGAGACAAGTGCTTTTCCAGTTTTTCCTTTCTTGCACTCTGGAGCATAGTGACCCATCTCTTTGCACTTGTAGCACTGGATCTCAGATTTGTCCTTCTTTCCAGACTTGGTATCTTTTCCATCAGACTTTCTGAAATTCTTCTTCTCAGAATTTGAATCTCTCCTTGAGAATCTCTTTCCTTTCTTGGAGTTCTTGAATCCCATCTTCTTGAAGGTCTTCACCATCAATGCTGCCATTTGCATCAACTGTTCTTCATCATCCTCAGAGTCAGAAGCTTCATCAGAGTTTGAGTCATCATCAGAGTTTGATGACTCACTTTCAGATTTAATGACTAAAGCCTTTCCCTTGGCTTTCTTCTTTGATGATTCCTTCTTTTCAATGGGCTTCTCCTCAACTTTGAGAGCAACAGATTTTGTCTTCTTGCTTGATCTTCTGTTTCTTTGATCTATCTCAAGTTCGTGTGTCTTTAACAAGCCATAAATCTCATCAAGATCTGTATCATCAAGATCATAATTATCTCTGATTGAGGTCGTCTTCAGATCCCATTTTTCAGGTAGAGATAAGAGAAACTTGAGATTTGACTCTTCAAGATTATATTCTTTGTCAACCAGAGACAGATCATTCAGTAATTTACAAAACCTGTCATAAGTCTCAGTCAAGGTTTCATTAGATCTTGAATCAAAGTGCTCATACTCCTGTGTGAGTATTGTCTTCCTGTTCTTCTTTATAGCATTGGTTCCTTGACACCTTACTTCCAAAGCATCCCAGATTTCCTTTGCCGTTTTGCAGCCAATTACTCTGTTAGACATAACATTATCTAAAGCACTGTGGAGTAGATGTCTAACCTTTGCATCCTTTGCAATTGATGAGATGTCTTCAGGAGTATAATCTTTCTTTTCCTTTGGAATCAGTGTCTGTTCTTTATCACCAACAGCAGGAGATAATTTAGTTGGCTTATGAGGACCATTATTGATTCTGTCAAGATATTCTGGATCTGTAGCCTCCAGAAACATGGTCATCTTCACCTTCCATATCGGATACTCTATTGGCCTGAGAATTGGAACCCTGATAGTTTCATATCGACTCACAGAATTTGGCTTTACCTGTTCAGCCGCAGGAGGAACTTGATTTTGATTTTCTTCAGACATGATTATTACTGTGTTTTAATCGTAAAACTGTATATATTAAACAGCCTTGGCTCTGATACCAATTGTTAGGCCGAATACACAATATAATCAAGTATGTATGAGAATAACAATTATTAATAACACTGTTTATGAATCAATAAAACTGTAATCTTATTAACAGCTTCTCTCTTTATGATGTTAATGAATCATAAAGAGCTTCTAAGTTACAAGAATAATATCTCAATGATCGCGTCCCTTCTAGGGATAACCTATCTGTGTTTATATAGTACACAGCTACATACAATCCTTCTCTAATTGATATTCCTACAAGTTAGCTATACAATTCATATCAATTAAGGATTGCTTCTTATCTTCTATTCTGTTTCCTTAGCTGTATCAATATATTCTGCTTCTTTCCATCTTCAGAATGTATTGCTTCTAGAATCTTCAATTCTGCACCGACAGCTAATTCAACTATCACCTTGTCAGACTTTAAATAAACTCTGACTAGCTTCCTTTAAACTCTTCACCCTATCAGAGTTTAACTAAACTCTGATCGGCTTCTGATAAACTCTTGTCAGTACCTGTTGCTTAAACACTGATAAACAAACATTAGCAATTATATCTAACACTCTAAAGCAGGTAAAGTGACGCTGTTGAAAACGGCTGCCTAAATTATTCCGAATTTTTGGATGAACATGTTCCTCATACCTGTGGAAGTCTGTGAAAGTATTGAAAGAACGATGAACGCGTATTGGTCGGGAAATGGTCAATCAAACAGGGGAGTTAAATGGATGTCGTGGGAGAAGTTATGTAATGTGAATGAGGATTGAGGGTTGGGTTTTAAACAGCTGAGGAGTTTTAATATAGCTATGTTGTCTAAGCAAGCTTGGAGGCTTATAAATAATTCAAATCCTTTAGTCACAAATCTGATGCGTGCGCGGTACTATCCTAATTCAGAATTTCTAAGTGCTCAGATTGGAACAAATCCTAGCTATGCGTGGAGAAGTGTTCACACAAAATCACGCAAGCGTACGCGGTCAACAAGTAATATATGAAAGTAGAGTTCGTTCCCACAGAGACTGCTTTAGTTACTATAGTTATGCACTTATGCAACAATGTATGGCTATTGTTCAATGCTAAGACAAGTATCAAAGTAGTGTTTTGATTAACTAAATTAACTAAACAAATTATCAAGACTAAAATTAACTAAAGATTTTGTTGTTGAATTACTTATGAAAATAAAACATGGGATCCTAACTTCATTAAATACTTCATCTAGAGCCTTTTGTCTTTAATCAATGCATGCGACGGTTGTGACAACTAATCGGATAACACGAAATCAGTACACGCTACCTTTCAGTATACGTATACCAAACCACTCAAACATCCACAAAAGAGATAGAAGTTGGGCAGACACCAATTATGCTTAGACCCTATATGTCTATAAGATTTGAAAACATAACGGTTTAACGAGCAAGTTATCCATTCAGATTACATAGGGCAGGTAAGATGGTTAAAATTACCTACGAATCATGCATGACAAACATACATAAACCTATGCTAGCATGGCAAGTTCTAAATCTCTATATCCACTTTCGCAATCAATAGAGATTAACAAACAACTTAGATGTTAGCTACGCATCCAAGAAGAATAAGCACAACCAAACTAGGATATCAATAAGTCATCACACACACATCTTTAAAACAATTAACTACTAAAATCCATAGATAAATCCGTTAGAATCCCACGACAACTATTAGTTCATAACCGAACCGTTCATCATCGTGGGTTCTGATGAAAACATGATAATAAATATGTCTGGAATACTGAATAAAATTACTAGGGTTTATGAAAGAACAAACGAGAATCCAAAGTATCGCCTAATTAGAAGAATACAAAGATAAGTTGAAAACTAGATCTTCGTAATCAGCCGTCTTCTTGTTCTCCTCACCGGTGGATGGATAAGTATGTATATATGACAATGTATATGGATGAAATCGTCCACCAATAGTTTATATAGGCCTGAGGGTTGACTGGTCTTCGCTGTTTCCTTTTCAGAATTGAAATCAGCTTTCTACAGCAAGTTTCAAGCGCGGGCGCACTAGCTAGGGCGCGGGCGCGCCTGGGTTTCTGTCCAGAAAAGTCAAAACTCATTGTCTTGAGTTTCCTTTGCTCTCTCAAGGCCCAAAACTTCCCGGCTTCCATAATAATGCTCAATCACCATCACATAATCAATGTAGCTCCAAGAATCTGCCAACAATCCAACTCTGCACTATCTAACACAAAACACAATAAAAACACCACATACTTGAGTACAAAACAGTCAATTTAAGCCGATAGGAAACGTTCCAAGTAGATATAAAATCCACTTACCACACCCCCAAACTTAAACCGATGCTTGTCCTCAAGCATAAACAAACTCTATATATATATATATAATGCAATGTGAAAGGCATATGTCCAGGCCTATTTGTAAACACCGAGGATTCTACTCAACTTTAATTAAGATGTAATAAGTAAATAATAAAAATCAATTGTCACAGGAATCTCAGAAGGTTATATCTGTCAAAGAATGAAGATTAAAGTCATCTACAGACTTGAAGTGATTCTACATTGAAAGAAGCTCAATTTATTGATCAAGCCTCAATGAAGTATTCAAGCTCAGTGGATTTATTAAAGTGACAGAGATTTCAAGTGGTGACAGAAAAAGATACTGATTACGGAGTTCTTGAATGAGAAGGTAGTGAATCACTGCTTAAAGTTAAATAGATAAAGAACAGACATTGTCGTTAGTCACTCATGAACTAGACAGTACATCGAGTGTCAACGTACTATTGTGTTTGTTATTTATCTAAGTTTTAAGTGATTCTGGAATTAATTGAGAAGTCAACTAATTCTATTTATTCTCTTATAAATAATTAATATTATTAAGTATATTATTTATTAAATTAATTCTGCAAAGAATTAATTTAATACATAATTTATTTAGTTAATTATTTAAATTAGAATAAAAATGAACTAGGAAGACTTAGATTTAAACTAGGAAGACTCAGTTTATTTAACTAGGAAGACTCACAAGCTTGTCTTCCCGATTGTCTTCCTAGAGTAAATGTAAGTCTTACCGATTGTCTTCCATGTACAAAAGCTTGTCTTCCCGATTGTCTTCCAAGGCAAAAGAATAGTTTTCCAGCAAGTCTTCTAAATACAATCTGCTAGTGGATTGGCGCGTGGAAAGGATGAACAAGTGAATTGTATAAATGAAAGAGGCAGTTGACATTACTACACATAGAAGAGATATTACAAAAGATACAGAAGACAAAAGCAAACACACATTCCATTAAAAGCTCTGTCTTTATTTCTTCAACTGCAAAGCTCTAAATTTCTGCAGGAGTATTAATTCTTGATTGTTCTTAACAGTTAATTCATAAGAACTGATTCTCTTGTACTGCTTTAGCTTTCTAGCGGATCATATGTTAGATATAATTGCTAATGTTTGTTTATCAGTGTTTAAGCAACAGGTACTGACAAGAGTTTATCAGAAGCCAGTCAGAGTTTAGTTAAACTCTGACAGGGTAAAGAGTTTAATTGAAGCCGGTCAGAGTTTATTTAAAGTCTGACAAGGTGAAAGTTGAATTAGCTGTCGGTGCAGAATTGAAGATTCTAGAAGCAATATATTCTGAAGATAGAAAGAAGCAGAATATATTGATACAGCTAAGGAGATTGGAATATAAGACTGAAGCAATCCTTAATTGATATGAATTGTATAGCTAACTTATAGGAATATCAATTAGAGATAGATTGTATGTAGCTGTGTACTATATAAACACAGATAGGTTATCCCTAGAAGGGATGCGTGAATATTGATATATTATTCTTGTAACCTAGAAGCTCTTTGTGATTCATTAACATCATAAAGAGAGAAGCTGTTAATACGATTACAGTTTTATTGATTCATAAACAGTGTTTTTAATTATCGTTATTCTCATACATACTTGATTATATTGTGTATTCGGCCTAACAATTGGTATCAGAGCCAAGGCTGTTTAATATATACAGTTTTACGATTCAAACACAGTAATAATCATGTCTGAAGAAAATCAAACTGCTTCCAAGGCTGAACAGGTTAAGCCTAATTCTGTGAGTCGATATGAAACAATCAGGGTTCCGATTCTCAGGCCTGTAGAGTATCCGATTTGGAAGGTGAAGATGACCATGTTTCTGGAGGCTACAGATCCAGAATACCTTGACAGAATTAATGATGGTCCTCATATGCCAACTAAATTGTCCCCTGTTGTTGATGGTCAAGAACAAAAGACTGTTCCAAAGGAAAAGAAAGATATGACTCCTGAGGATATCTCATCAATTGCAAAGGATGCAAAGGTTAGACATCTTCTCCACAGTGCTTTAGATAATGTTATGTCTAACAGGGTAATTGGCTGCAAAACTGCCAAAGAGATATGGGATGCTTTAGAAGTCAGATGCCAGGGAACAGGTGCTATTAAGAAGAACAGAAAAACAATACTCACACAGGAGTATGAGCACTTTGATTCAAGAACTAATGAAACCTTGACTGAGACTTATGACAGATTTTGCAAACTGTTGAACGATCTGTCTCTGGTAGATAAGGAATATGAACTTGAAGAGTCCAATCTCAAGTTTCTGTTATCTCTACCTGAAAAGTGGGATTTAAAGGCAACAACAATCAGAGATAATTATGATCTTGCTGATACAGATCTTGATGAAATCTATGGATTGTTAAAGACTCATGAACTTGAGATAGAACAAAGAAACAGGAGGTCAAGCAAGAAGACAAAATCTGTTGCTCTCAAAGTCGAGGAGAAGCCCATCAAGAAGGAATCATCAAGGAAGAAAGCCAAGGGAAAGGCTTTAGTGATCAAATCTGAGAGTGAGTCATCAAACTCTGATGATGATTCAAACTCTGATGAAGCTTCTGATTCTGAGGATGATGAAGAGGAGATGATGCAAATGGCTGCCTTGATGGTCAAGACATTTAAGAAGATGGGATTCAAGAACTTCAAGAAGGGTAAAAGATTCTCAAGGAGAGATTCAAATTCTGAGAAGAAGAATTTCAGAAAGTCTGATGGAAGGGATACCAAGTCAGGTAAGAAGGACAAATCTGAGGTCCAGTGCTACAAGTGCAAAGAGATGGGTCACTATGCTCCAGAGTGCAAGAAAGGAAGAACTGAAAAAGCACTCATCTCTAAAGGCAAAGACTGGGCAGATACTTCAGATTCTGATGATGGAGTGAATTATGCACTCATGGCAACTATCAAAGATGAAGTTGAGTCATCAGAAAATAAGGTACCTCTAACTACTTATGCTTATGATACTGATAATATTTCTGAATTAAGAATTTATCTTAAGAATATACATGTTAGTTATAGGGATCAGACTTTAGAGAATGAGAGGATTAAATCTGAGAATCTTAGTCTTAAAGAAAGAAACAAGTTTCTTGAAAGAGAACTTGTGAATATGAAGCAGATTCAAAAAGAAAGAGATGATGCTGTTTATGTAGAACAGGAGTTGCTGAAAAGATATAAGCAACTAGAATCTGATTTAGAGAAGGAAAGGAAAATAATCAAGACTTGGACAGATTCTGGAAGAGACACTCATCAAGTGTTTCAGACTGATTCTGTAGGTTTAGGTTATTGTGAAAATGATGAACTTAGGTTTAAAGACAAGGTTAAGGTAAAACCACAACTTAAACCTGTGAAATTTGTTCCAGAAGCCAATAAGTTAAAATCTGTTGTAATAAGGGAAGCTGATATGGAATCAGATGAATCTTGTGACAAACAGGAAAATATTATAACAGAAAAACTTATGGAAATAGAAGCTGTTAGAAAACCAGTAAAAACTTGTGAAAAACAGGTTAATGTTGGCTTGATGACAGGAAAACAGTTCAATCACAAGCTAAAAGAGGTAAAGTCTTCCATGAAACCTAAAGGTTCCAAGAGAAATAGGAATGGAAAAGTAGGCATAAATAATAGAAATAATCATATGCCTAATGCTAGTGCCTCAAGAAAAACATGTTACAGTTGTGGTAGTTCTAATCATCTTGCTAGATTTTGCACTAAGAACAAACATATTAATACTTTACCTTCTACATCAGAAGTAAAGAATGATTATGTTAGAGTAAAACCACAGACTTTATGCAAACATTGTGGGAGCACTTGGCATTCTATTTACACATGTAAGAGTTATCATGCAATTTATCATAACTATTATGAGCTAAAACCCAACTTGAAATGGGTTAGAGCAAACTCTGCTAGTGTAAAATCTGACAATGTTAGTTTAAACTCTGATAATACAGATTCCGCTGCAAAAGCTAACACTGTTAAGAAGGACAAAGGATCCAAGCAAGTCTGGATCCTTAAAACTAACACTTAGTGTTTGTTTGTGATTGCAGGGTATAATAGAGAGCACACTTATCTTGGACAGTGGTTGCTCAGGACATATGACTGGAAACAAAGCCCTGCTATCAGACTTTGAGGAGAAGGCTGGCCCAAAAGTTTCCTATAGAGATGGCAACATAGGACACACTCTGGGATATGGCAATATCAATCTTGGAAGTGTCATCATCACAAATGTAGCTCTAGTCTCAGGACTCAAGCATAATCTGTTATCTGTGAGTCAAATCTGTGACAGAGGAAACCATGTAGATTTTCATAGTGAATACTGTGAAGTTATCAGTAAATCTACTGGAAAAGTTGTTCTAGTTGGACACAGACGCAACAATATTTATGAAGCAAGTTTGGTAACAAACTCTGATGGAAGTACAGTGTGTCTGACTGCAAAAATGTCAAATGAAGAGAGTTGGAATTGGCATAAGAAGCTCTCTCATCTCAATTTGAACAACGTCAATGAGCTGATAAGAAAGGATCTTGTAAGAGGACTTCCAAAATCAATACTTAATCTAGATGGTCTATGTGATTCTTGTCAAAAGGCCAAGCAAAGGAAGTCATCTTTCAAGAGTAAATCTGAATCTTCAGTAGTGGAACCTTATCATCTTCTACATGTTGATCTCTTTGGACCAGTGAATGTGATGTCAATGGGCAGAAAGAAATATGCTCTAGTAATTGTTGATGAATATACTAGATATACATGGGTGTATTTCTTATCAAAGAAGGATGAAACTGCTCAAATTCTGATGGATCATGTAAATCTACTGGACAAAGGATCACAGCACAAAGTCAAAATTATAAGGAGTGATAATGGAACTGAATTCAGAAACTCAATATTGGAAGCTTTCTGCAAGGAGAGAGGAGTCAAACAAGAATTCTCTGCACCTGGAACTCCACAGCAAAATGGTGTAGTTGAAAGAAAGAACAGAACTTTAATTGAAGCTGCCAGAACTATGCTTGATGAAGCAAAATTACCAACGTACTTCTGGGCAGAAGCTGTTCAAACTGCTTGTTTTACTCAAAATGCTACACTGATCAACAAGCATGGAAAAACACCATATGAAATGGTTAAAAATAAGAAGCCAAATTTGAAATATTTTCACATATTTGGATGCAAATGCTTTGTGTTGAAGACTCATCCTGAACAGTTGACCAAGTTCGAGTTAAAAGCTGATGAAGGAATCTTTGTTGGCTATCCATTGTCAACAAAAGCATTCAGAGTTTACAATCTGAGAACTAAGGTGATCATGGAATCCATACATGTGTCATTTGATGACAAGAAAATAATTGGACTTGAAGACAAGGATGGATATGATCAACTACGTTTTGAAAATGAAGATCTATTCTCTGATGATGTAAACTCTGACGAAGCAGGTTTGACAAACCCTGACGGAGCATACTCTGAACCTCTACTGGTAAATACTGAAGAAACTGAAAATTCTCAAATTGAACAAAATAGAGAACCAGTTGAGGGGGAGCGTGAAGAAGCTCAACAAGACACAACAAGTGAGTCAGTTGAGGAAACTGATTCAAACTCTAACAGTTCAAACACTGAGCCATCCAACTCAAGGGGAGCCTCAGATACTGCTGAAAGTCAACGTATGAATCAGGAGAGCATGGATCAAGGGGGAGGATTCAATAATGATGCAAGAAACCACTTACCAACAGCCAGAAAGTGGACACAGGCACACACACCTGATCTCATAATTGGAGATCCTGATGCTAGTGTGAGAACTAGAAGTGCAACAAACAATGAGTGTCTGTATCATGCTTTCTTGTCTCAAACAGAACCAAAGAAAGTGGAGGAAGCTCTTCAAGATGCTAATTGGATTACAGCAATGCAAGAAGAGTTAAATGAATTTGAAAGAAATGAAGTCTGGACACTTGTACCTAGACCAAAGAACAGATCAATAGTAGGTACAAAGTGGGTTTTCAGAAACAAGACTGACAGTGAAGGTGTGATTACAAGAAACAAGGCTAGACTTGTGGCTAAAGGTTATTCACAACAGGAAGGAATTGATTATGATGAAACCTTTGCTCCAGTTGCAAGATTGGAGGCCATAAGAATTTTTCTGGCCTATGCTGCACACAAGAAGTTTAAAGTCTTTCAGATGGATGTAAAGAGTGCTTTTCTCAATGGGAAGCTTGAAGAAGAAGTGTTTGTTGAACAACCACCAGGATTTGTAGATTCCAAGCATCCAGATTATGTCTACAGGTTTGACAAGGCATTATATGGACTAAAGCAAGCACCAAGAGCATGGTATGAAACTCTTGCTCAGTTTCTTTTAGAAAGTGGGTTCACAAGAGGTACAATTGATAAAACCTTGTTTTATTTCAATTCTGGTGATGATTTGCTTTTAGTTCAAATTTATGTAGATGATATTATTTTTGGATCTACTAATGACAAACTTTGTAAGAAGTTTGCAAAGCTTATGCAATCCAGGTATCAAATGAGCATGATGGGAGAGCTTAGTTACTTTCTAGGCTTACAAGTAAAGCAAACAGATGATGGTATTTTTATCAATCAAGCAAAGTATACCAGAAATCTTCTAAAGAAATTTGGTATGCTTGATAGTTCATCTGCTACAACTCCCATGGCTACAGCAACGAAGCTTGACAAAGACACAGGAGCCTCAGTAGATATGACTAACTACAGAGGAATGATAGGGTCTCTACTGTATCTTACTGCAAGTAGACCTGATATCATGTATGCAACATGTCTTTGTGCAAGATTTCAAGCAGATCCCAGAGAGCCTCATCTAACAGCTGTAAAAAGGATTTTCAAATATCTCAAAGGAACCATAACCTTGGGTTTGTGGTATCCTAGAGAATCAGAGTTTAAGTTAATTGGTTACTCTGATGCAGATTTTGCAGGCTGTAAGATAGACAGAAAAAGCACAAGTGGAAGCTGTCAATTTTTAGGTGACAGATTGGTTTCTTGGTACAGTAAGAAACAGAAATCAATTTCTACATCCACTGCAGAAGCAGAGTATATAGCAGCTGGTAGCTGTTGTGCACAGATTTTATGGATGAAGAATCAATTGCTGGATTATGGGTTAAGGTACTCTAGAATACCTATTTTCTGTGATAACCAAAGTGCTATTGCTATGACAGGTAATCCAGTACAGCATTCCATGACCAAGCACATCAGCATAAGGTATCATTTTATCAGAGAACATGTGGAAGAAGGAAACATTGAGCTTCATTTTGTGTCTACAGACCAACAACTTGCAGATATCTTCACCAAACCTTTGAGTGAAGCTACTTTTACAAGATTGGTAAATGAACTTGGAATGATCTCTGGTTCTGACTAGAGATACGGGTTAGACTCATTTTTTATGTTCATGATTTCTTACATGTGTTAACTGTTATGTGAACCAGCATGTTAAACTCTAATGATAAACTCTGTGAAGTGTCAGTCATACTCTGAAAGTAAACTCTGGTGTTAAAATCTGTTGGTCATACTCTGGTAATTATAGTTTAATGCTATTCTCTAACTGTAATTTTGTCTGAAACATATGGACCAATGAAGAAATTTGTATGAAGCACAATTCTCAGTAAGTAATTGTGAATCCTTAAGAGTTGATAGATTCTGATCTCATTTATGTGCAGTAAACTAACACAGCATGATACTGTCTCTATATTTATACCATCTCTTAGTTTATTGAACCTATACACTGAGTCTGTATTAGCTGTTTGCATTTTCTCTCATAAGTTAATTTTAATCACTGATGAAAAGTCTAAACTCTGATTACTTACTACAAATAATTCACCCTCAAATCAAAAGATGCCAAACAGAGCACAAATTCCTTTGAGATCATGTTGTGCCTAGGACGATCCAGGAACTTATTGTATGAAATAAGGGCTAAAATCTTTGATTTTTGGTGACTAGTGCCAACCACTGATTACTGGAAAAATAAAAAAAAAATAAAAAATAAAAAAAAATAAAAAATAAAAAATAAAAAAATATATAATAAAGGGGGTGAAAAATAAAAGACATATCCAAATGAAAGGATATCAGTAACACAGAGTTTAGATAGAAAAATCAGTGTCTATGTGAGAGTTTAGGCAACCAGTTTTTACTACTTTAGTTTGTGGATTTTATGCACTTTGAGATGATCTAAATACTGATTTCGGTAAACTCTGCTACTACACACACATTTTTCACAACTGTACAGATTGAGAGAAGAGTTTATTGACAAAGAAGGATAAATGGTAAACACTGATGTATTGTGTGAAATATGCCGAGGTTACTTTGTTTTAATCTATGATGGTTAAAATAATTTCCTTGTTTCAGACATTTTATACTCTTGAGATTAGTCATTTGTTTTTCGGAAAAAGTATGATTGAACGGAGAAAAGAAAGAGTGCGTTTGATAAGTCCTGATAGTGATTTGTAATGCTACTGAGTATGTTAGTTTATTGTTTAAAGTGATATCATTTTTTTTTCACTTTACAATTACTATGCAATATTGATAATACTGATATGTAAAGAAACAAATTGTTTTTCATTAATTGATTCAAATTTACATTCAGACAAATTCATACTCATGTTACGCTAATCTTTCTGGTACATGCTAATCACTATGGTTACAAAGAGAAGATCTATTTAACCAGGATAAGTATCTGAATGCTACATCTGAAGCAGAAGAGCTAGAGCCAGAAGTTATTGTGCTCTACTACTTCTGATGAGAGCTACCCAGTTGTTCATCTGATCATTATACCATCTGGGATTGCTTGACAACATCCTGAAGATGAATCATCATCATCATCATCTTCCTGGATTCGCTTTCTGCTTTGCAGCTTGCAGGATTCCAAGAAGATTGTCTCCTCAGTACCAATCAGGAAGCTCTGCTGGAAGAGCATCATACAAATCTCCATAATATCATCGTCTGCCAGGATGGGCACATCATATGGACCGGGACGGATGATGTGCACATAAGGATTAGAGATTGGTCCTTCTGCTATTTCATCATCTTCTATAAGACCTTCATCATTCAGAAAAGAAAGAACAAGAAACTCATCGATGATGTAGTTTGCTTGTTGAGGCCAGTTCATGTTCACGAATGATTCGACATCCATGAACTCAAAGGTTCCTGCCATTTGGTGTATGGTAATTTTAAGGTATGAAGCCTGTTGATAAAATGCTTCGGTTTTTAAAGCATTCAACAGGGTAACTGAAAGGTTTTTTTCTAGAATCGAAGCGCTTGGGATACTAAGGTGCGGAGTTTCGAGACAGTCATTATTATTCTGACTGTTGAGTTCCTTTGTACTTTATTATTGAAATTGATAATTTTATTATTATTGATTTTTTTTTCTTTTAAGCGAATATTTTGAGTGTTATATGTGATGACAGGTGTCTCCACGTTTGCACGTGTGTATTGGAAGTTGTTAGATACAGCTGTCAGCGTATTCACGTCTGACATCTGTCCCACTAACATACTTCTAATCTTAACAGTTATTATTTAATACACTACATACACACGATTCAATCTATTACGCATTTCATCTTTTCCTAACATTTTACTCACACACAAACACTCAAACACTTTCTGAGCCCAGTATTTCTTGTTTTCAAATCTTACTAATGGCAACTACAGCGTTTATTGCTTCTGAATTAGAATTTGTCCCAAATAACTACTCAGCTCCTGTAGCAAATGAGAACGCACCGGAGGCGTTTCATTTGATTCAGAGTTTCTTGTCAAACTCTGATATTGGTACTGCTCTCACCGCACCATCGAAGCTGTCTGCGACTCAAATTCGAACTTTTTGGCAGACAGGTACTTATGATAATGGAGGAGAGTCTGGATCTCCATCTATCATTTTTGAGTTTCAAGAAGATCAATTTGTTGTTACTCCTACTACTGTTCGTGATGCTTTGGGTCTTGAAGATTTTAATGCTTTCACGATATCTGTTGGTGATTCTGAGTTGGTTAGGATGATGAGAGAAATCGGCTACTCTGGACCTTTGTCAAAGATAGGTCAACTCAAAAGGCCATTTTTGCGTAAGGAGTGGAGCTTCTTTTTCGATTGCATTACTCGGGCTTTTGGAAAGAAGTGCACTAATTGGGATGCAATTCCCACGGATAGTCTACAGATCGGGTATTCTCTTCTCTATGGCAGTCAATTTGATGTTGCTAGATTAGTTTTAACTAATATTGGTGAGAAAATGCTAGAGAATAGAAATGTTGTTTACTTCTCTAGGTTTTGTCAATTGATATTCAATCATTGCTGTCCAAATGTTGAGATTGTAGAGGATGATGTTATACTTTCATTTAAATTACACAAACGTATATTCTCTGACCTTATCAACAAGGACAACAAGAAAGGAGAAGTTGGTCCTTTAATGTTACCTGCATCTGTGCAACAATTTCTTGACAACTCACAACAACAACGTGTCTCAACTGCTGAAGCTGGACCTTCTGTATCTCAACCACAGAGGTCAAAGAGATCTAAAGTTCGAGCAGTTAAGTCTGGTGAAGCTGAGGTATCAAATGTTGATGCTGTGCCTCAGAGAAAAAGAATGAAGAAAAGGCGAGCCCACAGGGCAAAGTCTGTTGCTGCTGCTTCTAGTGCAGACTCAGAAACTGAAGCTGATGAAGAAAATCTTCATCAGAGAAAGAGAAGATTAGTTGCTAATCAACTTTTTGGTGATATTATTGCCAATTTGGATAAAGAACCTGAGGACACAGAAGCTCCTACATCAAAAACTGATGATGTAGTTGAGGAAGCTGCTGCATACTCTGACAGCAGGATTGTGGATCATGAAGATACTATACCGGAAGCTGATCAAGCATCTACTGAGTTAGTAGAACCTATTGCTTCTCACACAGAAATCATTTCTATTGATTTTGAGAAAGGTGATGAAGTAGATCAGATTAGAGTTGATCCAGTTCCAGAAGCTGTTGCTGTACATGCTGATGCAACAGATAATGATCATGAGGATATTATCTTTCTTGAGACTTTGCAACAATCAGTTGTTGAGATTGTTCAAAGAGAAGCAGAGGTTGCTGCTCCAGCAAACTCTGATGTTCCTCAAACTGTAGCAGATCAAGTACCTGATGCGACTGCACAGTCAATTGATGAAATCACTGCTGAAAATGTGCTTGAAGATATTCACAGAGAGGATGACAATGCTGAAGCTAGTCCTGTTCATTCAAACTCTGATATTCATGTGGAAATTTCTGATATTCAAGCAAATTCTACTGAAGAAAGGGAAGTTCAAAGGGCTGCTTCTGAGCATTTTCAGAATATGTACTACAATGCATGGGCTAATGCAGATTGTATCTTTCCAGCGCAAAGGGCTGCAGAATTTTTATCTGATTCTGTCAAGAAGATTACAAATCCTGATGTCCTTACGAGCTTACAGGCAACTGTTATTCAAGTCAAATCTCTCAATAATAGATTTGATGAGAATCAACAAATGCTTACAAGTCTGAGGAATGAAGTAAGCCTGAGGGATCTTACTTTAAAGGCTGACAGAACTTATTATTATACCATGTTCAAGCAGCAAGCCAGGGATTCTGAAGAAATCAAGAAGAGGCTTGGGACAGTTGAGGACAACCAGAATGCTATGTCTGCTCAACTGACTTCTATTTCTACTGCGCTTGAATTGCTGACATCAGTACTACTTTCTGATGATGTCAAAAAGGGGGAGAGTATACCTAAAGACAAATGCAAAGATACTCAAACTCTGAGACGGAAGGATGATTCTGCTGATGGTGGAAGCAAGGAATCTGAGAAGAATTTACTTTCTGTTCAAGGAAAAAGAAGATCAAAATTAAATTCTAATAGGTTGACAAACTCTGGTAAAGAAATTTCAAACTCTACCAGTGGTTCAAGACTTAAGAGTTTAATTATTTCAGCCAATCCATTAACTGATGAAGAAATTGCTACCAAGATGTTTCTAGAAGAACATGGTAATGAAGCTACAGTTGAAGACATGGAAGCTGAAATGCTGAGTCTTGCTGAAGAGCATGAGAAGAAGTTGAAGGATGGTACTTATAAGAAGAAGGAAATCAAGGCTCCTAGAAAGAAAGAAAAAGGAATTGTTATCAAAGAGAATGTAAACTCTGATCAGAGCTTACAGTACTCAAGGAGGCCTGTGATTAAAAATGTTGATAAAGGAAAAGGTAAACTGGTAGAAGAAGAGCAGTTACCTAAGAAGATTTATTCAACCTCTGACATTGCTCAAGTTGAAACAAGATTACCAAAATCAACCTCTGACGCTGCTCAAGTTGATGATACTATTGAAGTTAAGCCAGCCTCTGACAAGGCTCAAGCTGTGCAAACTCAGCTAGCTCCTCAACTCAAAGGTTTCTTAAGACCTGTACTCTCTGAAACTCTGACACTTCAACCTGTGGATTTTTCTCAAACCAGGACTGTACTTGGAAAAGAATCTTATGATAAGTCTGGTTTAGGTTCACATAGGGAGAAGAGAATAAATAACAGATCTCAAGACAATATTTCACTGACAGGATCTGGTATTGGGAATACACAAGAAAATCTTGATAAGTTAGAATCTGTTCAGTTGATTTTTCACAAGATCTTGAAGAAGCAGTTTCTGTTATATTTCATGAGTGATGGAAGAGTTTATAGAATTGGAGAATCTGATGTAAATCTCAAATCATGGGAAGAACTTGAATATGTACTTTATCTGTTAAAAGTTAAGAACAGACATACCCATAATGTTGCTCAAATCTTAAGAGAAAAGATGCTGAGATCAAAAGTGATGCTTGGAGGAGGAGAAGTCTCAAATGCTTATATTCCAAAGTATAGAGATCATACTGGAAAATTGGTGGAGATGAAGAGAAACAGTGCTAGATTTAAAACTGCACTGGGATTAAAAGTCTTAGAATTCAACTTAGAGTCAGATAAAGCTCAGTACATTCGGCTAGGGAATGATATGAAGAAGAACAGTATCTATTCTCTGAGGGCTGCCATATATCAAACTGGTGAAGGAGATCCAGAGTATAAGGAGCTGAAAGAGATTATGATAACTGAACTTGAGAATGCTGAGAGAAGACTGCTGATTGATTATCTCAGGACTGTGCCTGATATTGAAGAAGTCAAGTAAAGTCTGACTGTAAGTTTTTAATATTTTCTATTCTAAGTCAAATTTAAACTCTGTTTTAAATTAAACTCTGTTATATGTTAAACACTGCATTTGTTAAAAGGTTTTGACATCATCAATTATATGTTTTAACTTGTACATTTTATTATGAACAAGTTGGGGGAGATTGTTAGATATAATTGCTAATGTTTGTTTATCAGTGTTTAAGCAACAGGTACTGACAAGAGTTTATCAGAAGCCAGTCAGAGTTTAGTTAAACTCTGACAGGGTAAAGAGTTTAATTGAAGCCGGTCAGAGTTTATTTAAAGTCTGACAAGGTGAAAGTTGAATTAGCTGTCGGTGCAGAATTGAAGATTCTAGAAGCAATATATTCTGAAGATAGAAAGAAGCAGAATATATTGATACAGCTAAGGAGATTGGAATAGAAGACTGAAGCAATCCTTAATTGATATGAATTGTATAGCTAACTTATAGGAATATCAATTAGAGATAGATTGTATGTAGCTGTGTACTATATAAACACAGATAGGTTATCCCTAGAAGGGATGCGTGAATATTGATATATTATTCTTGTAACCTAGAAGCTCTTTGTGATTCATTAACATCATAAAGAGAGAAGCTGTTAATACGATTACAGTTTTATTGATTCATAAACAGTGTTTTTAATTATCGTTATTCTCATACATACTTGATTATATTGTGTATTCGGCCTAACATCATAATCCCTAGATTTTATATCGAACTACTTTTTAGTATTCGATCCTTTTTATTACAAAAATAGATAAATTCATGTCGAATTTATTCTAGATTTGTTTTATTAAGTTCTTTGTAATCAGTGATCAAAATTGTAACACCCCTCAAGTTTAATAGAGTTTCTATTTAACTTGAATATTGTTTCAGTTTTTATTCCGCATTAATTTGTTCTAAATTGTTTAATCTTAAACGAACAAATTTCGATAAAACGGTATAATTTGTATTCAACCCCCCTTCTACAAACTTATCAGGACCTAACAATTGGCATCAGAGCCTTTTGATTGATATACAAATCAAAGATCCAATTGTTTTGAGATTTTTCTTAAACTCTGATTTTTTTTATTATTCCTAAAAATCTCAAAAGATGTCTACTACACAGAAAGTTGGTACTGTCAAAATCCCTATGTTCAGCAAGGAGCATTATCCAATGTGGAAGAAGAAAATGCTCCTATTTCTTAAGGTTGCAAATCCTAAATACATTGATGTGCTGAATAACGGTCCCAAACTCCCTATGATTATTGAGGGAGAGTTAATAGAGAATAATGTTGTTACTAGGGCTGCTAGAATGTACCCTAAAGATCCCAAGGAGTACACTCCTGATGAGAAAGAGGACGTTACCTTGGATTCCTGTCTTCAGTTGATCCTTATTGATTGTCTTGATCCAATCATGCATAATCATGTTCTTAACTGTGATACTGCTAAACACATTTGGGCAACTATTGAGATAATCAATGAGGGGACAGAGGAAGTTAGGGAGAATATGCTGGAAATTCTCACCTCACAATATGAGCATTTCAGATCAAACCCTGGTGAAGGTATCTCTCAGGTTTTTGAGAGATACAACAAATTAATCAATGATCTGAATCTCAATGGGAAGCACTACACCAACAAGGAGATTAACAAGAAGTTCCTTCTTACACTTCCACCTCATTTGGAGCACAAAATATCTGCCATTAGAGAAGCAAGAGATATGAATGAGATTGCTTTGGAGAGATTGTATGGTTTTCTGAAGACCTATGAGCTGGAGCAGATTCAACAAAGGGAGCTGTATGGAACTGGGAAGATTGTTAGTACTTCTACTGCACTGGCTGCTGAAGTCCCACAGAAACCGGAAGTGAAGCATGTTCAACCTTCCAGTTCTAACATGAATGTTATTGATGCTGAATATGGATTAACATCCATTGATCAATCTGGTGGTGACTTCTATTCTTTAGAAGAACTTGATCAGCTGGAGGATGGTGATTTGGCTTTGATAGTCAGGAAGTTTGGGAAGTTTAGATTCAAGAGGAATCCCAATATTAAGTTCAGACCCAGGTTTCAGAGAGGCGGTTCTTCATCTTCAAGTGGCACAAGGGGTGGCTACAAAACTGGAACTGTGGAAAGGAGCACAATCAGATGCTACAATTGCAATGAGTTGGGTCACTTTGCTACTGAATGTAGAAAGCCAAAGCAAGTGACTAGAAACACATTTGATTCTAGCAAGAAGAACAAGATTGGGAAAGCCTATGTTGCAGAGGGAAAGAGTTGGGATGACACTGACAGTGATGAAGAAGCAGGTGAGATTGGAAACCTTGCTTTAGTGGCTAAAGAGGCAAGCACTTCATCTGGATACATGTCAGAGGTAAAGTTTACTGATACTGAAATGATTCGTCATCTTGGTGGCACCTTAGATTGTGCACGCACTGAAAATGATAGAATAATTCTTTTAAACACAAATCTTGAAAATGAGATAAAAGCATTAAAACTAGTGCATATTAATCAAGATGAACTCACTAATAATGTAGCAGTTCTTGAGAATAGGGTTAAATTGTATCAACAACTGGAAACCATTCTCAAAGATCAGATTAGTGAGCTTAATACCAAAGCTAATGCCTATTACAACTCTTGTAAGACGGCTAAAGAGATTATGAATAAACAAGCTATGGGTAATCATGTCAGTATAGGTTATGGTTATAATGAGGCCATTGGATTGCTTGGAATTAATTCCCCTTGTAGATTCAAATCTGAAGGAAAGGTTGTTCCATATGTGCTTAAGGGTATTGAAACACCCTTCTGTAAGGAGTCCGAAGCAGAACCTCTGAATGAAGACTCTATCATCATTGCAGAGGAGATTCGTGAAGAAGATATTGCTTTGGAAGTTGAACAATCCAAAAAGTGTATATCTGATATTCCAGTCAAAGTTGCTACAACTAAAAAGACTAAATCAGATATCCATAAGTTGGATCAAAACAACTGTAGAACTAACATGCCTGCTGTTAATTCTTCTCATAAAGCATGTGGTGTGAGTAATTGCATGTCTTGTGCTTTTAATGTTATGTATGCTTTCTTTAATAAAAAGCATGTATCTAGTGAAAAGACTGCTCCACGTCAACATGTTAATAATAAGAAGCATGTTAAAGCAAAGACTACTAGTCCTCCTCAGACTAGAGTGGATTCATTTATCCCTAAGCCTAATCAGAAATGTGTTAAGGCTGGCTATAAATGGAAACGCTCTTATGTGAAAGAGGATGAAGTAGTTTTAGTTAAAAATGTTGTTTTGCCTGACAAAGGCCAATTCTTTAAGTATGCCGGACCCAATCAAGTGTGGGTTCCGAGGAAGGACTAATCAATCTGGTATTGCAGGGAGTTAAACAGGTAAGCCGTGTTATATGGGTTCTTGACAGTGGCTGTTCAAGGCATATGACCGGAGATAGAGCCCTGCTATCAGATTTGGTTGAGAAAGCTGGCCCAGTAGTAACCTTTGGAGATAACAGCAAGGGTATTACGAAAGGATATGGCTGTTTGAAGTACGGAAATGTTATCATTGAAGATGTTTCATTTGTGGAAGGTCTGACGTTCAATCTTCTCAGCATCAGTCAGTTCTGCGACAGAGGATATTCTGTTTCCTTTGAAAGAGAGAAGTGCCAGATCCTTCACAAGAAGAATGGAAAGCCTGCTCTTCAAGGAGTGAGGAAAGGTGACTTGTTCATAGCTGATCTGAACTCGGGATTCAAAGATGAAGTTAATTGTTTTTATGCTAAAGCTTCATCAGATGATAGTTGGCTATGGCACAAGAAGATGTCTCACCTTAACTTCAAAACTATGAACTCTTTAGTCAAGAGGGAATTAGTTAGAGGTTTGCCTCAGATGGAATTTACACAGGAAGGACTGTGTGAGGCATGCCAGAAAGGAAAGTCAAAGAAAGCTTCTCACAAGGGCACTGATACATCATCAATAACTGAACCTCTTCAGTTACTACACATGGATTTGTTTGGTCCAGTTAATGTGATGTCCATGTCAAAGAAACAATATGCACTTGTGATTGTTGATGACTATTCAAAATATACATGGGTTTTATTCCTACATTCCAAGGATGAGACCCCATTCCTGGTGATTGGCCACATAAAGTTGATTGAGCTGGATTCTAGATTCCCTGTTAGAGCCATAAGGTCAGATAATGGTACTGAATTCAAGAATGCCATTCTAAATGACTTTTGTGCTGATAAAGGAATAACAAGACAGTATTCTGCCCCTAGAACTCCTCAACAAAATGGAGTAGTGGAAAGAAAGAATCGTACATTGATTGAAGCAGCTAGGACTATGCTAAGTGAGTCCAAACTTCCAACGTACTTTTGGGCTGAAGCAGCGAATACAGCTTGTTATACTCAGAATCGAACTTTAATCAACAAGGACTTAATGAAGACTCCGTATGAGATCATGAACAACAAGAAACCAACTGTCAAGTACTTTCATGTATTTGGAGCAAAATGCTTTGTGCTTATAGACGACAATGTTAAACGTGGCAAGTTTGATGCAAAGGCACAAGAAGCTATTTTTGTTGGATATTCCAGAAGATCTTACAGGGTCTATGTGATTGGCAGTCACACAGTAAAGGAAAGTGTCAATGTTACTTTTGATGACACTAAGTTCCCCAGTATCCAAAAAGAAGACTCATCTGAAAAGCTGAAGTTTGATAACTTGCCAGACTCAGAATCAGATGATGAAGCCCCACCTGAAGTTATTGCTGGTGATGATAATAATAATGATGATAATGATCATGGTGATGGTGGTGGAAACACTGGTAACAATGGAGATACCACAAACACTGGAGAAGAATCATCAAGGCAATCAAGCAACAACTCAGGGGGAGCAAATGAAGGATCAGCTAGTCACTCACAACATCAAAGTGAATTTCAAGGTGAATCATCAAGATCAAATCTTCCAAGACAGACTGTTTGGAATAGAGCTCATCCTTTTGAGCTGATCATTGGTGATCCAGATGTTGGAGTTAAAACTAGAAGAGCTTCTCAGAATGAATGTCTTTTCTCAGCATTTCTATCTAAAATGGAGCCAAAGAAAACTGAGGAAGCACTGACTGATCCAGATTGGGTGATTGCTATGCAAGATGAACTCAATCAGTTTGAACAACAACAAGTTTGGAAGCTGGTACCCAGGCCAAAGAACAAGAAAGTAGTTGGTACAAGATGGGTATACAGAAACAAGCTAGATGAGGATGGCATTGTTACAAGGAACAAGGCAAGACTGGTTGCACAAGGGTATTCTCAAGCTAAAGGCATTGACTATGATGAAACCTATGCACCAGTGGCTAGACTTGAGGCCATCCGGATGTTCTTAGCATTTGCTGCTTACTCCAATTTTAAAGTCTATCAAATGGATGTTAAGAGTGCATTCCTGAATGGTGAACTTGATGAAGAAGTGTATGTGGAACAGCCCCCTGGCTTTGAAAATCAGGAGCTGCTGGACTTTGTGTACTTTCTCTTCAAGGCTATCTATGGTCTCAAACAAGCCCCAAGAAAATGGTATGACACTCTCTCTGGTTTTCTTTTAGAAAATGGTTTTGTTAGAGGTATCATAGACAAAACTCTTTTTTCAAAGAAACACAAAAGTGATATGATATTAGTCCAAGTCTATGTGGATGACATCATATTTGGGTCTACTAATGATAATCTCTGTAAGAGATTTGCTGAGCTTATGCAGAGTAAGTTTGAAATGAGTATGATGGGTGAGCTGAAGTTCTTTCTTGGATTACAAGTAAGTCAAAGGTCAAATGGTATATTTATTTGTCAATCCAAGTATCTCAAAGAACTCCTCAAGAAGTATCATATGGAGGATTCAGCATCAGCAAGGACTCCATCTTCAACAGCCATCAAATTTGGAGCTTCTGACAAATCTATTAAGGTAGATGTTACAAGCTACAGAGGTATGATTGGCTCCTTACTCTATCTTACTGCAAGTAGACCAGATATTATGTATGCTACATGCTTGTGTGCAAGGTTCCAAGCGGACCCTAGAGATGTACATCTCGTTGCTGTGAAAAGAATCTTGAGATATCTTAAGGGTACACCTAATCTAGGTATCTGGTACCCTAAAGATTCTGGTTTTAATCTTGTTGGATATACAAATTCTGATTATGCAGGTAGTGTTGTGGATAGAAAGAGCACCTCTGGGAGTTGTCAATTCCTAGGAGGTAGGTTGATTTTCTGGTATAGCAAGAAACAGCAAACAGTTTCCAATTCAACAGCAGAAGCTGAATATATTGCTGCTGGAAGCTGTTGTGCTCAGATCTTATGGATACGGAATCAATTAAAGGACTATGGCTTTGCATTAGACAAAATTCCCATATTTTGTGATAATACAAGTGCCATAGCAATCTCCAACAACCCTGTGCAGCACTCGAGAACGAAGCACATTGATATCAGGTATCATTTTATCAGAGAGCATGTCATGAATGGAACTGTGGAGTTACACTTTGTACCCACAGAAGAACAGACTGCAGATATATTCACTAAATCTGTTGACGAATCCACATTTATCAAGTTAGTTGGTAAATTGGGTATGTTAAACAGTCTTAGTGATTAACAATATCTCTGTCATGTTTGTTCTTTAAAAATTCATTTTCTCTTGTCATTTAAATGATATTCACTGTCAATTCTCATTTAATAGTACATGCTTGTGTATTTAAATAGCTCTAAATATTTTATTTTCTTTAAAAATATTTTTCTCATATTTTTTAAGTAGAGAAATGTATTTTTATTGAAAATATATTTATTTAGAATTATTTAGGTATTTTTCAGATTGTAAATATTGTTGTTTGAATTTTTCTGCAAGTTTATATTAATTTTATGCATTTCTATAATATTCTGCATATTTTTCTAGGATTTATGGAATTTTCTGTGAATTTTTCTAGGTTTTTAAGTATTTTTCATGCATTTTTATAAGTTTTTCAGCATTTTCTGTAAATATTCGAATTAAATTCTGAATTTTTCCTAAGTCTTCCCATCTTTACACTAGGAAGACTACCGGGAAAACAAGGGATATTTTCTTTTTGTTTTTTGTTTTTTCCTTTTTATTTTAAGTCTTTTTCGAAGTCTTCCCAGTTTTTTGAACTAGTAAGACTCTCGGGAAGACTATGAATTAGTTATTTTATTTCTGTTTATTTATTTATTGTATTTTTCCGAAGACTTCCTAATTTGAACTAGGAAGACTACCGGGAAGACTATCCTAAGTCTTCCCGATTGTCTTCCCAGTTCAAATTTAAAAAAAAACCCGTTCATATTTCTTTTCTTTTCAGTTATTATTTTATTTATATATATAGATACACACCAGTACATACGCATCTTCTTATTTTTGCCTTATCAGTTTTTCTTGGTTTTTCAAATTCCCCCTCTTCGAATTCATTCATTCCTGCAGAACCTATCTTTGATCTGTGTTCGTATGGCTCAAGTTTTAACTTAGCAAATCAGTTCTATTCTTTAAAATCAAACCTTTAAGTCGAAGTGCTGTTTAAATTCTCATTGTTTTTCTTGAAATCATTCGACTTGTTTTTCTGATTTGCTAAGTGATTGCTTGTTTTGATTAGTGATTGGTATTTGTGGTTCTGTGATAGTAGAACTGTGTGTGTTCTTAAAGATAATTGCCCATTTCATATTTGCTTTTCAAGGTTTATAGTTCGAATTTTTAGGATTTTAAATTAAAAATTTGGTTAATTTTGATAAAAGTCTAATTGTCTGGATTTTAAGTAATTTTTATTAATTCTAAAAATCCCTAAAATTTTAATTTTATTTTAAGTTAATTAAATTTTGTGTTTTATTTAAAATGGATCCTAATTTTGAACTTGTGTTAAATAATTATGTTGGGTATTTTGATCCGTTAAAATGCAAAGTGGAACGTTTTAGACCGTGGATTCAATTTTTAAATAGCAATACATGTGTTAGTTATGCTATTTGTGCCAATGCACTTCTGAAAATTGATCCATTAAGGATGTTGTGTTCAAGTGCTGTTATTGCTGAAGATTCAAAATCTTTTACTTTCATTATTTTAAACCAGCAATATACAATTACTTTTGATTTATTTTGTGATGTGTTGCATTTTCCAAAGGACAGGTTTGATCCCTTACCCACTGATGATGAGTTATCACAGTTCTTTGTGAATATTCATTATCAGGGTCCCTTTCAAATGGTTAAATTGTCCAAAAGTTTTGTTGTAAGGGAATGGGATCTGTTCTTTGATACTATAGCAAGGGTATTTGGTAACTGCACAAAAACAAACTTTCATTGCATTACCAGTCTTAATCAATACATTGCCCATGCTATAGTATTTGGTCGTAGATTGAACTTTGCTGAGATTCTGTGGAACCTATTGCTCAATAGGCTTGCTCACTCTAGGAGAGATTCTGATAATGGTGTGAAAGTAAGGTGTTGGTACCCTCGCTTTCTAACTCTTATCATTAATCATCTTCTCACTGCTGAGCAGGTAGAACTGTTTAGAGAAGCTAGATTTGAAACCTCTCCAACCACAGACACCAAATTCTACACCAGACTTGATGTCTCATCCAAATTTACCACCATACCTGTTCTTGTTTCACCATTGATGAGTCAATTCATTAATCTTCCTATCTTTGGTGAACAAGTTCCTCAACCACATCCGGTTCCACTGCAGGTAGTTATTCCTAACTTTGGTTCTTCTTCTGGTACTTCAAGTGAAACCCAAGTGGTTGTTAGGGCTGACCCAGAGATTGTAGAACCACAGTCTCTGACCCAGGTCATAGAGCCATACAGAGAGTCAAACACTTCTGATACACAACCTGAGCCTTCTATTCAAACCAGTTCAAGAAGAGTTAGTGATATACCTGAAATGAGTGTTCCCACAGCTCTGTCTCCACCCTTAAAGAAAAGAAAAACCTATAGGGAGACAACTGTAAGCCCATCTGTATCCTCTCAAAAGGATATGGACATTGATATGGCCACTACACAGTCTCTGGAGACATCCTCTCAACAGGGTGGATCTATTGAAATTCGCCATAGGGCCATGGCATCTTGTACTGAGTCAAGCACACTCCCATTACTCACAATGGGAGAAGATATCGATCTAGATTATACTCAGGACACTATGCAAGGAGAGCACTTTTCTTTTGACTTTGAAACAGTTCCTACCATAGTTACGGTAGAAGTGCCTTCACAGGCATCAGAGGGAAAATCTGATTCTTCGCCACCAATAATAGAATCATTTTCTCCCCTCCCAGAGGGAACATCTCTGGCTCCCCTAAGGGATTTTTCACTCGCAGTTTATACTGGAGAAAGTGAAAGGCAACTTGATGAGTCTGTCCCTGAAGAAATTCAGTATACAATGTCAAATATTTTGACAGACTCATTCAGGGATCGGGAATTGCGAACTCCCATTGCACCACCACTGACCTCTCTTGAAGGGGCTAGGGTGATTTTTCCTGCAGGTACATCTACTGAGAATCTTGACAGACAGTTAGTGGTGAGAGATATGAATCAAACACCGAGTGAAATACAAGCACATGAGTTGAGTGAAACACCACTGAGAGCAATTGAGGTGAGTGCACACACTGACACAAACACTGCTTTGTTGAACCAGCTAGCTGATCTACAAAGGAAGTTACAAGAAACCCAGGCTGAGAACAATCTTCTGAAAGCACAAGTGGTTGCACAATCTACCACCTCTGTATCAAATCAGCTGGGTACTGTGAAAGATGACCTGGAAGGATTGAAGAATAATTTACTCCCAAGGCTGAATTCAATCCAACAATCTCAAGTACTGGTGGCTTCAGACATCTCTGATCTTACAATGTCAAATGCTCAGATATCAGAGAGTGTCAAGGAGATTGCTTCTATTTCTACCAAGGTGGACTTTATTCTGCAAACATCTGATGAAAACCTGAGGTTTAATGAACAAAGGATGTCTAGGATTGAAGGCGGAATGGAGCATCTTAATGAAGGGATGAAGCACCTATACAATATGATCAAGAATTCACATCAACCTACTGAAGAGCAAAGAACATTCTTTGAGGGAGATGATGATGAGGATGATGATGCTGATGAAGGAGGAGATGGGAGAGAAAGAGGAGAGATAAGGAGAACATCTGAGGTGAATCCTAGGGCTTCCACAGCTCAAACTGTAGAGGATTCCTCAACTAAGGGGGAGAAGGAGAAAGAAGGAGGAAACAGAGAAGCTGGAGGAGCTTCTGGAAAGGATAAGGGAAAAGGTAAACAATCACTGGAGGATACTGTCTTTGATGATGCCTACTACTACCACGGTGAACAGGATGACTTCCATTATGACACGTCTGGTGATCTGGAGAAGACCATACCTGAAGAAGCTTTTGGTGAGGAGGAGGTTGAGGAGGCAGCAAACTTTGAGGATTGGGAGGATGAAGCTGATCTATATACACCTGACCCCTTGTTTCAGAAAGAGTTGAAGAAACAGCAAGCAGAGCTAAGGAGAAAGGAGGATGAGAATGCCAAGGTCTCAGACATCATATCTCAGAAGCTGAAAATTCAAAAGGCTGAACATGAAGACAAACAACGTCTTCATAGTATTCATGTCAAAGAAAGGAGATTGGATGTGAGGATGAAGCAAGGAAGCAAGTGGGATAAAGCAAGAGAGATGTTTGATATCCCTCAGAGAGGCACAAACAATGATGCTACTTTTCTGAAGCTGCTTGAGAAGATCAGAACGGTTAATCCAGACAACTCATTATATATGAAGGCATTGAAGGAAGATATCCTAAGGATTACGTCTGCATTTGATCAAGTGAGGCAAGAATTGTTCATCTATGTCTCAAGTGCGCTTGAAGGGTCATTCACCATTTCTCTTGACCTCCTACAAAGAAGATCTCTATCTGAATTGTGGATTCTGATGAGTAAAGTAAAGAGATCTTCTTGCTTGAATGAGCTTCTATATGACCGGCTTAGAGATTCTGCTATGAAGGCCAGTCCTCAAGTAGTACATTTTCCTTATGAAGTCAAAATCTACAGAGGTACAACTTTAGAGACTGTGAGGCTGGATCCTGATTCCATGAAGCTACAGACTGCTATGCAACTGGTGAAGTTGGAGAATCTTCTTAGAACTTCTGGGTTTGCTTCTGTAGAGAAGTCTGAAGTTGCTGATATGATTTCAGACTACTACACGGAGAAAATTCCAAGATATGCTCAGATGAAGAATAGATTGAAGAAGATCACCAATCAACCAGTAATGCCAAGTGGTGTGGTTTCTGAAAGTGATCATGTCCTTGACAAAGATCTTCTAGTCACCTTACAAGAAGCTGAAGAAGGTGAAATTAGAGACTAAAGGCATGATGTAGTTAGCTCATTTGTAAATGTTATATGTTTAGAGCTAGGTAAATCAAGATAGGGAAAAGTTATCATTTGTTCAGGCTAGAGGAACATCTATCTTGTATTTATCTTTATTGTTTGAATCTGGAATTTGTTATATTTAATCCAGAACTTTTTATTATTTGCTTGGCTCTTAAAAGTCTTATCTTTTCTTGTTTTAGTTGAGTTATCCTCTAGAGTATTTGGTTGTTATTGTCTAACAAACAAATAGGGGGAGATTGAAAGGCATATGTCCAGGCCTATTTGTAAACACCGAGGATTCTACTCAACTTTTATTAAGATGTAATAAGTAAATAATAAAAATCAATTGTCACAGGAATCTCAGAAGGTTATATCTGTCAAAGAATGAAGATTAAAGTCATCTACAGACTTGAAGTGATTCTACATTGAAAGAAGCTCAATTTATTGATCAAGCCTCAATGAAGTATTCAAGCTCAGTGGATTTATTAAAGTGACAGAGATTTCAAGTGGTGACAGAAAAAGATACTGATTACGGAGTTCTTGAATGAGAAGGTAGTGAATCACTGCTTAAAGTTAAATAGATAAAGAACAGACATTGTCGTTAGTCACTCATGAACCAGACAGTACATCGAGTGTCAACGTACTATTGTGTTTGTTATTTATCTAAGTTTTAAGTGATTCTGGAATTAATTGAGAAGTCAACTAATTCTATTTATTCTCTTATAAATAATTAATATTATTAAGTATATTATTTATTAAATTAATTCTGCAAAGAATTAATTTAATACATAATTTATTTAGTTAATTATTTAAATTAGAATAAAAATGAACTAGGAAGACTTAGATTTAAACTAGGAAGACTCAGTTTATTTAACTAGGAAGACTCACAAGCTTGTCTTCCCGATTGTCTTTCTAGAGTAAATGTAAGTCTTACCGATTGTCTTCCATGTACAAAAGCTTGTCTTCCCGATTGTCTTCCAAGGCAAAAGAATAGTTTTCCAGCAAGTCTTCTAAATACAATCTGCTAGTGGATTGGCGCGTGGAAAGGATGAACAAGTGAATTGTATAAATGAAAGAGGCAGTTGACATTACTACACACAGAAGAGATATTACAAAAGATACAGAAGACAAAAGCAAACACACATTCCATTAAAAGCTCTGTCTTTATTTCTTCAACTGCAAAGCTCTAAATTTCTGCAGGAGTATTAATTCTTGATTGTTCTTAACAGTTAATTCATAAGAACTGATTCTCTTGTACTGCTTTAGCTTTCTAGCGGATCATAATCCCTAGATTTTATATCGAACTACTTTTTAGTATTCGATCCTTTTTATTACAAAAATAGATAAATTCATGTCGAATTTATTCTAGATTTGTTTTATTAAGTTCTTTGTAATCAGTGATCAAAATTGTAACACCCCTTAAGTTTAATAGAGTTTCTATTTAACTTGAATATTGTTTCAGTTTTTATTCCGCATTAATTTGTTCTAAATTGTTTAATCTTAAACGAACAAATTTCGATAAAACGGTATAGTTTGTATTCAACCCCCCTTCTACAAACTTATCAGGACCTAACACAATGCATGAATGCAACTAATATGATAATGCAAACGATACCCTCAAACTAACCATAACCAATCAAGAAGCCAACATCTCAAAGAATGTAATCTTTCAAACAGAGTTCGACCAAATTCCCGTATACTAACCATACAAACACAGAAACGTGCGTGTGTGCAATGCTCATCAATATACTCTCAAACTAAATCAAGACCATATCCTATTCTTCACCAAAACAACCACAAGCTTATAAACAGAATGAACTCTAGACACAAGAAACCACTTAAAGACACCTCATAATCCACTTGAGCTAGACAGGAATTCATGCTTTATTACGACACACATGCTTATTTGACCGTGCAATGGCTGAGACCCCAAAAGGCTTATACAATAATACCCATGTAGCGAGCGTTAGGTTAGTGGATCCCAGACCGGAAAAGTCTTAGGTCACTAGGCACAAAGTCCCCTAGAACTTAATTGCTCGAGTATTAAAGAGCTCAACCTGATCAATTCTGCATAAAACAACTAAAACAACTCTTTTTTTTCTTTTTTTTCTTTTTTTTTATTTCGGAATGAGTGCACTTTGCTTTTTCTCATCCCACCCTAGACTACTCATTTTTTCAATGAGCGGCTACTAGCCATTTGACGCCTAACTTTTATTAACAACTAGCATGAAATCCCTGGTTTCCCCCAAACTTAGACTTAAGTGCTTCTTCAATTTCAAGAGAATAGAAGAACATTCTAAATATAAGCAAGTGATTAAATTATATCATCCAAACAAATATGGTCTGATCAAATCTAAAAGCAACCAATGAGACTTATGAAAATGATTTGTTTATGGCATGCAAGTCAATTTCAAGGAATTTAATCAACCCTCTATTCATCATAACCACACTCCAATCAACATCGACTCACCAACGGAAACAGTCAAGTCCTACGGGATCATGAATTATGTTATGCAAATGCTACTAAATGGACTCACATAATAGATATACACACTAATGCAAACAGAATGCTCTATATGACAAAAACATGCAAAGATATGAATGAATTAACTACAAATGCAATATGAACCCTATATGAACACACACACTAACATTCCTCAATTATCACCCCCAAACTTACAATATTCAATGTCCTCATTGAAGGCAATAACAAGGAAAGTGCATAGAGTACCTAATCATCAGCAGGACCACCCTCCTGCCTCAGTGAAGTATTCAAGAAAGTGGATTTACAACAGTGACAGAGATTTCCAGTTGGTGACAGAAGAAATACAGGATACAGAGTTTATTCAGAGCTAAAGAAAAGAAGCCACAACTTTATATGTTTAAAGATGAAAAATTATCATTGAAGTCAGTTATTCATGAACCAGACAGTGCATTGAATGACGACGTCAGTTAGTGGAGTTTAATCATCTACATTCAGTGGTTTTCAGTTATTAGAGGAAGCTTGGTTTTTAGATTATCTTCTTTTCTGTTAAATTAATTTAATTAAATAAATTAATTCTTTGGCTAAATTATTTATTAACTTAATTCTATAAAAGAATTAATTTAATCTTTAATTTAATCTATCTAAATAATTTAAAAGGATTTTCTAAATTAACTTGTATGACCTTTCTTTTGCTCAGTATGACCTGCCATGTAAAGGTGCTAGGCCATACCGACATCTCAGGTCATACAGGTATAGTTATGCCAGGTCATACCGACATCTCAGGTCATACCAGTAGAGTATTATCAAAAGGTCATACCGAGTGATTTCAGAGGTCATACTACTCATCCTTGGTTCTACCGAGCATAATTCCTCAGGTCATACAAGTGTTTTCATTTGATTAATCAGGTCATATTGAATTAATCAAAAGGTCATACAGCTGATTTGAGGTCATACAGAACTACTGGAATTGTACTTACCGGAGGCTGGACAGAAGAATGCTAACAGACTTTATCATAAAATCATCACAACATTTTCTCTGAAGAACAGTAAAGCATTTGATCTCATTTCTTCTCAAGCAATTAATTCTAGTTTGTATTGTTAAATCCAAACCACTAGAAGTTGATTACTTGTATTGCTTTGATTATCTAGCGGATTTATATCCCTAGAATTAATCTCAAACATTTCTTTTAGCATTCGATCTTTTTATTACAAATATTAGAAAAGTTCATGTCGAATTTATTCTAAATTTGTATTAATTTGTTTGAGATAAATACTTTGTAATCCGTACTGTATTTGCAACACCCTTCAAGTTTAATATAGTTTATATTTAACTTGAATCTTGTTTCATTTATATTCCGCATTAATTTGTTCTTAATTGTTAAATTATTCAAAGGACAAATTCGATAAAACGGTATAGTTTGTATTCAACCCCCCTTCTACAAACTTATCAGGACCTAACAGTACTCATTTAAGAAGGTAATCAATGGTTATCATCAATATAAACTGAATTGAAGGTGAAGGTTTCTGATATTCAATATCACAAGATGAGTACACAGTGACAAGGTATAATAGTTGCAAAAGAGCTTCAACTGCTCAATATCAAATGAAGTCCGAGAAATAAATTCAGAATGGTTTCAATGGTACAATGTACTCAATTAGGAAGGTCAACAATGGATATAGTCAATACAATACATTGAAGTGAAGGTTTCTGGTATTCAACACGATTGTGGATTAATCAAAGAGTTAGGAATATTCAAGGAAATAGTATCAGTTGCTCAAATACAGGGTAAAGATTGAATAATCTGGATTGTTCTGATGGTAACATGCACAATCATAGGAAGCAATATCAATTGAATCAACGAGTAAAGGCACAGATACTTGCATGGTCTACGTAGCTGACTTCGGTCTATCTTGCTTATCCTACCTTCTCGTTTCCCTTGCTTCAGGAACTCGATTCTATAATAAACAATTCATAATAATAAGTCTAACTATCCTCGTTCTATCTTCGACATATACTCATAACCATTTTTAAGTCTAAACAAGTAATCGGGTATTTAATAGCATTTATCGGACGCTCGTTCTATTTTACGAAAATCAAAACACAGACACTAGCCCTCATATAAAGCACTTACGAACAATAAAACACATTATTCAACTCATATAAACCATATAGCACTTATAAACATTTTTAAAACAATATTCGATGCTTATTTGAATTAAAATAAGTCATAAATAATTTTTAAATCAAAAATCGGATTATTAATCTCAATATAAGTATTTAAAAACAATTAAATCAATTAATATAAAATTAATTGACACTTTCTAAATGCTCAAACTATTTTTAAATAATTAAACCAAGTCAAGAAATAATTAAATCTAATTTAAATTAATTAGATTCAATTTATAATTAATTAATAATAATTAACTGATTAATCAATATTAATCAATTAATTAAATTAATTAATTATTTATTAAAAATAATTAAAATAACTAAATTTAATCAGTTTTCGACTTTAAATAAATAAATATAATTTTACAAAATTTTCTGAATTTAAAAATGTATTTTTAAAATAAAAATATGATTTTTATAAATATTTTAACTATTTTCGAATTATTTTTAAAAATAAAATCCAAAAACAGTTTTCTAAAAATGAATTAGGGTTTCGAAGATTGAAACCGGGTCAACAATTCGGGTAAATGGGTCGGGAAGAACAGAAACGGGTCGGGAAGAACAACCCGGAATTTCCCAGAATCTGGCGACAATTCCAGATTCCGGCGACTCAAAAACACATCAGAATTTGGGGCTTTTTATACCAAAACATTCCTCATACACTCAACAATTCATTCCGACCAAAAACATACCAAAAACATGGCCGGAACTTCAATCCCGACTAAACTCCGGCGAGCTCAAGCAAATTTTCCGATCTATCTTATTTCTACATGAAACTCTACGTTCTTTATGTTAAAATGAAGCTAAGAACACATACAACAAAAGCCCTCTATCAAAAACTATGTCAGATCATTCATATGAACGGACTATTCAAAAGAAATTTCGGGTAAAAACCCTAAAATCGAAAATCTCAAAATCGAACATAAACATGAAATTAAAGCATGAATTCCTACTCATTATAACCCTAGGAACATGTTAGAAGCAATCAATTGAACGGAGAATCGACAGAATGAAAATCCCTAATTCGAACAAGAACCCTAATTTTAATTCGAATATTGAAAAATTCATAATAAATTGAAAAATTACCAGATGATGATATAGTTTGAAGATTCTGAAACTAGAGATCAAGAGCTTTGATTTGAGTACTTGAACTTGAGATTTGGATTCCAATAACACTTCCGAGATTGAATTGAATCTTCAAGAACACGAAGAACACAGTTCGGGAATTTTTATATTTTTGTATATATGTAATACGGATTATACGAAGGATAATGTACGATTCGTCTTTTTATACTTAGTGGAAAATAATACCCCAAACGACATTTTTGGATCGATATTGATCCATTGGATCGCTTTAAATCTTTAATAAAGTAAACTTCATGTTTTACGAGGTGCTAGTTATCCACAAGGACTGATAATTATCCATATCAATACATATCATTTATATAACAAATGCTCAAGAATACTAGGGCTATAACAGATGTATTATTGATATGAACAATATATCAATCGCCCTAAACAATTAGGGTACGGAATAATTTTTCTCTTTTTGAATAAAACAAATACTATTGATAGTATCGGATAATAAGGAATATAATAATACGAAGAAATCTTCCAATAATGATTCGGATACGAAAGACGAAGGAATAATAATGATGTGCAAAATTTTAACGGGTCCCCTTGAATTTTCAAAACGGGGCTCACAACTGAAGATATTTCTAAATGAAAAGATATTCGAAAAGGGCTTTCGACACAAAAATTAACATACTATTACTCAATAACCTTAACCATTAAGACTCCAAATACTCCACAATAATTATTCTACACATAACATATAATTTATTATTATTAATAAAGTTCACGGATATTACATATATTTTCGGTCTCAGCCTTTCGACCTTGATCTAAGGTTTTTTCGACCTCAGTCTAACATTTTTTCGACCTCAAATTGGTCTTAGGTCGATTAAATCGACCTCATTTCCACGTATATTTTCGGTCTCAGCCTTTCGACCTTGATCTAAGGTTTTTTTGACCTCAAATTCTATTGGGCCTTGTTTTCGCCTGAGCCTCAAACTTTATTGGGCCTTAACTCGTATTGGGCTTTAATCATTTTTGGGCCTCGATTCTCGAAGCCCAATAAAAGATTTATGGGCCTTGACTGGTTGTAGTCGATTGCCATTCTCTTGACCGGTTGGGTGGCCGGCTACTTTGGTTATAAAAGAGTGAGATTTCCATTTCCATTTTCACTCTTCACTTCACATTTCAATTTCTAAAAATTTCTCTCCAGTTTCTCTCTAGTTTCTCCGTGGTGAGGTGATTCCTGGCGAGTTTTCCTCAGCCATACTCATCATTTTCTGGGTTTTATTCTTCATTGTTTGAAGATTTCTAGGAATTCCTTTGAAGATTTGAAGATTTCTGGGAATTCCTTTGAAGATTTGAAGATTTTTGGGAATTCGCTTTGAAGATTTGAAGATCTCTGGGAATTTGCTTTGAAGATTTGAAGATCGATGGCTGACCGTGCAACACAACGCCTTCAAAAGATGAATCAAGCGTCTAAGAGAGGTATAGTCACTATTCACTCTTCATATATGTCTCTGCAAGATATGATTAGCGAACGTGGCGATGATTACCCCTCTGTATCTCACTTAGATTCTTTTGACTGTAGTAACAAATTCCATGAAGTTGATAAAATTAGGGTCTATAACAAAATGTATAGAATTAAATCCCCCTATAGGCTTATCCCAGCTCACTAGTACAGATTTGTCTTTTAGCGTCGGTCAAAATAGGGTTTAGGCGTCGGTTTTCTGGCGTAGTATATGTAGGAGACGCTAAAAGTATATGCTTTTTGCGTCGGTTGATTCAGCGACGCATTTCATCTATCAAAAGCGTCGGTTGCTTAAAGAACCGACGCATATGACTTACCAAAAGCGTCGGTTGCTTAAAGAACCGACGCATATGACTTACCAAAAGCGTCAGTTTCTTAAAGAACCGACGCATATTGGCATGCTTAAGGCGTCGGTCACTAAAACAACCGACGCATATTGGAATGCTTAAGGCGTCGGTCACTAAAACAACCGACGCATAAAACCTGCTATAAGTGTCGCAGACTTGAAGAACCGTGGCATTAAGACATGTTTTAGGCGACGAGTGTTTCAAGAACCGACGCCTAAAGTCAATTTTTTTAAAAAATAAATAAATATTGCAATCCAACATTTATTTCACAACAACAAAATCAGATTAAATATAAAATCTAGCTTCAAAGTATACAAGATAAATAATCATAAAATACAATTTAATTAATCAAATACAATATATCAACTTACTCACTGTCTTATATACATCAACTAACTAAAGGGCTTCCGTCCATACCATTATGGGTAATGGAACATTACAAATATAAAGAAGTCTATTTTCTAAGGAAATCCATATTTTCTACAAAAGTTATTGCAGATTTAATAGAAGACGTGCTAGTTGTCCACATCGATTTGCTCCATTTGTTACCTTTGTTTACAGTGCTTCCGTATTATGTGAGATCAGATGCAAGACGATACGGAAAGACTACAACTGGTTGTGATGTAATGAGCCTGTTATGAGCTCCTGGAATTTAAAATAGTAGTGGATATTACAGAACTGACTGAAGAATAATCTCAAAGCTACTCTAGATATAAGGTGAAAAAGTAACTCAGGAATATAGAAATGCATTACCAGTTATAGCTGCAAGAGTCATCATTAGAGTGATCGCCATCACGAAGTCTAGAAACAATACTGTGGGTATTATTAAATTAGCTAAGAAACAAGAGGTCAGGGACCAACTCACTTGGGTTATATTTAATGAAATTCCAGGTCGTACGCATAAAGAAGTCCTCAATGGGATAAAAGCTACAAACCTGCATGATAAAAAGAGGTCAAACACATAAATCATTAGGCGGGGATGATAGAACATAATTAGGTACATCCGAAAAACTAAGGTATACGGCTGTACTTGAGATTAACATCACAAGCTTACGAAATTTCCACCATATTTCAGAAACTCACAAGTGAACTATTAATCCCGATACCAATAGTTTCTGAAAGACAAATATGACCGCCAATGAAATAAGTAAATAATATATTATTCAAGATAGTATATCAGAAAAATTATACTTACAAGTATAAGTGAAAACATGGCCACCGATTACAGTGTGGAAAGCGTATTGGCATATGTTCTTTGTGCTTCTTTTCCAATGGACGAAAGGTTGATACTTATCTCTCTGCAAAGTCTACCTTCGACAAGTCGAACAGGTAACCATAGTTTTGGCTCCACATCAACAACATATGAAAGCGTTGTCTGAAATTTTTGGTTGGGTGAGGAATTACTTTGTTCACATGTTATGGTATCCTACGCCACCAAAGATTTTGAAAACACATCAGCTTTTGTTAATGGATCAAAGAAGCATATTACAAATTGTAGACGTACTGAGATTTTTTATTCTATCTCAAACATTAAACTACAGTACATATGTGTGTATATAGATTTGATTAGTTACGACATCTACAAATTCACTTTGACATGGTTAAGCCAGAGAAACTACCTTGAAAACATGATCCAGCTATGCCAGCCCTACATGTTCAGATCAAGTATAAATGCAACAGGTGGCCTTGCTTAGTTAACAATGGAACTAATGTCGTACTTTCACATCCATATTAACAATTTTTATGGCTTATTATCTATACTGATGGGCTCCGATGACAACTAGCATGTTCATTGTTGCCAACATCAAAATGAAAACGTCCAACTTAAGTAGAACAAGTGTAAAACTTACTCTTCAAAAAAAATATCAACAACACATAGTTTCACATAAAAGAGTAGTATGTTCTTACTGTAAAAAAAAGCTGATCCATTCTACAATAAATGAAAGATAAACTAAAATAAGAATAAGCAAAAAGTAACCTTTTCACGATGCTCCTGGAGACCGTTCTTGCCATTGGCGTCCTGATGCTCTCTGCATTTATAAGGACGCCATTGTTGCAGGACTTAGGTTTCCTTTTCACGATTTCATTCCTAAACTGTTAACAGACGTTAGGATCCCTTGCCAACTTCCTCCCAATGCTTGGAGAATTATAATGAGTTTTATAGTTCTTTGTTTAAAGAACAATTTTCCTCTTTCTGTTTCTTTATTCAGAAAAATCTTTCAATTTAAGAATAGTTCTGGAATTTCCCCGGGTTGGGTTTATATTAACCACAGGGCTTCCACACCTCCAATATTCCACCCAAAATCCATTCATGATAATAACCCAAGATGGAAAAATGAGTTTATGTATCTAGTTTGGGAAGGAGGGGATTGGGGTACCCTATTCCGGAGATCGTTTAGTAGAGTCTCGGACGGTAGTCCCAGTGATATAGTCCTTACTGAGGAAGAGGCTTATGCCTATGCTGAGCTAACCAAAGACAACTATGCCACCATGGCTTGGGAGCTCCTGGATGAGTTTCTTCTTAAGTCCCTGGGCTTATCGAACGTATCCGACAAGGGTAACTCTCATTCTTTAGTTCCTTTTATTTATCTAAGATTTTCTCATACCCACTGTTTCTTTCTCACTTGCTTTTGCAGATGCGGCCTTTATAAATAAAGGTAACGAGCCCGCAGATGGGGAAACTGCGAGGATGAAAAGGGCTCGCTTCGGAGGCAAAGATCCTCGGGGTGCTTTTGATGGCCCAACATTTTTAAGGCCTCACGAGGATTCTGTGGAGGAGGTTGAGGCTCCTCCCTCATCCAAGACCTCTATTTGGCGCCCCAACTGGGGTATTAGAAAGAAGGACACTGTTGTTGGGGTGTCCAAACATGATACCGAGTGGTCTTATCATTCTCTTACTCCTTGTGAATACAAGGACTTTGTGACCAACTCTACTATTGAGGGAGTGGAGCATGTAGGCTCTCAGGCCATGGCTGCGGTAAGTTTTTTTGCTTCCTTTTCTTTTTGTAGTTTACTTAATATGTTACAAGTCTCTTTCTTGACTTGTGCTTTGTTTGCAGACTAATGCCAACTTCCAAGGGGCTCTCTTTCAAGCCAAGGCTTGGCGCTCATCTTCTGAGGCCAACCAAGGCAAGTTTGAGAAGTCTCAGGAGGAAGTAGGTTCTCTCAAGGCTACCCTGGCTAGGAGGGAGAAGGAGTTAGCTGATTCCCAAGCTGAGCTGGTTGCGCCTAGGAAGAGCAAGGATGACTTTATCGATGAGTATCTTGACTCTCAGGAGTACAGGGACTTAATCGATAAGCATGACGAGCTCCTCTTCCCAGTTCAGTTTACCAAGGGATGGGATGGTGCCTTAGCAGATGTCTTGGAGAAGATTCCTGGGTCGCTTAGCCTTGCTGACTTCCCGAGCCCTTATGCTCCTACTCCTTTAGAGAGGGCTTTGGCTTGAGAGGACGGTATGGACGAGGATGACAGGATTCTAGATCTAGGGCATTCCTCTCCCCTGGTCAGGCAGCTGGCATCGATTCTGCAGCTACTCACTCTGGTTCTGGATCTAGCTCAGGAGAAGAGGAGGCTGATATCGGCGACAAGGGAGGAGAAGCCTAGTTTATGTAGTTTTTTCTTTTGTAGACGTTTATGGCTTTTATTTATGTAATATCTGCCTTCGGGCATAACTTAACTTTCGTAAGCCTTAATGTTAGGCCGAATACACAATATATAATCAAGTATGTATGAGAATAACAATCAAGAACACTTTATAAATCAACAAACTGTAATTATATTAACAATTTCTCTCTTAGTGATGTTAATGAATCACAAAGAGCTACTAGGTTACAAGAATAATATATTCAATGTTCGCGTCCCTTCTAGGGATAACCTATCTGTGTTTATATAGTACACAGCTACATACAATCCTTATCTAATTGATACTCCTATAAATTAGCTATACAATTATTATCAATTAAGGATTGCTTCAGTCTTCTGTCCAGTCTCCTTAGCTGTATCAATATATTCTGCTTCTTTCCATCTTCAGAATATATTGCTTCTAGAATCTTTATCTTTGCACCGACAGCTAAGTCAACTATCACCCTGTCAGACTTTATCAAACTCTGACCGGCTTCTATGTAAACTCTTCTCCCTGTCAGACTTTATCAAACTCTGACTGGCTTCCATGTAAACTCTGATATGTACCTGGTACTTAAACACTGATGAACAAACGTCAGCAATTATATCTAACAATCTCCCCCAACTTGTTCATACCAAAATGTACAAGTTAAACAGATAATTGATGATGTCAAAACATATCACAAATGCAGTGTTTAAAATATGTCAGAGTTTAACTTTAAAACAGAGTTTAAATTTAACTTAGAACAGAAAACAACAAAAACTTACAGTCAGACTTTACTTGACTTCTTGAACATCAGGTACTGTCCTGAGATAATCAATCAACAGTCTTCTTTCAGCATTCTCAAGTTCAGCTATCATAATCTCTTTCAGCTCCTTATACTCTGGATCTCCTTCACCAGTTTGATATATGGCAGCCCTCAGAGAATAGATACTGTTTTTCTTCATGTCATTCCCTAGTCGAATGTAATGAGCTTTGTCTGACTCTAGGTTAAATTCTAAAACCTTTACTCCAAGTGCAGTTTTAAATCTAGCACTGTTTCTTTTCATTTCCACTATTTTTCCAACATGATCCCTATACTTTGGAATATAAACACTTGACACTCCTCCTCCAATCATAGCTTTAGATCTCAGCATCTTTTCTCTCAACACTTGAGCAACATCATGAGTGTGTCTGTTCTTGACTTTCAAAAGATAAAGTACATATTCAAGTTCTTCCCATGATTTGAGATTGACATCAGATTCTCCAACCTTATAAACTCTTCCATCACTCATGAAGTATAACAAAAATTGCTTCTTCAATACTCTGTGAAAAATCAACTGTACAGACTCTAACTTATCAAGGTTTTCTTGTGTAACCCCAATACCAGATTCTGCCAGTGAAATGTTGTCTTGAGATCTGTTATTTGTTCTTCTCTCTCTGTGTGAACCCAGTCCAGATTTATCAAAGGCTTCTTTTCCCAATACTGTTCTGGTTTCTGAGAAATTCACAGCTTCAAGCTTTAAGTCTTCAAGAATTTTTGGTTTGCTGAATCCTGGAAGTAGTGTAGATTTCTGTACAACTTGAGCAACGTCAGAGGTTGTCATAACTTTGGTAATAACATCAACTTGAGGAGCGTCAGAGGTTGATTTAGCTAATCTTGTTTCAACTTGAGCAATGTCAGAGGTTGATTTAAACTTCTTATTCAGGTTATGCTCTTCAATCATCACGCCTTTACCTTTATCAACATTTGAACAAATAGGCCTCCTTGAGTACTGTAAACTCTGATCAGAGTTTACATTCTCTTTGATAACAATTCCTTTTTCTTTTCTTTTCGGAGCCTTGATAACCTTCTGTTTGTAAATTCCAGCTTCAACATCTTTCCTGTGTTTTTCAGCAAGCAATTGCTCTTCTGCCTGGATATCTTCAATAGTAACATCTTTACCATGTTCTGCTAAGAATTACTGTGTAGCAACTTCTTCATCAGTAACTGGAGATTTAGAGGAAAGAAGTAAACTTCTAACCCTTGAAGAAGACTGCCCTCCAGTGTATAATCTTTTTCCATCAGCATTTGTCTGAGCATCAGAGTTTGACCTCCTCCCTTGCCTTTGAACATTCTTTGATCTTGGATGATGTTTGTCTCTTGCACCACCATCAGCAGTATCATCCTTCTGAGTCAGAGTTTGAGAGCTCTTGCATTTGTCTTTAGATACTCTCTCCCCCTTTTTGACATCATCAGACAGCAAAACTGATGTGAGCAATTTAATGGAATTTGCAATTTCATCCAACTGAGTTGACATTGTTACTTGATTTTCTTCAACTTTGGACAACCTGGAATCAAAATTCTTCTGATCTTTACACAAAGAAATATACAATGATTTATCCTTCTGTTGTGTAAGCTCTCTTGTAGCTATATCATTCCTCAAACTTTCAATCACCTTGTCAGAAGCATCAAAACGATTGTTTAATGATTTGATTTGTACAATAGTTGCTTTGAGATGACTGAGAAGTTCTGGATTTTTAATCTCTTTGGAAGACTTTGTCACAAAATCTGCAGCTCGTTCATTGGAAAAGATAGTATCCTTGCTGGACCAATTTGAGAAGTACATATTCTGAAAATGTTCTGCAGTAGCACGATTGACTTCTCTTGCTTCATCAAAGTTAGCTTGAATATCAGATAACTCTACTTGAATATCAGGATTGGAATGAGTAGGACTAGCTTCATCATTGTCATCCTCTGCTTCATTCTCTGTAAGAACATTATCTGCCACTTTTTCAGGATCATCATAGTGTGCATTATGACTATACTCTGCTTCTCTTTGAACAATCTCAACAACAGATTGTTGTAGAGCTTCAAGAACAAGAGCATCCTCAGAGTTTGCAACAAACTCTGCTTCAAAAGGACCATTTTCTGTTGCAGCCTTTTCAACAACATCAGGATTTTCAGCAACAGTTTCTGTAGCATTAGCAGCAAAAATCTGATTTACTTCCTCACCTTTCTCAACTTCAAAAGTAAGTATTTCTGTGTGAGAAGCCATAGATTCTTCAATTCTCACAGTATCTAGATCAGCTTCCAAACCCTCTGTAAAATGTTCAGAGTTTAAAGAGGTGTTTGCTTCAACTTCCATATGAAATCCTTGAGACTCAAAAATCCTGCTATCAGAGTGATCAGCAGCTTCCTCAACTACATCATCAGCATTTGATGTAGGAGCTTCTGTTGCAGTATTTACTCTGTCCTTAGTAGGCACAGTAGTATCAAAAATCTCCTCTTGTACTTCAGAAGGTACATTCTCCATAGAAACTCTGTCCTCAAAGACAGCTTCATCCTCTTGAATCTGAACTTCAAGATTTTCTACAGCTGTGGAAAAAATTTTCTCAGCACCAAATAGATGTGCTGCTACTAATCTTCTTTTTCTCTGATGAAGAGTTTCTTCATCAGTTTCACTATCCTCAACAGCAGCATCAGACTTTGCTCTGTTGGCTCTTCTTTTCTTTAGCCTTTTCTCCTGAGGCATACCATCAGTTTTTGATGCCCCAGCTTCAGCATTTGACTTAGCAACCCTAGCAGGTTTAGTACCAACATGCTTAGTCCTACCACCTCTTTTAGATGTAACAGAAGTTGACGGAGGCAGTTCTTGTTGTAGAGGCTCAGGTTGAGAAGAAGCATGTGGTGGTGGATTGACTTGAGCATTTAAAAACTGTTGCACAGATTGAGGTAGCAACAAGTCTCCAACAACCCCTTTCTTAACATCTTTATTAATAAGATCAGAAAATATTCTCTTATGTAATTTAAAACAAGAAACATCTTCTTCACCAACTTCCACTCCTTCAACACAGTAAGAAAACAAAGTCTGACAGAATCTAGAGAAATAGACTACTCCTCTATTCTCTGTCATTTTCTCTCCTAGATTATTCAAAACAAGTCGTGCAAAATCAAAATGATTATCGAATAAAAGAGAATACCCGATTTGCAGACTGTCTGTGGGAATAGCATCCCAGTTGGTGCATTTCTTGCTAAAAGTCCTTGTGATGCAATCAAAGAAAAAAGCTCCACTCCTTCCTTAAGAATGGTCGTTTTAGCTGTCCAATCTTCGACAAAGGTCCAGAATACCCAATTTCCCGCATCATTCGTATCAAGTCCTCATCACCCATTCCAATTGTATACGAAGAAAATTCAGGAAACCCCATTGCAGCGCGAATGGTTCCAGCAGTTATTACATACTCTGTATCTTCATATTAAAAAATAATCGATGGGTTACCTGTTTCACCACCATCATCATACAATCCTGTTTCCCAGAACGCCTTTATCTGTGAACTAGAAAGTTTTTCAGGTTCCACCAAAGCATGCCCAATCGCTGACTGAGCGAGAAAGTTTTGTATGATATGAAACACCTCTGGGGCATTGACAGTGTTTAATGGGGCTGAATAATTATTAGGAACAAATTCTAACCCAGAAGCAACAAAAACTGTAGTGGCCATTAGTACGAATCGAGAAGAAAAATCAAAGAACCTGATTCAAAAGAGTTTGTGTGTAGAAAAGTGTTTGTGAATATGCTTGTGTGACAATTGATGTGTGTTGGAGTAAGATGTGAAAAGTTTTGACGACGGTGTGTGTATTGTATAAATGTAAAATTCAAAATTAAAAACTGAACAGTTTTTAATCATTAATACACAACTGTCTTACTCCGTTAACTGTGTTAGTGGGACACGTGGCATACATGCAATGACTGACAGCAAATAATTGACAGTTTTCAATGCGCATGCGTAGTTAAAACATCAATAATTACCGTCTGTTACACTTTTCTAGGCATTAACCTCTCTCCTCTGTTCAAAAACATCCTTGAACAACTGTCCAATCATACTCTTTTTAAATTTTCAAAACAAATGTCTTTTTCTCAAAATTATAATATGTCTGAAACCAACAAAATTTATTTTAACCATCAGAGATTAAAATTAAATTACCTCGGCGTAGAGTACACAAATCATCAGTGTTTATCAATTCTCCTCCTTTATACATAAACTCTTTTCACTAACTGTACAGGTGTGTTTATTTGTGTGTGAATTAGCAGAGTTTACTGAATATAAATATTTAGACCATCTCAAAGTGCATAAAATCCACAAACTAAAGCAGTAATAACTGGTTGCCTAAACTCTCATGTATAAAATAAAATCTGATTCTTATGTCTAAACTCTGTATACTGATATCCTTTCATTTGGATATATCTTTTATTTTTCACCCCCTTTCTATATATGCTTTCATATATATTTTTAAATTTTTTTTTTAATTATATTTTTCCAGTAATCAGTGGTTGGCACTAGTCACCAAAAATCAAAGAATTTAGCCCTTATTTCATATAATAAGTTCCTGGATCTTCCTAGGCACAACATGATCTCAAAGGAATTTGTGCTCTGTTTGGCATCTTTTGATTTGAGGGTGAATTATTTGCAATTAATAATCAGAGTTTAGACTTTTCATCAGTTAATACAATTAATTTATGAGAGAAAATGCAAACAGCTAATACAATCTCAGTGTATAGGATCAATAAACTAAGAGATGCTATAAATATAGAGACAATATCATGCTGTGTAAAATTTCTGCACATTTTGTAATCAGAGTTTATAATACTTAAAAGGATTCATGATTACTTACTGAAAATCATGCTTCATACATTTTTCTTCATCGGTCCATGTGGTTCAGACAAAATTACAATCAGAGTATAACATTAGACTGTAACTATCAGAGTATGACTGTCAGAGTATGACTAACAGAGTTTACTTATCAGAGTATAACATGCTGGTACAAATAACAGTTAATACATGCAAGGAATCATGAGCATAAAAATCAAACAAGTATAGTTTTTGAGTCTAACCCGTATCTCTAGTCAGAACCAGAGATCATTCCAAGTTCATTTACCAATCTTGTAAAAGTAGCTTCACTCAAAGGTTTGGTGAAGATATCTGCAAGTTGTTGGTCTGTAGACACAAAATGGAGCTCAATGTTTCCTTCTTCCACATGTTCTCGGATAAAATGATATCTTATGCCGATGTGCTTGGTCATGGAGTGCTGTACTGGATTTCCTGTCATAGCAATAGCACTCTGGTTATCACAGAAAATAGGTATTTTAGAGTACCTCAAACCATAATCCAGCAACTGATTCTTCATCCATAGAATCTGTGCACAACAGCTACCAGCTGCTATATACTCTGCTTTTGCTGTGGATGTAGAAATTGATTTCTGTTTCTTGCTATACCAAGAAACCAATCTGTCACCTAAAAATTGACAGCTTCCACTTGTACTTTTTCTGTCTATCTTACAACCTGCAAAATCTGCATCAGAGTAACCAATTAGCTTAAACTCTGATTCTCTAGGATACCACAAACCCAAGGTTATGGTTCCTTTGAGATATTTGAAAATCCTTTTTACAGCTGTTAGATGAGGCTCTCTGGGATCTGCTTGAAATCTTGCACAAAGACATGTTGCATACATGATATCAGGTCTACTTGCAGTAAGATACAGTAAAGACCCTATCATTCCTCTGTAGTTTGTCATATCTACTGAGGCTCCTGTGTCTTTGTCTAGCTTTGTTGCTGTAGCCATGGGAGTTGAAGCAGATGAACTATCAAGCATACCAAATTTCTTGAGAAGATTTCTGGTATATTTTGCTTGATTGATAAAAATACCTTCATCTGTTTGCTTGACCTGTAAGCCTAGAAAGTAACTAAGCTCTCCCATCATGCTCATTTGGTACCTGGATTTCATAAGCTTTGCAAACTTCTTACAAAGTTTGTCATTAGTAGATCCAAAGATAATATCATCTACATAAATTTGAACTAAAAGCAAATCATCACCAGAATTGAAATAAAACAAGGTTTTATCAATTGTACCTCTTGTGAACCCACTTTCTAAAAGAAATTGAGCAAGAGTTTCATACCATGCTCTTGGTGCTTGCTTTAGTCCATATAATGCCTTGTCAAGCCTGTAGACATAATCTGGATGCTTGGGATCTACAAATCCTGGTGGTTGTTCAACAAACACTTCTTCTTCAAGCTTCCCATTGAGAAAAGAACTTTTTACATCCATCTGAAAGACTTTAAACTTCTTGTGTGCAGCATAGGCCAGAAAAATTCTTATTGCCTCCAATCTTGCAACTGGAGCAAAGGTTTCATCATAGTCAATTCCTTCCTGTTGTGAATAACCTTTAGCCACAAGTCTAGCCTTGTTTCTTGTAATCACACCTTCACTGTCAGTCTTGTTTCTGAAAACCCACTTTGTACCTACTATTGATCTATTCTTTGGTCTAGGTACAAGTGTCCAGACTTCATTTCTTTCAAATTCATTTAACTCTTCTTGCATTGCTGTAATCCAATTAGCATCTTGAAGAGCTTCCTCCACCTTCTTTGGTTCTGTTTGAGACAAGAAAGCATGATACAGACACTCATTATTTGTTGCACTTCTAGTTCTCACACTAGCATCAGGATCTCCAATTATGAGATCAGGTGTGTGTGCCTGTGTCCACTTTCTTGCTGTTGGTAAGTGGTTTCTTGCATCATTATTGGATCCTCCCCCTTGATCCATGCTCTCCTGATTCATATGTTGACTCTCTGTAGCATCTGAGGCTCCCCCTGAATTGGATGGCTCAGAGTTTGAACTGTCAGAGTTTGAATCAGTTTCCTCAACTGACTCACTTGCTGTGTCTTGTTGAGCTTCTTCACGCTCCCCCTCAACTGGTTCTCTATTTTGTTCAATTTGAGAATTTCCAGTTTCTCCAGTATTTACCAGTAGAGGTTCAGAGTATGCTTCGTCAGAGTTTGTCAGAACCGTTTCATCAGAGTTTGTCGGTACTGCTTCATCAGAGTTTACACCATCAGAGAATAAACCTTCATTTTCAAAACGCAGTTGATCATATCCATCTAAGTCATCAAGTCCAATTATTTTCTTGTCATCAAACGACACATGTATGGATTCTATGATCACTTTAGTTCTCAGATTGTAGACTCTGAATGCTTTTGTTGACAATGGATAACTAACAAAGATTCCTTCATCAGCTTTTAACTCGAACTTGGTCAACTGTTCAGGATGAGTCTTCAACACAAAGCATTTGCATCCAAATATATGAAAATATTTCAAATTTGGCTTCTTATTTTTCACCATCTCATATGGTGTTTTACCATGCTTGTTGATCAATGTTGCATTTTGAGTAAAACAAGCAGTTTGAACAGCTTCTGCCCAGAAATAAGTTGGTAGTTTTGCTTCTTCAAGCATAGTTCTGGCTGCTTCAATTAAAGTTCTGTTCTTTCTTTCAACTACACCATTTTGCTGTGGAGTTCCAGGTGCAGAAAACTCTTGTTTCACTCCTCTTTCCTTGCAGAAAGCTTCGATGATTGAGTTTCTGAATTCAGTTCCATTATCACTCCTTATAATTTTGACTTTGTGCTGTGATCCTTTGTCCAGTAGATTTACATGATCCATCAGAGTTTGAGCAGTTTCATCCTTCTTTGATAAGAAATATACCCATGTATATCTAGTATATTCATCAACAATTACTAGAGCATATTTCTTTCTGCCCATAGACATCACATTCACTGGTCCAAAGAGATCAACATGTAGAAGATGATAAGGTTCCACTACTGAAAATTCAGATTTGCTCTTGAAAGATGACTTCCTTTGTTTAGCCTTTTGACAAGAATCACATAGGCCATCTAGACTGAGTATTGATTTTGGGAGTCCCCTTACAAGATCCTTTCTTATTAGCTCATTGATATTGTTCAAATTGAGATGAGAGAGCTTTTTATGTCAATTCCAACTCTCTTCATTTGACATTTTTGCAGTCAGACACACTGTTTTTCCATCAGAGTTTGTTACCAAACTTGCTTCATAAATGTTGTTGTGCTTGTGTCCAACTAGAACAACTTTTCCAGTAGATTTACTGATAACTTCACAGTATTCAGTATGAAAATCTACATGGTTTCCTCTGTCACAGATTTGACTCACAGATAGCAGATTATGCTTGAGTCCTGAGACTAGAGCTACATTAGTGATGATGACACTTCCAAGATTAATATTGCCATATCCCAGAGTGTGTCCTATGTTGCCATCTCCATAGGAAACCTTTGGGCCAGCCTACTCCTTAAAGTCTGATAGCAGGGCTTTATTTCCAATCATATGTCCTGAGCATCCACTGTCCAAGATAAGTGTGCTCTCTTTTATACCCTGCAATCACAAACAAACACTAAGTGTTAGTTTTAAGGACCCAGACTTGCTTGGATCCTTTGTCTTTCTTAACAGTGTTAGCTTTTGCAGCGGAATTACTATCAACAGAGTTTAAGCTAACATTGTCAGACTTTACACTTGCAGAGTTTGCTCTAACCCATTTCAGATTGGGTTTTAGCTCATAATAGTTGTGATAAATAGCATGATAACTCTTGCAAGTATAAATGGAATGCCAAGTGCTCCCACAGTGTGTGCATAAAGTCTGTGGTCTAACCCTAACATTATCATTCTTTACTCCTGATGTAGAAGGTAAAGAATTGATATTTTTATTCTTTGTGCAGTAATTAGCAAGATGATTAGAACTACCACAATTATAACATGTTTTCCTTGGAGCAGCAGCATTAGGCAAATGATTATTTCTTTTATTTATGCCTATCTTTCCATTCCTATTCTTCTTGGATCCTTTTGGTTTCAAGGCAGATTTTACCTCTTTGAGCTTATGATTGAACTGTTTTCCTGTCATCAAACCAACATTAACCTGTTTTTCACAAGTTTTTACTGGCTTTCTAACAGCTTCTCTTTCCATAAGTTTTTCTGTTATAATATTTTCCTGTCTTTCACAGGCTTCATCTGATTCCATATCAGCTTCTCTTATTACAACAGATTTTAACTTATTGGCTTCTGGAACAAATATCACAGGTTTAAGTTGTGGTTTAACCTTAACCTTGTCTTTAAACCTAAGTTCATCATTTTCACAATAGCCTAAACCTACAGAGTCTGTCTGAAACACTTGATGAGTGTCTCTCCCAGAGTCTGTCCAAGTCTTGATTATTTTTCTTTCTTTTTCTAGATCAGATTCTAATTGCTTATATCTTTTGAGCAATTCTTGTTCTACATAAACAGCATCATCTCTTTCTTTTTGAATCTGCTTCATATTTTCAAGTTCTCCTTCAAGAAACTTGTTTCTATCTTTAAGACTAAGATTCTCAGATTTAATTCTCTCATTCTCTAAAGTCTGATCCCTATAGCTAACATGTACGCTTTTCAGATATACTCTTAACTCAGATATATTATCAGTATCATAAGCATAAGTAGTTAGGGGTACCTTATTTTCAGATGATTCAGTCTCATCTCTGACAGTTGCCATAAGAGCATAATTTTCTCCATCATCAGAGTCTGAAGTATCTGCCCAGTCTTTGCCTTTAGAGATGAGAGCTTTCTCAGATTTGCCTTTCTTGCACTCTGGAGCATAGTGACCCATCTCCTTACACCTGTAGCACTGGATTTCAAATTTATCCTTCTTGCCAGACTTGGTCTCTCTTCCATCAGACTTTCTAAAACTTTTCTTTGCAGAGTTTGAGTCTTTCCTTGAGAATCTCTTTCCTTTCTTGAAGTTCTTGAATCCCATCTTCTTGAAGGTCTTCACCATCAGTGCAGCTGTAATAACCTGAATTTTTGGTAGAATTAAAACTTTTCTTATTATGATTAAGTGCATCAGTGAATAGTGAATTTGGTGGATGAATAGTGATTTTGAGAATTAACAAAGTTTTTCATGCCACCTATGTACGAGACGTAGTGTGGATATTCCGAAGTCATATTAGTAATCTACGGAGTAAATAAGTGAATGCAAAGACGATCGGAATTCAGAAATTCCAAATTTAATTTTGGTGAAGTATTTGACCGGGCAGTGAATTATATATTATTATATTCAATAAATGAGATATTAAATTAAGGATTTGAGGATTTAATATTTTGGAATTTTATTATATTTGATTTGAGAATTTAGAACGAAAACCACTGAGACAGTGAAACGAAGATACTAGAAACCGCTGATACTTTATAACGAGATTAAGCGATTAAGAGAACGAATCATGGATTAAGGATTGAAATTATGACAGGATTAAATAAAGACATGGAAGTAACGTGTAACAAGATTAATTCGAGAAATGCAACATTTGGATCATCCATGTGAAAAGAAACGAACTAGTAAAGCTACTTTAACCAAACGTGTGCATGCGCGACACGTGTCCCGGTGACTCACCAAAAGGTGATGACTCACCACTTTTTAAACACAAAAATCAGCATCCTTATCATTATTATCAAGACAAAAAGAAAAGAAAAGAAAGAAGAAAATTCGGGAGGAGAAAAGAGGAGAAAAATGGGAGAGAAAGAAACGATCGTAACTCGAGATTCCGTGGTCCGTTTTTGGCGTTCTACCACTCAAATCGAAGCTCTTGAGAAGCCCGACGTAACCATGGTAAGAAATCACCTCAACCCTATGATTTACCCCTTCGATTTCAGTGATTAACAGTCGGAGAAGATGATGAATAGTAACTTGTGTTTTGTTTTATTTTTGGATATTGAGTTTGTAGCTTCCAAAGGTTGTATTAAGCAAGGATCTAAGGTTACATAAGGTATATAGCAGCAAGCAAGCTTGTAGAAGGTATAAAACCTCTGCCCCTTTTGTTTGTATTAGTTTCGAAATGGTTTTGATGTTTATGTAGAGTTAAAAGCATGATTAAGTAATTAGATAAATTGTTGGTTGAGTTTGGAGGATGGGTTATGAATTTTGTTGTGATTATTCCTGGAGGATTTGACTGAGTGGAGGGTGTATAAGGTGGATGGTGAGTTTGGAATTGATTGGTATTGATTTGGGTGTGTTTTGAAAATGGAAAACGTTACGATTATAGCTGTCGTAATACCCATTTGATTTAGGGCTGTTTTGAGCAAGAATTACGAACTGGTCTGGTAATATTTTTGAACAGAACTGACCATGAACATGTAGTTCTTGTTTTAAGGTTTGTTTTGGTATAAAGATCATGTCTATACGATTTACGGTTTAGGAGATAAGTGAGTTTTAGTAAACGCCGTTCGGAAGAATGACTCATCTCTGTCCAGCAACTTTGAGGCTATATTTGGACCACTTCGGAGCCGTATTAAAATGTGATATTTTGAGGAATAATACTAGAGACAGGTAGGAAGGCTCACGAAAAAGATTCGTATTAAAAAGATTATTTTTCGATTTTATACAAATATTTTAGTCGAGGTCGCGCAAGTGAAAACCACTAAGAACATGACTTAGAAACCAATGTTGTAAATGATTAGGTATAACTTGTATTCGAGGATCGATTTCGGACTAAACCTACGACTTAAGAAATTGTCGATTAACATGGACTTAGTATGAGCCTATAACGAGCTAGTAATGCCTTGGTTGTGTTTCGCTTACGTGTTTAAGCATTGAGCAAGTGGATTATCCAGGGGATTAATCGTACGTTTTCTTTGACTTTGTCTAGATTATCCGGCATCGTCGCGAACCCCTATCACTTCTCGAGAATCAGGCAAGTTTACTAAACCTTACTCTATTGTTCAGAGTAGGTATATTTTCAAATATTCAATACTTGTGTATTCCCAAGTTATATATATCAAATCTTAGTTGTGAGTATTGTGGCAAGTTTCCTAATTCTATACTTTGAAGTATTGATTATATATTACTGTTGTTGCCATGTGAGGAGTTATACAGTTTTGCGATACATGTTATATATCGTGTTCAATAAGATTTGACTTTTGGATATGATACGAGCTGTGAGATAATGTACTTATGAACCGGTATACCGCGTAGCTCTATAGATAAGAGCATGTTTATTGTTTCGACTCTAGACCGGGAGTCGATATTTGTGTTATATAGATAGTCGTGGAGACCCGGAGGGATTCCAGCGGCAGAGTACTATTCATCTTGAGGAATATTATTATTAAACATTAATTATATTTCTAGAAAGTATTAGTTACCTGGAAATGATTTGAGGAATGTTATTTGAATATTACCTCATTCGAAGGTTATTATTTGAAAATGATTTGGTAATTGGCTTATATGTTAAATATGGGATATCAGTTATAAGCCAGTATTCTTATATATGCCCTAGGATAAGGGCGTGTGATTTTCATTAAGAATCAGAAGTGATTGTATTTCTGTATATGCTAAAGATTATTTTTCCGATAAAGACATCGGGTGACTGTTATTTGAGATTTATTAATTAATGAATATTATTTATGTATATTCATTTGAGGCTTACTTGTTCGAGGGTTAATTATGTATTTAATGAACATTATTTATGTATATTCATTTGAGGACTATTGACTTTAAGAATATTATTGTGAATATTCATTCGAGGATTATTTATTTATTTAATAAATATTAGTTTTGAATATTCATTCGAGGATTATTTATTTATTTAATGAATATTAGTTTTGAATATTCATTCGAGGATTAATTATTTATTTAATGAATATTGCTTTTGAATATTCATTTGAGGCTTATTTATTTAATGAATATTATTTCCTAATATTCATTTGAGGTTTATTTATTTAATGAATATTATTTTAGAATATTCATTTAAGAGTTATTTATTTAATGAATATTACCTTTGAATATTCATTTAATCTATATTTACTTAATGAATATTATTTTCGAATATTCATTTAATCAGTATTTACTTAAGGAATATTATTCCGAATATTCATCTAAGCTTTACTTACTTAATCAATGTCATTGATTATTTTTAAAATCAAAAGAGGTTCCCAAAACAATGTTTTCCATTTAAATCCGTCTTTTAAGAAGATTCAAATGCTCGCTCAACTATCAAAAATACGGGAAACCTGATTTAAGTGACTACTACTCTTTTTAAACTCTCAATTCAAAAACTGTCAAGGGACAGATATTTTCTTGGAGCAATTTAATTGCTGCCAGTCTAATGTTGTGTTACCACCTCAATGATCGAGGGGTAAATTCATGGAACAAGTCGATATCCATTAACAAGCATAGCTTGGGAAATATTGGAGAATCTTCCTTTCCAACCTAGATATAACTACTTAGTGGAGTCGTATCAACAAGTGTTACACTTGGGGAAAGGAGGACGATCTTTACGTTTCAGAGTCATGGATTTCATCTGAACTAGGAGTGGTGTAAGTGGTCAAGTTGCGTGGGCCCATCCAACTTTTATATTGCCCCAAATGGGCCGGGAGGTCATAGTAAGGCGGTAGACAATGTCAGGCCGTCGTGATACTTCCATCTACATGTAGAAAACTATTTGAGCGGTGCGACCTGCTACTGATCATAGTAAGGTTAGGCACAGCGGACGCGGTAGCAACTCCAGTATTAGTTCATCATCCAATTTGGATATTTCCTGCAACATGTATTGGGGTGAAGAACCAACCATGTTGGCAGGGGGTTGAAAAGTGTTTGGAAATGAAGTGACAATAAATTTGTGCAACTCCATCTTTTACTTTTGAGTTATGACTCTGATAAAACCTGATTAAAGATATATATGCATAAGTGGAGTTTGGGTTACGGAAATATTATATTAATTTTCCTCGTAACTTCATCGTTTATATTATACTAGTTTCTTATCTGCTTAAAGCATATCATATGACTCTGTGGATACCCTACATAACATGAGTTATGGTAAGGGAGTTGCTTATATTGAATTTTCCTTATAACTTCATCTTTTAAGTTATATGTTGATATTCTGCTTATATAGCAGATAATTTTTGGAAAGGTTATATTTGGTTTATTTCGAAACCTCATCTTGTATACAAGAACTTTGTTCATAATATAGCAAAAGAGTTGCAGAAATATTATGAAATGATATTTGAATTACAATAAAGGTACTATTTTTGGAATATCTTCCGATAAGGAAATAATTTCAGTATCGAGATATTTTGGCAAATTATTGTCTTATACCCGCTTTATTCTGGGTTGAGTTAAAGGCAGAATTAGGCCATACTTTCATTACCTTGCTGAGCTATCGCTCACTCTTGCTATTGTTTTATATATATTATATAGCAGCGAAGCAGGATGCCAATGGGACGGCACATACCCCGCAAGGCGTTTCCACAAACAGTTTCTAGCAGAGATCCCGAGAATAGTACGAACCAATCGAATCAGGCTACAGCTTTTGGTATTCAACTTATGTATAGATAAGAATGGTATGAGAGGATTGTGAGCATCAGAAGGCTAAGTTGGTAATGTAACCTTACTTAGAAATTGTATCAGTGACAGATTCAAAGACATTTGGGTATTGTAATAAAGATTATTTATTCCGCAGTTGTTGTATTGTGTCGTTTCTGAGACTCTAACCTGTGTGTGTGTGTGTGTGAGACATATATTGTGGGGTCATGAGCAGGTGAATTATGCACGGTGTGAGTAATACAGATAAGGCAAGGAGTAAATGGATCGTGACTACTCTAAATCCCTGACCCCGGATTTGGGGCTGTTACAGAAATGGTATCAGAGAGTTAGGTTACAGTCCTCAGAAACGATAGGAGATCGAGTCTTACAATACCCTTAAGAATGATAAGAACATCTAGAGCCCAAATTGAGTTCGTAGTCGGGTTAGAGGACATGACCCTGACTGTTTAAGATGAAGCCCGAGATGGTACTTCTTCTGGGAAACCGTACTTAGGACTTCATGGTTAGTCACCTCGATTCGTATGAGTTATAGAGTGATGGGATTTTGAGATACCAGACCCCGAGGCCTTCGAGTAGGCAATTGATGATGCGTTCCTTGAAATGGACGGAGACCCGATAAAGGAAGATCCATAGGAGGATCTAGAGGAAGACCCCATAGTGGGTCAAGGAAAGAATCTTGTAGAGAACGTGTTGATTGATAAAGATGTAGTATGTTACTTGAGGTCGTATAATAAAGACCGGACGAACCTTCAGAGGATAAATAAGTGACGAGACGAGAGTCTAAGGATCGTTCATGATTTATCAAGAGATATGACAAAGAAGATGGAGTGGAATCTCCAAAGCAGAAGAGGTAGAGGCAGTATAGCCAGTATCAGTGGATTGATTCGACTCGAACGAAACCTGTTACTCGTAGTCAGTTATAGTTGCCCATAAGGAGGCAGCATACGTAAGAACCAAGATGTTCAGATTTTCACGAACGATTAAGGGTACTTAGTTGCCTAGAATAGTGAAAGGTATTTCTTTGGCTATGAGGTTTCAATCCCCCACGACCAGCGATTCCATTGGAAATAGTATCTATTACATCATTGAGGGATTTTATTATCTCAAGGAGAATTTTGGGTATATGTACCATGCAAATGTTATTATAAGACAAGCACGCTAAGGCAGAATCGAGAACAAGATTTACCACCCTCAGGAAACCAGGAAGGAATTATGAGGATAGAACCTAAAGGTCGGAAATCATATTCGAGCATTACTAGTAGGTAAATAGATTGATCGAGTTTCCCTGATTTTGGAAAGAAATTCAGCAAATTTTGGCAAACCTTGTCTTTCTGATTACCAGAGGATGTCACCAAAGAGAGTGGAAACTAGAGCGAACCCTGTGGATTGGGTAAGATAGCCGTTATATGGGTTGGTGGACAGACCCTGATTGCTATAATTGATTGTGGAGATAAAATGATGAAGTTGAGATTGGACGGTAAAGGAGAAATATATTTAAGGACCAAGACAGACTGAGAAGTTCCGGGATTGACTTAAATGAAAAGGCTATTGTGCCAAAAGTGTTAAGCTTATGTAGCACACGGGATTGATATGGGAAAAAGGAATATTGGATATAATGATGATTGAAATAGAGACCGGGTTTAAGCTTGTAGTTTCTAACGAGCTTCCGTAGTACTGCCCAGTCGACATGTGGAATTGTCATTGCTATGGGCAACAACGGTATCGAAGTCTTCTTATAGAACAGAACGCTTACTTGAGATGTTGCGTCTAGTCGAATAGAACTCCCTACGATTGCAAATGTTGATGGTTGAATTCTTAGCGACTATTATAAGTCGGCAATGACGTAAGTATCGAACACCTTAGGGTGCGTGGAAAAGAAAAGCTTTGGAATTGAACGATTATCCATCAGAGGAGCCGACATAAAAAGGCATCCGTAGAGACCTTGGTAGTACCCTCCCCATTTGCAAATTATGTGGGATATTTCCCCAATCTATGATCTATCTTGACCTCTTTCCAAGAAAGAATTCTGATAAAGGGTATATTCCCTCTTCGAAGTTATTTTATAACACTTGTGCTAAACCATATTCAGTTTCACTTGTGCCAGAGGCTGTCACAATGCCTGCTTTCAGGTTTTCGAAGCCCTGTCAAATGATGTTATTTAAGCTTTCACTTTTCTTCGAATAATGAATGACCCTATGGTGATACCTCACCACTTGTTTGTTAAAGTACCAATATCTTTTTGGTTATTCTTTTCCTTGTATTTTCTTTAGAAACCGCACCTTTGGAATCTGTTCAATTTTAATCCGAGGTGTTCCTTTGAGAAATATTGTCGAAAGACGATAATCATTAAATTGATCTCGAATTGCTTTCGTACTTTTCAACTTCCACTGAGACGAACAACCCTATACTTATAGGGGCTACAAGGATTATCTGTCTATGTGATAGAAGTCGGATGGGACGCCATCACTTGTAAGTTGTGAAATACAAGAAGGCTAATTACCTTTAGTAATGTCTCAATCGAGGCACACAACGTTGAGTTCTTATGATCATGTTGATCTCTTGGTAAATTCTCTTACCTCCAATAAGGTTACCTTAAAACTCATAACCTTATGATCACCAGTGTGTGACGTTTTCCTTGATATGGGAGCTGTCTTTTCAAGGCCCCATGATTTTTGTTATCCTCATTGAATTCTAAGGGGAGGCGAACCAGGTCAAATAAGTCAAAATTCGCTGATAGGAATTAGATTCGCAACGAAATCGCCTATGACAGGAGTGAATCCCTAAGACGAATAGAATGTTAGTGACGTATCAACGAAATTGGGTTATTCTCCCAAGGATGTTATGATAATGGAAAGCGTGTCAATCGACATGTGTGAAAGGAATAGCGATGTGTCGTGTACTCCAGTGACAACGGTGTTAGATAGATGCCCTATAATGGAATTAAGATTTTGGAGGAGTTGTTTACGAATGGACACTACCTCTGGGTTAGCAAGATAAGTACTGGCGATGGAGTCAGAGGGAGCTGGTATTGTGACTTGGGAGAAGTTGATATTATTATAAGGATGGGTTGGTTGACACCCAATGGAGTCCAGACTGATTGTAAGAGAGAGAGAGTAATAAATAAAGGATGGAGACAGATTCAGAGATTCTTGAATATAGTTTAAACTAAGAAACTATTACGCCAGAAATGCGAGGCTTAATTAGCTCTTATGGTTGCCGCCAAGAAAAGAGATACCAAGTATTAAGGGAACTACAATGGTTTTGGGAGATTGTACAAGGTTTTAAGGAGCTACCAGATATCGATTTGGATGACATGAGAATGAATACCGAGTATTCCGAGTATAGTGGGAATGAAAGAGTTAGTGACTCAGTTACAAGAATGGTTGGGCAAGAATATGATAAGACCCATTGTACCACCGTGGAGAGCCCGGTGTTGTTGTGAGAGAGAAGGATATTAGCACAAGATTATGCATCGAACCTCGAGAGTTGTATGAGTCCGACGTGGAGCATAGGTACCCTTGTAAATGATTGTTAGATCAGCGAAAGAACGCTGTGTATTTCAAAATTTATTTAAGAACTGGATATCACCGGTTGGAAGTTAAATCCGAGAATATACCCAAGATTGCGATTCGTATTAGGAATAGGCACTTCGAGTTTTCAGCGAGGTTGTTTTGGGGTGATTAATGCACCCACAAATTTTATGGAATGTAATGAATTGGCTTTGGGTTACCCGTGATAGTAGATAACATGAGATGGAGAAATGGCTAAAATTGACCTAGGATTATGACTGTGAGATACACTACCATTCGGGAAAGGCCAATGTGGTGGCCGATACCCTTAATTAAAATGAGACTGAGATGGATTCCGAATGATCGGGAATTAAAGGATGAGATTTTACACAAAACCCAAGTTAGTCCGACAAACTAGAAAGACAGAAGATTTCACCAACAGGCGGCTAGTAACAGCCAAGACAGACAGAGAAAGTATGCGGACTAAGCCCGCGAGTATAGAGATAGTACTGCTGTTGATGAGCTAAATGGCATGTGGATGGATGACAAACAAGTTTATGATTGGTGTATTTTCTGTGTAAACAAGATAGAGAATATGAGGTTAGAAATTCGTGATGCTAAAAGATATCCTCGTGGGAAGAATTAATGAGATTTGGAAAGAAAGGGAAGTTGAGCCCAAGATTCACTGGGCCATCTGAGATTTTAAAACGCGTCAGGAAGGTGGCCTACGAGCCAGCCTTACCCCCCCAAACTTGTAGAATGGTCACAACGGGGTTCATGTGTCGATGCTACGTCAGTATACTATAGATGCCCGTCATATGTTAGAATACGAGCAGGTAGATATACAACCTGGTATGACTTACAAAGAACAACCTGTGGAAATCACGGATAGAAATGAACAAGTGCTAAAAGACGAGGTTGCCAAGATAGTGAGAGGTTTGTGGAAAATCAAGAAGTGGGAGAATCCACTTGGGAGTTAGGAAGTGCAATGGGAGAGAAGTACCCCCAGTTATTCCTAAGCTGATTCCGGGACGGAATCCTTTTAAGGAGGGGAGACTGTAATAACCTGAATTTTTGGTAGAATTAAAACTTTTCTTATTATGATTAAGTGCATCAGTGAATAGTGAATTTGGTGGATGAATAGTGATTTTGAGAATTAACAAAGTTTTTCATGCCACCTATGTACGAGACGTAGTGTGGATATTCTGAAGTCATATTAGTAATCTACGGAGTAAATAAGTGAATGCAAAGACGATCGGAATTCAGAAATTCCAAATTTAATTTTGGTGAAGTATTTGACCGGGCAGTGAATTATATATTATTATATTCAAGAAATGAGATATTAAATTAAGGATTTGAGGATTTAATATTTTGGAATTTTATTATATTTGATTTGAGAATTTAGAACGAAAACCACTGAGACAGTGAAACGAAGATACTAGAAACCGCTGATACTTTATAACGAGATTAAGCGATTAAGAGAACGAATCATGGATTAAGGATTGAAATTATGACAGGATTAAATAAAGACATGGAAGTAACGTGTAACAAGATTAATTCGAGAAATGCAACATTTGGATCATCCATGTGAAAAGAAACGAACTAGTAAAGCTACTTTAACCAAACGCGTGCATGCGCGACACGTGTCCCGGTGACTCACCAAAAGGTGATGACTCACCACTTTTTAAACACAAAAATCAGCATCCTTATCATTATTATCAAGACAAAAAGAAAAGAAAAGAAAGAAGAAAATTCGGGAGGAGAAAAGAGGAGAAAAATGGGAGAGAAAGAAACGATCGTAACTCGAGATTTCGTGGTCCATTTTTGGCGTTCTACCACTCAAATCGAAGCTCTCGAGAAGCCCGACGTAACCATGGTAAGCAATCACCTCAACCCTGTGATTTACCCCTTCGATTTCAGTGATTAACAGTCGGAGAAGATGATGAATAGTAACTTGTGTTTTGTTTTGTTTTTGGATATTGAGTTTGTAGCTTCCAAAGGTTGTATTAAGCAAGGATCTAAGGTTACATAAGGTATATAGCAGCAAGCAAGCTTGTAGAAGGTATAAAACCTCTGCCCCTTTTGTTTGTATGAGTTTCGAAATGGTTTTGATGTTTATGTAGAGTTAAAAGCATGATTAAGTAATTAGATAAATTGTTGGTTGAGTTTGGAGGATGGGTTATGAATTTTGTTGTGATTATTCCTGGAGGATTTGACTGAGTGGAGGGTGTATAAGGTGGATGGTGAGTTTGGAATTGATTGGTATTGATTTGGGTGTGTTTTGAAAATGGAAAACGTTACGATTATAGCCGTCGTAATACCCATTTGATTTAGGGCTGTTTTGAGCAAGAATTACGAACTGGTCTGGTAATATTTTTGAACAGAACTGACCATGAACATGTAGGTCTTGTTTTAAGGTTTGTTTTGGTATAAAGATCATGTCTATACGATTTACGGTTTAGGAGAAAAGTGAGTTTTAGTAAACGCCGTTCGGAAGAATGACTCATCTCTGTCCAGCAACTTTGAGGCTATATTTGGACCACTTCGGAGCCGTATTAAAATGTGATATTTTGAGGAATAATACTAGAGACAGGTAGGAAGGCTCACGAAAAAGATTCGTATTAAAAAGATTATTTTTCGATTTTATACAAATGTTTCAGTCGAGGTCGCGCAAGTGAAAACCACTAAGAACATGACTTAGAAACCAATGTTGTAAATGATTAGGTATAACTTGTATTCGAGGATCGATTTCGGACTAAACCTACGACTTAAGAAATTGTCGATTAACATGGACTTAGTATGAGCCTATAACGAGCTAGTAATGCCTTGGTTGTGTTTCGCTTACGTGTTTAAGCATTGAGCAAGTGGATTATCCAGGGGATTAATCGTACGTTTTCTTTGACTTTGTCTAGATTATCCGGCATCGTCGCGAACCCCTATCACTTCTCGAGAATCAGGCAAGTTTACTAAACCTTACTCTATTGTTCAGAGTAGGTATATTTTCAAATATTCAATACTTGTGTATTCCCAAGTTATATATATCAAATCTTAGTTGTGAGTATTGTGGCAAGTTTCCTAATTCTATACTTTGAAGTATTGATTATATATTACTGTTGTTGCCATGTGAGGAGTTATACAGTTTTGCGATACATGTTATATATCGTGTTCAATAAGATTTGACTTTTGGATATGATACGAGCTGTGAGATAATGTACTTATGAACCGGTATACCTCGTAGCTCTATAGATAAGAGCATGTTTATTGTTTCGACTCTAGACCGGGAGTCGATATTTGTGTTATATAGATAGTCGTGGAGACCCGGAGGGATTCCAGCGGCAGAGTACTATTCATCTTGAGGAATATTATTATTAAACATTAATTATATTTCTAGAAAGTATTAGTTACCTGGAAATGATTTGAGGAATGTTATTTGAATATTACCTCATTCGAAGGTTATTATTTGAAAATGATTTGGTAATTGGCTTATATGTTAAATATGGGATATCAGTTATAAGCCAGTATTCTTATATATGCCCTAGGATAAGGGCGTGTGATTTTCATTAAGAATCAGAAGTGATTGTATTTCTGTATATGCTAAAGATTATTTTTCCGATAAAGACATCGGGTGACTGTTATTTGAGATTTATTAATTAATGAATATTATTTATGTATATTCATTTGAGGCTTACTTGTTCGAGGGTTAATTATGTATTTAATGAACATTATTTATGTATATTCATTTGAGGACTATTGACTTTAAGAATATTATTGTGAATATTCATTCGAGGATTATTTATTTATTTAATAAATATTAGTTTTGAATATTCATTCGAGGATTATTTATTTATTTAATGAATATTAGTTTTGAATATTCATTCGAGGATTAATTATTTATTTAATGAATATTGCTTTTGAATATTCATTTGAGGCTTATTTATTTAATGAATATTATTTCCTAATATTCATTTGAGGTTTATTTATTTAATGAATATTATTTTAGAATATTCATTTAAGAGTTATTTATTTAATGAATATTACCTTTGAATATTCATTTAATCTATATTTACTTAATGAATATTATTTTCGAATATTCATTTAATCAGTATTTACTTAAGGAATATTATTCCGAATATTCATCTAAGCTTTACTTACTTAATCAATGTCATTGATTATTTTTAAAATCAAAAGAGGTTCCCAAAACAATGTTTTCCATTTAAATCCGTCTTTTAAGAAGATTCAAATGCTCGCTCAACTATCAAAAATACGGGAAACCTGATTTAAGTGACTACTACTCTTTTTAAACTCTCAATTCAAAAATTGTCAAGGGACAGGTATTTTCTTGGAGCAATTTAATTGCTGCCAGTCTAATGTTGTGTTACCACCTCAATGATCGAGGGGTAAATTCATGGAACAAGTCGATATCCATTAACAAGCATAGCTTGGGAAATATTGGAGAATCTTCCTTTCCAACCTAGATATAACTACTTAGTGGAGTCGTATCAACAAGTGTTACACTTGGGGAAAGGAGGACGATCTTTACGTTTCAGAGTCATGGATTTCATCTGAACTAGGAGTGGTGTAAGTGGTCAAGTTGCGTGGGCCCATCCAACTTTTATATTGCCCCAAATGGGCCGGGAGGTCATAGTAAGGCGGTAGACAATGTCAGGCCGTCGTGATACTTCCATCTACATGTAGAAAACTATTTGAGCGGTGCGACCTGCTACTGATCATAGTAAGGTTAGGCACAGCGGACGCGGTAGCAACTCCAGTATTAGTTCATCATCCAATTTGGATATTTCCTGCAACATGTATTGGGGTGAAGAACCAACCATGTTGGCAGGGGGTTGAAAAGTGTTTGGAAATGAAGTGACAATAAATTTGTGCAACTCCATCTTTTACTTTTGAGTTATGACTCTGATAAAACCTGATTAAAGATATATATGCATAAGTGGAGTTTGGGTTACGGAAATATTATATTAATTTTCCTCGTAACTTCATCGTTTATATTATACTAGTTTCTTATCCGCTTAAAGCATATCATATGACTCTGTGGATACCCTACATAACATGAGTTATGGTAAGGGAGTTGCTTATATTGAATTTTCCTTATAACTTCATCTTTTAAGTTATATGTTGATATTCTGCTTATATAGCAGATAATTTTTGGAAAGGTTATATTTGGTTTATTTCGAAACCTCATCTTGTATACAAGAACTTTGTTCATAATATAGCAAAAGAGTTGCAGAAATATTATGAAATGATATTTGAATTACAATAAAGGTACTATTTTTGGAATATCTTCCGATAAGGAAATAATTTCAGTATCGAGATATTTTGGCAAATTATTGTCTTATACCCGCTTTATTCTGGGTTGAGTTAAAGGCAGAATTAGGCCATACTTTCATTACCTTGCTGAGCTATCGCTCACTCTTGCTATTGTTTTATATATATTATATAGCAGCGAAGCAGGATGCCAATGGGACGGCACATACCCCGCAAGGCGTTTCCACAAACAGTTTCTAGCAGTGATCCCGAGAATAGTACGAACTAATCGAATCAGGCTACAGCTTTTGGTATTCAACTTATGTATAGATATGAATGGTATGAGAGGATTGTGAGCATCAGAAGGCTAAGTTGGTAATGTAACCTTACTTAGAAATTGTATCAGTGACAGATTCAAAGACATTTGGGTATTGTAATAAAGATTATTTATTCCGCAGTTGTTGTATTGTGTCGTTTCTGAGACTCTAACCTGTGTGTGTGTGTGTGAGACATATATTGTGGGGTCATGAGCAGGTGAATTATGCACGGTGTGAGTAATACAGATAAGGCAAGGAGTAAATGGATCGTGACTACTCTAAATCCCTGACCCCGGATTTGGGGCTGTTACAGCAGCCATTTGCATCATCTGTTCTTCATCATCCTCAGAGTCAGAAGCTTCATCAGAGTTTGAGTCATCATCAGAGTTTGATGACTCACTTTCAGATTTAATGACTAAAGCCTTTCCCTTGGCTTTCTTCCTTGATGATTCCTTCTTAATGGGCTTCTCCTCAACTTTGAGAGCAACAGATTTTGTCTTTTTACTCAATCTTCTATTCCTTTGTTCTATCTCCAGTTCATGAGTTTTCAACAACCCATAGATTTCATCAAGATCTGTATCAGCAAGCTCATAATTATCTCTTATTGTGGTTGTCTTTAAATCCCACTTTTCAGGTAGAGATAACAGAAACTTGAGATTAGACTCTTCAAGCTCATATTCTTTATCAACCAGAGACAGATCATTCAACAGTTTACAAAATCTGTCATAAGTCTCAGTCAAGGTTTCATTAGTTCTTGAATCAAAGTGCTCATACTCCTGTGTGAGTATTGTCTTTCTGTTCTTCTTGATAGCACCTGTTCCCTGGCATCTGACTTCTAAAGCATCCCATATCTCTTTGGCAGTTTTGCAGCCAATTACTCTGTTAGACATAACATTATCTAAAGCACTGTGGAGAAGATGTCTAACCTTTGCATCTTTTGCAATTGATGAGATGTCCTCAGGAGTCATATCTTTCTTTTCCTTTGGAACAGTCTTTTGTTCTTGTCCATCAACAACAGGGGACAATTTAGTCGGCATATGAGGACCATCATAAATTCTGTCAAGGTATTCTGGATCTATAGCCTCCAGAAACATGGTCATCTTCACCTTCCAAATCGGATACTCTACTGGCCTGAGTATTGGAACCCTGATTGTTTCATATCGACTCACAGAATTAGGCTTAATCTGTTCAGCCTTGGGAGCAGTTTGATTTTCTTCAGACATGATTATTACTGTGATTGAATCGTAAAACTGTATATATTAAACAGCCTTGGCTCTGATACCAATTGTTAGGCCGAATACACAATATATAATCAAGTATGTATGAGAATAACAATCAAGAACACTTTATAAATCAACAAACTGTAATTATATTAACAGTTTCTCTCTTAGTGATGTTAATGAATCACAAAGAGCTACTAGGTTACAAGAATAATATATTCAATGTTCGCGTCCCTTCTAGGGATAACCTATCTGTGTTTATATAGTACACAGCTACATACAATCCTTATCTAATTGATACTCCTATAAATTAGCTATACAATTATTATCAATTAAGGATTGCTTCAGTCTTCTGTCCAGTCTCCTTAGCTGTATCAATATATTCTGCTTCTTTCCATCTTCAGAATATATTGCTTCTAGAATCTTTATCTTTGCACCGACAGCTAAGTCAACTATCACCCTGTCAGACTTTATCAAACTCTGACCGGCTTCTATGTAAACTCTTCACCCAGTCAGACTTTATCAAACTCTGACTGGCTTCCATGTAAACTCTGATATGTACCTGGTACTTAAACACCGATGAACAAACGTCAACAATTATATCTAACACTTAATTTATCATTTCTTGACTTTCTTTTATTTCTGAATTTTTCGAATGTTTGTCAACACTCAATGCATATAAACTAATCATAGAAACATGAAAATGTTGAATGGAATCATAACTTGAAAATGGGTTCAACCCTTACATAATACTCTACTTTCTACCTCAAGTTTAAAAACTTGGATTGGTTTCGTCGACCTTATTTCTACTTGTCCTAATAGTGAGTCCAGTCAGGACACACTTTAAACATAATAGACTTTCAAGTTTGCAGCATGCCAAGTTCTTGGCACTTCAATCCCTTCCAGGGTTTCCAATTTGTATGAACCTCGACCAAATACGTTCTTAACGCGATATGGTCCTTCCCAATTTGGGGTCAACTTGCCTTTTTGTCCAACCCCAGATGCCTCAATCTTTCGGAGGACTAAGTCTTCTTGGCGGAAGAATCTCTCTTTAACCCTTAGGTTATAGTAGAAAGATGCCCTTTTTTGATGTTCCACTACTTTAGCATTCGCCTCATCTCTTACTTCATCAATTAGATCTAAGGCCAATCTCATGCCTTCTTCATTTGTCTCTGGCTCATAAGCTTCGATTCTTGGAGATGTGTGAGTAATCTCCACTGGAACCACTGCCTCTGCCCCATATGCCAACAGAAAGGGGGTTGCTCCAGTGGTGACTTTACAAGTAGTACGATATGCCCATAGTATGGGGAGCAATTCGTCTACCCAAGTATTTCAGAGCGTTCAACTCTTTTCTTCAGTCCATCCAGGATAATTCGATTGGCAACCTCAGTTTGCCCATTTGCTTGAGGATAGGCAACAGAAGTGAAACGTAACTTGATATCATTCTCGTCACAATATTTCTAGAATTCATCGTTGTTAAACTGAGTTCCATTGTCTGTGACCAAGATTCGTGGAATCCTGTATCTGCATATTACATTCTCCCAGAAGAAATGCATTACTTGCTTGGTGGTTATCTTGGTTACAAGTTTAGCCTCAATCCACTTGGTGAAGTAGTCGATTGCCACTATCAAGAATTTTCTTTGAGCACTTGCCATTGGAAATGGTCCAAGTATATACATTCCCCACATGGTGAATGGGATAGGTGAGTTTATGGATGTCATCATCTCTGGTGGTTGCCTAACCACCGGTGCATGCTTTTGGCACCGTTCACATTTCTTCACGTAGCTTTTAGCATCTGCAAGTATGCTTGGCCAATAGAAACCTAGACGAGTGATTTTATGAGCAAGGGCTCTGCCCCCCAAGTACTGCCCACAAATTCCTTCATGTACTTCCCTTAGGGCCAATTCTGCCTCTTGGGGTCTCAAGCATTTTAAGTAAGGAATGATGAAAGACTTTTTATATAGGATTCCCTCAATCAGGGCATACCTTAGTGCTCTCACATATAGCTTTCGTGCTTCTGAAGTGTCGTTGGGAAACCACCCAGTTTCCGGATGAGATTTGATGGGATCCATCCAATAGCTGGCAACATCAATGGGTGCTACCAACTTTCCATTGATGCTCGGGGTCTTCAAGACTTGGAAGTATACACTTCCTGCGCAGTTCTCAATTTCAGAAGAAGCAAACTTAGACAAGGCGTCGACCTTCATGTTCTCTTCCCTTGGAATGTGTTCCACATAGAATTCATCAAACTGAGTCATGATGGCCTTGACAAGTTTTAGGTACTTGGCCATGACTTCATCTATGGCCTCAAACTCCCCATTTACTTGGGAAACCACTAGCCTCGAGTCTCCACACACTTTCAGAGTTTTAACTCTCAAGACTCCAGCCAGCCCTAAGCCAGCTATCAGGGCTTCGTACTCAGCTTCGTTGTTGGTCGTTGGGAAGTCCAGTTTTAGTGCGTACTCTATGAGAAATCCATCAGGACTTTGTAGCACCAAACTTGCTCCACTTGATTTTGTTTTTGATGCTCCATCAAAATAGAGCACCCAACATTCTTTGAACACTATCTCTTCATCTTTCTTGTCTTCCACTACTACTTCCTGCCCCCAACTTCTTGGTTGTCAATGGTGCATTCAACCATGAAGTCAACGAGTGCTTGAGCTTTTATGGCCGTTCGAGGCTTATACTTGATGTCAAATTCTCCCAATTCAATAGCCCATTTGATCAACCTTCCACTAACTTGAGGGCTATGTAAGATGTTTCTTAGAGGTTGATTGGTCAAGACCTCTATCTTGTGAGCCTGAAAGTATGGGCGTAGCTTTCTTGAGGCCATTATCAAGGCTAAAGCAAACTTCTCAATCATAGAGTAGTTTATTTCTGCCCCATGTAGGATCTTGCTTACGTAGTAAATGGGTTTCTGAACCTTCAATTCTTCTTTTACCAAAGGCACATTTAGCTGGATTCAGCATCATCTTGTGGTGCCTCGTCACTTCAAACGCTTCCCGTAGATGGTTTATATGATCTGCCTTATCGAGGCTTTTAACCAACATGTCATCCACATAGACCTCCATGGTTTTTCCAATCAGGTGTTCAAAGATTTTGTTTACCAATCTTTGGTATGTTTCCCCTTCATTCTTAAGTCCAAATGTCATGACTAGATAACAGAAAACACCAAAGTCAGTGATGAATGATACCTTGGAGATGTCATCTTTGTGCATTTTGATTTGGTTGTATCCGCTGAAGCCATCCATGAAACTCAGCATCTCGTGCCCAGTTGTGGAATCTATTAGGGCATCAATCCTTGGTAAGGGAAAACAATCCTTAGGACATGCATCATTTAAATCAGTGAAGTCCACACACATCCTCCATTTTCCATTGGCTTTTTTTACCATCACCGGGTTAGCCAACCATTCTGGGAATTGTATTTCTTCAATGAACCCGGCCTCCAGAAGCTTTTCTACTTCTTGTTTAATGGTCTCTTGCCTCTCTGGAGCAAAATTTCTCTTCTTCAGTTTCACCGTCTTCCTTTCAGGATCCACATTCAGTTTGTGGGTTATCAACTGGGGATCAATCCCTGGCATGTCAACCGTTGTCCAAGCAAAAATGTCATTGTTCTCTTGAAGAAAAGATATGAGCTTGCTCTTCAATGGTTCAGGCAATAGTGCTCCAACGTAAGTCACCTTCTACGGTTCACCAGGGACTAAGGGAATTGGGATTAAATCCTCAGCTGGTTTCCCTCTTCGATCCTCATTATCACTAGTATCCATGTCTTCAATGGGGAGAACATGCCCCCCGATTCCATCAGGCCTTAACGCGGCTACATAACAGCTTCTAGCAATCTTTTGGTCTCCCCGTTCTTCACCAATTCCATTCCTCATTGGGAACTTGATTTTAAGATGATAAGATGAGGCAACGGCCTTGAACGCATGAAGACCCGTCCTTCCTAGGATTGCATTGTAGGTCGAAGTTGCCTTTATAACTATGAAGTTCAACATCTGAGTAGACGTATTCGACCCTTGTCCCATTGTCATTGGGAGTTGGATAGTGCCTTCCACCTTCGACTCCACTCCATTGAATCCATATATGGGCATATTCGAGGGTGTCAACTGAGAGTCAGTATAGCCCATCTTGATAAAAGCATCATGGAACAAGATGTCCACTGAAGCTCCATTATCGACCAAAACTCTCTTCATTTCAGAATTCCCTATCACAGGTACGATGACTAAGGGATCATCGTGGGGAAAATTCACTCCCTCCAAGTCAGAATCATCAAAACCTATTGATATTTCTGTTTGGGCACGTTTTGGTGCTTCTCCGACTACAGTCATTACTTCTCGGGCATAGGCCTTTCTTGAGTTTCGGTAGGACCCAGTAGCAGTTGGTCCTCCGAATATCATGTTGATGACTGGCCCTCGAGGCTTGGGATTTCGATCTTGATCATTGTTCCTTCTGTCATAATCCTTCCTTTCATAGTTTCCTCTTTGACTCCCTTGATTTCCGTCCTTGGTGAATTTATTTAGCTTTCCTCTCCGTATCAGAAACTCGATCTCATCTTTTAATTATTTACAATCGTCGGTGTCGTGACCAATTTCCTTGTGGAACCGACAGAATTGATTTTGATTCCGTTTAGACATATCAGTCCTTAGTGGCTTCGGCCATCAGAGTTCCTCCTCCTTTGCTATTTGCATCAGAATTTGGCTCCTGGGAGTGTTCAATCTTGCATACTTCGTAAACTTTGGCCCAAAATTGTTCCTCTTGGGTGGAGAATCAGAATCCTTTGATGTTCTAGGAAACTTTTCCTTGACGTCATACTCCTGTGTTTCCTTTCTTTTCTTTGAATTTCCACTACCACCAGCAGTGGGTTCATACTTTCTCATGCTTTCTTCAGCCTTGATGTACTTTCTGGCTCTATCTTGGAGCTTCAGCATGCTCTCGGGTGGATGTTTTGCCAATGACCTTTTAAAGTGATCATCAGTGGTTCCTTGCTACAAGGCTATCATAGCCACTTTGTCCTCCAAGTCTGGGACTTTCAGAGCCTCCCGGGTGAATCGGTTGATATAATCCCTTAAAGATTCATTCTTTCCTTGTTGGATTCCCATGAGTGATGCAGAACTTTTCTCGTGCACCCTTCCACTAACAAATTGGTTGATGAATGCTTTGCTTAGTTCCTTGAAAGACCCAATAGAGTTGGGAGGAAGACGGCTATACCAACGTTGGACCATGCCCGCCAAGGTTTGTGGAAACGCCCTACACTTGACCGCATCATTGGTTGGCTGCAACAACAGTGCATTAGAGAAGGTTCTTACATGATTCGCGGGATCTCTCGTTCCATCATAAGCTTTAATCGTTGGCATCTTGAATTTCCTGGATATGGTAGCTTTCATGATGTCTTGAGTGAATGGTGGTGTAGGATCATCAGGATCTCCTAGGGGCAACAAAACACTATGATCACCCCTTGGGGCTTCAGCCCTCTTGGTTCTTCTCGGTGTTGGGTCCAGGTTGATTATCGGGACTCTTCCACTTGCTTGTCTTTGTGCTTTCGCGGCCTCCTGTTCTGCCAGTAATTTCTTGAGCCTTGCAGCCTCCGCCTCATGGGCCGCAATCTTTTCCTTAGTAGTTTGGGGTTGTTCCCGATTTGTTTGGGAAGAACGCCTCCTACTTGGGGCAACATCCATGTCTTCTGCAGATGTATGATTCCCGTCCTCAGTATAGGGACCCGAGTAGTCCTGAATCAAAGGGGTCCGTCGAGTTTGTTGATTTTGGGGTCCCAGACCTTGTATATAAGGAGGAACGTATGCCTCGTGGTAGGTGGGATCGAGACCACTGCCGCCCGCCACGGGTCGAGGGGGCATGCCATAGCTTGGTATCCCCAAAGTTTGAGTTGCGTATTGGGAAAGATCAGTAGTATGGAGCTGAAGACCACTTGGTGCATTCATGAGCAGTGGGGATGTCGTGATTGGTTGTTGGTAAGCGGTCTCTTGTGGATTAGATCCATGAATGACCATCTGTAGGGGATTCGTCCATTCAACCGAAATTGGGATTTCCGGTCCTTGAGTGGTGGTGAGGGGGATATTCGCCCCTTGAATGCCAGTAGTTGGCGGTGGTTGATTTCCGTGAGTATCAGCTTCAGAGGTGATAAGAAGCTCCTCAGAAGTTTGAGTATCTCGAGTTGTTCTTCGTGTGTTTGCCATGGTTGATGTTGTCTTCCTACAGACGGCGCCAAATGTTATGGATTAAAACACGTGCTTGTAAATTAATTGCTAGGGTTTAGAGAGCTTCGAGCTTTAATGGCTGCTCTTGTGTTTCGTGACTAAATCGGTCCTCACAAGATGCCTACGTATCTCAATCAGTGCTGAGAATCAAGCCAGAAAACGTAGTTCTATTGTGAAGGAGCAGGGTCCTTATATAGGCGTCTGGAGCCTCGTATTTAGAATATGTTTAAGAGACTTAGCGAATAAGTCTCCTTTTTGATAATGGATAAACATTGTATTTCTTGGTGGACAAGTATTTTCCTTGTTGATAAGGACTATGACTCATTATTTCTTTTAATTGGGATTCTGGATCCTTCTTTGGTGAATTTACCATATTTTGGACTCCTTTCCTGAGCTGTATATTTTCCCTATTTATTAATTACGAAATTAATAAATAATTAGGGTTTCAGGCCTTGTTTATTAGGCCGTATTCTTGTACCATTCTAGGTATAATTAATGTATCATTAATTATATTTCTAGGATTACTTTTCTGTCCATATCAGTAATTATTTCAATACTTCTTTTCGTAATTTGAAATTATGGAAGTAACAATTAATGAAATACATTACATATATTATATTCCTTGTATTAGATCAAATTTTAATATTATATTTTATGTATAAGTAATTAACTAATTAAATCCTTATATATAATAAGCTTAGGGGGGTTCTTATCCAAAATTTTGGTAGTCTGGTCCCTGTATGACCAAATTAATAAGGACCGTTAGATATTAAATAGATAGATGAGAACCGTTAGATCTAATATTAAAACATATATTTGATTAATAGTGGAATTATATTTAAATAATAAAAAGTAGATTTTGATAATTTAAACCAAATATAATTGAGTTTTCTACATAGAATAGAATTCTCTATATAAAAGTTCGTTTCGATTAATAGTAGGAATATATTTAAATACTAAAAATTATATTTTGATTATTTAAACCAAATATAATTGGAGTTTCTACATTGAATATAATTCTTTATATAAATATTCGTAACTCTCTTTTCTCTTCAATTTATGGGTAGTTCCAGTTAAATAAAAATTGTTAACCTAGAGATCGAGATATCGATTCATATCTATAACAATATTAAAAAATTATTAATATAATGCTCATGCATATCATGGATAACAATAATACATGTGGATCCTATGTTATAAGAGACGCATGAGAAGTAATGCACATGGATTTATGTTGCAAATTTTATTGTACAAATTACAAGTAGAACGACAGAGTCAATTAGTCTTAGCATAACACTTTTTTTGAAGGAACATAAGACTTGGATTCATCCAAATTATATTATATTCTTTTACATATAACAAATGTAAAAGGTTAATATCAAAATAGTATTAAAAATTGAGAGTTTCAAATTCATTAACGATAATTTTGAATATAATACTTATAGAGAATAAGAATCATGAGGTTAATCTCAGAATACTTTTCCTAAGATTACAACTAATACATGTATACAAATAAATCTAATCATATTGTTAAATATTTACAATATTAAAAAATTATTAATATAATGCTCATGTATATCATGGATAACAATAATACATGTGGATCCTATGTTATAAGAGACGCATGAGAAGTAATGTACATGGATTTATGTTGCAAATTTTACTATACAAATTACAAGTAGAACGACAGTGTCAATTAGTATTAACATAACACTTTTTTTGAAGGAACATAACACTTGGATTCATCCAAATTATATTATATTCTTTTACATATAACAAATGTAAAAGGTTAATATCAAAATATTATTAAAAATTGAGAGTTTCAAATTCATTAACGATAATTTTGAATATAATACTTATAGAGAATAAGAATCATGAGGTTAATCTCATAATACTTTTCCTAAGATTACAACTAATACATGTATACAAATAAATATAATCATATTTTTAAATATTTACTTACCTTATATTTTAATTTGTTTATAAATTAGGAATATGAGTAATTAGATAGTTAATGTAATACACTCAAACGATCAATTGTTATCTCAAGGGTCGTTAAACTATATAATAAATAGATGAGAATATCGTGAGATGTTTGAATTCCATCAACAACGTATCAAATATAAAAATTAATATTTCTAAGTCTAAATATATTAAATAAAAGTTCAGAGTCTTGGTCGTTAAGGGACGATAGTACTACAAAAAAATAAGAATCATTGGATCTTAAAATAAATATATGATAACCGTTGAATATAATATCTAGTAATATTTTATATTTTAATAGATAATTTATTTTTTTAAAGTCCAAAGTTCGAAATTCATCAACAATATATTAAAAGAAAATTGTATTCTAGAATTATAAATATGAATAAAATTAGAACAATTAAAAAAATTATGAATACTATAAGAATAAAATAGTAAATTAATATAATGAAAATTAATAAAATAAAATATCAGTGCATTGCACGGGCTATATGTAATAACCCGAATTTTTGGAAAAATTAAAACTTTTCTTATTATGATTAAGTGCATCAGTGAATAGTGAATTTGGTGAATGAATAGTGATTTTGAGGAGTAACAAAGTTTTTCATGCCACCTATGTACGAGACGTAGTATGGATATTCCGAAGTCATATTAGTGATCTACGGAGTAAATAAGTGAATGCAAAGACGATCGGAATTCAGAAATTCCAAATTTTATTTTGGTGTAATATTCGACCGGGCAGCGAATTATATATTATTATATTCAAGAAATGAGATATTAAAATTGAGGATTTGAGGATTTAATATTTTGGAATTTTATTATTTTATTAAAGTCGATTTAAGGATTCGATTGTTGGAATGAATAGTGAATAGTTACTATTCACTGCGAGAATCGCGTAAAGTTTTATTCGCTCTTTTTGGAAAATATTTCGAATCGTTTCAAGAGGAACAAGGCAACATCTACCGGATTAAATATAGACATGGAAGTAACATGTAACAAGATTAATTCGAGGAATGCAACATTTGGATCATCCATGTGAAAGGAAACGAACCAGTAAAACTACTTTATCTGGGCCAGTGCATGTGTGACATGTGTCGGAAGGAGAAGCAACCAAGGGTGATGACTCACCACTTTTGACATAAAAATCAGCATCCTTATCTAATTATCAAAACAAAAAGAAAAAGGAGAGGAAGAACTCTTCCCCCCATTTTCGGCTCAGCTTGTGCAAGGAGGAAAGAAAAATCCATAACTCCATTTCTATCCATCCTTAAATCACCAAATTTTAACCATAGCTTCTCCACTCCATGGGTAACATTCGTTCAAAATTTCATGGACAACAAAGGAGTGTAGCCTAGTCAAATCCCTTCCCCAAGTTGGAGAACCCAAACTGTGCAGTTTGTGTCCAGCGGAAAGATGGGACTCAAAACCCTAGCTAGGAAGATTTAAATGTGGCGATCTATAGCTCAAAAGAAAGCTTATGAAGAGTACAAGGTCTGGTAAAAATCTTAGAACCAAACTCTTGTTTTTCGATTTTATATGGATTTTACAAAGTGATGATGAATAGTAACTTTTCATGATTCTTGATCTTGTTTCTTAAGGATTAAGCTTGATAAGGTTTGTTCAAAGCTCAAGGAAGGATTATAAACCATTGTTAGTGTATATGAAGCACCAAGGAAGGTATAAAAACCCCTGCCCCTTTTTGTTTATATGAGTTTGAAGTGGTTTTGATGTTTATGTAAAGTTAAGATCATGATTAAGTAATGATTAAGTAATTATATGAATTGTTGGTTGAGTTTGGAGGATGGGTTATGAATTTGTTTTGATTATTCATGGAGGATTTGACTGAGTGGAGGGTGTATAAGGTGGATGGTGAGTTTGGGATTAATTGGTATTGATTTGGTTGTGTTTTGGAAAAGGAAAACGTTACGATTATAGCCGTCGTAATGCCCATTTGATTTAGGGCTGTTTTGAGCAAGAATTACGAACTGGTCTGGTAATATTTCTGAACAGACTGCCCATGAACATGTAGGTCTTGTTTTAAGGTTTGTTTTGGTATAAAGATCATGTCTATACGATTTACGGTTTAGGAGAAAAGTGAGTTTTAGTAAACGCCGTTCGGAAGAATGACTCATCTCTGTCCAGAAACTTTGAGGCTATATTTGGACCACTTCAGAGCCGTATTAAAATGTGAAATTTTGAGGAATAATACTAGAGACAGTTAGGAAGGCTCACGAAAAAGATTCGTATTAAAAAGATTATTTTTCGATTTTATAAAAATGTTTTAGCCGAGGTCGCGCAAGTGAAAATCCCTAAGAGCATGACTTAGAAACCGATGTTGTAAATGGTTAAGTATAACTTGGATTGGTGAATGGATTTCGAACCAAACTTGTGATACAAGTATTGGACGAATAACATGGACTTAGTATGAGCCTATAACGAGCTAGTAATGCCTTGGTTGTGTTTCGCTTACGTGTTTAAGCATTTAGTACAAGTGGATTATCCAGGGGATTAATCGTGCGTTTTCTTTGACTTTGTCTAGATTGTCCGGCATCGTCGCGAACCCCTATCACTTCTCGAGCATCAGGCAAGTTTTCTAAATCTATACTTTGAAGTATTGATTATATATTACTGCTTTTGCCATGTGTGGAGTTATACAGTTTTGCGATACATGTTATATATTGTATAAAATAGAGTTTGATTTTGGTTTATATATGAGCTTTGAGATAAAGTAGTTATAAACCGGTGTACCTTGTAGCTCTATAGATAAGAGCAGGTTTATTGTTTCGACTCTAGACCGGGAGTCGATATTTGTGTTATATAGATAGTCGTGGAGACCCGGAGGGATTCCAGCGGCAGAGTACTATTCATCTTGAGGAATATTATTATTAAACATTAATTATTTATTTAATGAATATTAATGTCGAATATTCATTCGAGGATTATTTATTTATTTAATGAATATTAGTTTTGAATATTCATTCGAGGATTATTTATTTATTTAATGAATATTAGTTTTGAATATTCATTCGAGGATTATTTATTTATTTAATGAATATTAGTTTTGAATATTCATTTGAGGATTAATTATTTATTTAATGAATATTGCTTTTGAATATTCATTTGAGGCTTATTTATTTAATGAATATTATTTCCTAATATTCATTTGAGGTTTATTTATTTAATGAATATTATTTTAGAATATTCATTTAAGAGTTATTTATTTAATGAATATTACCTTTGAATATTCATTTAATCTATATTTACTTAATGAATATTATTTTCGAATATTCATTTAATCAGTATTTACTTAAGGAATATTATTCCGAATATTCATCTAAGCTTTACTTACTTAATCAATGTCATTGATTATTTTTAAAATCAAAAGAGGTTCCCAAAACAATGTTTTCCATTTAAATCCGTCTTTTAAGAAGATTCAAATGCTCGCTCAACTATCAAAAATACGGGAAACCTGATTTAAGTGACTACTACTCTTTTTAAACTCTCAATTCAAAAACTGTCAAGGGACAGATATTTTCTTGGAGCAATTTAATTGCTGCCAGTCTAATGTTGTGTTACCACCTCAATGATCGAGGGGTAAATTCATGGAACAAGTCGATATCCATTAACAAGCATAGCTTGGGAAATATTGGATAATCTTCCTTTCCAACCTAGATATAACTACTTAGTGGAGTCGTATCAACAAGTGTTACACTTGGGGAAAGGAGGACGATCTTTACGTTTCAGAGTCATGGATTTCATCTGAACTAGGAGTGGTGTAAGTGGTCAAGTTGCGTGGGCCCATCCAACTTTTATATTGCCCCAAATGGGCCGGGAGGTCATAGTAAGGCGGTAGACAATGTCAGGCCGTCGTGATACTTCCATCTACATGTAGAAAACTATTTGAGCGGTGCGACCTGCTACTGATCATAGTAAGGTTAGGCACAGCGGACGCGGTAGCAACTCCAGTATTAGTTCATCATCCAATTTGGATATTTCCTGCAACATGTATTGGGGTGAAGAACCAACCATGTTGGCAGGGGGTTGAAAAGTGTTTGGAAATGAAGTGACAATAAATTTGTGCAACTCCATCTTTTACTTTTGAGTTATGACTCTGATAAAACCTGATTAAAGATATATATGCATAAGTGGAGTTTGGGTTACGGAAATATTATATTAATTTTCCTCGTAACTTCATCGTTTATATTATACTAGTTTCTTATCCGCTTAAAGCATATCATATGACTCTGTGGATACCCTACATAACATGAGTTATGGTAAGGGAGTTGCTTATATTGAATTTTCCTTATAACTTCATCTTTTAAGTTACATGTTGATATTCTGCTTATATAGCAGATAATTTTTGGAAAGGTTATATTTGGTTTATTTTGAAACCTCATCTTGTATACAAGAACTTTGTTCATAATATAGCAAAAGAGTTGCAGAAATATTATGAAATGATATTTGAATTACAATAAAGGTACTATTTTTGGAATATCTTCCGATAAGGAAATAATTTCAGTATCGAGATATTTTGACAAATTATTGTCTTATACCCGCTTTATTCTGGGTTGAGTTAAAGGCAGAATTAGGCCATACTTTTATTACCTTGCTGAGCTATCGCTCACTCTTGCTATTGTTTTATATATATTATATAGCAGCGAAGCAGGATGCCAATGGGACGGCACATACCCCGCAAGGCGTTTCCACAAACAGTTTCTAGCAGTGATCCCGAGAATAGTACGAACCAATCGAATCAGGCTACAACTTTTGGTATTCAACTTATGTATAGATATGAATGGTATGAGAGGATTGTGAGCATCAGAAGGCTAAGTTGGTAATGTAACCTTACTTAGAAATTGTATCAGTGACAGATTCAAAGACATTTGGGTATTGTAATAAAGATTATTTATTCCGCAGTTGTTGTATTGTGTCGTTTCTGAGACTCTAACCTGTGTGTGTGTGTGAGACATATATTGTGGGGTCATGAGCAGGTGAATTATGCACGGTGTGAGTAATACAGATAAGGCAAGGAGTAAATGGATCGTGACTACCCTAAATCCCTGACCCCGGATTTGGGGCTGTTACACTATAAGCTAGTTTAAATAAAGTAAATGCGAGATATAATATTATATAAAAATATGTGTTAGTATTTGTGACCTAGAGACAATACTATAATGTTCTTAGGAAAGATATTTTTGATTATTAATGATTATGTTCAATGAATTTTCTTTATTAATTTATTATGTCTTTATTTAATGCGATATAAATGTTAGAATAATAAATGTCCTTGGAATATAAACATGAATTCTATATCTCTAAGTATCTGACTTAGAAAAGAGATTATATGAATAGTGTTTATAATTCTAAATATCCCTAGTCGAGTATTATTATCTAAGGGCAATAATAATGCATAAAGACTAGTATGTTTCTTGATAGTGACTACATTGAAGGGTTTTGAGCACATAAACGCAGCGGAAAAACGCGAAAAATAAACCAAAATCGAAACCCCTTCGCAGGATCCATGTGAAAACAAAAGATTTAATTCGGAGATTAGTGTTTTACCTTAAAACGCTTTAACAATTCATCAATAGAAGATTAATGGAGATCCAAAGCTTGTTCAATCACTATGTATCCTGCTCTCGCGATCTACACTCTACGTTATCCACACAAACGCTTTTACTGAAGGATTGATGTGTACTATCACCCGAAAACTCCTTCTTTATCTCTCGTTTCATGCTCTCATATGCGGCTAGGATTTTAATATAAAAACGTTTTTCACACATAAAATCAGCCTCTAAGAGAGTTTATATAGAGAAGAATAAGCTTTATTAATTATAATCCAATTATAATTAATACTAATCCGAAATTTTAATTTATTATTTAATTAAGTCTCACTTAATTAATTAATAACTTATTTCTGAATTAGTTTAAGTAATTCCCTTTTATATTTAATTAATTAATTAAGTCATAGTTAATTAATATTATTAATAGAATGAATTACTTATTTAATTTAAATTCATAATTTAAATTATTTCTCCTTCAAGCGTTCTTTGTGTGTGACCCTGTAGGTTATTATTACGTTGACAACAATTTTAATATCTAATTAAAATTATAAACAATGAGCGAAATCTAGTAATACATCATTGTTACCCAAGTAATAATAATTAAATCGGTGATTCGATTAAGCCTTTCGTGAATAATGTTTCATGTAATATAATCCCTTTAACCTTAATATTATAGATTAAACTCGAGGCATGTAGTATGTCATCATCTTCATAATTTAATCTTAATTTTCTTGATCGATGAGTAGACTAATAAATCAAATCAACATTTGAGCACGACCGTGCATTTCTTAGTCTCACTCAAATAAGAGGCCAATAATATCGCTCCTAAAATTAGGAAGGTTAAATCTCATCTAGATCATTACACCATTATCATAGTGAGAATTACTTATGACACTATTAACATGTGTAAGCTCACGGCGGGTCAATCCAGTGTCATTTACTCTTACATGCACCTATGTTTTGACTTTAGTATCACCATACCTATGACCAATGAGATGTGGTCATCAGTCAACAAACATACTAGTCTCTATGCATTATTATTGTCCTTAAATAATAATACTCGACTAGGAATATTTAGGAATAAAGATACTATTCATATAATCTCATTTTTAAGTCACATACTTAAGGATATCGAATACATATCATAATTCAAAGGACATTTATTATGCTAAGATTTATAACGCAGTAAATAAAGACATAATAAAATAATAATAATAATCAATAAAACATAATTTATAATAATAAAATGTTTTTCATTAAAACATAAAAGTATTGTCTCTAGAACGCTAATACTAACAATCTCCCACTTGCACTAGAGTCAATATCTCATGTATCCAATACATTTGGAACTAGTGTGACTTACATGCTTCTGTTACGACAAAGCCTTAGTCAGTGGGTCTACAATATTATCAATAGTATGCACTTTACATATAAGTATATCTCCTTGTTCATTAATCTCATTAATTAAGGTGATATTTCCTTAGTAAATTCCCAAAATATCCTCTTTGGCTACTTCACTAGTATCAATATACTAAGCCTCGATTGTAGAATCATTTACGGTTCTTGCTATGAACTATTCTAGCTTACAACACATCTATTTAGACAAAACACAAATCCAGACTAAGACACAAAACCGTCCTGTCTGTCTAGAAACTAACATCTGTGTAACATTTTACATCTAGCTTCCCATCTCCTCCATTTACCAAGAATGAGTCTTTAGTCCTCTTTAGGCACTTAAGAATATTCTTGATTCTAATCTAGTGACCATCACTTGGATTAGACTAGTACCTACTCGTCATGCTTAAAGCATATGAGAAAGTTTCATAGTCATAGTAAGCAAGCAAAATCCTGATGGACTTGACCATTGCCACTGGTGAGAAAGTTTCATCATAGTCAATACCATGAATTTACTTGAAACCTTTTTCCACCAGTCATGCCTTATAAGTCTGTACATTACTATCCATATTAGTTTTCTTCTTAAAAACGCACTTGCACCTTATAGGTTTTACCCCTTTAGGTGGATCAACCAAAGTCCATACTTGGTTTTTCATACATGGAATCCATCTTAGATTTCATGGCCTCCTGCCAACTTTTAGATCTTGGAATGTTCATAGCGTCTTGGTAGGTAAGAGGTTCATTATCATTATTCACAAGCATTACATCACCATCCTGAGTCAAGATAAATTCATAATATATCTCGGACTCATGGTGAATCCTACCAGACCTACGAACAACCTGTGTTTCTTGAGCAGTATTGTCATTAACATTTTCTTGTACATTCTGCTCTTGTTCCAACTTCGGTTCAATTTTATCTCGTGGTTCTCGATCCTCGTCGGGATCTATTTTCCTCCCACTATTTCTTTTAGAAAGAAATTCTCTCTCAATAAATACAGCAGTCCGAGCAACAAACACTTTGTTCTCTGGAGGATTAAAGAAGTAATACCCCTTTTGTTTTAATTTGGTATCCCACAAAATTACATTTATCTGATTTTGGTCCTAGCTTGTCAGAGGTTAGATGTTTCACAAACGCTTTGCATCCCCTAATTTTCATAAATGACATGCTATAACTTTTCTCAGTCCACGTCTTATATGGTGTCTCCTGAACCATTTTAGTAGGAACACGGTTTAGTGTATATGCACCTGTCTCTAGGGTATAACCCCAAAAACTTATTGGAAGATCCTCTTGACTCATCATTCCATCACACTATGTCCAACAAAGTGTGATTTTAGTTCTTATAAACCCCTTTCTTTGAACCTTTTCTACTTCAGCTTAATATTCTTTGAACTTGTCAAAAGATTCGAATTTGTTCTTCAAAAGAGATCCATATCTGTATCTACTGAAATCATCAGTAACCGCTATAAAGTAGTAAAATCTACCTTCTGTCATCGTACATATATGACCACATACATCACCATGTATAAGTCCAAATCGTTCGATGACCCTTTCACCATATCTGGTAAAAGGGCCTTTTTGTCATTTTACCAAATAAACCAAGATTCGCATTCTTCGTATGATTCATAATCAAACTTATCCAATTATCCATCAGTATGTAAATTAGAAATATGTTTCTTATTGATATGGCCTGAATGAAAGTGCCAAATATAATGTTTGATTTGAGTCATTTTAGAACATATAAATTGTTAACTAATTGTACAACATTATTAAACTTTTCATTGAAATGTAATAAACAACAATTGTTATATATCCAATTAAAATGAAAAACCTTTCTTTTCAATACAAGAAACCAATATAATGTCTCTGCTCTTAGAAGCACGTAGTTACAATTATCAAGTTCTAAACTTAGCCTTATAGGCAAAATGAAGTAACGAGTTACTTCAACTAGAACAACAACTTTTTGCTCCAATTCTAACCCGAAACCTGAAGCTTGACCCTCACCGGTCTTCTCCTTAAATCTTCCAAATAAGCATGCCAGTTTAACTTCCGGTCTTCCGGTTTCCCGTAGAAGCGACAATCATCTTCTTTAGCAACACCTCATTTAGGCCTTAAAGCCTAATTGGGATTGGAATTTAATTTGGATATAGAATTAGATCAAATCTTTTTCTTTCCTTTCCACTTTCCTTTCCCTTTTACATTCCTACATTCACCATCATTATGGGAGTAGTTCATCCATTTATCATGTTGCTTACAGCAGTTCTCAACGTGCTTTACAACTTAGTAGGTGTAATGTCTCTCATTTATTTCATTGTTCATAACTAATTGAGAATAGTTATTGTTAAAAGATTGCTTGATCAAATCAATCCGAGTCTCTAGACCAATCTTGAAACCCAAAAATCAAGGTACTCATTATACCCTATCATCTTTAGAACATGTGGTCCAACCGAATCTCATTTTCCCTACTTGTAGGTGTATAGTGCCTTGTTATTGTCAAATCCCTTTTGACGAGCCTTTTCCTCAAACATCTTTTAAGGTGCTCAAATATCTCATAAGCATCCATATGCTCATGTTGCTTCTCAAGCTCAGCACTCATAGTTGCAAGCATAAGACATGAAACATTATCAGTCGAATCATCAATTTACTTCTAATAAGCATTATTATCGGCAGATGTTACATTCTCAGCTAAAAAGTAGGTGAAGAATTTGACTAACATCGTGGTGCCTGAGGACGATCCTCAAGCTCCTATATCAGTCGAGGAAATTTGTTCTTGTCAGCTTGTCCTTCTCAAGGACTGATCGCATAGAGAAGTTGTTTGTGTCATTTGTCATTTGATAGCTACAATATTAAAGTGCATAAAATTAATCTAGGTTGTAAATTCATTAATTATTATGTTAAAGTGATTATGGTATATCATTATATACCTCCCACTATTTTTATCAAATAAATAGCCCTAACTATTAATTCGGAAAGTATTTCTCTTAAATCTTTCTAGTGAGTCAAGATCCATATTTCGTCATGCATTAGGTTAGCTTTGGCTTTTCTCCTAAAACATGATTATTTAGGTAGACAAAATTTGTCAATTATATCATATATAACTCTTGGATAGTTTGGTGGAACAACGTCTGTACACATTTATCCAATAAATCTCACCAAACCCTATGCCTCTAAATCCACAATCTTATTGTGATGATTTAGTTAAGTTAGACCCAATTATCCAACAATTGAGTATCACATTTACTCCGTCGCATCTTACCACGATAGATGGGAGTACCCCGCTTTGGCGAGCCCACTCCTTATCGATCTAGGTCTTGACGAGTGTTTTTTATTGGAAGGCATCCGATTAACTTAATATTAATTTAGGGATTTGTTAATCTTATTTAAAACGACCATGATCACATCATCAAGAGATTCCCAATTTTTCCTTGAATTAGGTACTTCAAATCAAAATTCGTCAATGGTTTGATTTCCAGATAGTTGGAGAAGTCACATGTGGTCTCACTTAAAACCCAACACCTTACAGGTTAATAACCCGCTTTTGTCAAAATCGCCCCATATCAAAAAATTGAAAATTCATACTTAATTCCGTGTTTCATAAACACATGAATCTCATGTTCGTTTTTGTTCATTTTTAAAATCTTGAATCGTTACAGATTTTATATTTCTTAAGAAAGCATGTCATGGGTGTCGTATCTAATACATACATGATTAATCTAATTAAACATGCATCTTTATCTACGCATACATATCATCACATGCAATCATAATATATGTAAAGTGCGTAAATAAACGTGCTTGGTTATGGCCCAACCTAAGTGATCATTTCCAAGCTAATGGAAAAATCAAGGTCAATTTATGGTGGTATCAAAATACAATACAATGTTACAAGTCTTCAAGCTTTAACTTGCTTCCTTGTAATGCTTCCTTGGTTCTCCATCTTGGATGTCTTCATATACATTACATAAATAAAACAACCTATCCTACTGAACTTACAAGTAGAACTCGAGTTATATTCGAGATTTAAACATTACAAGGAATAACGACATGCAAGTCGTATTTAGAAACCAAACCATAAAAACAAAACCACTATCCTATAGGTCTTCAGGCCATAACCAATCACCATGCTCATATAACAATTAAGAACACCTCTAATTTCATTAACATATCATACCATATCATATTTCTCATGATCCAATCACAGAAATCAAATAAAGTGTAAATCAGAAAATCAAAATCAGAATTCTGAAAACAATAAATCGTTATTTACAAACAGTAAACGACGTCAAACGCCTTACAGACGAATGAGTAACAAAGTCAGTTTTGTTCAGACGCCCGTTTCCCTTTCCGAAAAGGTATTTTCAGTGAAAATCTAACAGAGTATGCAGATTTCACCAAATCTGCGCAGTGTGTTCAGAAATCGTATCGAATACGATTATCCTAACAAAAACAAACATATATCACATACACACACACACAAACACACAACACACACACACACACACACACACACATATATATATATATATATATATATATATATATATCAGTATACAAACAGATTATATGAATATCATATGATCATCCCAATCATCATTAATGTACAGTTTATGCATATACATCAATACAACATACATGTTATCATCAAAACAACACATCAATCATGATAATCCCAAACATGCTTGTATATACATCAAAACTTTAAACATATAACCTAATTAAAACGTTTTCACAAGTAGCTCTGATAACATTGAAGGGTTTCGAGAACATAAACGCAACGGAAAAACGCGAAAAATAAACCAAAATCGAAACCCCTCTGCAGGATCCATGCGAAAACAAAAGATTTAATTTGGAGATTAGTGTTTTACCTTAAAATGCTTTAACAATTCATCAATGGAAGATTAATGGAGATCTAAAACTTGTTCAATCACCATGTATCCCGCTATCGCGATCTACACTCTACGTTATCCACACGAACGCTTTTCTTGAAGAATTGATGTGTACTAACACCCGAAAACTGCTTCTTTCTCTCTCTCTTTTCATGCTCTCATATGTGGCTAGGGTTTTAATATAAAAACGTTTTTCACACATAAAATCAGCCTCTAAGAGAGTTTATATAGAGAAGAATAAGCTTTATTAATTATAATCCAATTATAATTAATACTAATCTAAAATTTCAATTTATTATTTAATTAAGTCTCACTTAATTAATTAATAACTTATTTCTGAATTAGTTTAAGTAGTTCCCTTATCTATTTAATTAATTAATTAAGTTATACTTAATTAATATTATTAATAGAATGAATTACTTATTTAATTTAAATTCATAATTTAAATTATTTCTTCTTCAAGCGTTCTTTGTGTGTGACCCTGTAGGTTATTATTACGTTGGCAACAATTTTAATATCTAATTAAAATTGTAAACAATGAGCGGCAGCTAGTAATACATCATTGTTACCCAAGTAATAATAATTAAATCAGTGATTCGATTAAGCCTTTCGTGAATAATGTTTCATGTAATATAATCCCTTTAACCTTAATATTATAGATTAAACTCGAGGCATGTAGTGTGTCATCCTCTTCATAATTTAATCTTAATTTTCTTGATCGATGAGTAGACTAATAAATCAAATCAACATTTGAGCACAGCCGTGCATTTCTTAGTCTCACTTAAACAAGAGGCCAATAATATCGCTCCTAAAATTAGGAGGGTTAAATCTCATCTAGATCATTCATATTTCTCATACGATTCATAATATACCCAATGTCCACTTTTATCATCACCCGGTCAAAGGTAAATTTTAATGTAATCAAAGTATATTAATTCTCGTATAGAAATATAATGATTTCAAGTCTAAGGATCATTACACCATTATCACAGTGAGAATTACTTATGACACTATTAACATGTGTAATCTCACAACGGGTCAATCCAGTGTCATGTACTCTTACATGCACCTATGTTTTGACTTTAGGATCACCATACCTATGACCAATGAGATGTGGTCATCAGTCAACAAACATACTAGTCTTTGTGCATTATTATTGTCCTTAAATAAAGACAATACTATAATGTTCTTAGGAAAGATATTTTTGATTATTAATGATTATGTTCTATGGATTTTATTTATTCATTTATTATGTCTTTATTTACTGTGATATAAATGTTAGAATAATAAATGTCATTGGAATATAAACATGAATTCTATATCTCTAAGTATGTGACTTAGAAATGAGATTATATGAATAGTGTTTATAATCCTAAATATCCCTAGTCGAGTATTATTATCTAAGGGCAATAATAATGCATAAAGACTAGTATGTTTGTTGATAGATGACCACATCTCATTGGTCATTAGTATGGTAATACTAAAGTCAAAGACATAAATGCATGTTGAAAAATATGGCACTGGATTGACCCACCGTGTGAATTCTTCATGGTAAATGTTATCAAGTGTCATAAATAATTCTCACAGTGATAATGGTGTAATGATCCTTAGACTTGAAATCATTATATTTCTATATGAGAATTAATATAATTTGATTCTACTCAAAGTTACCTTTGACCGGGTGATGATAAAGGTGGACATTGGGTTGTTATGAATCATATGAGAAATATGAATGATAAACATATGATTTAACCCTCCTATTTTAGGAGTGATATTATTGACCTCTTGATTGAGTGAGACTATAAAATGCATGACCTTTGTTTAATATATAGATAGAAGGAGATATGAACCAACAATTTATTTACTCAAAAGGTATAGATTAAAAGTAAAAATAAAATTAGAAGAGAAGATAAGATGAGGTTTATCTAATAAGATTTCTAAAGTAAACTCAAAAAATTATAGTAGCACAATGGTTATGTTATTATGTTGGTAAGTGGGAGATAGGGGGTTTGATTCCTGTAAACAACTTAAATTCTTCTAATTTTTGTATAAATGATAGAGATGTGGCATTTTTGTGAATTTTCAATAGATAGGAGTAAAGTAGTAATTTCACAACCATTTAATTAGCATATTTTGTCCTTAGTTGCCTTTTAATATATAAAAGTAGAAGAGAAGAAGATCATAGTAATTATGAAAAATCACTAAAAAATATTGGCCCTTAACTCCCCCAATCCTTCCTCATTTCTAGCCCTCAACTATAGAAACACAGTGTATATACAAAAAAAATAACTAGACATTTAAAAAAAACAATACATGAAAATATAAGATATAATCCTCAAATCCCTTCTTCATTTCTTTATAATTAGTGATTATTGATATCTTAAATCTTCAACAATACATGAAAAATTGGATATAATCACCAAAAATATTGCATGAGAAATGCTCTAATATTGTTCTTCATTATATTGTTCAATGTATTTTAAATATAAAAGCTATTGCGGCTTGAAGTGGGATTTTCCTTCTCCCGCTAAATTTACAAATACTCTTTAATTTATTAATAAATATAATTCTTTAAAGAAACGAATATAGTACGAATGGTTGAAGAATTATATAAAATAGTTAAGCATAATAAATTGAATAAAAAAATAACTTTGTCATTTTTTTCTCAAAAAATTACCTTAAAACAGTCCCCAACTCCTTCATTTCCCCCCCTCAACTCTAGAAATAGGGCTGCAAACGAACAGAGCCGAGCCGAGTTTTGTCCGAATCGAGCCGAGCTTGATTTTTTTTTAAAAACGAACCGAGTCGAGCCGAGCTTTCTAATCGAACGCAAAGTGATGTTCAAGATCGGCTCATTAATAAACGAGCCGGACACAAGTTTGTTCACGAACATTTCGAGTCGAGCCGAACACAAACTGAACTCGAGTTGAGTCGAGTTGTTCACTTATAGTTCGTACTTTTATACTCAACCAAATCCAATTTTTTAAATTACTTACTCGATTTACAGTCTCACGCCTAAAATCACATCTTAAGAATACACGATTATGTTTGAATTTCAATACTAAAAGTTAATTTATTTTCTTCTAATAATCAAATTAGGTTAATATTTGTATTTATGAGTAATCAAACCTTACTCACTTCACCTAATAACAATAGTTAAAATAAAACAATTTTATCACTAACTTAGAGCCTCTCTAAGAGCCTCTTTATCTTGGCTCTTAACTTGAAATTTGAGGAGGTTTGCAACTTTTTTTTTCTCCAAGATACTCTTATTAACCTTAAATTCACTAAAAGTCTCATCTTTCTCCTCAATTTTAAGAGGTACGAGCCATTTTTAAATAATATTATATAATAAATTAATAATACAAACTCTCTTTCTCTATTCACTTTCTTTTGTAATTTTATGAATGCAACTTATAAATTTTAATAATGAAAACTAATTTGGATTGGATATAAAGAGTTTAACTTTTGATAGTACGTTGATGTTATACTTTTTAGATATAACAAATACAATTCCCTATTCAACCACAAAATAACTAAAATAGATCGCAATTAAGTTTTATTTAACATATTCAAAATTTTAAAAATATTATGAAATTCATAAATTTATAATTAGTTAAACGAATCGAGCCGAGTTTAACGAGTTCGAGCCGATCCGAGCAAAACGAGCCGAGTTCGAGTCGAACAGGTGTAAAGCTCGGCTCGAACTCATTTACTAACCGAACACATTTTCATATTCAAACTCGTGTTCATTTAGTAAACGAACCGAGCCGAGTTTATCTAAAACGAACTGAACACGAGTTTTGTTCACGAACGGCTCTATTCGCTTAGTATACCTATCTGGAAACAATGTTTTTTCATCTCTATCGGACAAAAAAGAAAAACGCCCTTGTGAATTGTGTGTTGTTATGACTTAAAAACACACGTTCACACTACTAACGCTTACTTAGGTAAGCTGAAATCTATGTACATTGTACAATATAAAAATATTGCAGCCCCCCAGCCCCCCGAAATTTATATATATATCGTACTTGTAAATTTACTTAAACCACCGCACACACTTGTCTGTCCTGTCCATCCCTCTACAAATCCACATCATTTTCAATCCCAATCCAATAACATATCTCTCTCTTCACCATGCAAGCTCTACAATCTTCACCTCTACGAGCATCCCCACTTGACCCACTTCGCAAACCCATCTCCGGCGGCGCCGGAATTACAAATGTCCGGCCAGTTCAAAGGAAATCATTCATCTCGGCGGCAACAAGCACTGTTTCAGCTCCTCAGAGAGAGACAGATCCAAGCAAGAGAGTGGTGATAACAGGAATGGGATTGGTGTCTGTGTTTGGGAATGATGTTGATACTTATTATGATAAGCTTTTAGCTGGTCAGTCTGGGATTAGTCTTATTGATAGATTTGATGCTTCTAAGTTTCCTACGAGATTTGGTGGTCAGATTCGTGGGTTTGCAGCAGAAGGGTATATTGATGGTAAGAATGATAGGAGGCTTGATGATAGTCTCAGATATTCCATTGTTGCTGGTAAAAAAGCTCTTGAAAATGCAGATCTTGGTGGTGATAAGAGGTTTAAGGTATGAGTTTTTTTTATTGCTTTTGTGGGTTTTTTGATTTTCTTGTGATTGTTTTTTTTATTTGAAATGCATTATTGAATTTGTGATTGTATTTTTGTGGTTTTTGATTTGGGTTTAGTGGGATTGTTGTATGCGATGAATTGTTTGTACCGTTTGTGTGTGATTTTATTTGAGTTTGTTGGATGTGGAGTTTATTAGTAGAGTCGAAAAATCGTGCATAGGAATGTTAGGAATTAAGGAATTAGGATTCATGAGTTTTATGGATGTGATCTTAAGAGGATTGGTTTGCCTACGCTAGTGGCACACTTTGTTGCTCACTTGCCTTATTGTAAACTTTAAGTGCTTAAAGATTAAAAAAATTATTTACAAAAAAAAAAAAAATCTTTGAGAATTCATTGTTGCCTGGTGTGTAAGAGTATGGTTTTCACTTTATAGAGTAGATCAGGTATAAGTCTTTATAAAAAAATATATGTATACAAGTTGTAATTGTGTAAATGTGTTTTATGTTATTTTGTTCATAGATCCCGTTCGGTACAAGCAGGATACACTGACTATGTTTGGATTTGTTAATGTGTGTGTTTAATATGAGACCCATGCACATGTATCTTATGCAATTATAGATAGGATGCTTTGAATCTGCTTGTTGAAAATTTATGTTATGCCTACAAGGAAACCTTTCTGTTATAGTAATCTTGGATATGCTATCGATTCTCTGATGGCATGTCAAAAGATGTGGGTTTTTTCCGTTTCATTTGGACACAATTTCCCTTATTGGGATACTTGGTGATCACGGAAGCCTCCGCGGTTGATATTTTCAGTTTGTGTTGGTTATTGTTTGTCGTTTTTACAAAAAACAGTTTACCCTCTCAAACTTGTTCTGGTAGATATGGATGGGATAACAATCTATATTTTATTTAAATTTTGTAAGTTTCGTACGTATCAAATACAACCACATAAGTGTTGTTAATCAAACACAATAACCGCGGTGAATGTTTAAGCAACTTTTTGTTTACATATCCCTAAAATCTAAATAGTTACCTCTTGTTCAGGGAATATCTGTAGTAAACGTTAATAAAAGCACATTACCTTCTTTTGGTAGGATTATTGTCTCCGCTCTCTGATTAATTAATTCATAATTCATAATAATTTTGCTTGGCATAACAATGTTTAGTTTTTTTTTACTAATATATATGTTTATCCGGTCTTTTAGGTTGACAAGGAGCGTGCTGGTGTACTTGTTGGAACAGGGATGGGTGGTCTTACAGTATTTTCTGACGGTGTTCAGGCTTTAATAGAAAGAGGTCACAGGAAAATTACCCCGTTTTTCATTCCGTATGCCATTACAAACATGGGGTCTGCGTTGCTTGCAATTGATCTTGGCTTCATGGGACCAAATTATTCGATTTCTACTGCTTGTGCTACATCTAATTATTGTTTCTACGCTGCTGCAAATCACATCCGGCGAGGTGAGGCTGATTTGATGATTGCTGGCGGAACTGAAGCTGCTATTATACCTATTGGGCTGGGAGGATTTGTTGCATGTAGAGCTTTGTCGCAGAGAAACGATGATCCAAAGACTGCTTCTAGGCCATGGGACAAAGACAGAGATGGCTTTGTTATGGGTGAAGGAGCTGGTGTTTTGGTACAGTTTGCTCTTAATTCTTTTTGTAGTTTTATTTAACCCTGTGTTTTTCATTTATTATTTTTTTAGTATATTTTTACAAATGGTCATCCCTCAAGTTAGAAATCCCGATTAACAGGGTATGAAAATTAGGATAGGCTTTTAATTGATTGCTAAGCTCAAAAATCTTGTCTTCTCTTTATGCCGATGCTTGCACAATGTGCTGCTGTAAGGTTCCTCTGTTCTGAGTTCCGGGAAATTGTGAAGATACGAGGGACAGATGCTGCACTGTTTGTAATCCATCTGCCAACAGTGCCAAGTATAAGATTTGGAGAACTAAACTATCTGCTGTTTGTGTGGTCTTATTGTTAACAAGTTGAGAATAAGTTCAAAAAACACAAAAACATAATTTGTTTCATTTTTTGATCACCTTGCTTATCACATGAGTGGTCTAAAGTTAGAGAACCTGGGTAACTGCATGAAAATATGTCCCTTGATAGCTATACACATCTGGTCTTATGGTATTGGAAGGGTAAGTTTAAAAAAATGAAAGAAAAGAATCTTCCAACACTGTTTGCTTTGTTTGTTGTTAAATTACCTTTTTCACACTTGACTGTTTTAAATTCTGGGAACCTAGGTAACTACATGAAAATATATCTCGCAGTCATGCTTCTGTGTTATATATATTAGGAATAAAATCATGATGAGTTCCCAATATAATGCTGTACTGAGGTTGGTTTGAATTTTGGGAATTTTAAATATTTGGTAGGTAATGGAGAGTTTGGAACATGCTATGAAACGAGGTGCACCAATCATTGCCGAGTACCTGGGAGGTGCAATAAATTGTGATGCTTATCATATGACAGATCCAAGATCTGACGGACTTGGTGTTTCGTCATGCATTCAAAGCAGTCTTCTTGATGCTGGAGTGTCACCAGAGGAGGTAAATGCTGTCCTTTTCCAGTCCACGTACCTGATACTGTGGCATAGTACGCATGTTTAAATAAAAATTAGAAGGGGTGCACATGGTTTGATATGGCTGTTAATAGATGTACAGATATGTACATACAGTATATCTTTCCATGCGGGCGAGTATTTATTTCTTTTGTAAATAAGTACTCACAAATATTACATCATGGAAATGGTCCATCCCGAAGAAAAACCCATATCTCTCTTGTAGTGGTAACAAATATTGAAAGAAATGTTGATGTGTGTGTAATAGCTCAATGCTGTGGATTTAGAAAGAATTTTTTTTAATTTACTTATTAAGTAACCTTTTTTTTTTTCAAACACTAAAAGTGTCGGTTCCTTCAGTTTCAAAATCAGTCATAATGAATAGGGTTCGCCACCATAACTTGCTGAACTCCCCTATTATTTCTTATCACAGGTTAACTACATAAATGCACATGCAACTTCCACCATAGTCGGTGACCTTGCTGAGGTGAACGCTGTTAAGAAAGTATTCAAGAACACTTCAGGGATTAAGATGAATGCAACCAAGGTAACCCCAACCCACCCACATGTACGCACAGGGACATACACACATACAAGTCTTTAAACTACACCATGCTAGCATTTTGTCTCTTAATATTCGCACATTTCTCACATGTTTTCTATTTAATTTAGTCTATGATAGGCCACTGTTTGGGTGCTGCTGGGGGTTTGGAGGCCATTGCTGTAATTAAAGCCATTACTACAGGGTGGTTGCATCCTACAATTAATCAATTTGTATGTCTTCCTCTTTACTTGAGATTTTGATATTCATTACTGCTAGCAATAGCAAGTCTGAAATTTTACCTTAGTCTTGTTTGTGAATCAGTCAGTTATAAGAGCTCATTTCTGATAAGGATTTTTGTATTCATAAGTAAATTGTTTGCTTACTTATCCATCTACCTCTTAGTCATGATTGTCCGTTTGTCTATTCCAGAACTCCGAGCCTTCAGTGGAGTTTGATACCGTTCCTAATCAGAAACAACAACATGAAGTAAATGTTGGTAAGATTTTTTCCCAGCTACCTTCCTTTTCTGTTGTCAAACCCACGTACATCTTTATTTAAATTTTAGCCAATTATTTGACTTTTGCTTAATTTAAAATTGTAACACCTGCAGGCATCTCAAATTCGTTCGGATTTGGCGGACACAACTCAGTTGTGGCATTCTCCGCATTCAAACCATGAATTAGTACATCCTTCATTGTATGTAGCTTATGTAGCCATATCAATTGATTCTCATGCTTAGTTTTGTCAATTTCTTGCAGAGGCTGCAGACATAGTTATCTTTTCTTGTATCCTTTTTTTTCGGAGCTGTTCTTTCCGTTCTTAAAACAGTGAGGCTGAAAAGGCATGAAAAATCAATCCTTTTTTGAATTATAAAATGATGGTTGGAATGTGTAATCTTTCTTCACTTGATTAGTATGTGCCCCATATATGGTATGCTTCTTTGGCTTCACACTGGTGATCTTTTCAAATAAAACTTTGAACCTTGAACTAACACTGTGAAATTATAAAATCTCTCTCTCTCTCAATTCTTGTTTAGAATTTCGATCGCAGCTGTAGGGATCTTGCCAAACCAACAAACATACAACTATAATCAGACTTTCAGAAGTATAAGTTGTTCATATGGATGCCATTATCCCTAATTTGATACTTAAATTTAAACATGCCCAGGATTATATAAGTAAAAATTATATTTTCATCAATATATTAATCACCTGTTTTTTTTAATAAAGTAAATATTAAAAGCCGTCTAACATTTAGTAGGTACTAGAAACTATTCAGTAAGAACTGAAATTGGTGGTCTTTTTGTTTTAAGGGAATGCAGACAAATATACAACGACACAAATTATATAAATCATGGTTAACCAAATGATACAAACAGATAGTTAAGGAAAGGATACCTGCAGGCCACTGAGGGACTGCACTGACTGGTAGAACCATTCCAGGTTTAGCTATTTATTTAGGTGTTCAAGTTGTGCATTCTGAGCTTCCTCTTTTTACAAATCTATCTCAGTTTTGCAACTTACAACAAGATACAGTATGACAATTAGAGGACTTGTACTTCGGGCATCATTGATATCGAGAAGGCAGATTCATGTCATCTCGAGATCAAAAACCAACATCAAACCTGATTCTCCCACACCCCTGAATCTTAAACACTACAAACTTCCTTTCCATGATCGCATGAGCGCAAATATATATATGCCATTTGTATTATTCTATTCTAATCCTCAACCATCGGATCACAAAACATCGATAGCAGATCTACTCAAGAACTCATTGTCCAAGACACTTTCCAAGTACTACCCTTTTGCTGGTAGGCTAGGTTCTTCAGGATCCTATGTTGAATGCAACGACCAAGGTATTAACTTTCTTGTAGTCCAGATAGCATGCAATTTGTCTGAGATTTTGGAAAAAGCTCCAGTCAGGGATGAAGAAAAAGGCTTTGGTCATCTCTTTCCACCTTTCTCGATATGGCAAAAAGTGTCCTGTTCCCCTTTGGTGCTTGTTCAGCTAAACCATTTTTCTTGCGGAGGAATAGCTATAGCAGTGTGTCTTTCGCACCGTATTGCTGATGCTAGCACTTTTTTATCATTCCTAAGTTACTGGGCAAGCTTATCACGTGATCCCAGTGATCAAGAAAAAGTAGTACAACTTGGTCCATGTTTTGTGCAGGGACTGCTACCCAATTCATACGATGATGATTTTGTTCCAACTGAAGTTTTTCCACCTGAAAAGAACTGGATCACTACGGAAATTGTGTTTTACAACTCAAAGATTGCAGAACTGAAGGCCAAGCAGGAAAAGCAAGACAAATTACAAGGTGTAGTAGCAGATCAAAATTATACACGAAATGAGCTTGTGACCGCACTCCTTTACAGATGTGCTGTAGCTGCTGCAGCTACATCAAACTCTGGGGCCTATCCTAATTCTGTATTGTTTCGGACTGTAAACATGCGGCCTCTGATTGATCCGCCACTGCCTAAAACAAGTGTTGGCAATCTGTTTTTTCCTAATCACATTTCAGCATGTACAATGAACGAGACCGAGTTACATTCATTGGTGGGACAAATGAGAAAAGAGAAGAAGCAGCTTACAGGAACAAAGAGTTTAGTCCGAAAAGAAGTCCTGCCATTATTTGAAAAGTATGCAAAAAATAATTACAAGCTCTACGTAGTTACCAGCATTTGTAATTTCCCAGTATATGATAACTTGGATTTTGGCTGGGGAAGGCCGGTTAAGGCCAGCCTTGTCGATGCGGCATTTGTCAATATCTTCATGATGATGGATACTCCAAGGGGGGATGGTATAAAGGTCATCGGAGGTCTGGTAAAGGAAGACATGAAAAATTTTCGAGCTGACAAAGAGCTGCTTACCTACGCTTCTTTCTATCATTAACTTTAAGAGGCTCTATATTTAAACAATCCCGCTGTATGTTACGATTTATACAATGTTTTCCAAATCCGAATGAATTTGAGATGCCCGCTAACGTTACAGTTTTAAATCAGTCAAAACTCATATGCTCGCACTAATATCAAATAAAGATGTGCAGGGTTGTGAAAACAGAAAGGGAAACCAGTGATGCAAAAGACTTACCAACATATACTTCATGGGATAACTTCGACTGCATTTGGAAAATCTAAATAAATTTTTTTTAATTATTAAAATATCTGAATGATTTATTAATCTGAATATTTAATGAATAATATTATTTGTTATATAAATTAATAAATTGTTTGAATAGTGCAAATTTTCTAAGTTTTTTCTTATGAATAAATAATACATTGCAAATTATTTGAATAAAACAATAATACATTATTACACCATTTTACAAGTTTAATTAAGTTTTAAAATATTTTTATTTAAGCTGAAAATGTAATTTTTATAATTTTTTTTTTTTTTAATAAACTTCAAAAAACTTTTATAACAAATGATATACATGATGCAATATCAAAATAAAGTTGGTGAAGATTTTTATTTAAAAAACACCTACTGAATTTGTATTAAAAGATGTTAAGAAGTAAACAAATGACCCTTAGGATCCTTATTCTCTTTTGATAAAGTGTCGGACAAAAATGCAAACACTTAACAGTGATACCATATGGATTTCTCCAGATCCATCTCAAACTTTACAAGGAACTTGTGCTAATTATAAAATTGGATTCTTAATTTATTTAAATAAGTTATATATAATAAATATATTTTCAATATTTTTACATGACAATTTTCTAATTATTAGGCATGATATTTGAAGAGACATAAGGGAAGTTATTGATTTTTGGATGTGAGTAATTGAATAAGTCAATTTTGATGGGATTTTGCTCATAAATAGATGGACATATATAAAATATTTACATGTGTTTTTGTGATTTGAGAGCCTTAATAAATTTGGACCCTTGTGCTATTGGGCTCCTTGCATACCATTCTAGACCGTATGAATTTCCCGATCAAACTTTGTAACTTTGTACTTGTGTTTAAATTAACATTTCTATGAGGCAGCAGTATCAGATTATAGATAATGATGACAAAAACAAACATGTGGACTGCAAAGGGACAGTAAAAACCAAGCCGTTCGGATCCAGCATCCTGAAGGCAGTTTCGAATGCATGAAGAAACACCAAGCCGTTCGGATCTTGGATCAGTCACAAAATGACAGGCATCAAAATGAACTATATAAACAAAGCTTACAATGACAACTGGGTGTCAATTTATTTCAACTAAAATTGGTAACATATAATATGGGACGATAACATCCGGAAATTTTGAATAAACATGATGTATAAGCGAGCTGGTGACCCAAAAAAATTCCTAAGAGTACCTCCAGTGCATGGTCATTTTCAACATTGGTTCCGGTGAAGTGACATGGGCTGTGCATTTTGCATTGGAGTGGAATAAAAAAAAGCGGGCATGCCCAGCAGGGTGGCCATGGCCATTTCATTGCTTTTTTTTTTTTTTTTTATCATTTCTCTTTCCTATATTTAACTAAAAATATAACTAATATGAATAAATTGGGTCCTACAAAATAGAGTAAGTGGGCTTGTAGCATTGGAGGGAGCTGTCCACTTTTCTTTATATGCCCAGTTTACATTACATGACAACAATGGGCCCAGAAAAAGTTGAAATGGCCGACCATGCACCGGAGGTGTTCTAAATAACGCGACAGGACGCGTGACAGTAAGAATAACCATGATTATAAAAATAAGAACCCAGCTTTATAAATTATCATGTAGAAAATCAAACCTTGAAATCATTATTTAATAACACTGTTTTAGACCTTGACGACCAAACCACAAAAATCCCTTATGCTAATCTATACTCTTTATTAATAAGGAAAATAATGTGAAAATTACTCGCGGTACTAAATTATTAAAGTATCAAATTTGGTTATCGCTAAATGTGGGTTCGATTCATCGCAACTACATTATTTTACAAGATTTATTTACTTTAAATTCTTTAGCTTCATTCAGGTTCGATTCCTTAGAACTACGTAATTATAAAAGATTTATTTATTCACTTTAAATTCATTAGCTTCATCGAAAGTTCGATTCCTTGCAGCTACGCAATCATACAAGATTTATTTATTTACCTAAATAATTAAATAGTGGTTATTTATTATATTATTTTTATCATTCAATTCTCGATAAATACATTTTTTAATAAAATTTATTAATAATTTATCAATATTAATAATTTAATATTGACTCATATTCGGCCTTGGCACGAGTTATAGCTATTTATATATTGGATATAATTTATCAGTATTTTATTAATCTATTAAAAGCAGTCTAACATATTTAGTGGGCGTTTGGGGTATCAAGCAAAAGTTGACTTATAGCTTAAAATGAGTAAGTGTTTTATAAGTGATAAGTTGATGGATTGTTATAAGTGTTTGGGAGAACTTAAAAAAGTGAACTTATGTATTATAATGAGTAAGTGCTTTATAAGTGATAAGTTGATGCAAACTTATAAGTTACGTAAGTGTTTGGATAAATTTATTTATAAGTTAATAATTTTTTTGTTAAATTAAATTGAAAAAATAATTAATTAATATAATGATCTCGATAAATACATTTTAGATTAAAAAACATTTAAAAGTATAAATTTGAAAAAATAATTAATTAATATAATGATCTCGATAAATACATTTTAGATTAAAAAACATTTTCAAGTATAAATATAAAAATATAAACTACTAAATAGATAAAGAAATCATGCAAAATGAAATAAGTTGAGCAAAATGTTAGTATTTTCTAACATTCAACTTATCAATTTATAAGTTATAAGTTAGATTATAAGTTAGGTAGACAAACCCCCCCATAAATCAGAAGTTAAAAAAATAAGTTATAATTTATAAGTTAATGAAATAAGTTGAGTACACAAACACCCATAATAAACTGAAATGGGTTTATAAGTCTGACTTATAAATGTGTGGCCAAACATGCCCTTAATTAGTAGGTACGAAAGTAACTTTCGAAAGTCATAGGACAAAATTAAAAATAGTTAACCAAATTATACAGACAAACATTTGACAAAATGATACCCGCAGGCCAATGAGGGACTGCAGTCTGCACTGACTGGTACAGTTATTCCATGTTTACCTATTTATTTAGGTATTCAAGTTGCATTCTGAGCTTCGTTTTATACAAATTTATCTTAATTTTGCAATATGACAACTAGAGGACTAATCCTCCGAGCATCATTAATATCGAGAAGGCAGATTCATGCCATCTCGAGATCAATAACCAACATTAAACCTGATTCTCCCACACCCCTGAACCTCAAACACTACAAACTTCCTTTCCATGATCGCATGAGCCCAGATTTATACATGCCATTGGTTTTCTTCTATTCTAATCCTCAACCATCGGATCATAAAACCTCGATAGCGAATCTACTCAAGAACTCTTTGTCCAAGACACTTTCCAAGTACTACCCCTTTGCTGGTAGGCTAGGTTCTTCAGGATCCTACGTCGAATGCAATGACCAAGGCATTAACTTTCTTGAAGTCCAGATAGCATGCAATATGTCTGAGATTTTAGAAAAAGTTCCAGTCGAGGATGAAGAACAAGGCTTTGGTCATCTCTTTCCACCTTGCTCAATATGGCACAAAATTTCCTGTTCCCCTTTAGTGCTTGTTCAGCTAAGCCATTTTTCTTGCGGAGGAATAGCTATAGGAGTGTGTCTTGCGCACCGTATTGGTGATGGTAGCACTTTATTATCATTCCTAAGCTACTGGGCTAGCTTATCACGTGATCCCAGTGATCAAGAAAAACTAGTACAACTTGGACCATGTTTTGTGCAGGGACTGCTACCCCATTCTTACGGTGATGATTTTGCTGTAAATAATGAAGAGTTTCTACCCGAAAGGAACTGGATCACTACGGAAATTGTGTTTTACAACTCAAAGATTGCAGAACTGAAGGCCAACCAGGAAAAGCAAGACAAATTACATGGTGTAGTAACAGATCAAAATTACACTCGAAATGAGCTTGTGACCGCACTCCTCTACAGATGTGCTCTAGCTGCTGCAGCTACGTCAAACTCTGGGGCCTATCCTGATTCTGTATTATTTCAAGCTGTAAACATGCGGCCTCTGATTGATCCGCCACTGCCTAAAACAAGTGTTGGCAATCTGATCATTCCTATTCACATTTTAGCAAGCACGATGAATGAGACAGAGTTACATTCATTGGTGGGACAAATGAGAAAAGAGAAGAAACAGCTTACAGGATTAAAGAGTTTAGTCCGAAAAGAAGTCATGCCATTATTTGAAAAGTATGCAAAAAATAATTACAAGCAATATGTCATTACCAGCATTTGTAATTTCCCATTATATGATAGCTTGGATTTTGGCTGGGGAAGGCCGGTTAAGGCCAGCCTTGTCGATGGGCCGTTTGTCAATATCTTCACGATGATGGATACTCCGGATGGGGATGGTATAAAGGTCATTGGAGGTCTGGAAAAGGAAGACATGAAAAATTTTCGAGCTGACAAAGAGCTTCTTACCTATGCTTCTTTCTATCAATAATAGACTATTTTTGAACAATCCTACTACTCTTCTTTCCGTCATTCCAAGTGCTATTTCATCTTATGAATTAAAAAAAAAACATAATTATTCTTACAATTTGACTTGCTCAGTTTTACATCTTTTTAATTTTGTCATATGTTACTGGATTTCCTTTTCCGAAAAAATATTCTTGATAGAAACCTTGGTAAATGTTTTCCAAACTAACAAACATACAAAATTAACCCGAAATATAAGTTCACATGCATAAGATCAAGTTTAATGCAATGCTAAAAAAGGTGATATTTCAATAATATAACATCAATTATAAAATTTATCCCTCCAATGCAATGCTATAGAACCAAGTATAGATGTAGCTATAATTGTTATATAGACATGCAAGTGGTTAATTAGATGGAGAGAAATGAATAATTAAAGTAATGGTGACAACCATAATTTTAAATTTAAAGTTTAGGGGTTTGGAATATAGCTAAATTTGGATCTTGCTATTTTAAAACAATGCATTGGACCATAAGTTCTATTTTAACATCAAAAACCACTTTTTGATTTCATATTATAACAATAGCTACATTTATTTTAATATTAGCATTGGGCATCCTCTAACATATTTTCTAATTAGATAATAAAATTTTAAAATAACTAAGACTAAATAAATAAAAATTATTTATTCATTAATTATATCCTATTATATAATAAGAGTAAAATGGATAATAAGTAAGTACTACGTAGCTCTCACGATCAAATCCTTGTAACTACTTAATCAATATATATATATATATATATATATATATATATATATATATATATATATATATATATATATAAAGGAGGATACGCAGAAGGTTAGGTGACAATCGTCTCAATCTATTTTTCTAATTTTGTAGAATTTTTAAATTTTAAATACTAATAAATCAAAAGGTATCCTTTAACATATTAGAAGTAGAATATGTGTTCAAATTTATTGAGAATAAGAGTTCGAATTTATAGGGAAGACGTATAATTAAAAGTTCTATTTGAAGTAGAATATGTGTTCGAATTTATAGAGGAGAAAATTTCGAATATATAAGAAATATTTACAATTAAAGGTTCTATTGGAAGTAGAATAAGCATAAGCATTTGTAAAGACATAATTAAAAGTTTTCTAAACGTTAAAAACCAGTGATGAAATTTGTTTTTAAGACATGATGTATTCTCCACTTTCTTTCGAGTTACCTTGTATACAGGTGTATCAACTTTTAACTATAAATTCAAAACTAATAACGTACACACATAAACATATAAATCAATTCACAACTGAATGTACATGAAAATCACCTTGCTCGGCCTATTATTTTAACTGATTAACTGAATCCCCTACTTATTAATCCATGTCTTAACTCAATCAACACTAATAGCAAATAACTTGTCTTGTCAAAATTTTTAATATGATCTTGCATTAGGATACAAACAAACGTAATAAGATAAATAACATAAAAGAAAAAGTCTCATACTTATGTACTCATATACACACTTTTAACATGAACAAACAAAAAAGTAAAGAAGAACAATGTTGACAACAAAAATTGCAGTAGACAATTAACAGAGTTTAGGTGTATATTTATACTATTAATTAGTTGTTTGTATGAAAGTATTAAAGGTAATTAATTATTTACCAAGTAATTACTTAATTTCTTATACAAGACCGATCTAATTTCTTAACTTCTTATTTACCAATATGTTCTTGTATTTTCTATTAGATTACATTAAAAAAGAAATTTAGGAGAGCAGAATGTTAAGATGGTAATTTTATTTGAAAAGAAATATTATGAGAATATATATAATAATAAAAGGAAGTTCAAAATAATGTAAAGTAATACACTTTTTTTTAATTTAGATATTTGAAGGCAAGAATATTATAATTGAATATTTAGTTTCCTCCATTTGTAATATTTAGTTTCCTCCATTAGTAAAGATCTATTGTATATTTACTTTCTCCATTAGTAGAGATTTTAAATGCAAGAATATTATATTTACTTTTTCCTCCATTAGTAGAGATTTTAAATGCAAGAATATTGAAATTGTATATTTAGTTTCCTCCATTAGTAAATATTTAAAAGGCAATTGAGATTTTTTCTAATCTTTGGTATTAATTACTTAATTTCTTATGCAAGACCGATCTAATTTCTTAACTTCTTATTTACCAAAACGTTCCTTTATTTTCTATTATATCACATAAAAAAAGAAGAAATTTTAGAAGAAGAGAATGTTAAGATGTTAATTTCATTTGAAAAGAAATATTATGAGAATATTTAGATAATAACAGAGGAAAGTTTAAAATAATGTAAGGTAATACATTTTTTTTTATAATTTAGATATTTTGAAGGCAAGAATATTATAATCGGATATTTAGTTTCCTCCATTAGTGATATTTAGTTTTCTCCATCAGTAAAGATCTATTGTATATTTACTTTCTTTATTAGTAGAGATTTTAAATACAAGACTATTATATTTATTTTCCTCTATTAGTAGAGATTTTAAATGCAAGAATATTGAAATTGTATATTTAGTTTTCTCCATTAATAAATATTTAAAAGGCAATTGAGATTTTTTCTAGTTTTTGGTATTAATTACTTAATTTCTTATGCAAAACCAATCTAATTTATTAACTTCTTATTTACCAAAACGTTCCTGTATTTTCTATTATATTACATAAAAAAATGTTTAGGAGAGCAGTATGTTAATATAGTAATTTCATTAAAAACATATTATGAGAATATTTAGATAATAATAGAGGAAAGTTCAAAATAATGTAAGGTAATACACTTTTTTTTTTCTAATTTAGATATTTTGAAGGCAAGAATATTATAATTGAATATTTAGTTTCTCCCATTAGTGATATTTAGTTTCTTCCATTAGTAAAGATCTATTGTATATTTACTTTCTCCATTAGTAGAGATTTTAAATGCAAAAACATTATATGTTTCCTCTATTAGTAAGTATTTAAAAGGTAATTGATAATTTATTAACTTCTTATTTACTAAAACGTTCCTGTATTTTTTATTATATTACATAATAAAAAAAGTTTAGGAGAGCAGTATGTTAAGATAGTAATTTCATTAAAAACATATTATGAGAATATTTAGATAATAATAGAGGAAAGTTCAAAATAATGTAAGGTAATACACTTTTTTTTTTTTCTAATTTAGATATTTTGAAGGCAAGAATATTATAATTGAATATTTAGTTTCTTTCATTAGAGATATATAGTTTCCTCCATTAGTAAAGATCTATTGTATATTTAGTTTCTCCATTAGTAGGGATTTTAAATGCAAAAATATTATATGTTTCCTCTATTAGTAAGTGTTTAAAAGATAATTGAGATTTTTTCGAATTTTTAATATTATTAATTCAAAAATTTGAGAAAATTAGAAAAATAGAACGAACCAATCTGAGAGCGCCACCTCACCGTCCCCGTATTCTCCTTTATATAATAGTATTGATGATTGATTGATTTTATATAAATTAAAGATATATACATTCATTGATCAATCGCTTACATAAGTTTTTCGGTTTAGATATGTGCGCTTAAAAAAGTTCTTTTATTAATAGAACTGGATTGCTAATATGGTTTATTAACTTTTTTTTAACCCATTTCATATATGCAATATATCACACGTTATTTCTTTTTTATAACCGAAATATTATTTAATGCATTTCTAGTATACTAGCTGATAACCCGTGTCAAACACGGGCTAACATGAGTCGAAATTAAAATATTAATATTGATAAATAATTAATAAATATTGTTAAAAAATGTACTTGTAGACAATAGAATGATAAAAATATATAATATAAACACTATTTAATTATGTAGTTACAAATAATTGAACCCCGGTTGAAATTAAAGTAAATAAGCTATTGAAATTAAAGTAAATAAATAAATCTTGTATAATTACGTAGTTGTAACGAATCGAACCTTGGATGAAGCTAAATAATTTAAAGTAAATATATCTTGTATAACTACGTATTTATAAGAATTCGAATCTGGGTGAAGTTAAAAAATATAAAGTAAATAAATCTTAGAATCCAATCCGATTTTAGTGATAACCAAATTTGGTACTTTTGTACCGCATGTAAATAAGCTAATGATATTAAAGTAAATGTTGTTGGAGGAATTTCGTAACAACACAAATCGGAGGTTGCTGGAATAACGAATTATGAAAATAGGGGGATTTGAGATTTTTGGATGTTTGGGGGCTGGACTTGTATGATGACTCCTCAGAAATTGAACAGAGAATGGGTTCTTTCTCTTCCTCTTTCCCGAGTGTCAATTGCCGTATCATACAAGGTGCCTACGTACCCTTATATAGGGATCAAGCCTCACATAGTTCTTGGAAAACAAGTCATTAGATAAGTCCATTCATTCAAAACTCATTAATAGTCAGAGTTTATCCATCCACACCATGTTCCCATAAATAGTCAGGATTTATCCATCCACATCTCATTCCCATAAATAGTACGGTCTTCACACGTTTTTCTACAATCTCGCGGCATCTCCGCATTTCTTTCCATGATTTGAATAATATCATTTGGAGATATTTTCCGTTATTCGTCGATTGAGATTGATTCTTTTCTCGTTTCAGAGAGAGGATATTACTTAGTGGTTAAGCAATTAATTATTAATCTGAATTAATAATTATTAAATGGAGAAATTTGGACTATGCCAAAACGTGGCATAACAGTAAATAAATAAATCTTATATAATTACGTATTTGTAAGAAATCGAATCTTGATGAAGTTAAAGAATTTAAAGTAAATAAATCTTGTATAACTACGTAGTTCTGAGGAATCGAATCTCAAATTTAGTGATAATCAAATTTGATACTTTGGTACCGCACATCATTTACGTATTATTTTGTTTATTAACAAAAGTATGTACGAGTGATACCGTGCCTAATTTTCTACTTTCCGAAGATGCGCTACCTCTTCTTTTTTTTTTTTTTTGACAAGTAGTAATCATATATTTAGGGGTTATTTGATAAATTTGAACATTAATTTCTTAATCATTAAAATATTTGAATAATTCATTATTCTGAATACTTAAAGAATAATATTATTTGGTACATAAATTAACAAAATATCTGAATGATGTAAATTTTCTATTTTTTCTTGTGAACAAATAATATAATATAAATTATTTAAGTTAAATAAGAATATGTTGCTTTCAATGTACAACAAGTCTTGATTAATATTTAAAATAAATTGTATTGGGTTGAAAATTATTATGTTTGGAGAGTTATATCTCTTTCATTTAATAAAAAATTTAAATAATTTTTATGCTATAAACAATACTTAAATAATCACATGAGTCAATAAAGTATATTACATTATTGTTTTATGGCAAATTAGAGAATTAAAATACACGTATGTCTCCTTATATGTTTTTTTAGTGCCGAAGTGATGCAATAGTTGAAAAGAAGATTTCTTAGCGATTAGACCGGAGGTTTCTATCTCAAATTCTCAATGATTAAAGAATCTTAACCCTTAAGAAGCCAAAAAACTGAAAACAAATAATCATAACCTCTTAATCATTAAAATAAGTTTCATTAAATTGTGTTAAGAAGTAAACAAATGTCCCCCACTCTCATTCAAATTGCAACTCATGATTCAAAAAGATTAGTTAAATAAAAATAAAATATTGAAAGGTGCATTGTACTGTTCTCGGGTTTGAGGGAGTGTTACTATCAACTTAGCTTCTATTTTGTTTTATTAAATATTAAATAAAAGGTTAAATTTAACATTTTATATATAACAAATGGTTTTTGAACAAATATATTAAAGGGATGATTATATTCTAAGAAATTTTAGAAAAAATATTAAAGATATTTATATTAATAATTAAATCTATACTATCAATTTTTTTTTATCTATACTATTATATTAAAGACGAAACATTGAAAGTTTTGTAATCTGGTCCTGAAAGTTTTTGTAGTCTGGTCACTTCATTCATAGCCATTAGATATTTCTGATCAAATTGATGAGAACCGTTAGATAAAATATTAAAATTATTATATAGAATATCTTTTCTATTTTTCCTAACTAAAATATCTCATTTTCCAAAAATATCGCAGACAGTTTCATTTAATAAAACAACATAATAAGATTATAATTGCTAATAACTAACACATTACCATTTTTAGCCAAAGTGTATATTTTTTTTAATATTTTCTAACTAAAATTTCTACTTTTCTATTTTTCCTAAATGAAACCTCTCATTTTCCAAAAATATCACGAACAATTCTATTTAATAAAATAAAATAATAATATGCTTATTTTATTGTTTATTTAATTATTATAATCAGTCACCCTTTCAGTTAAAATACATTACCATTTTTTTTAAAAAAATCACGGGCAATTTCATTTTCAGCTAAAACATGTTACTTTTTCTATTTCCCTTGCTAAAATCCCTCATTTCCCAAATATATCACGAGCGAACCATTACTTATTTATTTTAAAACCTATTTTAATACTTTTAATTGACAATTACCTTTTCCCTCTCTTTCTAGAAAAATCATGGGCAATTTACCTTTTTGAGGTAAAACATGTTATATTTTCTATTTTATTTACTAAAATCATTCTTTTCCAAATATACCACGGACAAACCCTTACTTATTTACTTTAAAATATATTTTAATACTTTTAATTGACAATTAACTTTTTCAACTAAAACATGTCACATTTTCTATTTTTCTTACTAAACCCCCACTTTTTTCAAAAATATCACGGACAAATCGTTACTTTTATATTTTAAAATTCAACGAAAACATGTTCATTTCTATTGTTCTTACTAAAACCCCTTTTTTCCAAAATATCACAGGCAAACCGTTACAGTACTTATTTATTTTAAAATCCATTTTAATACTTTTAATTATTTAAAAATGTTTAACACGTCTACTTATTTTTTTTTAATAAATGCAATTAATAAAATATAAAATATAAATAATAAAATTAACAATTATTAAAAACAATCCGTGCATCGCACGGGTTTTAAACTATATTATTAAAGATGAAACATTAAAAATTTGGTAGTCGGACGGACGGACGGTCGGTACTTAGTAATTTTACTTAATTACCCTTACTTATTTTTTAAAAAAACTATCACTAAATAATAATATTATTTATAACCAATTACCTTTTTAGCTAAAATACATTACCTTTTTTTATTTTGTTTCTAATAAAATCCTCTCTTTTTCAAAAAAAAAAAACACCGGCGATTATCTTTTTTAACAAAACATGTTACTCTTTCTATTTTTTCTTACTAAAACCCCTCATTTTTATAAAATATCATGGTCAAACACTTACTTATTTATTTTAAAACTTATTTAAATACTTTTAATTACGGGGACTTACTTTTTTAGCTAAAACATGTTACTTTTACTATTTTTCTTTACTAAGACCACTCATTTTCAAAAATATCACGGGCAAACAATTATTAATTTATTTTAAAATCTATTTTAATACTTTTAATTATTTAAAAAGGTTTAACAAACCTACTTATTTTTTTAGCAAATGTAAATTAATAAAATATTAAAAAATAAATAATAAAAATAATAATTATTAATAACAATCCGTGCATCGCACGGGTTTTAAGCTAGTATTTTATATATAACAGGGGTAAAATTTTTATCCAAAATTTTGTTTGTCACAGTACGATATTATAAAAGATTAAAAAAACAATATTAAATAAATTAAATCCTTATATATAATAAGCGTAAAAGAGATTTTATCCAAAACTCTGGTCGGTCCTCAGTACCGCCAAAATAATCACAACCGTTGGATCTAATATATTCAAAAATAGATGATCAAGATTATATCATATAAAAATAGAAATTATTTTCTAAAAAGGATATAAATCAAAAGTGAAAATATTAGTATTAGAATTGGATTATAAGTAATTATAACTTAATAAAAAGACCAGTTCTATTAATACTAATATTCAATTCATATTACATAACAAAATAATAAGAATTGTTAGATTTTAAAATATATAGATGAAAATCGTTGAATCGAATATAAAAAAGTTTATTTGGTTTTTTAGTTGAATTATATTAAAAATACAAAAAAAATATCTTGATAATTTAAAATCGAATATAATTCTCAACGTAAAAAATTTGCCACTTTCTTATATCTTTAGTTTTTGTGTAGTTTTAATTTTAAAACAATTGGTAAACAATCACTAAATTAAAGATTATTTTATTTGATCTTAAAATAGATAGATAAAAACCGTTGGATGTATTATTAAAATGTGTATATGATTATTAGTAGAACTATATTCAAATACTAAAAAGAGTATTTTGATAATTTAAACCAAATATAAATAAATTTTCTAGGTTGAATAAGAATTCTTAATGTAAAAATTCATCACTTTTTTTCCCTTTAGTTCCAAGGTATTTTTAATTGAAAAATAATTAGTAAACTATCAATAAATTAAAAATTATTTTGTGAGTTATGTATGCGCCGCAAAACGTTCAAATCTGATTTTTATAACTCAAGATACAACAAAAATATTTAATTGAGTAATTGAGCGTCTAAAATTTAATAAATAAAGTCTAAATATTAATAACATAAAAATATTAATAAATACAAATAATATATTTGTAGATATTAAAAAGAGGACCGTGGGTTGAACATGACCTTATCCAAAATTTTGGTCCCTTTACCATCAAACTAATAAAGACCATTGATTTTGAAATAGATAAATAAAAGCCGTTAGATCTAATATTAAAAAGTTTATTTGATTGTTATTAGAATTATATTCAACTACTCCCTCCGTTCCACTCAAACTGATTTTTTTGACTTTTTCTGGTCAAATTGACCAATTTTGTAATTTAAATTACGCATATTACATGTCAAATATAATTAATAAAAATATAATAGTTGAAAATATAGATAATTTATTATAGCATACAAATTTTAGATTTATAAAAATGCATGTCAATTTGTTTTAAAAATTAGTCAAAGTTGAGTCAATTTGACCCAAAAAAGTCAAACAAGCCAGTTTGAGTGGGACGGAGGGAGTACTAAATAGTGAATTTTAATAATATAAATTAAATATGAATATGTTTTCTAAGTTGAATAGAATTATCGTAAAAATACATAACTTTCTCTTCAATTCGGTTCTTGAAAGGAGTAATTTTAGTTGAATAATAATGACTAAATCATCATTAAATTACAAATAATATCTTTAATTAATAATTATTATAAAATTTAAAAAATAACTGTGCATTTCACGGGTTATCTGCTAATTATAAAGAAAATTAGTTCAAGAAAAACTCAGCAACTAAAATAGAGATATAATTTCTTATAAAAATGAAATAAAGGCAAATTAATTTAAATGAAAAATCTAGTCTAACAAATATTTAAAACAAGTATTTATAGCTAACATTTTACTAAAATAATATCAATTTAAGTAATATCAAAATATCTAAATTTCGGAATTTCGGGATGAGCGATAATAGAACGAGAACGATTAATCATCAACCGCTAGGCTAATTTCATCGCGTTCAAATATAGTACATATTTTAAAACAAATATATTCAAATTTTACATATGTATCGAATGAGATTCCTATATTTGAGAACTATAATTATTATTATATTTTAATTAAAATAAATGTAAAAGGGATCTTAATAATCTTCTACACATTTCTTCCCGAAGTCGGTTGATAGTGGGAGAACTTCTATAGCAAATTCAGACTAAACTTATTCCATATTTTTGTAGGTGTTAGATATGAGTGCGAACGAAAGATAATACAGAGGGGGGTGAATGTATTATCACCGATTTCTTGAGCCAACAACAAGAAGTAACTCTGTGTGTGATAGTGTTTGCGGAAATTTAAAGAACAACAAATATTACTTTTCAATCTAATGGTGTTTTATTAGATTGTGTGTTGCTACAACCTATGAATACAAAAGTATTCTCAGCTTCGTTTTCTCAGAGAGATAGTTCTTGAATTACACTTGAAAACGTTAACATCTAAAGTGTGTGACCTGTGCACTTATAGAGACATGCACAATTCACTTTTACAAATTAGGAAGATGACAAACTGTTCTAACCGTCTATGTCTAACCAAAATTTGCATAAGAGATTCTTCGTTGACATAGATCCACTTCTTTAGCAGGACCACCTTTGACTTCTCTCTCTGAGCTGCTTTGTAGACTTCCCATGCGCTTTTGCAAAGTGTTGGACCACTTACAGAAGTACAAGGCTTACAGACTCTTTGTCCCGATGTTCAGAATTTGTCTTCTTCAGTTAGCTTAAATTCCACATTCGATAACTCTGGATATGGCTGACTCGACAACTGAACTTCTCGAATCAGTCATTTTCCTTACTTCTCGAATCACGCCAAGTTGGACTTCTCTAGTGCAGACTTCTCGAATCAGCATTCAGGCTTAACTAATCCCGGACAACTCGAATTAGTTCTCTTGACTTCTCGAAGTTGCTTGTTTGGACTTCTCTAATCTTCCTTCTTGACTTCTCGAATTTGGACTTCTCTAAATAGACAATTATGAACTTCTCTAATCTTTGTCTTAGAACATTTTCACTTCAACTCTTGTAACTTCTTTTTTAAAGGCCTTCTTTCTGAACGTAACGAGCATGATCAAGGATGATATTCTTCCTGGACATTCTTATTACTTTTGGCCTATGTACAACCTGCTACATGAGTTGTAGCTACATAGTCTAGGCATACATTTAAGCATAAACGATCAGGACTAAAGAGTTTCCCAGCTAGGAGCATGACATTCCAGTATTATAGGCTTGTTATGTAAACTGTGTTCAGACATGCCTCTGTAACTAACAATCTCCCCCAATTTGTGAGTAAGATCATTAGTCACAAATTTATGTCTGATAACAAGCCTACTAAAGATAAAAGGATTCATGGATGAGTAGATATGACAATTGAGCATCTGCAAAGAGTTCAGGACTTGAATATCTTACAAGTAGAAGACTCATTAACCATGTTTCTTCTGATCATCATGTCTGGCCACGATTAAGTCATCTTCTGCTTGGTTTCTTTGCTCTCCTTTGCATTTCCATCTATGTCCCTTTTGATATCTCCTAGCACAGTTGTCCATCTCCTTCTATACTAGCATTGGGAAATTCTACTGTGAGGAGCTTATCCATCTGATCCACACTTGAGCTATGAAGTGCTACAACCGTCAAATATGGTGGGACAGATGATGATCCTGGGAGACTGTCATGTTGCACAGACCCCCGGTTGAGTAAGAGCTAGAGCGAGGCTCCTCAGGATGGAATGACATTTGATTCTCAGAATCCAGCTGTTGAATAGTTGTAGATTCTGATGTTGTCTCCATTGAAATGGGATGTGTTACAACATCAGTTCTATAGGCCTGTGAAGGCATTTGCAAATCCAAGAGGATTGGAGAAATATTCACAGAGTCTCTAGTAAAGACTGGTGAAACCTCTGTGCTTCTGATGGTATCATTAGAATATGCCCAGCATGCATTTCCTGACCATCGAAATGGAGGTTCTAGGTGGTAAGCAAAGTGTCAAGCACTAAGTCACTTGAAATAATTGGCTCCACAGGGAAAAAAAATCACGTGGATCAATTCCTTGCTTCTTAATTACTTGAGTTGCAGGTTGAGAAGAAATATAGAGTGTATTAGGTTCTGGAAGAGAAATGTTTGTAGAGATTGATTTTTGCAACTCCCCCTGAGAAGAAGAGGGAGTTTCAACAAAGTTGTGTGTGCATCTCACAAAGTGTAGAACCACCCTTATTTCTCCATGTGCAGACTCTCTTCAAATGTATTACACTCAAGTCACTCTTTTGAGAAAGTACTGCCCTCCTTTTACAACTACATCCATTTGGGTGAATGTAGAGGTGGTCACTCCAATTAGCTCAGCTTATTAACTTCTAGTTGATAGACTGACTACTCCTTTCTACTAGTCCTCTCTCAGCTAGCTACTTCTCCACTAACTTCTCCCTTTTAGGCTTGGAATCAGACAATGGTTAAGGGAAAAGTGAAGAAAAAGAAAAAGTAGTTCAGTCATGTTGGAAGATTGGTACCAAGTTAGAGCTAGGCCAATTAGTGAAACCTCATGTTCATGTATCAAGATACAAGAACAGTTGAACTTGTTCTCTCAACATCTGAAGCAGATGAATCTTTGACAACAGTTGTGAGGGATTGATGTTCAGTAAATGAACCTCCAATGGAATTGGAGTGGATTTGAATGGCTCCCCCTCAGGATGACCATCTTCAAACCATGTAACCAGTGAAGGTTTGTTGCACCTGAAATGTGCAGATCTGATCACAGGTTCTTCACTAAAAAGTGATGAAACCCCCGTGTTTTTGTTGACATCATCAAGAGTTACCTCAGCATGTAGTCTCTAGTCAAACAAGATGAGGGTTCTGAGTGGTAATCTTAATGCAAGCATTAAGTTACTTGAATATCTTGGATTAGCAAAGAAAAGAAAATTCTAATTTTATCCAAGAAATTCAATTGCTTGAACACTCGGAGTTTATGAAATGTATGAGATTATGAGAGAAGTGTGCATAGACAAAGAGTGTTAGCAACTCTTCTTGAAAGTAGGTAGAGCTTCAAAGTCCATAAATCTTAAAACAGAATCGATTCTTAGCAAGCAGATTTTAATCCAATTGTTAAAAATTGACTTAGTATTTTGATTCAGGTTTTCATTTTACCAGGAGCAAGTAAAATGCTTCATTTAAAATGCAACTTAGAACTCGTGATGTTGTTGGAGTTACCTCTGATTCTGAGCAATGAATCTTTTGTTTAGCATGTAAGAGTTAATCACACATTCAATTAACATTTAAGTGCAAACACAAAGGTAATTATAAATTGAGCATTCATCACACAAACAAGCATCAACAAAAGAATTTAAACTTAACCAAGAAATTATGGAAGATAAATTCATTTTATTAAGCAAAAGTTACATTAATTAGATTAAAAGAAACAAGAAAACAAGACCCTATCTAATCCTAAGAACTAGATGGACCCTCCTCCGCTTGCTTCCTTCACATCTTCTCATTTCTGTGAAGGATCTTGGGCATGGTCATGGCAAATCCAATGATTCGCTCCTGCTCTGCAAGCCGCCGTAGCCTTTGAGCTTCGCGGGCTCGCCTCACAGCTTCCTCGTACTCGGCACGAGCATGAATGTAGGCTGCCTCCAAGTGCAACAATTCTTGTTGGGGGCCCCTTTGCCAAGCACATTGAAAACATCTCTGGGTACATGCAAGACACCGTACCCTATCCCATTGATGGCAACGGTGTAGGTTTCGTAGCAAATGAAAATGATTGCCATTGAAAGATGTGTTTGAGAAGAGGGGTTTTTGGAATTAAGAGAGTTTAGTTGAGAAAGATGAGGATGAATGATCATTGGCTTGTATTATAAAGGGGGTTTGGAATATGAAGAGACTAATGTTCATACCCTTTAAACACAGTCATAATTACATGCAGACTTTTCTAGAAATCAACAAATCTCTCTCTTATATTTTCTAAAAAATGCCATAATTAATCCTATTTTAAGAAAAAAATGAGAGTAACTATCACATGCAAGACTGTTGCACACAGAACAAAATATATCCGAAATAATCTAGCACACGTAAGCATGACACATATAGAATCAATTAACACATTAGCATGCATGCACATAGATCATGACAAATAATTTTATTACCACATAACTCACAACAGAATATTAGAATAAAATCAGATATTCTATTATAAGCTTCTAAGACTCAGTTGAAGTTGTACTTAGCTAGACGTGAGAGATGAACCTTACTAAGTATCAAACCAAGTGAGCTTCACCTCTTTCTTGAAACCTGTCAATTACTTTAAGTAATCTACAAAATCAAACTATCAAATCATACAGGATCTAGAAAGAGAATGAGAGATATTGATTAACATAATGGTCTAATTCGATAAGTCCAGATTGTACTCAAGTGAAAACTTGACTTATCGAATTAATTGATCAAAAGCTAAGAACATGCAAATCGACATCTCAAAAATAACTTTATTTTGAGTATGTATTCGAGAACTCATTTAAACTGATTCGAGAACTCAAAAATGTACTATTCGAGAACTCAAGATTCGAGAACTCTAATAACACTAATTCGAGAACTCAAAAACAGTGAATCCGAGAACTCTAGAACTAGAAGCACAAGTCATTTAACAGACTGTCATATAATACTCAAAACTTATCTTTTCATCAAATTCAGAATTAAAAAAAAATAGTCATGCAGAAATATTCATTAATTTCTAATGATGAACCTCAGAATTTAAAACAATAAATTGCAAGCTGCGTGGCACAAATTAAAAAAATGTGCAAAATCTGACTGAAATGTTTATAAACCACATTTCAGCTATTTTCACCAATTAAATATTAGAGATTTAAGCATGGTGAAAGCACATTATTACTACAGAACTCAGACATTTACTATTGACCTTTGGGTGAGGAATTCAGCATTCCAATCTCACTAACCAACCTTGTGAAGGTGGCCTCATCCAAAGGTTTAGTAAAAATGTTTGCTAATTGTTTATCAGTAGGAACATAGTTCAATTCAATAGTGCCATTTGCAGCATGTTCCCTAATAAAATGGTATCTGATGTCAATGTGCTTTGTTCTGGAATGATTGACGGGATTAACAACTATAAAGATTTGCATTTTACATATCCGAACCCAAACCCAAACCGAACAGAAATATAATGGATTGAGTTTGGATTTTAAGAAATCCGAGCCGATCTGATCCGATTGCCATCCCTAACCTTACGAAGAACACATACCAAATCAAGTGAAAAAAGGACAAGACATTATGATTATCCAGTAAAGATTCAAAATTAAGAAGTTAGCAACAACGAAAATTTAAAACTGGATGACTTTTCATGCCACCAATAGGTTGTGTCTGCCAACATCTAAATCCGAATGAATTTGAGATGCATGCGGGCGTTACAGTTTTAAATTAGTGAAAACTCATATGTTTGCAGTGTTAGGGGACTTTCACGAATATGAGATTTACAACGCAGAGCACACATTAAATATTTGACGCGGAAAGTTCACATCCCAATTTATATTTTTTTATCAATCAACAACACCTTAATGATATTTTAGCCGATACTTAAGCTAAGCTACACTTAAGGATCTTTCAAATAATACCTAAATCTACCTCTTAAGTATTCTCTGTATCAAATACAATATCATGACTATGAATATATAATCATCTCAAACTTAGTCACCAGAAATACATTACTTATTGTACAAATCTCCCCTTACTTGTTATACAAGCCTTTGATTATTGCTACATAATTACCTAATTTTGTGATAAAAAAACATACCATATATAATAACTGTCTACATTGACAATTATTACCAACCCATAATTGTCTTAGATCACACAAACTCATACTATCATATTGGATTGAAACCCATCGATCGTCCACTTGAACCTAAACTCTATATCAGATTGAACAGTAACCTAAACTCTATATCCATCATCATCATCTCTATTTTCATGTTCTAGTCGCTAGTGTAGGGTATGTAAACAATCACAAGAATCTCTCGAATCTCGAGTGATTCTAACTCATAAGATTAATAATCATATCCCTATGTGTTAGGAAATATGTTACTTCTTGATGGTTAACAAAATTGTCTTGTAAAAATTGTATAAGTCAAAATGTAACTTTCAACAGATAGCATGTGTATTCAGTATTCGTTGAAAGGTAGCTTATCGATTGATAAGTCTAAATGTAACATACTCTTTTTGTTTAAGTACTAGCAGTTGAAGTGTAATAGTGTAGGCTGAATAAGTCATGTTGACTTTCAACACATATGTAGAATATGGAGGCTAATTGTAAATACTCTGTGCCTTATAATTTTACATAAGTAAAATTGTATTTCAACGGATAGCCATTCAGCCTTCAACGGATGCACCTTGAGAAGCTTCAACGAATGCAGCTACAACACTTTCAACGGATGCTAGAAGTTTAACCTCAATTGATGCTAGTTCAATTATTAGCAGTTGAAAGTATGATAGGGACAGTTCTGACAAGTCTGACTTGTGCATGCTATCGAAACATCAATCTCATCCATGTGGGGGATTGTTGGAAAATGTGGGTTTTAGCCCTATATTGTCGAGTCATTTTGAGCTCCGATTTGAGTAAACCTTGTATGCGTGTTCGCAACAAGTTATGTTTGGATTGTGTTCTCATCCGCGAGAGCTTTCTAATGCATGTTTAAACACTCAAAACGACTAAGGGATGGATGAGTTATGATTATCCAAAGTTGTTCCCTTGGAAGTGGAAATTGAAGTTGTAACCTTATATCCCACATTGAAATGGAAAAGGTGTTTCCATTGCTTTATATAGAAATACACTTGTGTAGTGTTCAAGTGTGTTAGTAATGTGTTGCTCCATCACCTACGTGCACGCAGGGGAATCATGGGATTTCAAGGGGAAATTCGTGGCTTCACAAGCCTTCGGGCTTTCCGCGTGTGCAACCTGCGGACACGAATGGAGCAGAAATTGGGCCCGAGTAAAACCGGACTAGTTTTGCTAAAATATTATTTCCACTGGGCTTGAGCTTAAAAATATGACTTAGTTAATTTGATTTTGAGTTACCTGGTAAAATCAATTCCATTTTTAACTTCGGATTTTTTGCCACCGCCACAATTAATTAGCGTGACTAATTAATTAAGGAAATTTCCATCGACTTAATTAACTAACACAGTTAATTATTTAAGGCAATTGTGTAGCACACAAGTTTTCTTAGCCTATATAAACTCGTGTATAGCGTTAGGATTATTCATTCGAAAACACATCCTCTCTTATACACATCTTTCTTCTCTTCCTCCGGTGATAGTTCTCTTGTTCGTCTCAAGCTCGCCGAGAGTGACGCTTTTCGACATCCTCACTGCAAACTGTTTTATCCTAGGTAGCAATTCGCTCGCACATACGGTGAGGGCTAATACGCTTTAAGGAGACAGTCACGCACTGGACTCGGTTTTATTCCTTGTCTCCTTACGTTATTCTTATTATTTGTTTACTGTTTTATATACACCTTATCTGTTATTCACACACCATCACGTTTAAATAAGTATTTTATTACATCCGTGGATGATTGTATGAAATACTGCTATGTATATTTGTTTAAAAGCAAAGACGAAGCTATAGATAAATTGAAAATCTATAAGGAAGAAGTTGAGACAGAACAAACAGAGAAAATCAAAACGATACGAAGTGATCGTGGAGGTGAATATGTTGAACCCTTTGGGGAATTCTGTACACAACATGGTATAATCCATGAGGTCACTGCACCATACTCTCCTCAGTCAAATGGAGTGGTTGAGAGGAAGAATCGCACTCTCAAAGAGATGATGAATGCGATGTTGTTAAGCTCTGGTCTTCCGCAGTCGATGTGGGGGGAAGCCATCTTAAGTGCGAACCATATCTTAAATATGATGATTCGTAAGAATAAGGATATAAGTCCTTATGAGATGTTTAAGGAAAAGAAACCAAGTTACCAAACTCTGAAAGTGTGGGGGTGCCTTGCGAATGTACTAATCCCTACACCTAAGAAGGTGAAGATTGGTCCAAAGACTGTGGATTGTATCTTCATCGGATATCCACCACATAGTACTTTATATCAGTTTCTTGTGTATGAATCTAAGATTCCTGATATTCAAAAGAATACGATCATGGAGTCAAGGAATGCCTCATTCTTTGAGAATGTATTTCCTTGTAATCCTGAACGCCCAACAACGTCTAAACGTACTCATGAGTCTATAGAAGACGATAATGAGAATGATGAGAGTAAAGACGAAGATGTGGGGGTAGTGAGAAGGGGCAAAAGACAAAGAAAGGAAAAATCCTATGGGTCAGAATTTCTGACATATTTGCTTGAAGAAGGTGATCTGAAAACCTATAAGGAAGCAGTAACATCACCTGATGGACCTATGTGGGAAGAGGCCATCAAAAGTGAAGTTGATTCTAGTTTACAGAATCATACTTGGGAATTAGTGGACTTGCCAAATGGTAGTAAACCATTAGGTAGAAAATGGATTTTCAAGAAGAAGTTGAAAATTGACGGAACGATCGATAAGTACAAAACTAGACTTGTGATCAAAGGATACAAGCAACAGTATGGCCTTGATTACTTTGATACATATTCTCCGGTATCGAGAATAACATCCATAGGGATGATGTTTGCTATCGCTGTTATGCGAAATCTAACAGTACATCAAATGGATGTGAAAACAGCTTTTCTAAATGGAGATATAGATGAGGAAATCTATGTGGAACAACCTGAAGGGTTTGTGGTCCCTGGACAAGAAAGAAAAGTCTATAGATTGGTGAAATTATTACATGGCTTGAAGCAAGCGCCAATGAAATGGCATGAAAAGTTTGATGATGTCGTGTTGGATAATGGCTTCAAGATCAATGAATGTGATAGTTGTGCCTATTACAGGGATAACAAAAATGGATATGTCATGATGACATTGTATGTAGATGATCTACTTATTGCTGGAAGCAATGATAAAGTGATCAAATCTACCAAGGACATGTTAAAAGCAAGATTGGACATGAAAAACATGGGACTGGCAAATGTGATTCTAGGGATTCAAATTTCTAGAACATCTGAGGGTCTCGCACTAAGTCAACCGTATTATGTTGACAAGATTCTTGATAAGTTTCTCAAGGATGATTTTGAGAAAGCTAGAACACCCGTGGATCTGACTTTGCATCTATCCAAGAATAAATGTGTAGCAGTCTCCCAATTAGAATACTCAAGGATAATTGGAAGTCTGATGTACTTAATGAGTTATACAAGACCTGACATTGCATACTCAATTAGCAAATTGAGTAGATTTACGAGTAATCCGGGAGCTGATCATTGGAAAACGATCATTCGAGTACTAAGGTACTTGAGAGGAACTCGAGACTATGGATTGCATTATGGTAGTTATCCAGCAGTATTAGAAGGATATACTGATGCAAACTGGATATCTAGTAATAAAGCACTAAAGTCTACGAGTGGCTATGTGTTTACACTAGCTGGAGCGGCAATATCATGGAAATCCTCGAAACAAACGGTGATAACTCATTCCATGATGGAAGCTGAGTTTGTGGCGTTAGATAAATGCGCTGAAGAGGCTGAATACTTATGCCAATTTCTCGAGGATATTCCGAGATGGCCAAAGCCTGTGACAGCAATAGGACTGCACTGTGACAGTCAGCCTGCTATTGGCAGAGCACAGAGCACGATGTACAATGGAAAGTCCCGTCACAAACGACGACGACATAGTTCCATTAGACAGTTAATGTCAATCGGAATTATCACCATTGACTTTATACCGTCAAAGGATAATATCGCGGATCCGCTAACCAAAGGGTTATCAAGAGAACTGGTTGACAAATCATCTAGAGGGATGAGCCTTAAGCTTATTGCTTAACGGCATCATGGTGGACACCCAACCAATGCTGACTGGAGGTCCCAAGAACATGGTTCAATGGGCCAACTAAATCATGATGACCAAATCACTGTGGGGGTAACCCCTGGCCTGTTCCTATGATGCAGAAATAGTGAGACCCGTACGGTACAAGGGTAAGCTTTTGAGTTTTTAATGATCTTTCATGGAATACATGGAGTTCAAGGTTTTGAATGCATGGAATTCAGTTGAGTAAACGTGGGTTACTCTATAAGATAAAGATCAACTATGTGGGAGAGAAGTGGGGCCGTTTCAAAGGAGAATTGTGAGGCACAATTCTTTAGAAACTCCTACAGAACCAGGACGATGTTTCATGGCCAAAATGGACATAATCATGAGAGCTGAACGAATCAGAAAGGATATAGTGATAAGTATATTATCGTTTACACAAACGGTTGAACAGTTCAAAGACACTCACGTCTACTGTCTACCAGTAAAGTCAGTATGCTTACTCGAGCGAAAGTTCAAGGAGCATTCTCTACCTATCGTATGCTATATCTGATCGAAGAAACTATCACCAAGCCAAACTCCGTGTCAGTCTGACTTGTGCATGATACCGAAACATCAATCTCATCCATGTGGGGGATTGTTGGAAAATGTGGGTTTTAGCCCCACATTGTCGAGTCATTTTGAGCTCCGATTTGAGTAAGCCTTGTATACATGTTCGCAACAAGTTATGCTTGGATTGTGTTCTCCTCCGCGAGAGCTTTCCAATGCATGTTTAAACACTCAAAACAACTAAGGGATGGATGAGTTATGATTATCCAAAGTTTCTCCCTTGAAAGTGGAAATTGAAGTTGTAACCTTATATCCCACATTGAAATGGAAAAGGTGTTTCCATTACTTTATATAGCAATACACTTGTGTAGTGTTCAAGTGTGTTAGTAATGTGTTGCTCCATCACCTATGTGCGCGTAGGGGGGGGTGCAAATCATGGGATTTTGAGGGGAAATTCGTGGCTTCACAAGCCTTCGGGATTTCCGCGTGTACAACCTGCGGACACAAATGGAGCAGAAATTGGGCCCGAGTAAAACCGGACCAGTTTTGCTAAAATATTATTTCCATTGGGCTTGAGCTTAAAAATATGACTTAGTTAATTTGATTTTGAGTTACCTGGTAAAATCAGTTCCGTTTTTAACTTCGGATTTTTTGCAGATATGATTTTATCTGATAAAATCAATTTCGTTTTTAACTTCGGATTTTTTGCCACCGCCACAATTAATTAGCGTGACTAATTAATTAAGGAAATTGCCACCAACTTAATTAACTAACACAGTTAATTATTTAAGGCAATTGTGTAGCGCACAAGTTTTCCTAGCCTATATAAACTCGTGTATAGCTTTAGGATTATTCATTCGAAAACACATCCTCTCTTATACACATCTCTCTTCTCTTCCTCCGGTGATAGTTCTCTTGTTCGTCTCAAGCTCGCCGAGAGTGACGCTTTTCGACAACCTCACTGCAAACCGTTTTATCCTGGGAAGCAATTCGCTCGCACATACGGTGAGGGCTAATATGCTTTAAGGAGACAGTCACGCACTGGACTCGGTTTTATTCCTTGTCTCCTTACGTTATTATTATTATTTGTTTACTATTTTATATACACCTTATCTGTTATTCACACACCATCACGTTGTTTTTTATGTATTAATATCACAGCTTGTACTACAGTTTATTACTCCTCACACTTTGCTACAATATTGTGCTTGCAGAAACAATAAGCTCTCTTGTTTTAGTCACTATCCGCTTGCTATAGAATTCCTCTAGCTCTGAAATCAGTCCCATTCTTTTTTTTAGAAACCTTGCTGCTGTGTTGCTGCAACAAAAATAAGAAAGCATAGGATGTGATTTCAGCTCTTCAGCCCCTTTGTTCTAACGCTGTGATACCATTCTAGTAGTGATAGCTCTGATTTCATTATCCGCACATCTGTAATCCTTTGTTGCAGTTCTGCTAGAGCATCACAAAAAAAAGTGATATCTCGATGCACTTTGATTTTCTGTTGACTTTAGTCCTGTAAGTTCCATGTTTCCGTAGAATTCCAAGAGCACAATATTCACAAACCATATCTGGAGAATCTCATCTCTAGTGCAAACCCCTGGCCATTACATTTCCGCAGCATTGCTGTAACAAAATTATTATGCGCTCTGTTCTTATTTGATTCAGCCACTCCATTGTGTTATTGCTATAGCGTGCCAGACTGCCAGGACCTTCAAAAAACCATGCTCTGCTTTCATCGTCCTACTTATCCACTTCTCAGCCACACCTCTGTTTCATTTTTAACCAACCATTCACTTTTGTTTTGTTCATAAATACCTTAGGCTCCACTTTGATGTATTTTCACCTAAATATATCCTGAAACACCTTAAACAAAAAACATCAATGCATCTTGTGGGAGTTGCAAGAAAAAAAAGAAACAAAAAAAAAATCTACAAACTAAAAGTGCATTGTCTTTGGCTAGACTTATTTATACAAGCAACCTTATCAATGAGGTGTAAAAGCATATAACTTAGCGTATCTCCCAATTTCTATTAATCTAACTTTATTAGCATATATCAAGCACACAAGATCATTTAAAGATTGGAAGGTACTAATTTTAAACTCAAGAAATTTTGGAATATAAAAGTGCTCAAAATATTCATCACGAATATTTAAGCACTTCCGTTCCAAAAACAAGTTCCAAATTGGATCGACATTAGACAAACACAACTCTTCTATTCTAACTTCATCCAAATCAAATTCATTAGATTTTAGAGCTACCACATCAAATTTTGGTTCCTATACAACCGAACTCTCTTCTACATCACACGACATGAGATGAGGATTAACTAATACATCAAATTCATTTTCGGCACAAAAATTTCAGTTGAAAAAATATTTTCTTGAAGAACATAAGGATCAATGCAAGCTGGAATTTCATAACCATCATTCTCATTCCTTTTTGCATTAGAGTTTAACTCTTTTGATCCTTCTCCATATGACACACCATATTTTAATTCTTGAAGAATATGTCAACCTATTGACCATTCACGCAATGATGATTCATGTTGTATTACATAATCAAGCATACGAGAATTACGGTTTTAACTTAATGCAAGTATGGGTAACGTTCTAACAAATCAATTGAATCAAGACAAGAATAAGAACACATAATTGTTCACAAGCTCAAGTTGTCTTTTTATCAATCTAACAAAACTCAACAGATACTAACTTGACCTTAAAATACTAAATAGTGTTATGATAATAACAATAAAATATTTAAAATTTAGTCCCTCAGCGGCGCCAAAAACTTGATATCAATTTTACAAATGCTAACGCAAGTTCATGTATCGAACAAGTAGTATATTAAATTCGTTCCCACGAGGACTAATTTAATTAGTTAAATAACAAACACTATCGTTCTCTCAATTAAAGTTAAATAACATATAATTAAATAACATAAGATCAATTTTATATTATAAACTACTCCTAATATATAAACATATAACACATCAACTTAAGAATAAAACAAGAGTGAAAGTATCTAGGCCTTTAACTTCCTCTTGAGCCTGACAAGTATCCATCATCATCTCTATTTTCATGTTCTAGTCAGTTCTAGGGTACGTAAATAATCACAAGGATCTTCCGAATCTCAAGTAATTCTAACTCAGAAGATTAATTCGCATATCTCTATGTAGAATTTAAATCCATAAGCAGCATTAACATATAGCCCATATTTATATCCTAAACACAAATTAACAAATATGTTAATCTAAATTCAGGCTATCTCATCCAAGCATCACCAAAATTAATAAATTAATCTCAAAGTTAATTATTCTTTGAGAAGCATTACACCCAAATCAATATAATCAACCATAATAAACAGAAAATAAAGATAGAAAATAACACTTATATAAAAACTCAAGAATATATTAAAGCGTAGAATAAAAATTAGTCCTACATCTTAAAGAAAAACATAACAAAGGAATATATAAGATGAAAAAATGATAGAACTCGTTGTGGATGACTTCAATCTTCAATCTCCATGCCTTGTGTTTTCTCTAAGTGTTTCCCATGTTCTTCTTCTTCTTCTCTTGTTGTCTTCTCTCTACTAATGTGTCTAACTGATACATATATTGTACTCCCTCCGTCCCCATTTATCTATCATGTTTGACTTTTTGTAGTCAAATTGACTCAACTTCGATCAAAAATTACAAATTTATTTTTTTATAATTTTGAAAAAATGAAATATACATATTAAAGTAAATTAGATATACTTTATAATGATATAATTTTTGTAATTTTTTCTGACTATATACTATATGAAATGTTAAGTCAAAGTTGGGTCAATTTGACGATAAAAAGTCAAACAAGACAAATGAATTGAGACGGAGAGAGTAATACAAGTGTTTTTAATGATTTATTAGGTATAAAAGAAATATTCCTAAATAGAATGAAATTCTTAATAGGAAATTCGTAGGCTGCTGTTACTGGACTTTTCTGGGCAGTTGATGATGGGTTTTATACTAAACTATTCGTTTGAAGTATATAATATTGTCCATTTTATGGAGAATCTTGATTGCATATTATTATATTGTCTGTTTATTATATATTATGGATAATCTAGTATCAAATAGGATAACATAAGATTAGATTATTAGTGTCTATATATAATATAATAAAGGTTCACAGTCTAAGTGGTATTAGACAAACCACTAGAATGACTGAAGTATTATTTGGGAATAGTTTATCTTGACTCTTGAATAATACTTGTATACTTTGTGTATATTGAACAGGATCAAAATATTAGAATTGTTCTTCTATTCTGATAGTTAAGAAGAACTAAGATTCTATGATATTATTATTGCTTAGGTTCTTAATCTGGATGTAGTGATTGACACTTGTATGCAATGCACATGCTTTGATTCATATAAGATGTAATTAATTATTAATTACAGTATTATGTGTTGAGCAATGACATTGCATGCAAGGTGGGATATTAATTACAGAAGGAATCCATGTCCTGATAATATTCGGGTTGATGATGTCCTCTTGAAAGCTCATAAAGATAATTATGTGAAGCCCTGCATGCAGATTAATTTCTAACATAATTATAAGGTTGAGTGGATGATCAAGGATAAATAAGATATTAATTAAATTAATTGTCAATGATTAATTTAATTAATGGATATACGATATATTAAACGTGGGGAATTTAATAAGCAAATAATCTTGGAGCCGAATTAAATAATAAAAGAATTGTGGTATTAGGAACGGTAGTGCAAATATTAATTCTTTAGTGGATTGAATTAATATTTAATGACATTGGGCTTGACCCGGAATGTCATTGGAAGGCCCGACCTAATTGTCCATGATCCCTACTGAAGCCTATATATATTCTCGTTCTCCTTAAAGCTGGCTACACAACAGAAATCGAAATTGAGACCTAGGGGCAGCCGCACGCAGCTAGGGTTTTGGAATTTCGAGGCTTTGAGGAGAGGAAACTTTGGAAGATTGAAGGCCACACTTCGCTCAAAGGGAATCAAGGAATTCAGTAGAAGACGTGGAATTGAATCGCTTGCGCCGTAGCGATTAAGGTTAATCTTCTTTTCGAACTCTTTAATTTATATCATAAAACACAGTCCTATATATCGTACGGTCCAACAGTTGAGAGCCGGTTAAAAATAGGAGCCCAGAGTAGAAATATTGGTCTTCTTCCGAGCTTTCCAATGACTTCTTACAGGCCTGAAACGGACTTGTAGAACTCCTGATAGAGCCCAAATAGCGAAAGCTTTGAAAATTGTCCAAAAATCTGAATTTTCAATGAATTAACTCCCAAAAATCCAATTTCAGCTCCAATCCATTATTTTTTTGACTCCTACAATAAAACATTAAAACACAATAAAAAAAATCCAATTCCATGCAATAATAACTAAAAATATAGGGATAATAAACTAATAATAAATAACTATTTATCAAAGAACCCCCTCCTCTTACTCTTCAAATCCTTTGAGCATCGCTAAAATCCAAGTAGTGACCTCGAAATCATCGTTCTTCATCATAACGACATATCCAACTACAAAGTCATGTGCATCAATCACCATGAGTGCCCATCCATCTATTGATACACCAGATCCTTATTTTCTCAATCTTTCGGTCTCTAGAAGAACATCACTAGTATCATCCAAAATTTTCACCTTGTTGATTAAGTCATTGAAACAATTGCGATGATATCTTCCATCTTGTTGCATATCAAGTCCGAACACATCTCTCTTAAGAAGAAACTCCGCAAGAACATTATTATTGATCCACGATGCAAGTGCCAACCACCATACCGCACTTAACTTTCCTTCTTCCCATATTAGTAGGCTTCATGTAAGAAAATCCATCATCGTACTATACCATATATCAACTAAATCTTGAACTTTTCCTCAACGTCATCCATCAGGAACTTTGACTCTAATACCACTTGTAAGGGAACTACACAATGCAGAGCACACACAAAATATTTGACATGAAAAATCCATGTTCCAAATTGTAATGAATCCAAACAATAATCAACACTACAATCAATTAATAACACCTCAATGGTATTCCAGTCGATACTTAAGTCAAATAATTCTTAAGTATCTTTCAAATAATACCCAAGTCTACATTTTTAGTATTCTCCTTATCAAATATAATATCATTACTATGTATATATAGCCATCTCAAATTTAGCCACCAAGAAATACCTTACTTGTTGTACAAGTTTTCTCATACTTGTTGCACAAGCCTTCCATTCTTAATACCTAATTACCTAACTTTGTGGCCAAATAATACCATATTTATATAATAATTGTATTCACATACAATTATTATCGAATACAATTATTATCCAACCATAATTGTCTTGGATCACCCCTAACACATACTATCATATTGGATTGAACCCCCAACATGGACTACATATCAAATAAACATGTGTAAGGTTGCGAAAACAGAAGGGAAACCAGTGGCACAAAAGACTTACCAACATTTAATTCATGTTGTTGTTTCTAATTTGCACATGAAAATCAAGTAAATGAATAACAAAACCAACCATTTGCATATAAAAACCGAAATTATTGTCAGAAATGAGCTTAAAAAGTGTAGAAGCCCAATATGAACCATGGCTTAGATAATGTTTAAGACTTCATGCAGTAATATAAATATCAAAATCTAGAGCCAAAAGTATCACATACAAATTGATTACTTGAGGGATTCAACCACCCTATAGTAATGGCTTTCATTACAGTGATGGCCTCCAACCCCACTACTAGAATTATAGCAATAGACATCGGCTAAAAATCGATGTCTTTCTAAATTTTGACCGATGTCTTCACGTGTGATGTTAAAAGTCTGTAATTACCTTAAGTTTGTCATTGTTGAATGCTCTTTCAATATCAGTTTTCTTAAAAGAAATGATGTAAACCAATATTGAAGACAATAGTTTTGTAAACTGTACGATGTCAAACGTTACTTTTAACATCAGTATTTTTAAACAAAGCAATGTTATATGAGCTATAGACATCGGTTATGTAGTTAGTAGCTGATGTATCACCTTATATTTAATATTGAATTTGTGGATTTATACTGATGTCTTTGGTGCAATTCAACAATAATTTTTTTATTAAACTGTTGGTAAATCTACTTTTCCACATCAGTTTTAAACTACCATGTGATGTTATTCCTACATATTTACATTGATTTCCAGTTGTATGTGATGTTAATTTTATTTGATTGTATCGTCCCTCATGTGTATTCATATGAACCATAACTACTACATACCAAAAATCTGATCTAACAAAACTTGTATCCGGAACTAAAACAACTACAATATATAAATACATTAACTACAATATATCCATGACTATAACTAATCTCTGATTAATCCATAATCAGAAGTAAATATTTCATTTAAACTATCACATACATCTACATATAGTCAAAACCAACTAAAAGTTCAAACAGAAGTGCAAATCCTTTTTATATGTGGTCTTCAATATGCGCACGAGTCTCCAAACGCACATCTTCAAACCCCTCCATCGTGTACAACAGAGTGTAGTAATACACATAGAGATATACCATCCTTCTTTGTAAACACGTCAAAGTTTAAGTCATAGGATGTATAATTGGTCACTCCATCGGGAATCCGGGTAATATAAGTAAAATGTCAAAATGATGGGTACCCATTCTATCACTAGCTAGATAAATTATAAAATAAATTTTTGAACCAAACTCAATTATAGTAAGTAATGATAAAACACTACCAAACTTAATTAGGAATTATCACAAAGTAGCAATAGTTACCACAAGAACCAATTAGAGAGTTGTAATATACGTAAAGACATCATAGTTAATGGTTATATGTAGGTAAACTTACCAACTTCCTCGTGTTTGTACTATATTTGGGCTCCAACTAGTAGAGCCCTGTTTTGTTCAGGAGGATCATACGATTTCAGGCATTACTGTTGGATGGGATCTGCATTGGAAAAGTGTAAGTGTCATCATAAAGTATGTTGTCCCGCGTGAGAAAGACTCTATACAACTAAATAATAAAACTAAGAAGTGCTGATTTTTCTGGCTCTGAACCAAATGATTATGATCATCATAATTTATTTGGTAGAACCCACACTTTATACAGATCCTTAGCCTCGCCTGAATTGCTTGCTAAGCTTGATCATACTCATGTGATCTGTACTGGGATATCAAATCCCCAAAATTAATAAACAAGGCTACCTTTATTTAATTCAATATTAAAAACCAAATAAAAATTTGAATTAAATTTTTATAAGAGAACCGCAAAATCACATTAGTACTAACAGAGAGCTCAATTCATAAAATTATAGAACCCTAAAATCGAGTGTGGAACAATATGGAACTTACATGTTCGATGAAGATAAACAAGAGTAGTGGCTTGATTATATATCGATTGCAGTAGTAGAGGCTCGACTGTATCGAAGCCAAAATCATAGTGAATACGACTCCAAATCAGTCCAAGCTCCAGATCTCTAGAAAAAGGTAGAGTTGAAAATCAAAAATTGAAAATGAAACTTACAAATTAAGGCACAATTAAAGAGCAAATGAAAGAAAAAGAAACACAATTAGGTCGATTCATTTTAGCTCGGTTGGGTTCCTTCAATTAGGTTTCAATTTGTGAAATTAGGATTTCAATTAGGGTTGAGATGGTGAAATTAGGGTTACAAAGATGGTGAGCGATGGAGAGAGAGCCGCCTAGGAGAGAAAATGAGAGCGAGAGGGTGAGTGTGTGGGAAATGGGGGAATTGGGGAATAGAAATTTCAGTAAGGGGGGAAATATTTTGAGAAATATTTGGTGTAATAAGGGGGAAAGTGTGGTATACGGGATTTTTAAAATTTTTTAAAATGAGAATTCACAACGGTTATTTTTTGAACCGATGTCTAAAACGAGTTTTAACATCGCTTTAAAAAATACCGATGTTGAAACGCCCTTTAACATGGGTGGCTTTTGCAACCGATGTTATATCTACTTTTTCTAGTAGTGCCCCCGAGAAGTGGCCCATGCATGCACTCTATAATTTACGGGTGCATAAAAACATGTCGACTCCATTACTTGTAACTTATCCAGAAGGTATTATAAGAATGAAGTATAAGAAATTGAACCATTTTTCTGATTGAAAAAAATGTTCAGTTAGTAATAAATTGAAAATTTCACTATAAATTCACAAAAGCGAGCTGTTGCACAAACTTTTAACTTTAGAATCTAATTTTGATAAACTGCCAGACACACTTATCAGTGATACCATATGGATTTCCCAATCAAACTTCATGACTTCATACTCGTGTTCAATTTGACATTTTTATCAGGAAGTAGTATCAGATTATTGATGATGACGACAAAAACAAACATGAAGATTGTATCTCCTCTGCTGCTATTCAGCATCCTGAAGGCAGTTTCGAATGCATGCCGAAACACCAAGCCAATCAGATCTTGGAACAGTCATATAATAGGCATCAAAATTAACTATAAATAAAGGTTATAATGATTTGATAATCGGGTGTCAATCTTGTTGACGAAGGAATTTGGTAACAACAAAATTTGAGTTTTGTTATTGGAACCAAGATCTATGACGGTGGTTTTTTGCTGAAAAAGATGACGAAATGTGACGGTGATGAGTAATTGGTGACTGATATTGTTTAGGATTTGTGGTGGTTGCCTCAACCCCTTACAATCAAGTCCAACATAGTCTTAAGGAGTAAGAAACTCAAATGGGTTAGGTTTCTTACCCTAGAGAACCATTTTAAAAGTGTCTGCCGATGAGGTAGTCACAAAGGCCGATGACTCAGTTACAATCTCGAACGTTCACGGATAAGAAAATTTCTTAAATTGTGGGAAAGCCCCATGTTACCGGTGTCTACCGATTTCATGATCACTGTAGGTATAGTCATGAACCATGACTTACCCTAGACTATTCTTTATCCCTCAATGAGAACACCCACCATATAGCAGGACTAATGATCCCAAATTTTTTGATTGCAAAATGCAAGATTATTTCAAAGTTTCTCAATGAGAAAACTCATTGACTACAAGAACAGAGCTCACGAAGCACACACTAGATTCATTCTACTTCAACGTAGACACCCGTTGAGTACATGAGAAGGTTTTCACTACACAAGAATACCCCTCAACGCCTTCAATAAAATAGGACGGAGGACACTACCTTCATAGTATGAGGTAGAGGATGTATCCTTAGTCTTTACTCAACTCAAAAGCTCTGCTAATTCCGAAGAGACCTTCAGTCTTGGTCTAATAAGCTCAAGTCCGTTGTAAAATAACCATGTTGAATTTTGGAAATAATTAAACCCATTGCAACTAAAATTGGTAACACGATTACAATCAGAAAGCACACCGTCTACCATGACATACGAAAGCTAAAGCTGTTTATGAGTTTAACGTATGAAATGCACACACAAATCTATACTCTTTATTAATAATCAAAACAATGTGAAAATGGCGCGCGGTACTAAAATACCAAAGTACCAAAGTACCAAATTTGGTTATCACTTAACCTGGGTTCGATTCCTCGCAACTACATAATTATACAACTACGTACAAGATTTATTTACTTTAAATTCTTTAGCTTCATCCAGTGTTCGATTATTTACAACTACGTAATTATACAAGATTTATTTATTAGTTTGTTTGCGTAATCATACAAGATTTATTTATTTACTTTAATTTTTTTTAGCTTTATTCACAGTTCGATTGTCTATACCTACATAATTAAATAGTTATTTATTTATTATATATTTTTATCATTCAATTCTCGAGAAATACATTTTTAAATAATATTTATTAATACTAATATTTTAATATCGACTCCCGTACTTAGCACGGGTTATAAGCTACTATTAGTAATTAGTACAATTAACTCCTTATATATAATAAGCGTAAGGGAGATCTTATCCAAAACTTTGGTCGGTCATTGTACTACCAAAAGTATATGATCTGTTGGATTATAAAACTATAAATATTCAAATAGATGAGGACCGTTAGATATAATATTAAAAATTGTATTTGATTAATAATAGGATAGTATTTAAATACTAAAAGGTGTATTTTGATAATTTAAACCAATTATAAATAGGTTTTCTATATTAAATAGAAATCTTTATGTAAAAAATCGTAATTATCTTTTCTGTTTAGTTTATGGATAGTTCCAGTTAGATAATAATTATTAAACCATCATTAAATTAAAGATAATTTTGTTAGCTTCGCGTGGGCTGTAAAATTATTAAAATCTGTTGTCTAAAACTCAAGATAGAGCCCAAACAGTAAAGTGATTATCTAAATTTTAATATATTTTTTTAATTTAAACCAATTATAAATAGGTTTTCTATATTGAATAGAAATCTTTATGTAAAAAATCGTAAATATCTTTTCTCTTTAGTTTATGGATAATTCCAGTTATATAATAATTATTAAACCATCATTAAATTAAAGATTATTTTGTTAACTTCGCGTGGGCTGTAAAATTGTTAAAATCTGTTGTCTAAAACTCAAGATAGAGCCCAAACAGTAAAGTGATTATCTAAATTTTAATAATTTTTTTTTATTATTGTAGCACAAATTTAATTTTTTTTCCTAATTCTTTTAAATTTATAAATTCTATGTTTATTTCAGTAAAATATTAAAATCAATTTAAGAAAAAATTAAAATCGATCTGGTCCGTGTACGGCCACTATACCGTGTACGACCACTATACGACCAAATTAATTATTACAGTTAGATCTTAAATAGATCGATGAGAATTGTTTGATCTAATATTAAAAAGTGTATCTGATTAATAATAGAATTATATTTAAATACTAAAAAGTGTATTTTGATAATTTAAAATTTTTCTATGTAAAAATTCTTAAATATCTTTTCTCTTTAATTTATGTATAGTTCGAGTTAGATAATAATTGTTAAACCAAATATCAGATAACAATTCATATCGATTACAATATTAAAAATTATCAATATAATGCTCATGTATATCATATAACAATGATACATTTGGACCCTGCGTTATAAGAGGCTTAGGAGAAAATTTAAACATTTTTTTTTCCGAAGGAACATAACAATTTGATTAATCCAAATTATAATTATATTATTTTACATATAACAAACATAAAAGGATAATATCAAAATATTATTAAAATATTGAGGGTTTCATATTCATAAACAATAATTTTGAATATAATACTTAACCATCTTTTCTTTTCGGTTCATGGGTAGGTCACTGGTCAAGTTAGATAATAATTATTAAATTATCATTAAATTAAATATAATTTCGTTAGTTTCGCATGATTCTAATAATAATTATTATGTCATCATTATTGTAACGTCAATTTAATTACTTTTTTTTAACTATTTTAAATTTAGAAATCTATGTTCAAAAATTAAAATCAATCTAAGAAAAAATCAAATCAACAAAGAATATAATAATACGAGGATAAAATTTTATAAAATTGTGCATATTTTTTATCCTATTTTATTAAGTTTTAGATCATAACTAATCAAATATTATTTATTATTAAATAATAAATTATATGCAAATGGTGATTTTGTTTTATAAGAACTCATAGAAACCTAATTTCATTGTTAGCACGACTATATTCATATTAAAAAAAACCGTATTTTGAAATTTTAGACTCAGCTACAGAAGAGGCCAAACTTTTTTAACCTATATACATTGTAAATATTTAAATTCGAAACTTTAAAAATTTGTTAATCAATTACTATTCCACTTTTCTGAAAAATCGTACTTTACAAAAAATATTATCAAATAATCTATGTCTGCAAGAAAAAAAATGAAAAAATTCTTATTTTAAAAAAAAAACCTGTAAATTTTAATATGTTGTTGGTAGATTCAAACCTTAGATCATTCTACATGATAATTTACTGTTATATCTAACGTTTCTCAACAATTTAATTTGAAAAATCCGAAGATTATGGATTGAGTGATCAAACAAAGCGACCATAAGCTTTCATTATTTAGTCTTTAATATAATAACATAAATATTTACGAGATATACTATAAAAAATGAATTTTATACAGAATTTTGATCGTCACAGTGTACTACTTTAAAAGAAGAACTATTACAAAAAAAAAATTATATTTTAATTGATAATTTATTTCCTCAAAAGTTCAAAGTTCCATCATCATTAACATATTACAAAAAAGAGTATATTATATTTTAGCAATAAATATTTTAAAAAATTAAAAATTAATTTTTTTTATAAATATTAAGAAAAATTATTGATATTATCCTCGTAGTTTGGTCCTAAATACCGCCAAAACATTCTCAGCCGTTAGATCCAATACTTTTAAAAATAGACGATCATGATTATATCATATAAAAATAAGTTATTATCTAAAAATGATATAAGTTAAAAGATATTATATTAGGATTGGATTTTCTAAAAAGTCAAAACATAAAAATAGTTGTAATTAAATAAGGAAACTCATTTAATAACAAAATAATAAAAATCGTTTAATCTTAAATAGATAGGTGAAAACCATTATATTTAACATTAAAAACTGTATTTGGTTAATAAAGGGTATTCTAATAATCTAAACTACATATAAGTAGATTTCCTAAATCGAATATAATTCTCAACATTAAATTTCGTCATTTTATTCTCTTTTTAGTTTTAGAATAGTTTTTAATTGAAAAAGAACTATTAAACCACAACTAAATTAAAGATTATTTTGTGAATTTCATGTGGACTATAAAATTTGTCAAATCTAACTTTTATAACTCAATATAAACAAATATTAAATTGAGCGTGTAAAATATAATAAATATCAAATTTGTAACTACAATTTTTTTGACTAAATCTTTTTTAACAATAATTTAATCATGTAAACTAATAACTTTTAAATATTAAAATATTCATAAATAAATATAATTATAAATATTAAAAAAAAATCGTGTGTTGCATGGGTAATAAAAATATAATTATAAATAAAATTTAAGTAACCGTGCATCGCACGGGCTATAAGCTAGTAATATCTAAAATGAACATTTAATGTCAATGTTAAGTCAAGACATTACGGTTGGCTTACCAAATCAGATAAATTTAGTGTTTTGATAATTTAGTTTTCTTTTCCCAATCATTTATTGTTTAGAAGTTCAATATTGCATCTTGATGATTGGGATACATCTTTGTCATATCTTAACTGTATTCTTTTTACAAAAAAAAATCCTTACTACAGACCTGGCCAAACCCAACAAACATAAAATTACAATCAGAAGCATAAGTTGTTCACATGTATGACACATTCCTTAATAAAAGTTAAGAATAACCAGGATTATAAAAATTAAAATTAGTCATTAACAGTAAATATAGAACGACCAAAATTATTAAGGGATGTAGAAATCATGGTTAACCAAATCGATACCTGCAGGCCACTAAGGGACAGCACTTACTCGTTGAACTAGTCCATGTTTACCTATTTATTTAGGTATTCAAGTTGCATTCTGAGCTTCGTTTTATACAAATCTATCCTAGTTTAGCAACTTACAACACGATACAATATGACAGATAGAGGACTAATCCATCAAGCATCATTGATATCAAGAGGGCAGATTCATGTCATCTCGAGATCAATAACCAACATTAAACCTGATTCTCCCACACCCCTGAATTTCAAACAGTATAAACTTCCTTTCCATGATCGCATCAGCCCAGATTTATATATTCCATTTGTATTCTTCTATCCTAATCCTCAACCATCCGATCGTAAAATCCCGATAGCAAATCAACTCAAGAACTCTTTGTCCAAGACACTTACCAAGTACTACCCCTTTGCTGGTAGACTAGGTTCTTCAGGATCCTACGTTGAATGCAATGACCAAGGCATTAACTTTCTTGAAGTCCAGATAGCATGCAATATGTCTGAGATTTTGGAAAAAGTTCCAATCGAGGATGAAGAACAAGGCTTTGGTCATCTTTTTCCACCCTGCTCAGTGTGGCACAAAGTGTCCTGTTCCCCTTTAGTGCTTGTTCAGCTAAACCATTTTTCTTGCGGAGGAATAGCTATAGCAGTGTGTCTTTCGCACCGTATTGCTGATGCTAGCACTTTATTATCATTCCTAAGTTACTGGGCTAGCTTATCACGTGATCCCAGTGATCAAGAAAAACTAGTACAACTTGGCCCATGTTTTGTGCAGGGACTGCTTCCCCATTCGTACGATGATGATTATGTTGCACCTGAAGTATTTCTACCCGAAAGGAACTGGATCACAACGGAAATTGTGTTTTACAACTCAATGATTGCAGAACTGAAGGCCAAGCAGGAAAAGCAAGACAAATTACATGGTGTAGTTACTAATCAAAATTACACACGAAATGAGCTTGTGACCGCACTCCTTTACAGATGTGCTCTAGCTGCTGCAGCTGCATCAAACTCTGGGGCCTATCCTGATTCTGTATTGTTTCAAGCTGTAAACATTCGGCCTCTGATTGATCCGCCACTGCCTAAAACAAGTGTTGGCAATCTGATCATTCCTAGTCACATTTTAGCAAGCACGATGAATGAGACAGAGTTACATTCATTGGTGGGACAAATGAGAAAAGAGAAGAAGCAGGTTACAGGAATAAAAAGTTTAGTCCGAAAAGAAGTCATGCCATTATTTGAAAAGTATGCAAAAAATAATTACAAGAAATATGTTGTCAGCAGCATTTGTAATTTCCCATTATATGATAGCTTGGATTTTGGCTGGGGAAGGCCGGTTAAGGCCAGCCTTGTCGATGCGCCGTTTGTCAATATCTTCACGATGATGGATACTCCAGATGGGGATGGTATAAAGGTCATTGGAGGTCTCGAAAAGGAACACATGGAAAATTTTCAAGCTGACAAAGAGCTGCTTACCTATGCTTCTTTTATCACTAAGAGCATCTTCAATTGTACTAGCTAAAATGTTTAGTTAAAATAACATAAAATACTGATTATTTAAAATTTGTGTAATGTATGAGTTAGTTATAATAATTGGTTATGTTTTAAAAATGGTATGTTATTGTTCAGATCGTTAAAAATAAAATATGTTGTTTTGATAAAGTATTGGCTAAATTTTTTTGTTAAGGGGAATAAACCATTGAAGTGCATTTTTTTATATAATCTTTATAATTTGTATTTAGAATAATGCTAGGGTACGAATTTGGTACAAAAAGATGTACCGAATTACATGGGTTAGAATCTGATTGGCTCTATATTAGTGGACCCACATGCATTCACATTAATATCATCAATAAAAACATTTTCAAATGACACATCATCATTGCCACATCATTTTGTACCAATTTTTGGTACCCAATTCGGTACATCTAGCACTACTCTTATATTTATGGCATGTTAATTTAAATTTTAGGTAAGGGATTGCTCTGAGATGCTCTAAGGGACTCTATTTTTAAACAATCCTACGCTTCTTTGTGTCATTCCAAGTGCTGTTTCATCATATGAATGAAAAAAAAACAAAATTATGATTTTTACAATTTGATATTTTTTAACTTTGTCATATGTTACCAGTGTTCTAAAAGTCGGCGATTAATCCGATTAATCGCCGATTAATCGCTAGACGGCGGGCCACCGAACTGATTAAGCGAAAAACGGTCAATTAATCGTTTTTTCAGAAAAACGGTCAAAAATCGGCTGAATCGGTCAAAAATCGGATTAATCGGTCAAAAATCGGGATAATTATTAAAAAAATATTTAAAATTTAAAAAAATAATTAGAAATTTATAATGTAGAAACTTGATTAAATGATAGAAAAAAACATTATTTTTGTACATGTAATTATAATTTTAGATGCCAAAATCATAAATTCTCTTAATTTTTTCTCTTAAATTGATCTCTAATTAAAAAGTTAAACCTTCAAAATTTTCTTTATTAAAATTATATAATATTTTTAATATATTTGCATAAATATATGATAATAATATATGTTTAGTTGAAATAATGAAACAATTATATATATGAATATAATTGTATATAAAAAATATTATTAAATTTATTCCGATTAATAACCTGATTAATCATTCCGGTTAATCCCCGATTACCCGATTAATCCCTGAACGGTGCTTTCACCGATTAACTCCTATTCTCGCTTTTCATAACATTGCATGTTACTGGATTTCCTTTTCCAAAAAAATATTCTTGATAGAAACCTTGGTAAATATTTTGGAGTCTTTAGTATAAGGTTCACATGCATAACATACTTTTTAATTAGATGATAAAATTTTAAAATAACTAAGAATAAATATATATAAATTATTTTTTTCATAAATAATATATAAATCTCGCTAATCCTTTTTTTATTACAAGCCATCTAACATCCCTCCTTCTCATTTCTTTACGGGTTTTTTCGCTTCTTGACACACATTTTAAGGCTCATATAAAGTATAGTTTCAAAATTAATTTTTAAAATTTTCTTTTTTTGAATAAAAAATCAAAAATTAATTTTTTATTCAAAAATAAATTAAATAATATATAGAACTATACTTTTTAGAAGTTTTAAAATGTGTGCCACATCCCTCATCCTCCAATGTAAAGAACCTACGGGACGGAGGGATTACTAACTTTCATAAAGTAGGTTTACTATATATACTAGCTTACAGCCCGTGCGATGCACGGTTACTTAAATTTTATTTATAATTATTTTGTTTATAATTATATTTTTATTACGATGCAACACACGATTGTTTTTTTAATTTTTATAATTATATTTATTTATGAATATTTTAATATTTAAAAGTTATTAGTTTACATGACTAAATTATTGTTAAAAAAGATTTAGCCAAAAAAAATTATAGTTAAAAATTTGATATTTATTATATTTTAAACACTCAATTTAATATTTGTTTATATTGAGTTATAAAAGTTAGATTTGGCCAATTTTACGGTTCACATGAAATTCACAAAATAATCTTTAATTTAGTTGTGGTTTAATAGTTCTTTTTAAATTAAAAACTATTCTAAAACTAAAAAGAGAATAAAGTGACGAAATTTAATGTTGAGAATTCTATTCGATTTAGGAAATCTACCTAACTTATATGTAGTTTAGATTATTAAAATAACTTTTATTAACCAAATACAGGTTTTAATGTTAAATCTAACGGTTTTCACCTATTAAACGATTTTTATTATTTTGGTTATAAATGGGTTTCCTTATTTAATTACAACTATTTTTATGTTTTAACTTTTTGGAAAATCCAATCCTAATATAATATCTTTTAACTTATATCATTTTTAGATAATAATTTCTTTTTATATGATATAATCTTGATCATCTATTTTTAAAAGTATTGGATCTAACGGTTGAGAATGTTTTGGCGGTATTTAGGACCAAACTACCAGGATAACATCATTAATTTTTCTTAATATTTATAATTTTTTTATTTTTTAATTTTTTTAAATATTTATTGCTAAAATATAATATACTCTTTTTTGTAATATGTTAATGATGCGGGAACTTTGAACTTTTGAGAAAATAAATTATCAATTAAAATATATTTTTTTTGTAATAGTTCTTCTTTTAAAGTAGTACACTGTGACGATCAAAATTCTGTATAAAATTCATTTTTTTATAGTATATCCCGTAAATATCTATGTTATTATATTAAAGACTAAATAATGAAAGTTTTCTTATAAGTGTGGTCGCTTTGTTTGATCACTCAATCCATAATCATTGGATCTTTCAAATTAAATTATTGAGAAACGTTACATATAACAGTAAAATTATCATGTAGAATGATCTAAGATTTGAATCTACCAACAACATATTAAAATTTATAGGTTTTTTTTTAAAAAAGGAATTTGTTTCATTTTTTTCTTTCAGATATAGGTTATTTGATAATATTTTTTGTAAAGTACGATTTTTCAGAAAAGTGCTATACTAATTGATTAACAAACTTTTAAAGTTTGGAATTTAATAATTTACAATGTATGTAGGTTAAAAAAATTAGGTCTGTTCTGTAGCTGTGTCTAGAATTTCAAAATACGGTTTTTTTTAATATGAATATAGTCCTGGTAACAATGAAATTAGGTCTCTATGAGTGCTTATAAAACAAAATCACCATTTGCGTATAATTTATTATTTAATAATAAATTATATTTGATTAGTTATGATCTATAACTTAATAAAATAGTATAAAAAATATGTACAATTTTATAAAATTTTATCATCGTATTATTATATTCTTTGTTGATTTGAATTTTCTTAGATTGATTTTAATTTTTGAACATAGATTTCTAAATTTAAAATAGTTAGAAAAAAGTAATTAAATTGGCGTTAAAATAATGATGACATAATAATCATTATTAGAATTTAAATACTCACTTTACTGATTTGGGCTTTATCTTGTGTTTTAAAAATCAGATGTTGACGATTTTACACCCCACATGAAGATAATTAAATTATTTTTAATTAAAAGATGGTTTAACAATTTTTATCTAACTGGAATTGTCCATGGAAGAGAAAAGAAAGTCACGAATGTTTTACATGAAGAATTCTAATTAATATAGAAAACTTATTTATATTTGGTATATTTGGTTTAAATTATCAAAATACACTTTTTAGAATTTAAATATAATCCTATTATAAATAAAATACACTTTTTTTATATTTGATCAAACGATTTTCATTTATCTAGTTAAGATCTAATAGTCCTTATTAATTTGGTTGTCACGATCAAAATTTTGGATAAATCCCTATTATGCTTATTATATAAAAGAGTTTAATATAATAAGGATATTAAGTACTGTTAGGCTCAAGACATGTCTGAATACCACTATTAACAAGCCTACACTATGTGACTATGTCACATTACATGACCTAGTGTTTTCTATCACTGGGATATAGTATAGGTCTCTAAATGTCCTTGTCTTGTTTTCATGGACAATAGCTTTATCATGTATGCTCAGATTTATAATGAGCTTAGTAAAATTCTTGCATCTAGAATGTATATAGGCCATTGAATAATTATCCTGGTAGAAGTTCAGAAGTGTTCATGCAGCAGGATAGAGTTGAATAAGGCCATGAAGAAATAAGTTGCAGGAATTTGTCTAAGGCATTATATAGCAAAGTCAAAAGAAAGCTATGTCGTGAAGTCACCAATATCCATGTCGTGAAGTACTATATCGCATAGTCCATTTTGTACTATGTCGAGAAGTCCTCAAGACACATGTCGTGAAGTGTTGAAGTCAGCAAAGTCAAAGGAGCCTAGATCGTGAAGTCCTCAGAAGCCCTATGTCGCATAGTCATCAAATGACCTATGTCGCATAGTCATCAAATGACCTATGTCGCATAGTCATCAAATGACCTATGTCGCAAAGTCTTCAAAGGCTATATCGCATAGTCCTCACAAGGGAGATCGCGAAGTCAGGGATAAAGTGGAGTTCACGATATCAACACTTAGCCGTTCATAACAAGACAAATCAAGGTACAGAACCAAGAATCAAAGGAGACAAATACTGGAGCATTTGTTCTGGCAAGGTGGTCCAAAGAACAGATGGCAAATCTACAGCTAAACTTGGAGAGAAAGATAAGAGACAAGCAGCTACAGAAACGGGAAAGACTCCGAAAAGCAGGTGGTCCTTCCTGACACAGTGAACTTCTTATGGCAGGACAAGTTGGACTTTCAGAAGGGGTAGCTGTGTAATATTGTGTGTGCCTAGTTTGTATAGGGGAATATATATATCGTGCACACGCAACTGTAAGTAGTAAGAGAGATACACATAGTTATTTGCTAAGCTCTTTTCTCTGTAAGCAAGCAAGTTCAAACTGTTCTTGTTTAGAAGCCAGAAATTCGATTGTGAATTTCCTGGAAAGCTGTAGTATTTAATTTGCTTATACAAAGTAGATTAAAGTGATTGTGTGTGTTATTTACTTTCTGCATTTTACATATCATAATCACATACAGTTGTCTACTTAGTTTTCAAGATCGAAAAATATATCAAACTATCCATTCACCCCCCCTCTGTCTAGTTTCCAGTGGTATTCATTTCTAACAAGTGGTATCAGAGCGAAGGCTGTTAACGTACAAACAGGAAAAGATCAAGAATGAGTTCACAGAAACTAAGCAGTATCAAGATTCCTCCCTTTAACAAGGAGCACTACAGTTTATGGAAGAAGAAGATGTTTCTTTTCATCAAAGCTTCTAACCCCATGTATTTAGATATTCTAAAGCATGGTCCCTTCATTCCAATGATTGAGATTGGTGAATCAACCAGTGGCACTGAGATTATACCAGCAAAACATGTGCCCAAAGATCCCTCAAAATACACTGATCCTGAAAAAGAAAAAGTTGCCCTGGATGGACATCTTCAACTTATCATTTGTGAATCTATGGACTTCAACATGTATGGCACTGTTGCTCATTGTACTAGTGCCAAGAAGATGTGGGATCTTATAGAAGTGCTCTGTGAAGGAACTACTGAAGTAAGAAAGAACAAGAAGCAGATTCTTGTTTCACAATATGAAGCCTTCATGGCTCAGCCAAAAGAGGGAATCACAGAAGTGTTTGAGAGATTCAACAAGCTGATAAACGAGCTCAAACTCTATGACAAACACTATGAAACAGAAGAGCTCAATATGAAGTTTTTACTAACTCTTCCAGATCACTTGGAACCAAGAATCTCTTCCCTTAAAGAAAGAGATCTAACAAAGATTGGTTTTGATGTGTTATATGGTGTTTTGAAGACATATGAGTTGGAGCTGTTTCAAAAGAGATCTATTCAAGCAAAGCAAGGATTAGTGGCTAATACCTCCTGTGCACTTATTGCTGACAACCTAAGTCAAAGAATGGACTCTCTTAAAGTCAGTCAAGTGAAGATTGAGGAACTGGAAGTTGAAGACACTGGTGATGAGGTCCAGGTCATCTATGATTTGCCTGAGGAAGATGAGTTTTACAGCATGGAGGAACTGGACAAAATGGAAAACAAATCTTTTGCTTATATGGCTAGGAGATATCCTAACATAAGGTTTAAAAGAAAGCAGCCATTCAGGTCCAAGTTCAATACTGGAAACACTGGTGGATCTAGTGGCTCAAACACCTTCAATAAAGGAAAAGGGATGGCTGGTGCTGCTAAGGGTGGATACAAGACAGGAAGTGTGGATAGGACCAAAATAAGATGCTATAACTGCAATGAACTTGGGCATTTTGCCACTGAGTGCAAAAAGCCTAAACAAGTCAAGAAGGACAAAGCATACTTAGAGCTTGAAGCTAAGTATGAAGCTCTACTCAAGAAACAACAGGGCAAAGCTTTTATTGCTGAGGGAAAATGCTGGGATGACTCTGATGAAGAAGAAGAACAAGAGTACTCAAACTATGCCTTGATGGCATTTTCTGATGATGGTGATTCAAGTCAGGTACCCATTCTTACTTCTCTTGATATGACTCCCATTCAATATAAGCAAACTGTTGAAGATATGAGCACTGAGATGTTTAATATTCATACTAGCATGTTAGTAGCTAATGAAGAAATTGATAGACTAACTGCTAAGAATGTTGAGCTTACAGAAAAGAATGAGAAACTTGAGTTAATGGTTGTGAACCTGGATGGTTTGAAAAAGGAGGTTGAGTATCTTAAAAACAAAGTGATTTGTGCTGAGCAGATAGAGAAAGCCCTTAGAGAACAAATTGCTGAAACTGAACTGAAACTAAGAAGCTTCAAAAACTCCTCTGAACTTATTCAAACCTACCACAAGGAACACACTGAAGACTGCAAGGTTGGAGTTGGTTTTGACTATGATAATGACAAAGGAAGGAAGAAGGTCAAGGGCAAAGGAAAGGAAACCTTTACAAACAAAAATGTCCCAACCATACTGTCAAGTGTTGAACAGCCCATCTTCAGAAAGAGTGATGTTGAGTTTGATGAGGAACTACTGATCATCAAGCAACAACTACTTGAAGAAGATGAGGCTGCTAAGAACACTTCTTCCTTTCCTGATCTTGTCAATCAGAAAGAGACCAAAGACAATCCTGTCAAGAGTCCTAAAGCAAAGAAAGAAGTTGTTAAGAAAAGGAAACAAAACAGAAATGGTAAAGTTGGTGTTAACAAAGGAAACAACTATGCTTATGTGCCAAATGCTCCCAGGAAACAATGTCAAAAATGCCTATCTGTTAATCATTTGACTCATAAGTGTAGTAAGCCTGAAATTGTTGAAGTTGATAACCTAAGTAACCTTTCTGCAAGCATAAATTCTAGTCATGATTCTTTCTGTGGTAAGCCAAACTGCATGACATGCTATGTGACTGTGATTGCTAACTGTTTATCTCTTAAACATAAACTTGACTCTGCACAATCTGGTGAATCACACACACACATACATTCTCATAGGACAGGGTCCCCAATCAGGGTTGAGAGGGTGAAAACTTCATGTGAACCTAAGAGTGTAAACTCTAAAGCCACAGAAAAAGTGAAGTCTCCTACTATGAGAAATGCAATTTATGACAGAAGAATTATTAATCAAAATGTTTCTAAATCATCTGGACCCTACCAAGTGTGGGTACCAAAAACAACTTAGTCACTTTGTGAATGCAGGGCAACAGGAATAAAAGAGTCATATGGATCTTGGACAGTGGATGCTCAAGTCACATGACTGGTGATATAGCCCTGCTATCACATTTTGAGGAAAAGGCTGGCCCATCAGTAACCTTTGGAAATGACAACATTGGTTATACAATGGGATATGGCAGTGTTAAATCTGGAAATGTCATTATTGAAGATGTAGCATTTGTTGAAGGACTGAAGCATAATCTCTTGAGTATTGGACAGTTTACCAACAGAGGCTTCAAAGTGGAATTTGATGAAGACCTTTGTTCAATCTCAAAAAGGGAAAGTGGTGAAGTTGTTCTAACTGGTGTGAAGAAAGGAAGCTTGTTTGTAGCTAATCTCAAGGCTGCAGATAAGGGAGAAATTTGTTGTTTCTACACAAAAGCCACAAATGAGGAATTCTGGCTGTGGCACAAGAAACTGTCTCACTTAAATGTTCAGGCAATGAACTCTCTAACCAAGAGAGAACTCATCAGGGATTTGCCTGCCTTGGAGTTTGTGCAAGATGGAGCATGTGAAGCTTGTCAGAAAGGGAAGATTAAAAGATCAAGTCACAAGAACAAGTTGCTCAATACAAACTCAAAACCTCTGCAACTAATTCACATGGACTTATTTGGCCCTGTGAATGTAATGTCCCTTTCCAAAAAGAAATATGCTCTAGTGATGGTAGATGACTATTCAAGATATACTTGGGTGGAATTCCTATTCTCCAAGGATGAAGCACCCCAAGTCATAATAGAGCATATCAAGAGAGTTGATAAAGAAGCACAAAGCACTGGTGCCTCTGTAGTTGCTTTGAGAAGTGATAATGGGACTGAGTTCAGAAATTCAACATTGTATGAGTTTTGCAAAGATAAAGGAATTTCTCAACAATTCTCAGCTCCTAGAACACCTCAACAAAATGGAGTAGTTGAGAGAAAGAATAGAACTCTCATTGAAGCTGCAAGGACAATGCTACTGGATGCAAAGCTACCCACTAGCTTTTGGGCTGATGCTGTTAACACAGCGTGCTATGTGCAAAATAGAACATTAATCAATAAGAAGTCTGGCAAAACTCCTTACTCATTAATGACTGGAAAAAGAGCATCCTTCAAGCACCTGCATGTGTTTGGAAGCAAGTGCTTTGTGATGAAAGATACCTCTGAGCATGTTGGAAAATTTGATGCTAAGGCATTTGAAGGTATCTTCATTGGATACTCTCTGGAAAGGACAGCATACAGAGTGTTTGTACCTGAGCAACACAAAGTCATGGAAAGCATGGATGTTACCTTTGATGACAAGAAAACTCCAGGACTGAAAACAAGTGATCAAGACAGTGTGCTATTGAGATTTGAGAATCAAGGTTATCTTGAGGATTCTGAAAGTGAAGATGAACCCCCTGTTCAAACTGTTCTAGAAAATGAAACTCTTGAAGTTGACAATCTTCTTCAAACACCTGTGCAAGGATTCACAAACACAGGGGGAGAAGAAGAGAATGCAACTGTCAACCAAAATGAGATTGGAACAGATCAAGGAAATGAACAGGGGCACACAAGGAAATGGGACAGAGCCCACACTAGGGATCAAATCATTGGAGATCCTAGTGAGGGAGTTAGAACAAGAAGGGCAACATTGAATACTTGTCTGTATAGCTGCTTTCTGTCACAAGAGGAACCTAAATTAATTGAAGAAGCTTTGAAGAATTCTGATTGGATTGTTGCCATGCAAGAAGAGTTGAATCAATTTGAGAAAAACAAGGTATGGGAACTAGTGCCACCTCCAAAAGGAAAGAATGTTATTGACACCAAATGGGTGTTCAGAAACAAGATGGATGAAGAAGGAGTGGTAGTAAGAAACAAAGCAAGGCTGGTTGCCAAAGGATATTGTCAGCAAGAAGGCATTGACTATGATGAGACATTTGCACCTGTAGCTAGACTGGAAGCCATCAGAATCTTTCTGGCTTTTGCAGCTCACTCAGATTTTAAGGTGTATCAAATGGATGTGAAAAGTGCATTTCTCAATGGTGATCTTGCTGAAGAAGTTTATGTGTCTCAACCACCTGGCTTTGAGAGTGAAGACTTCCCAAACTTTGTGTATAGACTGCTCAAGGCACTCTATGGACTCAAACAGGCACCAAGAGCCTGGTATGAAACTCTATCTCAATTCCTTCTTGAGCATCAATTTACCAGGGGTACAATTGACAAAACCCTATTCTTCAAGAAGCATGGAAATGATATCATTCTTGTTCAAATCTATGTGGATGATATCATCTTTGGCTCTTCAAATGAAAAACTCTGTGAAAGGTTCTCTAAGTTGATGCAAAGTAAATATGAGATGAGTATGATGGGAGAGTTAACCTACTTCCTAGGCCTGCAAGTACATCAAAGGGAGGATGGCATCTTTATAAACCAATCTAAGTATGTCAAGGATCTTTTAAAGAAATATGGTTTAGAAGAGTCATCCTCAGCTAAAACTCCTATGTCTACTGCAATCAAGCTGGATGAAGACAAGAAAGGCAAGAGAGTTGATATCAAGGTCTATAGAGGAATGGTTGGATCCCTGCTCTATCTCACAGCTAGCAGGCCAGACATCATGTTTGCCACATGCCTTTGTGCAAGGTTCCAGTCTGATCCCAAGGAATCTCACATGATGGCCATCAAAAGAATTTTCAAATATCTGAAGGGGACTCCTAATCTTGGGCTATGGTATCCAAAGGGCACTGGGTTCAACCTGGTTGGTTACACAGATTCTGATTATGCTGGATGCAGGATTGACAGGAAGAGCACCTCTGGAAGCTGTCAATTCCTAGGTCAAAGGTTAGTGTCCTGGTTTAGTAAGAAACAACAGTCCACAGCAACATCCACAGCTGAGGCTGAATATATTGCTGCTGGAAGTTGTTGTGCTCAATTGCTTTGGATTAGAAATCAACTCATGGATTATGGACTAGTGTTAGAACACATTCCTCTGATGTGTGATAATACTAGTGCAATATCCATTGTAGCTAATCCTGTTAATCATTCTACTACAAAGCACATTGAGATCAGGTACCATTTCATTAGGGAACATGCTGCAAATGGTACCATAGAAGTCTCTTATGTTCCAACTGAGAAACAATTAGCTGACATATTTACTAAACCTCTGAATGAAGCAGTCTTCAACAGACTTGTGAGTGAAATTGGAATGCTCAATCCTTCATTCAGTTGTTCTAAGTAAATATGCTGGTTAATAGTTGCAGCAGTAAATTTTCACTGTATTTAAATGATCTATTTGTTTGGAGTGAAAATTAGCTGAGATATGATTTATAAATATTTCAGTATTTTACTGCATATTTTTCAAAATCATATTTGTTAGTGGTGTTGTGAGCTTTTGAGACATGTCGACATAGATGATTTTCAGAGTTCACGACATAGTTCAAATTAAACAGACTTATATCGCAAACTGTTGAGATTGTGAGACTTCGCGACATAGTTCATTTCATGAGTTTGCGACATAGTTAATTTTATGACTTCGCGACTTCGAATAACTATATCGACAAGTCTCCATAGTTGACAGAATTTTGATTTAAATTAATTTTATTTCAAAATTTGATAAAAGTCTGACAAATTGCTCAAAATTCCTAAAAGAGAGCTTTAGACAGGGTATTTCTACTATATCGCAAAGTCTCCCCGATCCTTTCATTTTGAAGACTTTGCGACATAGTTCATTGTTGAGACTATGCGATATACTTTGCAAGACTTTGCGGTACAGGCCACTTTTGACTTCACGACATACAGATAGACTGTACACATTCATAACTCCATATCGCAGTGTCTCTATCATATAAATACCATTTTCTAACCGTTTGCAACTTTTCATCTTGTCTATTGCTCTCAAACTTTCTAACCTAAGCACAAATTCTCTACTCTCTTTCTTACTCTCTCTCTCAAGAAATGGCACCCAAATCTCAAACAGAATCCTCCTCTATTCCTTTAACCATCCCCAAAGAAACAAATCTTCTCACCATTCCCTCTGAGGCTGAGGCTAAACCCAGGTACAAGTGTTTTGTACGGTTCCTGAACGACTCCTACCTCCGCCGAGCCCTAACCTTGAACCCCACGTTGTATGTTGATGTATTGGAAGGATTTTGGCGAACGGCGTTGGTTTCTACAATGGCCAGGGAAGATGGAACTTCGTTCCAGGAGATAGCTTGTTCAATTGGAGGCAAACACTTCCAGTTTGGGGAGAAGGAGATAAATGAAGCTTTAGGATTCAAGGTGGAGGGTCATGACCAAGAAGCTACTGATGCTCAAATAGTAGACTTCATGACCTTCATTCAGTATGCTGATGAGATAGATACTGGAAAGCTGAATAAGAAGTTTGTAAGAAGGGAGTGGTCATTTCTATTTGATGCACTCCAGAAGGTGTTCCTTTGCAGAAAGACAGGATGGGACCATATCAGTCACATTGCTGTGAAGCTGGCCTATTCCCTAGCCTACAATCAGGAAATCAATGTTGGAGCAATAATCCTCAAGGAGTTGACTCAAAGGCTAGGGAGGACAGTCCGTGGAAGAGGTAATGACATCTTTTACCCTCGCTTTCTTCAAGTTATTTTAAATTATCTTGATGCTAATGTCCATGACTTGGAGGGTATTGATAAATCAAAGATGGCTTATTCCAAGTCCATGTCCAAGATTCTGTTTGGTTCATTGGACACAAGGAATCAAGTGGATGTGATCTTGAGTGTGACCCCGCATATGCAGGACACATTCGCGTCTTATCCACTTGATAAGCCCATATACCATGCTCTTTCCTGGACAGGGGAGGCTGAGACTGAAGGAGCATCACAGTCTAACCCAAGCCTCCCTATCCCATCCAGCAACCCCACTGTAAACACCACTATAGAGGATAGTCAGCCAAGTGCATCAATCTCTCAAAAGGTTGATGTTACTAAAAAGAAGAAGAAGAGAACCCTAGCTATTATCCATGAATCTGTAGAGTTAGCAAGTGAGATTCCTGAGTCACCTCTCACCAGACCAAAGAAGAAATCAAAATCTGTAGCCACCACTGCATCCTCTCAACAGGATTCAGATGTGCAAAAAGGGGTACACCTGCTACTGTCTATGGCCTCTCAACAGGTCATGGGTATTGAAAAGAGCAGCCTCCCCACTGCAAGTTGTAACGAGTCTGCACAGGGTCAAGACCTCACTCTTGACCCTAGGAGTGATAAGGGTGATCAAACACTAAGTGGAGAGCACATCAATGTTGAAACTCCTCCTATTTCTCAGGGGGAGTTGCTAAAATCCAATCTGAACCCCACTTCTCTCTCAGATTCTTCCACTAAAATTTCTTCTGAACAAGAGAGTCATACTCATGACAATCTTGCCCTTGATCAATCACAATCCAGCCCTGTGATTGAGCCAACTTCAAGTGACATGGTGCTTGACACTGTGCTCACCACTCAGGACCCACATTCAGTTGGTCAGGGAATGCATGCTGAGGCATATCCTAATGACACCAACACAAACATGGAGGATTCACCAGTTTTCACTGGAGACTCTGTGCCAAATTCTCCCATCCTTAGGGATGTGGAACTGTCTTCACAGACATTTAGGGCTGATGTTGTAACCCATCCCATTTCAATGGAGACAACATCAGACCCTACAGCCATTCCAAGGCTGGAGGAGACTCAAACACACACATCTCATGAAGTGCCTAGCACTAGCTCTCACTTGGCTCAGGCCACAATGTCAGAATGGCTGAAGCCTGTGCACCATGACAGGCCTTCAGGATCGTCATCTGTGCCTTCCAAAATGTCTGAAGAAGCCATACAAGATCTCCATGTGGCACAGATTGATGAGTTCTCAAAGATAGCTCAACATCTCCTCACCTCCAACCTTCCAAATGCTGATTATGAAGCTATCCTGCTATGCCATAAGGAGGATGTTGAAGCTCAACAGGAGAAGATTGTGGATACAGCTGAACCAGAGGGGAATGTGGATGCCTGGTTGGATGCTAAGAGGACTCTCAAGCTCAAGGATGCCCTGGCTTTTGTGAGAGAAGAATACCTCACCTCTCTGGGCTCCAATGCTAAGGATCTTTCTCCTGTTGCCATCTATGATGCTGTGAATGATGTATACAAGAACCAGTTGAAGGCTCTGCATTATCTTGGGAAAGGGCTTCAATCAGAGATTTCTTCAATTCAGGAGGAGACAGAAAGATCCCTCACTAAGCTCAGAACCTCTTATCTCTCTGATTTTCCCAAGGTGGATGGTATCCTCAAAGAAGTCCAGAAAACCTCCACCAATGTGTCCATGATGGATGTGACTCTTGCCATGGTCACAGACAACATCAAGAAACTGGCTTCTACACTGGAAAATCAAGCAAAATCTACCATCACCACCAATGCTATGTTGAATGTCATGTGGAAAAACCAGTATGGTGATAAGCTGGTGGATGAAGTCCCTCTGTCAGACATCTCCAAATATGATTTTGCCAGGGTCAAAGATCAATCCCTCAACTCATTTAGGTCTCAACAATTATTCTCCAAGGTGGATGGCTTAGAAAGAGAAGTGGCCTCTCTCAAGGATGAAAACAGAATGCTATCTACATCTCTAAGCCAACTCAATGCTAAACTAGATGATCAAGGCGCCAACACAACAAATATTTTGCTGGTGCAGCAACAAATGATGACCTCAATGATGAGATCTATGAACCTGCCTATTCCTGGGGAAACTCAAGACATTTTGTCTGATCCCAAGCCTAAGGGGGAGAAAGGAAAGGAGATCAATGTGAAAAAGACAGGGGGAGCACCTACCAAGCAGTCAAAACTTAAGGGCAAGCTCACTGAAGAGACAATAAAGCCAATCAATCTTCCCCCTGTAGAGGTCATCAATGCACAAGGTCAGAAAAGCACAGTCACCACAACATTCTATCCATCCACAATGCCTAAAGACATCTCAACCTCTCAACCTGCTATACCTACTCCAATTGCTAAACCTACCCAAGCTACACTTATCACTGAGGCCAAGCTACAGGAAGTTGCCAACTCTAACATCTATCATGATGAGGCATTCCTGGAGTTTCTGAAAGCCACCTACAAGAATGCTCAAGGAGATGCACAAGCATATAGAAAGAAGCTCAGGGAAAGCATCAAGTACTTCACAGTTGCAGTCAGGAAAATCAGGGATGTTTATCTGAGAGAAATAATCATGGTATGCAAGGACAACTGCTTGTGGCACTTAGCATTTCAAACTCTGGAGAAACTGAAGTTCACTGAAGTGTCAATAATTCTGGAGTTGATTGAAAAGAGTGGGGCTAACAATGAAAGTCTTTATAATGACTTGGAGATGGACCAAAATCAAAGACTGCCTGAGGTCATACCCAAGCCAAGGACAGTAATTTTTCAAAGTCTATCCAAAGTCAGAAGTATTGACCAACTAGTCATTCCCAAAGATCTGCAAATGAAGAATAACACAAAGATCAATCAGGTGCTACAAATGCTGAGAGCAAAGAAAGGAGTCAAGACAGCAGAGGAATTAGAGATGATTAACATTCTACAATCTTTTCTGATTCATGGTGTTTTGCCAGAATCTGTCACAGAAAAGAACAAGAAGAAGGATGGGGAGGATGATGATGAGGAGAAAACCTACAGGAGGAGATCTCATTCAAGGAGTAATAAGGATGGACCAAGTGACAGCAGCAGGAGCAAATCTTCCAAGAAATCTACAGATGCTGGTGATGACACAAAGGGGGCAAAGGAGACAGTGAAGAGAACTAGGAGTGGAATTCAGCAAGTCAAGGACATTGCTAGTAGTACTTTAACCACAACACAAGACTCTAAGTCTAGGGTGGGTACTGTTAGCAATGATCCTCCAAAATCATTATCCATGACTTCTGAACTTGAGTTGCCACAGAAGAAGGGTGAAGCCACAAAAGAAATATCAAGAAAACACTTCCACAAAGTTACAGCTAGTGGAGTGTTACAGTGGATGAAGGGGAAAGGAATAAAGCTTCTTCCAAGTGATGTGGCACTGAAGACTAATTCTCCTTGTTCCAGAAAGGTATCTCTTGTGAAGCATTTGAAGATCAAGAGTGTACCCAAAAGGATAAGGATAACAAAGAAGACTGGAAAACTCACAAATGTTACTGGCATCAATGTGCTTCCACTAGATGAGGACTATGATGAAGATGCCCTAGCATTTTTGAGGGCTCAAAGGATCTTTGAAGTCAAAGTGAAGTTGGATCATCTAGAGATCAAGTACACTGATGGAAGAGAAAGGATAATGAAGCAAGGAAGCTGGCAATATTTCTATAAGTATGAGCTTGAAAGGATAAATGCCTTACTGAATTTTGAAGAAAGAGAAGAAAGGACATGGAAGATAGATATTGCCAGGTACTTGAAGATGCATGCTGATTATGAAGAAAACATGAGGAAAGAGAATGAAAAGAAGAAGATTCAGAGAGAAAAAGAAATGGCTGAGATGGAGGAGAGGGCTAAAGAGCTAAGGCAGAAAGGGTTGTGCAGGGTCAAGCAAAATCCTTACATTGTGGAGTACAAAAACTCACATGGAGGTCAAAGCAAAATAAGGATGGAGTTTCTTGATTCCTATGTAGAAAGTGCACTCAAGGCTGCAATTGATGACTTGGAAGGCTCACCTCTCATTGAAGAACTGATTGCAAGAGAAGAACTTCAAGAAGCCATCATAGACTTGAAGAGAAAAGAAGAGATAAGGAAAAAGAAGATATATGATGATTTGCTAGAGAAGCAATTGGAAGCTGAAGCTGTTGAGCAACAAAAGTAATCTGTAAGCTTTCAATTTTTCTATGTAATCAAATTTCTGATCTCAAGGTTCATGAATTGTTCTCTCTGTTACTAAATTTCCTTTTATGTAAGTTAGGCTTGTTATCAGACATGAAATTGTGCCTAAGGATCTTACTCACAATTTGGGGGAGATTGTTAGGCTCAAGACATGTCTGAATACCACTATTAACAAGCCTACACTATGTGACTATGTCACATTACATGACCTAGTGTTTTCTATCACTGGGATATAGTATAGGTCTCTAAATGTCCTTGTCTTGTTTTCATGGACAATAGCTTTATCATGTATGCTCAGATTTATAATGAGCTTAGTAAAATTCTTGCATCTAGAATGTATATAGGCCATTGAATAATTATCCTGGTAGAAGTTCAGAAGTGTTCATGCAGCAGGATAGAGTTGAATAAGGCCATGAAGAAATAAGTTGCAGGAATTTGTCTAAGGCATTATATAGCAAAGTCAAAAGAAAGCTATGTCGTGAAGTCACCAATATCCATGTCGTGAAGTACTATATCGCATAGTCCATTTTGTACTATGTCGAGAAGTCCTCAAGACACATGTCGTGAAGTGTTGAAGTCAGCAAAGTCAAAGGAGCCTAGATCGTGAAGTCCTCAGAAGCCCTATGTCGCATAGTCATCAAATGACCTATGTCGCATAGTCATCAAATGACCTATGTCGCATAGTCATCAAATGACCTATGTCGCAAAGTCTTCAAAGGCTATATCGCATAGTCCTCACAAGGGAGATCGCGAAGTCAGGGATAAAGTGGAGTTCACGATATCAACACTTAGCCGTTCATAACAAGACAAATCAAGGTACAGAACCAAGAATCAAAGGAGACAAATACTGGAGCATTTGTTCTGGCAAGGTGGTCCAAAGAACAGATGGCAAATCTACAGCTAAACTTGGAGAGAAAGATAAGAGACAAGCAGCTACAGAAACGGGAAAGACTCCGAAAAGCAGGTGGTCCTTCCTGACACAGTGAACTTCTTATGGCAGGACAAGTTGGACTTTCAGAAGGGGTAGCTGTGTAATATTGTGTGTGCCTAGTTTGTATAGGGGAATATATATATCGTGCACACGCAACTGTAAGTAGTAAGAGAGATACACATAGTTATTTGCTAAGCTCTTTTCTCTGTAAGCAAGCAAGTTCAAACTGTTCTTGTTTAGAAGCCAGAAATTCGATTGTGAATTTCCTGGAAAGCTGTAGTATTTAATTTGCTTATACAAAGTAGATTAAAGTGATTGTGTGTGTTATTTACTTTCTGCATTTTACATATCATAATCACATACAGTTGTCTACTTAGTTTTCAAGATCGAAAAATATATCAAACTATCCATTCACCCCCCCTCTGTCTAGTTTCCAGTGGTATTCATTTCTAACAAGTACATATTGATATAAGTATCTTACTAACTGATTTTACTTTTAATGTTTCGGTTTTATTTATGGTGTATATAAAATTTTAAAATACATTATTACTTTAAAATTATTAAACAGAATAAAAATTATGTTATGATTATATAAAATTTAATTCTCATAATATTATAGTCTTTATCGATTTGAATTTGTTCTTAATTTATTTTAATACTTTATTGAAAGAAATATAAAATTTCTATATTTAAAAGAATTAGTGGAAAAATAAATAAATTGGTGCTACAATTATAAAAAAATATTTATTAAAATTTAGATACTCACTTTACTATTTGGGTTCTATCCTGAGTTTTAGAAATTGAATTTTGACGATTTTACAACCCATGTGAAACTAACGAAATTATCTTTAATTTAATGATGATTTAATAATTATTATCTAACTTGACCAGTTGACCTACCCATAAACCGAAAAGAAAAGATGGTTCAGTATTATATTCAAAATTATTGTTTATGAATATGAAACCCTCAATATTTTAATAATATTTTGATATTATCATTTTATGTTTGTTATATGTAAAATAATATAATTATAATTTGGATTAATCAAATTGTTATGTTCCTTCAGAAAAAATGTTTAAATTTATTCATGTACATGAGTTCTCCTAAGTCTATTAAGGATCCACATGTATCATTGTTATATGATATACATGAGCATTATATTGATAATTTTTAATATTGTAATCGATATGAATTGTTATCTGATATTTGGTTTAACAATTATTATCTAACTCGAACTATACATAAATTAAAGAGAAAAGATATTTAAGAATTTTTACATAGAAAAATTTTAAATTATCAAAATACACTTTTTAGTATTTAAATATAATTCTATTATTAATCAGATACACTTTTTAATATTAGATCTAACAATTCTCATCGATCTATTTAAGATCTAACTGTAATAATTAATTTAGTCGTATAGTGGTCGTACACAGACCAGATCGATTTTAATTTTTTCTTAAATTGATTTTAATATTTTATTGAAATAAACATAGAATTTATAAATTTAAAAGAATTAGGAAAAAAATTAAATTGGTGCTACAATAATAAAAAAAATTATTAAAATTTAGATAATTACTTTACTGTTTGGGCTCTATCTTGAGTTTTAGACAACAGATTTTAACAATTTTACAGCCCACGCGAAACTAACAAAATTATCTTTAATTTAATGATGGTTTAATAATTATTATCTAACTCGAACTATCCATAAACTAAAGAGAAAAGATAATTACGATTTTTTACATAAAGATTTCTATTCAATATAGAAAACCTATTTATAATTGGTTTAAATTAAAAAAAATTATTAAAATGTTTGGGCTATATCTCTAGTTTTAGACAACAGATTTTAACAATTTTACAGCCCACGCGAAGCTAACAAAATTATCTTTAATTTAATGATGGTTTAATAATTATTATCTAACTGGAACTATCCATAAACTAAAGAGAAAAGATAATTACGATTTTTTACATAAAGATTTCTATTCAATATAGAAAACCTATTTATAATTGGTTTAAATTATCAAAATACACCTTTTAGTATTTAAATACTATCCTATTATTAATCAAATACAATTTTTAATATTATATCTAACGGTCCTCATCTATTTGAATATTTATAGTTTTATAATCCAACGGATCATATAATTTTGGTAGTACAGTGACCGACCAAAGTTTTGGATAAGATCTCCCTTACGCTTATTATATATAAGGAGTTAATATAAAGAGACAACTGCTCAAATGAGACCCTTACTTAAAATGAGAACTGAGACCCAATCTTAGCCCCACATATTTTATGTCAAAATTAAATCTCAGTCATACAAATAAAATATTTAAATTTCATTTTTGGCTTAATTATAACAGAAACCTTGAAGTATGACTCTTTGTACACATAAAACCCTAAAGAAAAATGTTATACACATCAAACCTTTAAGTACTGATTATGTATATACAGACCCCTGCTCCAAAAAACACTACCGAGTAAGGTGGGATTTGAGTGCTATTTCATGCCACCATATCATCTTTTTCTTGAATAAGATGGGGTACAATGTCGATAATTATGTAGATGTTTATTTTTCAATCACAGAAAGACTTTTTCAATGATAATATTTCCCATGAATGGACATGAACTATGGTTATTCGGTAGTGTGCTTTGGAGCAGAGGTCAGTGTATACATAACCAATACTTGAAGGTTTGATGTGTACGACATTTTTTTAGGATTCTATGTGTACAAAGAGTCATACTTCAAGGTTTATGTTATAATTAAGCCTTCATTTTTTTCCTCATTCTCTCTCTCGTCACCCATTTCCATCTCTCTCTCTCCTCTCCCTCTCCACTCTCTCTCCACCTTTGGCTACCATTCTTTCGACCTCACCATCATCACCGAAAAAACATCTACACCAGTAAATCATCATCATCATCGCTACATCACTTTCGATATGTATTTTTCCGATCTACCATTGTTGCTCCTCTTTTTGGCTTTGCTCGTCATTCCTACTTTCGATCGATGTGATCTAAATAGAAACGCATAATAGTATGTATGACACTTTAGATAAGTAACTCTTCAGATCTAATAATTTTAGTAAAGGAGGTGGTGATGGTGGTTATGGCGATTATGACAGTAAAATAGGGAATGAAGGTTATGTCGTAGATGGTGGTTATGATTAGATCAAAGATGCTAGTTATGATAATGATATATATGTATGTTAAAGACAACAATTTTAGTGATTTGCTTTGAAATTTTTTGGTGATTTATGTTTACATTTGGTGTTTTGTGTTACTATTTTTGAAATATTAGGTGATTTGTGCTAATAGTTTTCACCATTGTAAGTGATTCATGTTGAAATTTAGTGATTTCTATTGAATATATCAAGTGGTTTGGAATTTTTGTGATTCTGTGTAGGACTAAATGTGATAATATTAACTTTATGATGGCTGTTGTTGGTGATAATAGTGGTGTGGTGATGGGTTAGGTGTGGTGGTGTGGTTCAGGTGACGGGAGGGATAGAAAGGCAAGGATGGTGATGACATTTATATATATTAGGCAGTGATTATAATAATAGAAATAATGAGTGTGTGTATGTATATAGATGTGCTGATTTTTGGTGATTTGGTGATTAGGACTCAGTTCTCATTATAAGAAGGGTCTCATTGGAGTAACTCCCTATATAAAGATTATGAGATTTATGTGAGTTGTCTAGGGCATGGCATGTCCTAGTCGTCATGCGAATACATATAATTGAAAAAAATAAGTGTATTTCACATCAATGGAAATTAGAGAATATTTTAAAATATTTACAAAAAAGTTACTGTAGTATATTTAGTACAAAAATATCTACAACTTAAAGTAAAGGGCTTTTTTCATTAATACCCAACCCAAAAAACTTTTTTGCAAAAATACTATGTATTTTTGTAAATTTTTTGCAAAAATACCAAAATATTTGCAAAAATACAGTCTGCAACTAGATGCAACCATATTTGCAACTGCAACCAAAAGCAACCACAGATGCAACTTGTTAATAATGGTGTTTTTCCGGCGTCCTAATTTTAGGTTGGTAAACAAAGGTTAGGGTTTAGAGTCTAGGGTTTAGGGTTGTAAACAACCCTAAACCCCTAAGTCCGTATACGAATTATTCATCATTCTTAATATTTTTAAACCCCAAAATAGAAACATTGAACCCCAAAGGTTAACTATTGAACCCCCAGGGTAAATCAAGACCACAAGCTTACCCTTCTTACTAACAATTTTTTTGAATTCTCAGCTATTTTTTAATTATTTTTTAAAAGGTTGCATCTAGTTGCATCTGGTTATTTTGGTTGCATCTGGTTGCGTTGGTTGCAGACTGTATTTTTGCAAATATTTTTAGGTTGCATCTAGTTGCAAGCCATATTTTTGCAAATATTTTCAGAAGATGGTAAAATTGCAAAAAAACTTAGAAAAAGTAGTATTTTTGATAATTTCTCTAAAGTAAATAACACTCTTTTCATTAGATGTGTGTTTAAAGATATAATTATTTTCCTGTCAAAAAAAAGATATAATTATTTTAAGACATGCTCATTTATAATAAAATAATAATACAAGTAAATAATTAAAAAATTATAATATTATATGAAATGAAAGGGACATGTATAATTTTAAAATGAAAAAATTAATAATATTGAATTCTCACATAAGGTCCGATTACATATCAATTTCAAGAAAAATAGTGATATTTAAAAATAAAGCTCGTGATTAAGGGTTTATTTTTTGTCATACCAGATCATGAGTTTGATTCTCGCTCATTTTCGAAATTTGTTAAATAACAGATACTAATTTGTAAGGCATATTAGCCTAATTATTCAAAAAAAAAAAACTCAAATTACTGTTGGTCCTTTTGTTTAGGGAATGTTGGCAAATATTAAGAGCATCTCCAACGGTATTAGCTAAAATGGTTTGCTAAAATATTATAAAATAATAATTATGTAAAATTTGTTTAACCAGTAGGGTGTTTTATTTCAATGGAGTTGCTTTAATAATTGACTATATTTTAAAAATAGTATATTGCGGTTATTTCAAGTAATTAAAAATAGAATGTATATGTTTCAAGATGGTAAAAGATGATGTGGAGATTTGCTACAGGTCTGTGCAGGTTCGACAAATATAGCTAACTTTACAAGGTTGGCTAAAATTTACCTAAGGGCTATGTTGTATTGAAGTGCATTTTTATTTTATATATTTTCTATAATTCTATTTATGGTATGCCGCATAAATATTTAGCTAAAGATTTTCTAGTATTGAAGATTCTCTAATATATATGGCATTTCAAGTCACATAAAAATTGATGGAATCTCCCAATTCCTCGACTCGCCACAACCAATCGTTGCCAATATGTCAGAATCATCAACCCCAAATTTTATCTTCATTTTAATCCTAGTATTGAAATGGGTGTTATCTTATTGAAATGGGTTTAACATTTTTTTGTTAAACTTCATGAATTTGGATTTTAATTCTTATTATCTTTTTGTGAGCTTGGTATTTCAGTTTGCACTATATATGTATGCCTTATATGTTGATTTCATTTGCTTTGCTTGAGATTTATTCTGTGAATTTGAGCATCTCTAAATGCTTTAGTGTCGGCTATTTTATTGGTTGAATATAGTAAAATTATTACTCTTATTGTAGTATTAGGTGAATTTTGCCAACTGAGATGCCTGACTTCTATTAATTCAAATATCAAGTTTTTTCTTCCAATCACTGTAAAGTTTTTACAGCAATGACATACAAGTCTTACAACATATTTTTAACGAGGACTGATAATACAACATATTCCCTCTAATTGTATAGATATTGTTAATTTGTATGCCAATTAACTCTAGGCTATAGTGTTGTGTGACAATTTTCTGCTATAACAATGATTTATTAGGTGAATTTCGAGACGAATTCCAGTAAGAAAGTACCTTCATTTCTGGATATGCTTAATTCATAATTTTCTGATTATGAGGAGCTCTCAAGGCCAACTCAAAATTCTTACTTTTCATAATGTCCGGACGAAGAAGAAAGTGCAGAAGCAACTCTGATTCCATCTCAAGTTTTTTCTTCGCAAAAACCAAAAGAAAAAAGGACACTAACAAAAAACTTTTCAAAACAAGAAGATGAAATGCTAATCTCAGCATGGCAGAATATTTCATTAGATCCGGTTACGGGTGTTGATCAAACAAATGGAACTTACTGGCAAAGAATCCATAACTATTTTATGAAACACAAAGACTTCCAATTTAATCGTAATATATCTTCACTAACGCATCGATGGTCTATGATTCAACTTGGAGTCAACAAATTTCATGGATTCTATAACCAATTTGATGGAAAAAGCTTGTCTCATGGTTCAGTAAAAAGCAAAAGAAAAGCAGAATTCAGTTTGTCTCATGGTTCAGTAAAAAGCAAAATTCAGTCTCTACTTCTACTGCTGAGGCTGAATACGTTGCAGTTGGAAGTTGTTGTGCACAGATTCTTTGGATGAAAAATCAACTACTTGACTATGGCCTAAGAGTTGATAAAATTCCAATTTTCTGTGACAACACTAGTGCAATTGCAATAACTAAGAATCCAGTACAACACTCAAGAACCAAGCACATTGATATCAAGTATCACTTTATCAGGGAACATGTGATGAATGGTACTGTGGAACTACATTTTATTCCAAGTGAAAAGCATCTTGCAGACATCTTTACCAAGCCACTTGATGAATCAACATTCACAAGATTAGTAAGTGAGCTAGGTATGATTAACTACTCTTAATCAGCTTAAATGTTTGTTTGTATGCAATGCAGCCATTGTCACAATGATTTTGCTGAGAATTAACATTCTCAGAAAAACTGAGAATTTGCTTTAAGTAAAAATTACTCTTTCAACGGATACGCTTATCCGTTGAAAGTCATTCATGACAATGGATTTTCTCTTATTTTCTTTTTATTCTTCAACGGATGCACTGAATCTCAAAAGGTTTTGTCTCATCCGTTGAAACTTTAGAACTAATCTCAACCGTTAAAGTCACTTTCTTATCCGCCGCTATATGCATACAGCTGTGTGTATGTAACTGCATTTAATTTGTGGCTTTATTTTCTCATACATTATTTTTCAAACGGTTACTTTTTGCACCAATCAAGTAATTTCTTTTAATTATCTTGATTAACTTAGTGAATTATTTGGGAGAAGTATAAATTGAATTTTACTTCTAATTGCTCATTTTCTATCTCTTCCCAAATTCTCTAAGGCAAATACTCTCTCTTCTCTCCCAAAGCACAAAAACTTTCTCTGTAACTAATCTCTTGCAGCAATGGCACCCACAAACAAGACGATGTCTCTCACTGGGTACACCTACGAGAAGAACAATTTCACTGTGTTTGTAGATTTGGAAGCACATACCAGTTCTTATCATAAGATGATGAAATTTCTTCAAGGGTGCAAGCTATCATATGCAATGTTTGAAGCCCCAACCCTGTATTTTGAAGTGATAGAGGAAATGTGGACCTCTGCTGTGTTTGACTCTACCAACACGACAATCACTTTCAATCTTCAAGGTAAGGACCATATTATCAATGTTGATGTAGTAACTACTTGCTTGAACTTGCCTGAAAATAACTGCTTGAACAAACCCAATATGATAATGACATAATTGCCATGCTAAACTCAATTGGATATAGCCTACCCACTAATAATCTAGGGAAATCCAAAGGAAAGGCATGAGAAAAAAGTGGAGTTATTTGTGTGCTGCCTTTATTAAGTATTTTCAGGTAAAATTAGCAATTGTGATGTTGTTACTACTTCTATGCTAGATATTCTATACATGCTCCTAAATGACAAATACTTTAACCTAGGGTCTATGGTCTTAATCGAGCTAGGGCTAAATTAGGACACAAAGAGTCTAGGGGTAAGAATATTTATTTTTCTAGATTCCTTATGATGTTGGCTAACCATGTTACAAAGAACTTGGCTATTGCTTTCCCTTCCAACTCCAAGGAGTGTTGGGTTCGGAATAAGAGAGTCCTTGAGGATTTGAATAGGATGAACCTCAACAGTGAAGTGAACATGGTATACTTGCCCATCATTGAAGCTGCACAGGTAAGTCAGGTAACCTCTACTACTATCCCTACTGATACTCCTAATATTTCTTTGTCTTTAAGCACTACAATGGAGGCTGGCAATGTCCCACAACCTCCTACCCATGTAGTCAAACCTAAAATTCCAAGATCCAAGTCAAAGAAACCAACCTCAGGTGCTTCTCAAAAGGCACATGTTGTAAAATCCTACAAAAAGCCATAGGGGAGAGTGAATGAGGTTGTGAGTGGTGAGGGAAGGGGTGAAAATCAACAAAACCCCAAGGACAAGGTGGGAGAGGTTAGTGAGTCCCAGCCAAGCCACCCTATTTCATATCAAAAGGAAACAGTGGTTGAAAAGGATTTGAGCACATCCCTAGTGGCATCCTCCCAAAAGGATGTCACTATTGAAAAGAGTTCCCAACCAGGAACACAACACAAAAGGGATAGGGATACTACAAGCCACAAAGATATGTCTAAGGCCTATGAAAGGAGAAAGAGGACTAAAACCTCTGGGGATGCACAGGGCACACACACAGTACAGACCAAAATCCTTGATTATGTGTCTGTACCTTCTCAAAGTCAGATTCATGTGGCTCCAGTAAATGTGGAGTCACGGCCCCATTCTCTCAACATTCCACTTGAATCTGAAACACCCAACTCACTAACACTCTCTATGGATGTGGATATGATAATCACATCAATTCCAGATTCTCCATCTCTCAAATTCATGGAGGAGCCCCACTCTGAAATTGGTGGTCATCATCTTTTAGATGATTTGTTGGACCACCAATCCTTTCTTTCTGAAACTATGGTTGAATATGTGGCACCTAAATTAAAATCAATCTCCACAGATTCTACCTTAGTTTCTATTTCAAAAGCTATTTCTTTTCCTTCTTCAACGGATACATCTCATCCGTTGATGAGTGATTATCTTTCAACGGATACGCCTAACAGCAGCCATCCATTGACATTCACTTCTACTACTTCTACACTTGCAATTTCAACTTCCCAAATTATAACAACAAGTATAGATGAATTGGTAGTTGTTCAAACACTCATAGGATTGAGGGAAGGGAGTGAAGCCAATGAGAGTGAGAGGCTGGCTTGCAGCCAGGCAAAAGGAGAGGATGTGTGTGAAAGGCAAGCTAATTCTTCCAGCTTGGCAAAAGGAGGGCCTGAGAGTTCCACCTTAGTAGGTGAAGGTGAGGGTGTGAGTGGTGTGAGCCATGGGGAGCCCCTGATGCAATAACAGAGAGAACATGAGAGAAAAGCAGGTACTGGAGAAATAAGGATGGAAGACACAACCATTGCTAGTGAGTTAATGGATGTCAATGATGCTGAAAGAGAAAGACTAATCCAGTTAGATTATCAAAATGAACTGGATCAAGTCAACCTGGATGCTGAGACATTTACTCATCCTGTTTCAGCTTATCAAGTCTTAGATGCACAGGGAAATGTGGAGGCAGAAAGGATGTGAACTTAGTGCATACTATACTGAGTCAATGTCCATAGGAAATGAAGCTGCTAACAATCTACCTCCAGGAGCTGGTGATGATTTTGAATATGACACTGGTTTTGAAGATGATGATTCAGATGGTGGTGAAGGCGATGATGCAGGTCCTTCAACCTTAGACAGTACACCTGGGTGGCTATTCTCAAATGAAGTGAAGTTTGATGAAGTCAACATGGTGCTCCTAAAGCAATATCAGCAAGCTGTTACTGAATCACAATCAGCCAATTCTACTGAGCAGCTCATTCTGTCAAAGTTCATGACTTCTCTTCAACTTCAGAAGATGCAGCTTCTTCATCAAAGAGCTGAGAAAGAGGCAGTTATACTTAAGATAGATGAGATCAAAGATGCCATGGCCAGGAGAATAGACAATGCTTTCCCTCTTTCAACTATCCATACCATAAAGAGGAAAGTACTTAAGGAGAATGAACTCTCACAGTCTGTGGAGATTCTCTCAAAAAGGTTGGACACCATGGAGCAAAGGATGGACTCCTTCATGGATAATCAAGCTATGCAAACTCAACTCCTACAGCAATTGTTGCATGCTACTGGTGTTACTCAAACCCTTGATGATAACAAAAAGGGGGAGAGTACACTAGTGGTCTCTGAACCAGCAAAATCCTCAATTGCAAAGATGCCACTAGCTGAGGGGGAGCTTATCAAAGCAAGCTCAAGAATGTCATCAACTGTAGGAGAACCACAAATAATTGCCAATCCCTTCAACTCACAAGAGTGGTTCTACCTCCAGTTTCACTTCCTATAGTCAAGGAAAGTGACTTTGACTTCACTAGTCTTAGCAATGAAAAGATGGCTCAAAAACAAAAAGAAATGGCACATAAGACAAGGGAGATCAATGAGAGAATCCTGAACTCTGAAAGGCTAATCAAGAGTCCATCTTCAAGGCTGTAACCACATCTCAAATCTCCTCAACATCAGATCCCACAAAACCAGTTCCTATCCACACAACAATCCTAAAAGTTCTCACTCCTGAAGCTGTCTATCCAGAGAAAATGTATGATGCTAAACCTTCATTTCTCAAGGAGTGTGAACCTCTATTCAGTGGTAGGACTGGTTCTCCACCTAAGCATTATGGAAAAAACAAGCTAGAAGTGGATTTTCCCTTCCCCAAGCCTGATGAAGCTAAGGTGATGGGATTAGACATCATCAAAGCCAAAAACACAACTGATGTAAGGGCTAGAGAGGGCATGGTTGTGATCTACATAAATGGGATAACTTGTTGGGTTTTATACTGAACTATTCGTTTGAAGTATATAAACATTGATCATTTTATTAAGAATCTTGATTGCATATTATTACATTATTTGTTTATTATATATTATGGATAATCTAGTATCAAATGGGATAACAGAAGATTAGATTATCAGTGTCTCTATATAATATAATAAAGGTTCACAGTCTAAGTGGTACTAGACAAACCACTGGAATGACTGAAGTATTATTTGGGAATAGTTTATCTTGACTATTGAATAATACTTGTATACTTTGTGTATATTGAACAGGATCAAAATATTAGAATTGTTCTTCTATTCTGACAGTTAAGAAGAACTAAGATTCTATGATATTATTATTGCTTAGGTTCTTAATCCGGATGTAGTGATTGACACTTGTATGCAATGCACATGCTTTGATTCATATAAGATGTAATTAATTATTAATTATAATATTATGTGTTGAGCAATCACATTGCATGCAGAGTGGGATATTAATTACAGAAAGAATCCATGTCTTGATAATATTCGGGTTGATGATGTCCTCTTGAAAGCTCATAAAGATAATTACGTGAAGCCCTGCAGGCAGATTAATTTCTGACATAATTATAAGGTTGAGTGGATGATCAAGGATAAATAAGATATTAATTAAATTAACTGTCAGTGATTAATTTAATTAATGGACATGCGATATCTTAAATGTGGAGAATTTAATAAGCAAATAATATAGGAGGTGAATTAAATAATAAAAGAATTGCGGTATTAGGAACGGTAGTGCAAATATTAATTCTTTAGTGGATTGAATTAATATTTAATGACATTGGGGTTGACCCGGAATGTCATTGGAAGACCCGACCTAATTGTCCATGATCCCTACTGAAACCTATATATATATATTCTCATTCTCCTTAAAGTTTGACACACAACAGAAATAGAAATTGAGACCTAGAGCAGCCGCACGAAACTAGGGTTTTGGAATTTCGAGGCTTTGAGGAGAGGAAATTTTGGGAGATCGAAGTCCACACTTCGCTCAAAGGGAATCAAGGAATTCAGTAGAAGACGTGGAATTGAATCATTTGCGCCGTAACGATTAAGGTTAATCTTTTTTTCGATAATGAAGGATTCTAAATGCCCTTGCAAAGAGTTCTAAATGAAGGATTCTCTGAGACTACAAGGGGCTTGATAATGAGGAAGATTGAAGAAATCAGAGATGGTTGGAATCAGCCCAACAGTTTGCCCAGGAAAATGAAGATCCATTTCAATAATCAAAGAGTTCATCTTCAACCTTAATCGATGATGGAATTCAGAGATGATGAGGGTTGTAGAAGATTCTTCAGAATTAATGACCAGCTGTCCAAGGCCAGTTCAAAGTACCTTAGATGGTTGTAATTAAAGATGGATCCTAAAATTGCTGAAGAGGACAAATTCTACAGAAAGCTTCAAGAGCAAATTGAGGCTAACCATGCTAGAAAAGGAACAAAGATGATTCAACCTCCCAGAGAGAAGAAAAGAAATTGAATTTGCTCAGTCTAGAGGAGCACTCTCTCAGTAAAGTTTCTCACATTTCAAACTTTTAATGTATTTGAATTCTGCACCTTAATACAATTTTTACTTTCAGTAGTGTATCTTTAAAGAAGGTTTTGTTATCATCAAGACCTTTAATTTATGTTTGATTCTCAACCAGACATAAATTGGGGGAGATTGTTAGGTTTTATGTTGATTCTTGATGATAACCAAACTAACTTAGTGAAAATTGTATAAGTTAAAATGTAGTTTTCAACGGATATCATGTGTATACAGTATTCGTTGAAGGGTAGCTTATCTACGGATAAGACTCTATGTAACATGCTTGTATAATTCTGTGTTAGCAGTTGAAGTATTAGTTTTCTAAGTCATGTTGACTATCAACGGATATGTAGAATAGGGAGGCTAATTGTAAATAGTCTATGCCTTGTAATTTTACATAAGTGAAATTGAGCTTCAACGGATGGAGTCACAATATTTCAACGGATGCTACTCAAATTAAATAATAAAAGAATTGTGGTATTAGGAACGGTAGTGGAAATATTAATTCTTTAGTGGATTGAATTAATATTTAATGACATTGGGCTTGACCCGGAATGTCATTGGAAGGCCCGACCTAATTGTCCATGATCCCTACTAAAGCCTATATATATTCTCATTCTCCTTAAAGTTGGACACACAACAGAATTGAAATTGAGACCTAGAGCAGCTGCACGAAACTAGGGTTTTGGAATTTCGAGGATTTGAAGAGAGGAAACTTTGGGAGATCGAAGGCCACACTTCGCTCAAAGGTAATCAAGGAATTCAGTAGAAGACGTGGAATTGAATCGCATGCACCGTAGCGATTAAGGTTAATCTTCTTTTCGAACTCTTTAATTTATATCATAAAACACAGTCTTATATATCGTACGTACCAACAATTGGCATCAAGAGTCTAGTTCTAGGGTTCTGCGTTTTATGATATGATGTCCATGTCGTAACTATATATGCATGTATATAGTGTTTGGTCTTATGTATTTTGTGATGCAAGTTGTTACCCACTATTATGGCCATGTTTTATAATTATATGATTGAATCCCACGTGGTTTATCGTGGTTATTTATTATGCGATTGGATCTCACGTGGTTTATCGTGGATATTAATTTATGCGATTGTAAATCACGAGGGTTGATAGTGTATGTTCTTTTGATTTGTGTTATTGGTTTGTAATCTTGTAATCCGATGTATATTCGAGTTAGATTATGATTTGTTGTAATAGAATAGGTTTTACAATTAGATTGTATTAGCCCTATTTTATTTGTAATCATTATTTGATTTGTGTATCCATGTATTGCTTACGATTGCAAAGAATCATGGTTTGGAGCCGAAAAGAGGACAATTTTCTGCTGCGTTTTAACTGATTTTCTGCCCAGAATTTCTACTGCTAGCTGGCTGGTTCTGCTATTGTGCCACTGTCCAGAATTTGCAAATAGTGTCGGATAAGGGCATGTAATATCTTTTCGGAAAGGAAACGAGCTACTTTTCAAAACAAATAGCTAAGCTATCACCCATGACATTTTTTGGTCATTTGAGCTCGTTTAGGCCTCCAAATAGCAACCCAAAGTTTTCACCGAATGATTTTCGGGCAATTTTCTTTGGGCCATAATAGTGGATGGTTTATTAATATGTTTTACATATTGATTATCCACTTGTTTTGATTATTGCTATTATACGTGCCTTATATGTGTTTCATGTCATGTGATACTAACCTTAGTATTCTAGAACGACATGGACATAGGGTTATGTTTATTATGCTTAATCATGATGTGTAACTTGCTATGTTATACGTGGTTTGTATTGTTCTTTGTGATACATGTGGACTTCGAAGAAATAATATAGGACGATGCATCTAGATTAAAATCCTCACAAGTAAAATACTAAGTGGGAGAGGGGTTTAATTTGATATTAAGTCTCATGGTCATCCATTATTATTTGTATGTAATTTAACACTAAGATAATTATGAATTGTATATATGTCACCTATCGTGGCGTATGATTTATGGTGTCTGGTAGTGTTAAGGATATTACTAGAACAAACTTCTTAAATTAATCACGAATATTGAAAGGTAAGATCACCCCAACGTGGCATACCAAGTTTCATAGAATTCGAGAAACTAATTGGACACTCCTTGATTGATGTTGATAATGGATATTTCTGACTAGGTTGTTGGGTATTAAGCAAGACCGATGTGACTTCTCCAAAAATATCTGGGATTTATCCATTGATACATCAAACGGAAAGGTCTGATTTAAGGGATCAATTTAAGATTTAAATAATGGTATACACTTAGCTATGAAAGGTAGTAAGAGACCACCCTAACGTGGCATACTATTTAGTAATAGGACCGAAGTAACATTTAAACAAATATAGGTGGTATACATGTCACCCATCGTGGCGTACCAGATACTTATGGTGTTTAAGTGTTAGTACATTAATCTTAATTAATAGTTAGAGGAGTCTATAGGTATTAAGTGTTTATGTGCAACCTTCTAATTATGTGTTATATGTATGATTTTCAGGATAGAATGGGCTTTAATCCACTTTTCACCATACTTAAGGATAACAAACTTACCGGACCTAACTATATTGAATGGAAACGCAATTTGAACATAGTGTTGACTGCTGAGGAGTACAAATTTTGTACTATTGAACCCAAACCGGATCAGCCTATTGCCGATTCTCCGGATGAGGATAAGGAGTATTATAAGAAGTGGATTAAGGCAGATGAGATGTCACGGTGTTAAATTCTGGCAGCAATGTCAGGTGTTTTGCAGCATCAGCATCAGGCCATGGCCACTGCTGGGGATATGCTTTTTAATATTAAGGAACTTTTCGGAGATCAGAATAGGGCTGCTAGGCAAGTAGCAATGAAATCTCTAATTAACACTCAGATGGCTGAAGGAACACCTGTAAGGGACCATGTTCTTTTAATGATGTCACATATAAATGAACTGGAGGTCCTTGGTGCTGAGATTGATGCGGAAACGCAAATCGATATCATCCTTACGAGTTTGCCCAAAGGTTTTGAGCAGTTCCGCTTGAATTACAACATGAACAAGAGGTCGTATTGTCTTGCGGAACTTCTGACAGAGCTTCAGGCAGCTGAAGGATTGTTTCAGCAGAATGTTCAAGTGAATGTGGCTGAGAAAGGTTCTTCTTCTAAACCGAAAGGCAAGAAGAAGAAGAAAAAGGCTCAGGAACAGAAAGTTGTGAAACCATTGGGAGTTCAGAATGCTGTGAAGAAGCCTAAGGGCGAGTGCTTCAGGTGCAAGTAGTTGGGTCACTGGAAACAAGATTGTCCTCTTTCTAAAAAGAACAAAACTGGTATGTCTCTTTCTCTAGTTACGGAATGTTAGGTCCAAAGTATCGTAGAAGGGGGGGGGGTTGAATACGATACTCACAAATTATTCAATTTCGTTCGCGGATAATTCTTTATGTTCTAGTCCGAAATTAAATACACCAAATCAAAACACGAGTCGGGGAATATATCGTTTTATAAATATAAACCACGAAGGGTGCTACAATTCTAATCCGTAGGATTAGCTTCAATGAGTTTAGGTTACACAAAATCAATACAATGATAGAATTCTAAGAACTATTAATTTCTCTGTAATTTTCTCTGGCTCAAACTCTCTCCTCGTAAATGTTCTGTGAATTTTCCTAACTGAAGAAGACATTGTCTTCTCTCAAACAATTGTAGACTTGAAAAACTATCGAAGGCATTTAGGATTAATCCTGGCCGTCCATGTTCTTCATCAACCTGACAAAGTTTAGAATCTTTCACCTGCTCCTTAATTAAAAACTATCGAAGGAATTAATTTTTCTTTCCTTCGATAGATTTTAAATAAAATCTATCGATTGAAAAATCAATTATTCGATGATTTTTCCTTCAAATCCACTTGATCAATTTCGATGGTTTTTCTCAAAAGAAAACCATCGAATCTTTTCTTATGCAATTTGATCCTTGAAGATTCTCTCCTTTTTCAGCAAGCATATTGTACTTCCATTTAAACCTAAACATACCTTGTAATATTCTTTTCACTTTCAGGATGTTTCAGATTTAGACTTAAATGAACTTCTTCCGAGACGATAAACATCTTGATCTTTTAGGTGCTGACAACTGGTGCAACTGGTCTGGTTCACAGATGACTAACACTTGATCAATACTTCCATGTCTTCAATTCAATGCTGTTGATAAGTCCTTTGTCGTTCTGGTTGCTTCATTCAAATCACTGAAATCCTATGGTACTAACTCTTAATCATTCAAATACTTCTGTAGTCTTGAAAGTCTTGTTTCTTTATTTGTCACTGAGGCTTGAACATATTAATGAACTTCTTTGTTACTTCTGGATTCATGTGCTTCTGTTAATATTATTGTTTGTCTTGTTCTTTGTTGAGTTGTAGTTATCTCTGTTACATCTTATGTTACATTTTGCTTTACACGGAAACATATATAGCGGCTATATCTACGAGCACTTGGTGTGTAGATACAGGAGCCACTGACCATGTTTGTAATTCTATGCAGGGGTTCTAGCAATCCAGAATGCTTCGAGATGGTGAGATATATGTGTTCATGGGTGATGCTACGAAAGTAGCAGTAGTTGTAGTGGGAGACGTTCCTTTATCTTTTGGTTGTAATAAGATTTTGTTTTTGAACAATTGTCTTTATGTACCTTCTTTTAGAAGGAATTTGATTTCGGTTTCTAAACTTGCTTTGGATGGTTATAATATTTGTTTGGATCGTAATGTTTCTATTATGATGAATAAACAAGTTATATGTTCTAGTACATTGCAAGACAATTTTTACATTATTAATCCTAGACAACCTGCACTGCAAGTGCAACACAGGGCATTAAATAACACATTTTTTATCACTAATAAAATAAAGGAACCTTCTAGTTTGAACCAAACACTTCTTTGGCCCTTAATATTAGGTCATATTAACTTGAGGAGGATTCAAAGACTAGTAGTAGACGGGCCTTTAAGCTCATTGGTAGTAGAGCCATTTCCAGTATATGAATCCTGCTTGGAAGGTAAAATGACTAACAGACCTTTTAAGGCAAAGGGGAATAGAGCTAAAGAAGTGTTAGAGTTGGTTCATACTGATTTATGTGGACCTATGAATATCCAAGCAAGAGGTGGTTATGAGTATTTCGTCACTTTCATTGACAATTATTCAAGATATGGGTACATTTACTTGTTGCACCGTAAGTCTGAGTGCTTTCATAAATTCAAGGAGTACAAAGCTAAAACGGAGAAACGACATGGTAAAAGTATCAAGTCACTACGATCAGATCGTGGTGGCGAATACCTGCTTGGAGAATTTAGGGAATATTTATCAGAACATGGGATCACATACTAGTTGTCTGCACCTGGCACACCCCAGCAGAACGGTGTAGCAGAGAGAAGGAACCGGACTCTGTTGGAGAGTGTTAGATCGATGATGAGTTATTCGGATTTACCCAAGTCATTTTGGGGACATGCTTTAGAAACAGCTGCTTACCTTCTGAACCTAGTACCTTCTAAGTCGGTTCCTAAGACTCCGATAGAATTATGGACTGGTGACAAGCCAAGTCTAAGACACATTCGGATTTGGGGTTGTCCAGCACATGTGCTGAACAAGAACGCGACTAAGTTAGATTCTCGTACAGAAGTGAGGCTATTTGTGGGTTATCCCATGGGAACGAAAGGCTATTTGTTTTATAGTCTTAAGGATCAGGATGTCATTGTTAGCACCAATGCTAGATTCTTAGCAGTTGAAGTATTAGTTTTCTAAGTCATTTTGACTATCAACGGATATGTAGAATAGGTAGGTTAATTGTAAATAGTTTATGCCTTGTAATTTTACATAAGTGAAATTGAGTTTCAACGGATGGAGTCACAATATTTCAATGGATGCTACTCAAACAACCTCAACGAATGTCATCTTTATTATTTGTACCTGACACTGTGAAAAGGACAGTTCAGACATATCACATGGGTTGACAGAATTCACGAGAGCATGGAAACCAGTATTTCTGATAAACTCAGAAGAACAAGAAGCATTCTGTTTTCTTTGGTCGGGAGTGGCATTACTACAAAGGGTATTCAGTCAAAAGAAGTCAGCCACCAACAAAAGGACCACTACTCAGAATGGAGAAACAAGCCTTTTTGGACTCTACCAATTCTGTATTATTAGCTGTCCAAATTGTCTTGTAAACTTGGGTTATATAACCAAGTGTAGCACTGTTTTAGATGTTAAGAAATCAGTTAGGTTATTCAAGAGCAAAAGCAAAAGCAAAAGCAAAAATTCTCTGTAATTTGCTGAAGCTAAAACAGTGTATGCAGCTGTGTGTTTATTCATAAACATCACAGAGATTTCTTCAATAAAATCTCTCAGGTGGAACAATCAATCCACCTGAATTTTTAATTCTTGTGTTATTGTTTTTACATTTTTTTCTTGATTTTATTTTAGTCTTTGCCTTTTGTTTAAAGAACTAAAGAAATTTTAAAGATTGTATTCAAACAACCCCCCCCCCTACAATCTTGATTCATTGTCTGGGAATAATACATCTGTTTGCAACCACTTATGTAACTGGATGCAACATGCTGCCACATATGCAAATTTAATTTTAAAATTTTCACAATTCACCAAAATCAACTAAAGTCTACCAACAGGTTGCATTTGGTTGATTTGATTGCATAACGTATTTTTGCAAATATTTTTTAAAAGATGGTATTTTTGCCAAATATATTTTGTTTAAAGATATTTTTTAGAAGATGGTAAAATTGTACAAAAACTTAAAAAAGTGATATTTTCGGTAAATATCCTAAAAAGTAACATTATATGTATTTAAATTACAATTGAGATTAGCATTGAGACATAGTTTGAAATTATTGTTAAATTTTGTTTATGCTGTGCAAAAAATATGTTGTGAAAATTAAATAACGATTCGATATTATTTTTTAATATGTTTGTATCTTGAAATATGATAAGCTGGAAATTAATACTTTTGGTGATATTTAATGTTAAAACATATACTTGCTTCCCATTAAAGGTAAAAATAGTTTTTTATGGGATTTTTCTAACAACGGTCAACTTTGAATCAAAAATTCTTTTCAGAAAAGTAATTTTGATTATCGTCTACTATAGCAATACAAAATAGAATCTAACATAAAAAAAAGTAACAACTATTTAAAATAAGTATAAATATACAATCATAAAATGAATATATACAAATATTTTAAAAACACCCGTGCATTACACGGGCTATAAGCTATTCTAATCAAAAGACACGCAAGTTAGATATGTGGTAAATTGACCTTTTTCTTATAACCTTGTTCGTCTAGAATAGAAACAATGAAATAAATATCATTTTTTTTAGATTAACGGACAATAATACTATTTTTAAATTTTTTGGTCAAAAATACCACTTTATTAGATCATCTCCAACGGGGTTATGTAAATTGGTTAGCAAATTCAAATAAATAGACAATCGCTTAAAATTTGCTGAACCTGTAACACAATGTACTCCAATTTTATTGGCTATAATGGTTGACTATATTTTAAAAATAGTATGTTATAATTATTTGAAGTTATTATAAATAGAATATATTATCTCAATATGGTAACTGATGGGGTGGAATTATGCTACAGGTCCTAGAGGATCGACAAATATAGCCAAGGGTTGGCTAAAATTATAGATAAGAGTTTGTCCCATTTGAGTGCTCAATTTTTTACAAATTATGTAAAAAAATTATTTTTGGTATGCCAACTAGATTTTTAGCTAAGGGTTTTAACCCATTTGAGATGCTCTTACGCATTTCATAATTGGGTAACAATATTACGTATTTCAAAAATGGGTATTACATATAAATAAAATTAAAAAATATTTTTCAAAAAAAAAAAACTTGACCAGATAAGCATTTGGCAAATGCATAACACCAATGATGCAGGGGTGAAATGCGTATCACGTTTTTCAATTTTCTTTTTTTAATTTTTTTTTTTGGAAAAATATATGGTACCCATTCTCCAAATGCGTAATAGTAATACTAATTTTTCAAATACGTAATAAACTGATATTGTTGACCAAAATTTTCAAAATGGATATTTTCGTCTGTCAATATTAAAAAAAATGGTATTTTTGGCCATCAATATATATATATAAAGGAGGATACGCGAGAGGTGAGGTGGCGTCTCTAAGATCGTCTCAATCTATTTTTCAAATTTTTCTAGAGGTTTACAATTTTAAATACTAATAAATCAAAAAATATTCTTTAGCATATTAGAAGTAGAGTAGGTATTCGAAGTTATAGAGGAGAATAGTTCGAATTTATAGAGAAAACATATAAATAAAGTTCTATTTGAATTAGAATAGATGTTCGAATTTATAAAGCATAATAGTTCAAATTTATAGGTAAGATATATAATTAAAAGCTTTTTTATAAGCAGAATAAGTTTTTTACAGGTACATACATCTAATCTTCTTATAATCTAAACAGATGGTTGGAGGACTAGGAATCTAGGATAGATAACTTATCACGTTAAATTATGTCAATATTTCGACCCGTGGTATGTGACCAAGTACGTCTAACTGTAAAACTTTCTTTACTGCATGTATTTCAAAAGTTTATACTTTAATTTATTTATGTTTTCCTGTGATGTTTTTTTCTCTTCTTTATGTTGACATCATGGAGAGATCAGAGATGTACCATTGACCGGGGCAGAACTAAGGGGGTTAAGGGAGGTTGAAGCACCGACTAGATTCAAAAAATTTAATAGAATTTCTTTTTTAGCCTCGAGTTTTTATTATAAATATTGGGAAAAAAGAATTTGAGCACCAGGTAATTTTTTAACTTTGATATGAGTCCGGGTAATATAAGTTTCTGGTTCCGCTACTGACCATTGAACTTATCATGAATGTTTTTTTTAGCCCTCACGTCATCTGTAAGGGTCTTTATTTTATTTAGATTTATGTTCATGACTTTAATTTTCCATTTTTTTGACATAGAAGAGATTTCCTGACTTTGGTGTCCAAATATATTTTTATACTTTAAATCAATAATAATAAAAACAAATTGCATGTCCATGAATGCTTATTAGACGAAATGACGGGCCTAATTGATTAACATATTTTTCGATCTTATATTTTTCAATATATATATCTTTTATATAAAGGATGATATGCGGGAGGTGAGATGACGCCTTTAAGATTGTTTCAATATATTTTTCTAATTTTCTAGAATTTTTGAATTTTAGATACTAATAAATCAAAAAAAAAATATCCTTTAACATATTAGAAATAGAATAAGTGTTCGAATTTATTGAGGAGAAGAGTTCAAATTTATAGCGAAGACATATAATTAAAAGTTCTATTTGAAATAGAATAGGTGTTTAAATTTGTAAAGGGGAATAGTTCAAATATAAAAGAAGTACTTGCAAATTTCTATTTGAAGCACAATAAGTGTTTCAATTTATAGAGGAGAAGAGTTCGGATATAAAAGAAGTACATGCAATTAAAAGTTAGAATAAGCGTTTGTAATACATAACTAAACGTTTTTTTTGAAGTAGAATATGTGGAGTTATATATGTATTTTTTTAACGAAAGAGTGGCTCATTAGAATGAAGTATGGTAACATAAAAATTAATATATAAGACAAATATATATTTTCTATATATTAAATTTGAGATTTTGATATTAGAAAGGAAAGCGTGTTTCATGGGAGAGGACGGATTATTAGCGAGGATAGAGTAATTTTTGTAATTTAATTAATAAAGTTTTTTTTTAAAAATTATTACGCCGCCGCGAAGCGCGGCTTTTTCAACTAGTTACCCTCTAAAATAAAAGTCTTCCAAACTTTGAACTCTTGCATTGGTACTATCTTGATGATTGGGATACATCTTTGTCCTATCTTACTATATTCTTTCTACAAACAAATATCCTTACTACAGACCTGGCCAACCCAACAAACAAAAAATTACAATCAGAAGTATAAGTTGTTCACATGTATGCCATATAGCTTAATAAAATTTAAGAATAACCAGGATTATAAAAATCGAAATTAGTTTTTGGCAGTAAATATAGAACGACCAAAATTATTAAGGGATGCAGAAATCATGGTTAACGAAATTGATACATGGTTAACCAAATGATACCTGCAGGCCACTGAGGGACTGCACTGACTGGTAGAACTATTTCATGTTTACCTATTTATTTAGGTATTCAAGTTGCATTCTGAGCTTCGTTTTATACAAATCTATCCTAGTTTAGCAACTTACACCACGATACAATATGGCAGATAGAGGACTAATCCATCAAGCATCATTAACATCTAGAGGGCAGATTCATGTCATGTCGAGATCAATAACCAACATTAAACCTGATTCTCCCACACCCCTGAATTTCAAACAGTATAAACTTCCTTTCCATGATCGCATGAGCCCAGATTTATATATGCCATTTGTATTCTTCTATTTTAATCCTCAAACATCGGATGGTAAAATCTCGATAGCAAATCAACTCAAGAACTCTTTGTCCAAGACACTTACCAAGTACTACCCCTTTGCTGGTAGACTAGGTTCTTCAGGATCCTACGTTGAATGCAATGACCAAGGCATTAACTTTCTTGAAGTACAGATAGCATGCAATATGTCTGAGATTTTGGAAAAAGCTCCAATCGAGGATGAAGAACAAGGCTTTGGTCATCTTTTTCCACCTTGCTCAATGTGGCACAAAGTGTCCTGTTCCCCTTTAGTGCTTGTTCAGCTAAACCATTTTTCTTGCGGAGGAATAGCTATAGCAGTGTGTCTTTCGCACCGTATTGCTGATGCTAGCACTTTATTATCATTCCTAAGTTACTGGGCAAGCTTATCGCGTGATCCCAGTGATCAAGAAAAACTAGTACAACTTGGCCCATGTTTTGTGCAGGGACTGCTTCCCCATTCGTACGATGATGATTATGTTGCAATTGAAGTATTTCTACCTGAAAGGAACTGGATCACCACGGAAATTGTGTTTTACAACTCAAAGATTGCAGAACTGAAGACCAACCAGGAAAAGCAGGACAAATTACATGGTGTAGTTGCTAATCAAAATTACACACGAAATGAGCTTGTGACTGCACTCCTCTACAGATGTGCTTTAGCTGCTGCAGCTGCATCAAACTCTGGGGCCTATCCTGATTCTGTATTGTTTCAGACTGTAAATATGAGGCCTCTGATTGATCCACCATTGCCTAAATCAAGTGTTGGCAATCTGATAATTGCTATTCACATTTCAGCAAGTACAATGAATGAGACAGAGTTACATTCATTGGTGCGCCAAATGAGAAAAGAGAAGAAGCAGCTTACAGGAATAAAGAGTTTAGTCCGAAAAGAAGTCATGCCATTATTTGAAAAGTATGCAAAAAATAACTACAAGCTCTATGTAGTTACCAGCGTTTGTAATTTCCCATTATATGACAGGATGGATTTTGGCTGGGGAAGGCCTGTTAATGCCAGCCCTGTTGATGCGCCATTTTCCAATATCTTCACAATGATGGATACTCCAAATGGGGATGGTATAAAGGTCATTGGAAGTCTCGACAAGGAAGACATGAAAAATTTTCGAGCTGACAAAGAGCTGCTTACTTACGCTTCTTTCCATCATTAAAAGGCTCTGTTTGTTGAACGATGCTGTGTTATTATTACCATTTGAGAAAGTTATTCTAACCATATAAATTCAAAAAAATATAATTATGATTTATGCAATCTGACTTTCTCAGTCTGTAACATGTTCTGTGAGATGAGGGATTTATTGACCATAGTAGGTCGCCAACCTCTCTAAGAAAATTATGGTGCAATATCACTTGACGACGCAGCCAACAGAAGAAGGAAAAAACTACCTGATTATTAATCATAACTGACTCTGTCCAACATACGTAAAGTCACTGGAACCGCAGGTACTGGTTTAAGAAACACTAGCATTTAAACACCCTCCACATCAAAATCATATAATTTAAGAATCACTGCAAGTGTAGACGGTGCAAAAAGACATGATTATCAAGAAACTCCATTGTAAGCAAGAACCTAATTAGAGAAGTGCAGCCGGTATAAAGAGACGCATTTGCAAATAAACTTCATTCTAAAGTAAGAACCTAACTAGAGATCATTATCAGTTCATATATTTCAATAAGAATCGTTCAAGAAGACAGAATACCTTAAACAGACTAAAAAACATAGCATCTTATTTTCAAATGGAATTCCAATATTTCAATTTCGGAACTCTTCTTTGACCTATGGTGGTGCAAACCTGTCCGAAATGAGAATCTTCCAACTTTCACAAATTTAACAAAAGTACTATTGCTAACATGTCGAGTTACTTATTTCAAGTTATTGAAACATTCATTGTTTTTACAGAGGTGGAGTTTGTAACCCATCATTAGACTGCAATTCTTATTGTTTTTCATTCGAATAAACCTGTGGATAAAAAGCACTTGAAAGTTGAATGTATTTTGTATCTTGTCAGGCTGAACCGTGCCACCTCCCAGGCTGTCAGTAGGGGGCAAGGTAAGTCTGGAATTACCAAGAGTCCAGACTCCTGAAGATGGGCCTGTATTGGGTTTTCTGGGTTGAGTTGGGCCGATTGGGACTATCTTATCACCATATTTCATTTGTTTTTAGTTACTTTTGTCTCCCTCGGAAAAACTCTGAGCACATAAATTTGAATTATTTCTTTTTATCATTTCTCTTCTCTTCTATTTCTGAACTAAAATCTCTCAAGTTTTCAACAATCATGAGAACATATAACCGATTCACCAGTACAAAGGGAATAATTATGTACCATACTAAGAACAAAAAACCAAATCAAGGACAAAACATTCTGACTATCCATTAGACAATTAAAAACTAGAAGTCTACAAAAAAAAATCAAAACTGGATGACTTTTCATGCCTAGTCTGCCTCATTGTTTTAAAAATGGAGCAAAAGATAGCACTCGACTCAGATAAAGATACAATAGGATACCTATGTCTGTAGCCTCCACAAGAAATGATAAACTAAAGGTAAGAACCAACTGCTATGGCTACATACGCTACATACAATGAAAGATGTGCCAATTTATGGCTTGAATGCAGAAAATGCCACAACTGAGTTGTGTCCGCCAAATCCGAACGAATTTGAGATACCTGCGAGCATTACAGTTTTAAATCAGGTAAAACTCATATGTTTGCACTACATATCAAAATAAAGATGTGCAATGTTGTGAAAACAGATAGGAAAACCAGTGGCACAAAAGACTTGCCAACATTTACTGCATGTTGTTGTTTCTGATTTGCAACGGTGTCAAACTCCACTGAAGGCTCAGAGTTCTGCAATAGACAAAGGACCATCATCATAACAATCAAGTCATCACGTAATGAGTAACAAAGCCATCATTTGCATATAAAAACAAGAATTTTAATCAGAAATGAGCTTATGAAAGTGTAGAACTGACTAAATAGAGAACCAAGACCTAGATGATGTTTAGGACTTCACACTTGCGTAAAATAAATAGCAAAATCTGGAGTCAGAAGTATCACATACAAATTGATTAATTGAGGGATGCAACCACCCTGTAGTAATGGCTTTAATTACAGCAATGGCCTCCAAACCCCCAGCAGCCCCTAAGCAGTGGCCTATCATAGACTGAAGCAAACAGAACTCAAGCGAGAAAGTTAAGAATACTAAGAGAAAAAAATACTATTATAGCGAATTTTCAGTACTTAAATAAAATGCCAAAAAGAGTATACATGTGGGTTGGTTGGGAGAGAGAGTTCACCTTAGTTGCATTCATTTTAATGCCTGAAGTGTTCTTGAATACTTTCTTAACAGCATTTACCTCAGCAAGGTCACCAACTATAGTGGAAGTTGCATGTGCATTTATGTAGTTAACCTGTAATTATAATAGCGAAGATCAGTGAGTTAATTAACGAGTTGCAAAAAACATGTCAACTCCACTCCTTGTTACATATCTAGGAGGTGTCGCAACTCGCAAGAATGAAGTATAAGGAACTGATGGAACAGAACCATTTTACTGATTGAAAAGAAACAAGGTCATTTAGTAATAAATTGAGTGAGCTGTTTCAGAAACTTTAACTTCAAATTTTTATTTAAAATAAACTACCAGACAGATAGACAGATAAGCATGAATAAAGTTATACTCTAGGAATTCAACATATCCAAGATGTGATATTTGTGCGTTTAAATTAGAGAGGAAGAAATGAGAGAAATGAAAACACTTATCACTGATACCATATATGGATACCCCCATCAAACTTGTAATTTTATACCTGTGTTCAATTTGAAATTTGTAGCAGGCTGCAGTATCAAGAAATAAATAATGATGATAAAAACAAACATGGGGACTGCAAAAGGACAGCAATTACCTCCTCTGGCGACACTCCAGCATCCCGAAGGCAGTTTTGGATGCATGACGAAACACCAAGCCCATCAGATCTTGGATCAGTCATATGATAGGCATCACAATTAACCGCACCTCCCAGGTACTCGGCAATTATTGGTGCACCTCGTTTCATCGCGTGTTCCAAACTCTCCATTACCTACCAAATATTTCAACTTTTAAATATTAAACCAAAGTAGATACAACTTTAGGGAAATGGATCAACCTTTTAACCTTTATAATAGCTAATCAAATAAAACTAAATAAGCAGCACCTGTAAACAGGGTCTCATAGGGTCAGATGTATGCAAACCATACCTCTATACCAAGGAGCTGGTAGGCTGTATCACTGTGGACTCAATCAAAACTTCTATTTATTTATTTTTGTATTTTGTGAATATTATTGAAGATTTTGTATAGTCTTTATATGGTGTTCAAAAGCAAAAAAAAATCATGTTGAATGGTAAGATGATGATCTAATTAGGCAAAAGGAATGCAATAAGCATTAGGAAGAAAAACATAAAAGCGGCAAAACAACTTAAAAAGACAATTAAAAAAACAAAATGTGACAAATGTCCTAACTAACGTCCACAGAACACATTCATTTTTTTTCCTTAAGGCTATGTTTGGATGGGGGCTTGATGGGGGATGATTTGGGTTGGGTTGGAAAGGGATGGGATGGGTTGGGTTGGTAGGGAATGGGTTGGATTGAACCTCTATCTTATTTGGATATGAGGGTTGAGTAAATAAGGGTTCAACATTCACCTTATTTGGATAAAGGGTTAGGATGAAAGGGGTTAAATTCCCAACCCAACCATTCCCAACCCTCCATCCAAACAAGCCCTAATAGTTCACAAAGCATAGAAACAAGTAAATATGTTTTCAAGTAGTTACTGATGCGGAACGAAAAATTAAAATATTAGTTTGTATTTATTTTATATTATTAGTTAGGAAACAAATCCTAATTGATGTCCTACATCAGTTACCTCCGTTACAAAAATTTTAACTATGCTAGTGACAACAAGGTGATATATAACAACAAACTAAACCACATAAAGATAACAGTTTTTATTCTTTTGTTTCTTTAAAGATTTATTCTCAAATCATTAAGCATAAGACCACACATGTGTATTGCTTAAGACTACATATCCTATAGGCCTCTATCTCTACAATTAGAGAATAAATTACAACCAGCTTCACCTGTGCTATCATCTAGAGGAATGCACAATAGAGGGAAACTTACAGCAACATATGGTGCAAGGATCAGAATAATCAGAACACAAGTATTACAAGCAATAGCCATCAGTTAATAGCCTGCGATTATATTAATCGGAATCTCAAACATAAGAAAGGACCACTAAACGACAATTTTAAATGACCATGCTCAAACAAACTACGAAAAGAAGTATTAGCAAACTTTACCAAAACACCAGCTCCTTCGCCCATAACAAAGCCATCTCTATCTTTGTCCCATGGTCTAGAAGCAGTCTTTGGATCATCATTTCTCTGAGACAATGCTCTACATGCAACAAATCCTCCCAGCCCAATAGGTATAATAGCAGCTTCAGTTCCACCAGCAATCATCAAATCAGCCTCGCCTCGCCGTATGTGATTGGCAGCGGCATAGAAACAATAATTAGATGTAGCGCAAGCAGTAGATATCGAATAATTTGGTCCCATGAAGCCAAGATCAATTGCAAGCAATGCAGACCCCATGTTTGTTATGGCATATGGAATGAAAAAAGGGGTAATTTTTCTGTGACCTCTTTCTATCAGAGCCTGAACACCATCAGAAAATACAGTAAGACCACCCATCCCTGTTCCAACAAGCACACCAGCTCTCTCCTTGTCAACCTGAAAGACCAGAATAAACATATAAAACAATAAGGACTTTACACAATGACATTTTAAGCAAAAACATCATAAATGAATGCACAGGAGAGTGGAGAAAATATACCTATCATATGGAAGGGAAATGATGTGCTTAAATGTTTGAGTAAATATACCATGAACAAAAGATTATTATTATTATTTAAGGAAACAAATATTATATATATACACACAAGGGGAAAGTGCAACATTTGCAGGCTACTCATATTACACATTTTCTTCTACAATCAAACAAATATATTCCAACTTTACGTTATTGGGTTTGACCGACAATACCTAGGTTGATATGTTCGATACTGCCAAATTTGAATCTAGACTTTTGTCTCCATCGATATTCAGCAGAATGAACCTCTGTGGCGAAACATTTATGTATGAAACGACAAATAATAAAAATGAACCAAAAACAATATACACAAATGCTTGCCTTCCGTAAGCACCAAATCTTCAAACAAGGGGAGTTATGTTGAAGTGATATACAAAAGTATATCTTTCAACAAGTCCCTTCCCAGTGAACAGATGGGATTTCAAATCAATAGAAACGGAAAGATCACTTAATATTATAACAAAATCATATGAATAACTCAATAAAAGCAATCAAAACTTCATATTCATAATTGCATACTCGACAAATACACACAAGTCTTACACAATTACACACATGTATTAATAAATACTCCCTCCGTTTCAAAATAGTAGTCCTGTTTTGACTTTGAATAGTCAAATTAACCAAACTTTGACTGAAATTTACATAGAATGTATAATTAAAAATATTGAGAAACTTATATCATTGAAAAGTATATACAATTTACTTTCAAATGTATTTTTAAGTTTTTACGAATTGTAAATAGATCATTTGTAATTTGTGGTCAAAGTTTGGTCAATTTGATCATTAAAAGTCAAAACATGACAACTATTTTGAAACGGAGGGAGTAACAAAACTTAAACTTGTATACATGCATTCTCTCAGAAATTCAGTACAACTTATAAGCTTGAATGATTAAAAGTTTAGTAAACAAGTCAATGAGTCATTTCAGGTCATATTCGGGTTCCGAGAGTCATGTCATGTCAGACATCACTAACCCCTCACTCTAAAGTAAAAACCAGGCTCTAACACGCTTGGCAACAATCAATCATCGTAGAATAATCAGTAAACCAACCACAATTAGATCAATAATCAAATCAAATCATCAAAAAACAATCACAAATTCAATAATGCATTTCAAATCACAAGAAAATCAAAAAATCCACAAAACCAATAAAAAAAACTCATACCTTAAACCTCTTATCACCACCAAGATCTGCATTTTCAAGAGCTTTTTTACCAGCAACAATGGAATATCTGAGACAATCATCAAGCCTCCTATCATTCTTACCATCAATATACCCTTCTGCTGAAAACCCACGAATCTGACCACCAAATCTCGTAGGAAACTTAGAAGCATCAAATCTATCAATAAGACTAATCCCAGACTGACCAGCTAAAAGCTTATCATAATAAGTATCAACATCATTCCCAAACACAGACACCAATCCCATTCCTGTTATCACCACTCTCTTGCTTGGATCTGTCTCTCTCTGAGGAGCTGAAACAGTGCTTGTTGCCGCCGAGATGAATGATTTCTTGTGAACTGGCCGGACATTTGTAATTCCGGCGCCGCCGGAGATGGGTTTGCGAAGTGGGTCAAGTGGGGATACTCGTAGAGGTGAAGATTGTAGAGCTTGCATGGTGAAAGAGAGATATGTTATTGGATTGGGATTGAAAATGATGTGGATTTATGTGTATGTATAGGGATTTAAAGACAACAAGTGCAGAGGTGCGAGTGATTTTACATGTGACAGGGTATATAAAGTACTGTATTTGGGGATCTAATGTACAGGACTGGATACTGGACTCAGATTACAGCTTTAACATAGTACATTTCACTCTCACTCGGGTTCAAATAGACACAAGTCACACAACTCATTAGTCATTACGTAGTAAAAATATACAACTGCAATTGTATATTTTGGTTTTTAAAATTGAATACTAAAATTCTTAGTTTGTTTCTTTAAAACCGGAATCGGTTTAAAATCGGAAAAAATTGAAACGAATAAAATCGATCATAAATTGAAACTTAAAAATTGTAAATTAAGTTGATTTAAATGGCTGGGTTCCGGTTTAGGTTCCAATTGAACAGGTTATTAATATAAACAAAAATTGAAGAAGTGTGATTCTAGTTCCAGTTTTAATCAAAAATCGAGCTGAATCGGCTCATACTCTCCGCTTCAACGGACAGTCATCCACTCCTGCTCTTCCTTTCCTTTTTTTCCCCATTTATATGTATAGGTTAGGATTTTAGTGATTCCAAAAAACGGATTTAGTCATTTATTTGCAAATATTTGATTTCATTTAGTAATAGTAAAAATGATAATACCGAATAGAAAGGAATTGTTGAGTATAAGTTTTCACTTACATAATATAAAGGGGGTGAATATATTTTCAAAATTTTTTTCGATTTTATATTGTTTGAATCTATTTGCTTTGTAGTTTGAGTATGTATGTTATAAAGTAAATATTGTGAAAAGTAAAGAACACACAAACTCACTTTTAATCTAACTTTATAATAGATTCAAAGATTGCTACAAACTGTGGATACAAAGATGTATTCTCAGCTTCGATTTTTCAGAGAGATATTCTTGATATTAAAATTGAAATCTTAACAACTAAAGATACGAGTTTTTGCATTTATAGACATGTGCACAGCTCACTTTTACAAAATTAGTAAAGGACAAACTTGTAAGCTAAGTTTGTCTATACCATTTTGGTGAATATTGGAATCATGTGAGTTCTTCTTATTTTGCATACTGGCCAGATCTACTTCTTTAGCTATTTTACTTTGACTATCCCTCCAAACTTCTTTTTAGGCTTTTCATTTGCACTCTGCAACAATTGAACCACTGCATGTGCCTTGGTTTATGTGTAGATTTTCTATCATGGGAATCTTCTTTGAATTTGTCTTTGAAACATTCAAGAATTGGCCAAGTACTTGATTCGAGAACTGTTCTTGAACTGTTAGACATCTCTGAGTTCTTAATCAAGTCTTTTTGAGATATCGAATGCACTTCTCGAATGAGTCTTTTTACTTCTGAAATTCTTCAGATGTCGAGTGAATGTTTTGACTTATGGAACCTTGACATGTCGAATAGGTGTATTATCCTTGACATATTGAATAAAGTACTTCACTTCTGAAATCCTTGACTTCTCTAATAATTCAAATATAATTCTCGAATTTGTACTTGGTGAAATTTCAATCTCCAAACTCTAACTATCTTTATTTTGCAGTCTTCGTCTTTAACTTGAGGCATGATCCAAGGATCTTCTTTCAAGAATTATTACATGACTGAATTATAACTATTTACATGGAGTTTGATACGTAATGCTAACTACAAATTACATGACAGAAACTCTAACAATGGGTTCCCTAGTTAAAAAGTCATGTAAATAATGCATAGCATTACTATGATTAGTAGGTTTGTTATATTGATGAATCCAGACATGCTCCTGTGACTAACAGAAATAATGTAATGACTTAGGTCGTATATCTACGATCAACTTGAGGTAGAAGAGAAGGTTCCATCAGAACAATTACTTATTTTTATTTTAGGATACTCTCGTCTATTTTTTTCAAAAAAAAAGAGGGGCGTGCGGGAAGAAATGACAAAAAAATATTGGAATATTGATTTGGAAGAGATAACGAAGGGGAAAGTTCATTTTGGACATGATACTAGGAAATGGAATCCTAAAATGGTCCCTTATAATTATGCAAAGCGTAAAGGTATTCATATTATAAATTTGATTAGAATCGCTCGTTTTTTTATCAGAGTCTTGTTATTTGGTTTTTGATGCAGCAATTAAGGATAAACAATTCTTAATCGTTGACACTAAAAATAAAGCTTTCGACCTACTAGTATGGGCTACAATAAAGGCTCGGTGTCATTATATTAGTAAAAAAATGGTTTGACGGTATGTTAACAAATTGGTCCATTACAAAAACGAGACTTCATAAGTTTAGAGACTTGAGAACGGATTAATCAAAAGATGTTTTCAATTGGCTAGAATCCCTTTTTTTCTGATCCAATTCCTCCACCACTCTGATGACATTCTCCTGTGACTAACAGAAATAATGTAATGGCTTAGGTCGTATATCTACGATCAACTTGCGGTAGAAGAGAAGGTTCCATCAGAACAATTACTTGTTTTTATTTTAGGATACTATCGTCTATTTTTTTCAAAAAAAGAGGGGCGTGCGGGAAGAAATGACAAAAAAATATTGGAATATTGATTTGGAAGAGATAACGAAGGGGAAAGTTCATTTTGGACATGATACTAGGAAATGGAATCCTAAAATGGTCCCTTATAATTGTGCAAAGCGTAAAGGTATTCATATTATAAATTTGATTAGAATCGCTCATTTTTTTTATCAGAATCTTGTTATTTGGTTTTTGATGCAGCAATTACGGACAAACAATTCTTAATCGTTGACACTAAAAATAAAGCTTCTGACCTACTAGTATGGGCTACAATAAAGGCTCGGTGTCATTATATTAGTAAAAAAATGGTTTGGCGGTATGTTAACAAATTGGTCCATTACAAAAATGAGACTTCATAAGTTTAGAGACTTGAGAACGGATTAATCAAAAGATGTTTTCAATTGGCTAGAATCCTTTTTTTCTGATCCAATTCCTCCACCACTCCGAACCCCAATTAGATTCAGACATACTACACTTCTTAGTTGTTGGGAGAACCCAAGTAATCTTTTTCGGATTCAGAAAATAACTTTTAGAGATTTTTTTCCCTTTGAAAGATCTATATAATCTTCTTTTCTCTCCCCTTTTAGTTTCTATTCCTCTTTATTTTTTTATCCCTAACACAATCAAAACTCAATTGAACTTTCACCGAATGAATCGGGAATCATTAACGACGCTTAAGAAGGATAGATCCAAGAGTTTTATTTTTGATTGAGCATCTCTTAAATCAGCTCCTATGAAAGAGGTTTGGGCTTTCACAAATAATCATAGATGGTTTTTATTATGTTAAAATAATTTATAAAATCACTCATGCGATCTTATCAGGAAACAAAGTAAAGAGATATTTTCTCTAAAGTGAAGGACAAGCCGTTTTATTATTCATTTTTTTCCTTTTTTCGCTGACCATCGAAATGTTCCTGCTGGGATTGAGAATGTTCTAAACACTTGTTTTTTAAATAAAAGGTTTTTTTTATTAATATATCCCATTTTAAAAACTGGTTTATAAATATATCCCATTTATAATTGTATTTATAAATATGTTCTATTTTCAAAATTCTTAACAATTTTAAACTAACCATGATTGATTTCACTAATTTACAATTTGAAATGACAACTCTAACCTTTTTTACAAATTATAATTTTTTTATTGAGACATGTAGAAACCAAACTCCATCCGGGTGGAATTTATTTGCGATGTCCATTAGCACATCATAGTAAACAAACAGTAACTAGCATATTTTAGTGAGTAGAATGATTTAATTCGCTTAGATGTTTAATGACATTTGTAAAATGTTTCAAAACTAGAAAGTAAATTTGGATAGTAAGACCTGTGATTTTAGGAGGCACGAAATGTTTAGTGTAGGTGTGGATGACGGATGGTGGTTTGTCACAGTAGAAGATCTTGTTTGGAAACAAAAGTAACTGATTTAATTTTCGTTCTTTGTGCACTCAGAGAACCCATGTTTTAACAAAAACCTAGTTGTCGCATATATTGCAAAAATTGCGAGCAACATGTAGATAACACCAAGAAAATAATAGAGCACAAATGACAAATCTCAAGATATTTCAAATTTGATTGTATAAGGGTATTGTAGTCATATATATTAGATAAATATTTGAGTTTATATGTATATAAGTTATATATGAGTTACAAGTTAACTACATGACATTTTTTTAATTAATGAATAAAAGGGGACATATTGATAAAGTAACCTGTTAATTTTGAATATTTTATACAAATTCCCTTAATAAAAATGCAAGATTATATTGACATGCTAGTTAGATGGATTAGTTTTATTTAAACCTCCTAAGATTTTGTTTCAAGATACCTATGACTCGTAACTGTAATTGTATAATTAAAGATAATGTTAATGATAATATTTTATTATAACCAATTAAATTGATATACGGTATTTGGGAAATGTTTTGAGAACTAATTTGGGTTACCTTGCATTTTTCTATTTAAAATTGAGAGGGTTTGAATCCGTGATATCAATCACTTCAAGAGGTTTAGAAATAGTCCTCAACTCCATCATGTAATATCTAAGAACATGATTTGCTATCTTGGTATTAGGAGTTCTCATGTACAGTACCAAGTTTAAATTTATATATGATTTTCCGTGTGTATAGATTTACTGCCTACATGACAAAAATAAAAAGAAAATAGAAGTAGCCATTTGAAACTGCAAAGATGATAACAGAAATAGTGACATCAAACACTTTAGCGTAGAACAATGATATTCATAAGCATTCCAGAGTTTTAGTCAACTTGTCTACAACATGTGACTGAAACCATGCTCTTATTGTGTTTGAAAACTATACACATACTCGTAATGTTTCCTCACTCAGTGGGTTGAGTTAATCTGTAAAATAGATGATTTCATATTAAATAGATAATACAATCGACGATCAAAATCCCGAAGTATATAATTATCATAAAAGATTTAAATTCTAATAAAAAATTAAATAATTTTAATTAATAATCAAAATTTTGAAATATAATAATATAATAGTCAATAGATTTAAGTTTTAATTAAAAATAAAATAATTTTTGAATTTTGATTGGTTATCTATAGTCTAACAACATTTAATTAATAAAATTATATGAGTAAAATTTTAATAAATTTAAATTTTAATTAAAACCAAAATATTTATTGAATGTTGTTTAATTGATAAACGGTACTAGGCCTGTCAACGAGTCGGATTCAGATCGGATTACCCTAAATCAATATCTGAATAAATAAGATTTCACAATTTTCATGACTGAAAACACTTTCTCAACAGTGACGGTTGCAATAGGCAATACAAGAGCTAACTCAATCAATCGATAAATAAGAGGATAAGTTGTATGTCTTTGTGTCTTCACCATTTTAATAGAAAGCTCCCCCATATTTTTAAGTTCTGAAAAGTTGTCATCACTTCGAGCGTCAAAGATGAAGTTGTTTAATTGATTACCCAACAATTCTTCATCCATTAAAGAGAAATTATCTGGATAAAACCGGGCTAACCGAAAAAGTTTTGCATGATTAAAAGCCGAAAATGAATTTCGAGGATCAAGATAGCCAATGCAAGTAAGTAACTCAGTATTTCCCTCCTTCTGTAAAGCGATTTTCCATCTCTCGAGGAATAATATCAATAACCTAAAATACAATTTTGAATAAAAGATATAAAATGGTGTTAAACTCTAATTATCATAATTATCAATAGGAATTCGACGCCCTGGATCACAAAAGATATGAAAAGATATGAAATGAATATGTGATACAAAATGTACACAGCTGCTCAGTTACAAGAAATGTAGAGAAGATTGCTCTCAAAGATAGCTAATACAGTCTATTTGTTTTTCTTCTCTTATATCTAAAGTAACTGCTACACTTGGTTATATAAGCCCAAGTTTACAACTCTATTTTTGGCTACACTAGAAGAACAATGAGTAACCGCCAATAGTTTGCTTTTCATCCCTTTGTCCAGTGGTTCTTGAGTATCCTTGTCTTTTGCATATAATAGTTCATTCCAAGAACCCAAATGGAAACTGGGATGTTTCCTTATTTCTAATGTCCATTTTAATGGTTTCCAATGCACTGTACCCTTCTACATCACCTTTTGAGCAGTCAGAGAACTGTCACTATCACTTTGTCAACTATTTCAGAAAAGCAATAATGATTCGTTGATAGTAGGGAGATGTGTTTCGTTGATAGCTTTATTCTTCATTCCGTTGATGGTGTATTCCTCGTTTCATTGATAGAGTAATCTTCATTCCGTTGACATGTCTTCACTTAGGCAAAATTACATGGCATAATACATTTACAATTCACCAACCTATTTTGCCTATCTAGTACTTAGTCAACACGACTTAGAAAACCTATCTAATACATATAACAAAATGCCTATCAAACTGTGAAGTATTGTACAGTGCAATTGCTACATCACTCATTTTGTTGATGAGCTTCCTGTCAACGGATTGCTGCAAAGCATACCATTCCGTTGACAACTACAAATTACTTTACACAAATTCTACTAAGTGTTTTATGTTTATCATCAAGAACAACATATTCCTAACAATCTCCCCCAATTTATGACTGATAGAATAACAGCCATAAATCAAGAGACTTGATGATAACAAAAACACTCAGATACATCATAAATTACAAAAGTAGAAAATGCATTAAGCTTCATAATGTTTTAGGCAAAATACAAGACTTACAAGACTAATGCCCAAAAGTGCTCCTCTAGTCTGATCAAATGATTCATCTGTGTCTTCTTTGTGGCATAGTCTTCTTCCCTCTCTTAGAGTTGTTTTCCTCAATTTGGACCTGTAGCCTTCTGTAAAAGATTTTCTCTTCTTCATCTTGATCACCAAGCATGGGTTGCATAAACTTTAGAGTTTGATTAGATGCCATATCCAGCTGGTCTTCCATCCTGAAGAATCTTCTGCAATTGTCCTTATCCTTAAATTCCATCATCCAGTATGGTTGAAGATGGATCTTCTTTCCTGTTGAGGGCACTCTAAGAATCCTGGGAAGAGCCTCAGGCTTGTTCCAGCTAGCCTTTATCTGGCAAATTTTGGAGACCACCTCAGACTTGGCTGTTTTGGTGAAGCCAAAGTCCTTCTTCAAGCATCTAAACACTGAGAGTAGTGTTTGATAGTCTTCTCCTAAAATTCTGTAGAGAGGCCACACTTGTTCTCTACCACCCTTGAATATAAAAACTAGTCTCTCATGCAATTTTTGAGAAGCTGCAATGCCCCTTACTTCCATCAGGTTGTCTATATCAAGATGTAAACTGGATTCTTCCCTGATGTCAGCAATGTACATGCAGTCCTCTGGATTTGCAGGGGGTTTCTGAGGTTGTGGCTTTCTCACAAACACTGGCTTTGCCTTGACAGCCCTTTTCTTTGTCTTCATTGGTTGATCCTTCTCAAATAGGAACTTTGGAAAGTAGGCCTCATCAAATTCAAAAGGCTCCTCTTTTGGCATTATTGGTTGATCATAAAAGTTGACAGAATGTGCAGGATCACAAGCCAACTTTCCCTCAAGAGGTAGATCAACAGGAATTTGATGTGCAATTGTTGTGGAAAAGTCTTGGGCAGTGTCCTGGGAATCATCTTTATCAAAGTTCAGATTCCTTTTAGCTCTAGCCTTTGGTTGCCTTGCACTCTTCCTTTTCTTTTCAGCTTCCTTAGCTTCATCCTTAGCCTTTTCTTCCTGTAGGGTTTCTTCATCTTCAAGTGATTGAGCAACTGCAAGAGCTTGCATTGCTGCCCTTTCAGATTCTTCAGCTTTGGTCTTAGCAAAATTTGGGTGACCAACCCAAATGCAAATTTCCTTGCTATCCCTGTAGATGATGGCCCTTTTGTTCCTTATACTTGGATGATTGCTCTCTTTGCTTTCAATGATCAGCTTCTCTAGGACTTTGAACTCATCTGGCTTAGGTGGAGGATAAAATATCCTTGCAATGTTTTTGCCCTTGGGTTTGGCAGGTGATAATGGAGATATCCCTCTTGCATCTACATCCCTAAAGCATGAAGATTGCCCTTTCTCACTTCTTGAATCTTGAAAGACTCCATGTTGAAGGGGTTCTATAACATATGAACTCTTGAACTGTGGCTCCATTGATACTATCACCATTGCATTTGTTGATGGTTCTGTAGAGGTAGCTTGATCCGTTGATGGCTGATTTGTCTTTGAAGTTCCAGAAATTTTCTTGACCTTTGCATCTATGCTAGACCACTGGTCTTTTATCTGTTTTGCAAGCTGAAGCCTCATTGATGCTTGCTGAATTAGGTCAATGCCATCAAGCTTGTTTTTCCCTGACTCCCCCATAGCTAATGGCTCTTCTGGTAAGGAAATGGCTGGGACCAAAACCTTTGTGATTTGAATATCAAGCTCCTTAGATTTCTCCCCCTTTTTGTTATCATCAAGAGAGATGATAGGGAGTCCCTGAGCTGCCAAAAGCTGAGTTAGGAGTTGAGTCTGTTTCTCCTGTTCCTTTTGCATTTGAGAAAGTGTAGCCTCTACTTTGTCCACTCTAGAGGAAAGAGTCTTCAAAGATGAGGACACTTCAGGTTCCTTGGAGAAAAACCTGTTCATCTTGGATACAGTGAGAAGGGGAAGCTTCTCATCAAGCCTCCTGTCAGTAGCATCCTTAAGATTGCTAATGGAGTCCTTGATTTCTGTAGCTTCCATCCTGGTCTGCAACATTTGTAGCCTTTGAGTCTCCAAAGAGTCCATAATGGCTTTATAGAAAGGCTTGTTTTCAACACTAACAGATTCATGAGCCAAGGAGGCTTCATTGTACTGTCTAGTGATTGCAGCATCCAGGTTGATTCTTCCATGACCATCCTGAGAAAGACAGCTAGGTATAGGAGGCACCACAGAAGTCCCAGTCTGTGAAGTAGTGGCCACCTGTAGATTGTCACCAAAGCTGTCCTCGTCATCAGAAAAATCAAAGTCACCACTAGCTGCAGCTCCTGGAGATAGATTGGTCAAGGCATCCTTTGCTCTTTGCATTGATGCAGTTGTATGAATTAGGTTTAGTGACCTCTATGCCTCCACATTGCCCTGATGAGCCATAAGTTGATAGGCTGGCACAGGATGAGTAAAGGTCTCAGGACCCAGAGAAATACTATCCACAGTTTGTTGATAATGCTCTTGGAAAGTAAGTTCCCTTTCTCCCTCATTGACCCCCATGAACTCACTAGCAATGGCTGCTTCCTCCCTTATGATTCCTGTAGCCCCTTCTCTCTCTCCACTCTTTTCTTTCATCATGGGCTCCCCATAGCTCACACCTCTCACACCCTCACCTTCACCTACTAAGGTGGTACACTCAACCTCTCCTTTTGCCTGGCTGGAAGAAATAGCCAGCCTCTCACTCTCATTCTCTCCTTTTGCCTGGCTGCAAGCCAGCCTCTCAAATTCACTCCCTCTCAAACCTAAAAGTGTCTCAACTACCACCAGGTCATCTACACTAGTTGTGGAAACAACTTGATTTTCAATAAGAGGTGTAGAATGACCTATCAACGGAATGGTAGTTTGAACTATCAACGGTATGGATACCGTTGATGGAGAAACACTTGTCAACGAAAGAGGCTGTTTCGTTGATGAAGTCAATAAAGCATTTTGAGAAAGTGAAATTACAATTGAATCTATGGTGATTGATATGAGATTGGGGTCCACAGATCTTCTTGCAGCTTCAGAAAAAATTGGTTGATGGCCCAACAAATCACTTAACAAGTGATGACCACCAGCTTCAGAGTGGGGCTTCTCCAAGATAAGAGTTGGAGAATCAGGAATAGATGAGTGGATCATGTCCACATCTAATGACTGAGTTGGTGAATTTTGTGTAGTTGGTTCAAGATTGATGTTTAGAGAATGGGACTGTAACCCCAGAGTAATAATAGGGGTTACATCAAACTGAATTTGTGAAACTGGAAGTGTTGCTTCCAGAGTGTGTGCACCCTGTGTACCCTTGGATTTTTGCTTCACTCTCCTTTGGTATTGGGAAAATGTAGACTGTGGGCTTGAAGTGTCCCTTACCCTCTTGGAGTGTGCTCTTGGAGGAGAGCTTGTTTCAATAATCACATCCTTTTGGGAGGACGCAACTAGACTTGTGTTTAAATCCATTTTACTCATTGTGCCTTGTTGGGAAGACACAATGGGGCTTGGCTAGGACACACTATCCTTTCCTTCCTTATTCTTGGGGTTTCTTTGATTTTCACCCCTTCCCTCACCTCTCACAACTCCAGAATCACTCCCATTTGGTTGTGAAGTAGTTTTTGCAACATGTGCCTTTTGAGAAGCACCTGAGGTTGGCTTGGAGGATTTCTTAGATTTAGGTTTTGTTGTTGGGGCAGGAGCCTGTTGGGACACAGCTACAGACTCCATAGCAACATGGGTGGGTGAAACAATAAAAGTAACAATTACACTAACAGGGTTAGATGTAGTTACCTCAATGATGGGCAGATACACCACTGGGACATCACCATTGTGGTTAAGTCTCAGTATATCTGTCAAAACCCTCTTCTCTTGCACAAAGCACTCAAACCTGGAAACAGGGTTAGAGATAACTAATGGTGCTGGACTAACATGATTAGCCAACATCATCAGAAACCTAGCATAATAGATATTCTTTTTCCTATTAGCCTTATCACCCAACTTAGCACCAATTTCATACATAAGTTGGGTGCTAAAGTTGTAATATCTATCAGTTAGGAGCATGGTAAACAGAATCGGCATGGAATTAGTTAATGCATCAAAATTACTAATTTTACCAGAAAATACCTTGATGAAAGCATCAGCTAAATAACTGTATTCCCTAACCAAACCTCTCCTAATTATTTTACCCAGATTATCAGTAGGCAAAGAGTAGTTTATGGAATTTAGCATATTAATCATTTCAGTATATGTGGGCAAAGCAGAGCAATCTATTTTCAGGAAGGTGTAAGCATGTTTGCAACACATCAGAATTAACTATGTACTCATTACCTTGAATGGTGAATTGCAAAGTGAAATTTGTCCCACTGTACTCACATGAGGTCCAAATCTCCTCGATTATCTCATTGTAGAGCGGTGTAGAGTGAAACATTGCGTAGCTTAGCTTGCAATTCTTCATGAAATCCATCATCTTGAAAAAGATGTTGTTCGGGCTTTCCTTGAAAACAAAAGGGATGGAGTTGTTCTTTTCATAAATGAACCCTCCAGCAGACATTAGTTTCACGATGGGTGCCATTGTTGAGTAAAGAAAGCTTGAACTGTGATTTGCTTTGAGAGAGAAAGAGTAAGAAAGCCTTTGGAATTTTTGAGAGCAGGTAGAAAAGAATTAAATAAAATAAAATTTCTTAAATACTCCCCCAAAAATTCTCAAAAATTAAGTCCAATAATAAATATGAATTACTGGATTGGCTTAAAAATGTAACCGTTACAATTAAAATATTACCATGATTTATATTTACAGGGGTGTATGCATAGATCGTGGTAAAAGACGTGACAATTTCAACAGTTGAGATTAAAAGCGCTATATCAACGGATCAGAATTGGCCGTTTAAGGTCCCGTCTATTTCGTTGATAAAGCTGCGTTTCGTTGATATAAAAGAGCTATCAACGAAACACCCAGAAAAATGCTAATACTGTCAACGAAATGGTGTGTTTCGTTGACATAGTAATTTTGACTTAGACAAAATTTCACTTTTTCCTGAGAAAATTAATTCACAGAAAAATCATAGCAAATTCCTGGCTACATAGTAACTTGCAAATATCTCATAAATAATTAAGAGAAATTTAGCATACCTAGCTCACTTACTAATCTTGAGAATGTTGATTCATCAAGTGGCTTGGTAAAGATGTCTGCAAGTTGTTGTTCACTTGGAACAAAATGTAACTCCACAGTACCATTCATAACATGTTCTCTAATGAAATGGAACTTGATGTCAATGTGCTTGGTCCTAGAATGCTGTACTGGATTCTCAGTTATGGCAATGGTACTAGTGTTGTCATAGAAGATAGAAATTTTCTCAACTCTTATTCCATAATCAAGTAGTTGATTTTTCATCCATAAAATCTGTTCACAACAACTTCCAGCTGCAATATACTCAGCCTCAGCTGTGGAGGTGGAAACTGAGTTTTGTTTCTTGCTGAACCATGACACAAGCTTGTTTCCTAGGAATTGACAGGTTCCAGTTGTGCTTTTCCTGTCAATTTTACATCCTGCATAATCTGCATCTGAATAACCAATTAGTTCAAAACCAGATTCTCTAGGATACCAAATGCCAAGGTTTGGTGTTCCTTTGAGATATCTGAAAATTCTTTTAATAGCAACTAAATGGGATTCCCTAGGATCAGCCTGAAATCTAGCACATAGACATGTAGCAAACATAATATCGGGTCTACTAGCTATTAAATATAAAAGTGAGCCTACCATGCCTCTGTAACTTGAAATGTCCACAGATTTTTCCTTAGTATTCAATTCAAGTTTGGTGGCAGTAGGCATGGGAGTTTTGGCAAGAGAGAATTCCATTAAGTTAAATTTCTTTAATAAATCATGAATATATTTTGTTTGACTAATGAAAATGCCTTCATTAACTTGCTTCACTTGGAGACTAAGAAAATAAGTTAATTCTCCCATCATGCTCATTTCATATTTACTTTGCATAAGCTTGGCAAACTTTTGACAAAGTTTTTCATCTGTAGACCCAAAAATTATGTCATCTACATAAATTTGAACAAGTATAGTAGAGCCATCCACAATTCTATGAAAGAGAGTTTTATCTACAGTACCTCTAGTGAAGTGATTCTCAAGGAGGAACTGTGAAAGTGTGTCATACCAGGCTCTAGGTGTTTGTTTCAAACCATAGAGTTCTTTGAGGAGGAAGTACACATACTCTAGAAAATCATCATCTTCAAAACCAGGAGGTTGACTTAAATACACCTCCTCTTCCAATTCCCCATTCAGAAAAACACTCTTTACATCCATTTGATATACCTTGAAATTGGCATGGGCTGCATAGGCTAGGAAAATCCTTATTGCTTCTAGTCTTGCAACAGGAGCAAAGGTTTCATCAAAATCAATTCCCTCTTCCCGTGAGTAGCCTTTTGCAACCAATCTAGCTTTGTTCCTTGTGACTATGCCATTTTCATCCATCTTGTTTCTGAACACCCATTTTGTGCCTATGATACTCCTGTCCTTAGGCTTGGGCACCAGCTTCCAAACATTGTTCCTCTCAAATTGGTTTAGCTCCTCTTGCATAGCTAAAACCCAATCTGGATCTAGAAGTGCATCCTCAACTTTCTTTGGCTCATCTTGAGACAGAAAGCTACTATATAGACATTCTTCTTGAGTTGCTCTTCTAGTTTGAACTTTTGAAGAAACATCACCTATAATAAGTTAAAAGGGATGATCTTTAGTCCATTTCCTTGAGGGAGGTAGATTTGCTCTTGAAGAAGTAGCTTCATGATCATGGTTGCCTTGATTGGATATATGTCCTTGAGAAACTCCCCCTGAGTTTGTTGTCCCTAATTGATCACTTCTAGAGGCATTTCTGTGACTGTCAACGGTATGACCATTTTGACTATCAACGAAACGCTCATTTTGACTGTCAACGAATCCTTCATCATGACTGTCAACGAAATGACCATTTGGTCTGCTAGCAGCTATTCTTTTCAATCTCAATGCAGCAATTTCATCTTCACTGCTGCTTTCATCTGTGCTAGTTACAACAACTTTAGGTTGTTTCTCAATAGCCTTGACATGATTCACTTGATCTCCTTCCTCATTCTCAAAAGAAAGACTTTCATGGAAACCTTCATCACAGAGACCTTGAATTTTGAGATCATCAAAAACAACATGTACAGATTCCATAACAATGTTGGTTCTGAGATTATAGACTCTGTAAGCTTTCCCTGCTGCATATCCCACAAATATTGCTTCATCTGCCTTTGCTTCAAATTTCCCCAAATGCTCAGCTTGATTTCTCATAACAAAGCACTTGCATCCAAAGACATGAAGAAAGTCCAATAGTGGCTTTTTTTCTTTTGAGTAGTTGATAAGGGGTCATTCCCTTGGCCTGATTAATCAAAGAAATATTTTGAGTAAAGCAAGCTGTGTTAACTGTCTCAGCCCAAAAATAAGTTGGTAACTTTGATTCATCTAGCATTGTCCTTGCAGCTTCAATAAGTGTTATGTTTTTCCTTTCAACTACACCATTTTGTTGTGGTGTCCTTGCTGCAGAAAACTCATGCAAAATACCATTTTCTTCACAGAACACCTTCATGCTTGAATTCTTGAATTATGTCCCATTGTCACTCCTAATCCTTCTTACTTTGAAATCTGGATGATTGTTTACCATCTTGATGTGATTGATAATGATTTCACTTGCCTCATCTTTGGAGTGCAAAAAGAAAGTCCATGTAAATCTAGAAAAATCATCAACAATCACAAGACAATATTTCTTCTTTGAAATGGACATGACATTTACAGGGCCAAATAGATCCATATGAAGCAACTCAAGCTGTTGGACAATTGATGACTTTGTCTTGCTTTTGAATGATGCCTTCTTTTGTTTCCCTTTTTGACAGGCATCACACAAACCATCCTTGGAGAATTCCACCTGTGGAATTCCTCTAGCAAGATCTTTCCTTACCAAATCATTCATAACTTTGAAATTCAGATGAGATAAGTGATGGTGTCTGGACTTGTGCTACTAAAGTCAGCAATGTACACATTTCCTCTTCTGAATCCAGTCATGACCACATTGTTGTTTCCTACCTTAGAAACAACACAGGCTTCTTTTGAAAAAGTAACTAAAAATCCTTTGTCACAAAGTTGGCTGATACTAAGCAAGTTGTGCTTAAGACCATCCACCAATGCAACCTCATCTATGATGACATTCTCTTTTGAAATCAAACTATATCCCTTAGTGTAGCCTTTGTTGTCACCTCCAAAAGCAATACAAGGGCCAGCTCTTTCCTGAAACTCTGTGAGCAGGGTAGAATCACCAGTCATGTGTCTTGAACAACCACTATCCAAGTACCAAAGATTCCTTTTGTCTCCCTGCACACAATAAAACCAAATCAAGTTGATTTTGGTACCCAAGTTTCCTTGGGTCCTGTTTTGTTAGCCTTTGTTTTTCCTTTTATATCATTTTTCACTTGAGACTCAGATTGATTTAAATCAACCTTTATCTTTGGTGCTGATTTCTGAGGGCTGCTCACATTTTCATTCAGAGCATGCATAGTTGGAGGAACAAACATGTTATTCACATTCCATGGCATTTGTGGCACATTAAACATATTCATGTATGGATTAGGCACAAATGACATGCTAGCATATGGATTCTGAAATTGTGCATATGGAGCAAACATGTTAGGCATAACAGGCATTGTAGGCATAGAACCATTCATTGCAGGCTTAGGCATTTTCACATTAGCAGTCTTCTTAACAGATTTGCAGTTAGAAGATAAATGACTAACACTTCCACAATTAACACATGTCTTTCTCGGAGCATATTTATCAGGTGTGTAATTGTTATGTTTGTTAATCCCTACTTTGCCATTCCTGTTATTCTTTTTATTGCCCTTAGCCTCAACTTGAATTTTCTCTACCTTGTCTTTCAATTGCTTGTTAGACAAGTGACCTACATTAGCTCTTTCAACAGGCTTCTCAACTTTCTTTGATTTACTAGACTCACCTTGAACAAAGTTCTTGGTGACAGGAACATACTTATTATTAAGTCTAGTGAGTTCTTCTTTTCTTTTCTCTGTCAACGAAACAGCCTGATCGGTTGATGGTTCATCTGTCAACGAAACTTTGCATTCCGTTGACATATCAACCTTCAACAAATGATCATTGTTGTTTGTCGACTCTGTTTCTGATTCTAAGGTTTCACCAGCATACCCTAGCTTCTCTTTGTTCTTTTTCCATGATTGCTCACAGAAAGATTCCATACCTTGAACATTAATGATGTTGGTAGCAACATTCCTGGAATCTTTCCATTTTGCAATCACACTTTGTTCTATTTCAAGTTGTGTTTTAAGAATTTCTTCCCTTTCTAACACGTTCTCAAGTTCCTTCTTAGAATCCCTACTAACACATCTCATTTTCTCAAATTCAATGAGCTGTGCTTCCAACATGGCATTCCTATCACTTAAGAGCAAATTAGTCTCTTTTATTCTTGAATTCTCTTTGGTAAGTGATTTAAGAGTAACACGCAAATTATATAGTACAATAGACATTTCATTTACTGCACTATCGCATTCTTCTTTATAAAGCTCAGAAAGATTAGTAATTGTTACCTGGTTGCTTGAGGAGCTTGCTTCCTGCTCATGATTGTTTGCCATAAGAGCCAAGTTGACATACTCAACACCATCATCAGAATCTTCACCATTACCAGCCCAATCATATTCCTGAGACATGAAAGCCTTTTCTTTTTGCTTGAGAAGTTCAAAGTATTACTTTTTATAATCAACAGGCTCAAATTTCCTGTTGCCCTTCTCAACATTGGGCTTTCTGCAGTCTCCAGCAAAGTGACCAATCATTCCACAATTGAAACATTTAGACTTTGACTTTTCAATCCAGTTATTTTTGCTAGGTTGAAAGTCTCTCCTTGGTGGTCTTGCTTCTGAGTTTCTCTTGAACTTGAACTTAGAGAATTTCCTTGAAAGAAAAGCAATGTGTTCATCAATCTCATCTAAGTCATCCAAGTTGGCTGGTTCTGGTTCTTCTTCTTCTGTCATCTTGCCTTTACCCTTGCTAACATCACTCCTACAACTAGATCGACTAGTTGTGGCTTTTGCAGCTTCTTCATTGTCATCTTCCAGTTGGTTCACAGATGCAATTAATGCAATAGATCCACCTTTCTTCTGTACCTTCTCAATTTCTTCATCTTGCTCCATTTCCAACTCATATGTCTTTAAGGTTCCATAAAGCCTTTCAAGAGTGTGGTCTTTGTACTCTTGAGTGTTTCTGAGAGAAACAGTCATTGGCTTCCATTCTTTTGGAAGAGCTCTAAGAAATTTAAGGTTTGAATCCTTGGTTTGATAGATCCTCCCATACAACTTTAATCCATTCAAAAGCTTTTGAAACCTACTAAACGTGTCATTTAGGGTTTCACCAGCTTTAAAATGAAAATGCTCATATTGTTGTATAAGGAGTTGCATTTTGTTCTCCCTAACTTGCTCAGTTCCTTCACAGAGTGTTCTAACAGTATCCCATACTTCTTTCGAGGTTGTACAGTTTATGACATTGTCAAACATCTCTTGCTCCAAACCATTAAACAGAATGTTCATGGTTCTTTTATCTTTATGGATTTCTGCAACATCTTCAATAGTCCATTCTGAGACAGGTTTTGGAATTTCTACATCAGGAGCATCATCTGGCAGTCCAACTCTAGATGCAAACTTCATGGGAACGTGTGGACCTTTCTCAATGCAGTCTACATACCTCTCATCCATAGACATGAGATGTAAATGCATCTTTACTTTCCAGTGAAAATAATTGTCCTTATCAAGAACTGGTATCTTTACACCTGCATCCTTCTTCACCATGGTTACTGTTTTGGTCTTGATCTTTAAACTTCTTGTATGTTAGAAGCTTACTCTGATACCAATTGTTAATCCAAAATGACCAAACAGAATTGTAGAAGGGGGGGGGGGGGGGGGGTTGAATACAATTCTAGATATTTTAAACTTAAAAACAACTTTCAATATAAAGCTGAACTTATAAAATAAAAACACAAGCACTTAAATAATTTCAGTTGGATTGTTTGATGATCCAACTGAAGTGTTTTTATTGCGGAAATAATCTGTGATACAAAATGTACACAGCTGCTCAGTTACAAGAAATGTAGAGAAGATTGCTCTCAAAGATAGCTAATACAGTCTATTTGTTTTTCTTCTCTTATATCTAAAGTAACTGCTACACTTGGTTATATAAGCCCAAGTTTACAACTCTATTTTTGGCTACACTAAAAGAACAATGAGTAACCGCCAATAGTTTGCTTTTCATCCCTTTGTCCAGTGGTTCTTGAGTATCCTTGTATTTTGCATATAATAGTTCATTCCAAGAACCCAAATGGAATCTGGGATGTTTCCTATTTCCAATGTCCATTTTAATGGTTTCCAATGCACTGTACCCTTCTACATCACCTTTTGAGCAGTCAGAGAACTGTCACTATCACTTTGTCAACTATTTCAGAAAAGCAATAATGATTCGTTGATAGTAGGGAGATGTGTTTCGTTGATAGCTTTATTCTTCATTCCGTTGATGGTGTATTCCTCGTTTCGTTGATAGAGTAATCTTCATTTCGTTGACATGTCTTCACTTAGGCAAAATTACATGGCATAATACATTTACAATTCACCAACCTATTTTGCCTATCTAGTACTTAGTCAACATGACTTAGAAAACCTATCTAATACATACAACAAAATGCCTATCAAACTGTGAAGTATTGTACAGTGCAATTGCTACATCACTCATTTCGTTGATGAGATTCTTGTCAACGGATTGCTGCAAAGCATACCATTCCGTTGACAGCTACAAATTACTTTACACAAATTCTACTAAGTGTTTTATGTTTATCATCAAGAACAACATATTCCTAACAATAATTATCAATAGAAATTCGACGCCCTGGATCAGAAATAATTTCGTCGGGATTAAACTCTACACTAGCCTTTTTAACAGTAGGAGTTTCCGGACCAGAAGTAGAATCATTGCAATTTATACCAGTTGCTGAGTTTAGAGTAGGACCCTGAGCCTGGTTTAGAACAGGAGACCTTGCTCTTTTGATGACATATTTATCCATCAACCCCTTCATTAGTAAGAAGTAAGCTAACTTGACAACCTAAAGAAATAAATTACTAAATTAGGGAACAACTCGGTAAACTCAATTAAGACTCAAGAATCAAGATGTAAGTAAGATACAATTTAGTAACTAAATCAATTACTAAACAAGTAAACATACAATTTACAAATTACAAATATGAGAATTATAATTAGGGCAACTGGACATAATTTGTAATTTGTAAATACCCGACTTGAGTATTGTGTAATTTGCGAATGCTAAAGAGTCAAGGAAGTGAGATTCGGTAGAATACATAATTGAATTTCAAGAAGCAGTGGTTCTTGATTGAACTGAGACGCCAGCCGCCAGAGACGAGAGAACAAGACAAGACCCTTTTTCAGTTTTTCTAATACCCGACTTTTACTATAGTAGCTAATTCATTTTTGATACACTCATATGCATACATAATGTAACGGGCTGAGCCTTAATCTTTATAATTTTAAATCAGAATAAATAATAGGCCCAGTAGCTATGTAAATAAAATGTATACATTGGCATAATGACATGTAAATATTTAATTGTATACATTTTTTAATTAACATGTTAATAATTAATTGTATAAATATTTTTTTGATGTTTATAATTAATTTATATTACTGATCATCTCATTAAAAATGTTAGTATATAAATTAAACTTTGAAATTTAGCCGGGTGCTCAAATTGTTTTTTCCCAAAATTAATAGTTATAACCAGGGCTAAAAAAAATTACTGATTTTTTTAGTCTAGCCGGTGCTCCGACCCCTTAGCCCTCCTAGTTCCGCCCCTATTTATCCTTCCATCAATTTGGCCTCAACTCGGACCAAAAGTTTTGATTATTATGTTATGGATGTTGGTTCAAAAAAAAGAACAACTTATTAAGTTGAAATACAAGGAGAATTCCACTATCAGGTAAGTTGTTCATTTTTTGCCTTATTATTTTGGTCAATTATGTGCTTATAAGTTTGTTACTCCTTAGTTTAAATTGGGCTAAATAGCTACACCATACTTTTTACAATCTGGAATTCCGTTGAATTGACTAGAATGATCAAGTATTAGGGATTTTTGGAATTAGTTACTTGTTGCTTTCTACGTTTGTATTGAGTTGCAATATGTTTTAGAGGAGCCCTTTTGATGGTTAACAAGATATGGGTTAACATGATGTTGATTTAAAAGTTTGTTGACCAATTTAAGTAGCATAGGGGAATCAGAATTACCCATGATATCCTGTTGTAGATTAAGCTTTTAGTTGATTGGTGATGCTTTGGAGTGCCTAAAAGTTGCTCCTTTTGTTTCCGTGAAAGTGTTGGTATTTGTAATGACATAATATTTGCTCATTTTGTTCTTGTCTAGATCGTCACATACTCAAAAGGACGATGGCCTTGTTGTGACTGGAGAAGATTTTAAGCATCTAACCCGTCTGGTGGATAAAAGAGACGGTGGACTCCCTTGGAGACATATGATGGATCGTTCAGTTGACGACCATAAAATTCTGATTGAGACAGTGATAGAGCCTCTCAAACAACTTCTTAACAATTTCGACTTAAGCAAAACCTTTGGGCTGCCCGAACTTATCCGTCAAAACCTTTGTTCTCTCTTTGTAGCCTGTAGGCACTCGAAATTCAGATTTAATAATTGGGTCAATAGCAAAAGTATTAGTTAGGCCAATAAAGAATAGATTTACCTTTTAATGCTGATTGGGAATTAACACTATTGAGTTTGGGCTTATAATTTGGTCCATTTGTTATGTATAGTGAAAGTGAAGATGGAAGGTATAATTCGCATGCTCTGTTCTGTTATGTTATGTTCAAACCTGATCATCTCATCTCTTCTCCTCTTTCCCACTATTTGATTAAATCAATCTTTAGCACAGTAAGATGGAGTACTCCAATGTAACATGGAGCTCAGAAACGTTTCATTGTGACTATTGTCCTATTAAAGGTGCCAAAACTACCTTGTGAAAGTATTATAAGTAGCAACTGTGGTAGCTTTTTGGCCACTTAATTATGAAACAATAAGAACTCAGCCAACGTAACATTGTAGTACTTTATACTTAACAATCAGAACTTCGTTCAGACGACACTAGAGATACATACTGAACAATTTTTAAGTTTTAAAAATTGTACTTAAAGTAAAATCATCTATCCATCTAATTTAATAAATTTAAAAATATAAGTCAAATATATGACTCCACATGGAAACCTATACCAAAGAATATTAATCCTAGAATAACAGTAGCATTGCAAAGGACTACCACTAAACCCACAGAAAGCCTATTGCTCACTTCACATCAACTTGATTGCAACAACATGAGCAATTGTCAAAAATACTACCTATCCTGATGAATAAAGCAAAAGGTTTAGAAATTGACAGCTGATTCTTGGGAAGTAATATACTGTTATCAAGTGGTAGGAGCATAGGATTCAACCATGATCATATCATTGACGTAAGGACATTAGATCACATGACTCCCTATATCCACCATCTTCTGGTGAAACTAACACAGTTATCAATTAACTAACTGTTGACAACGTAATGATCTCATGCTTTGAGAAAGCTCACCAGGAAGGTAGCCGTGCATGGAAAAAAGATTTAATGTATTTTTTAATTTTGTGCATAAAGTCGTATAAGTTCAGATTTGATCAAAACTTTTATGTGCCTAACTGCTGTTCTATTGATCTCTACTGATTATAGGATTGTAGATAAAAAAGATCTGAATAATAACCTTCGCTTTTTATTTATACATTGCAAATATATAGATCAATAATGCAGTAGCCGAAATAAGAGAAACTACTTTCTTTAGAGGCTGCCTCAAAGTGCAAGGTGGAAAGGAAGGTAGCAGGGAGCTTAGAGTCTCCACTTAGTTGTGTTCCATCTCCATCCTAGCTAGTAGTTTATCTGGGGACTGCCTCAAAGTGTTATGTAGTTCCAAATCTCTTGCATAATCCCCACTGGTCTGTTAAACACAAACGAACCGTCCAATTTATGTACTCCAAGTCTCGTGAGATAAGTTGCAGTCTTTTTCATTCTCCGTACAAATAAAATTGCAGTCTTTTTCATTCTCCGCACAAATACACTGTCAGTGCCTAATATTCGACTTAAATTATGAATCGTCCAATTGGTATCATGATTAATATTCGACTAAATTATTAGTGAATCATTTATATATATATAGGGGTTTACTCCAATAAAAACCACTCTTAGACTACAAACTACAAACTAAAATAATTTTAGTGATTTATGTAAGAATAAATAGTGATTTTAACATAGATCTAGCTATTTATTTTTATATACGTATAAATTTAGTGATTTTACGGTACAAAATCTGTAATTTACGTATAGATCTGGAGAAAAAATCACTACATTTACGCAGAAATCACTATTTATTCTTACATGAATCACCAATATTTTAGTGATTCTCGCAAGCATAAATAGTGATTTATCGTCGGAATATATCAAATATGGTATGCAAATTGATCGTTGGGAGATGGAGAAAAATACGGTGAAGTCGGATTTCAAAAAAAAGCTCTCCGATTGACGGGAAAAGTCAAATTAAAAACGGAGGGGAATAGGTGTGATTGTGTGTGAGATGGTGTATTTTAGTTGTGTGTTGTGCATATAGGGGGCCATTAGATTAGATTAATCTAAGGGTTTAGATTGGTTCTTAGTTTGTATTTTAAAAAAGTTTGTATTTGATCACTAGCATATATATATATATATATATATATATATATATATATAAAGCAATGAAAGAATAACATTTTAGTAGACAAAAGTTTAAAATATCCAATAATCACAAGAAAAATCAAAGTTTAAAATTAAAACCAAAGAGAATAACTTAGTTTGAAAAATATGGACTAACCACGTAAGTTAAAAAAGTATTAGTAATACCCAACATTAAGTAAGAAACTCCATGACGATTCTGGCAATAAATTCCAATTTCTAGTGACGAAACCTGTAAAGCAAATTTCAAAATTAATGACTGATGAAAAATGAAAGTAAAGAGATGTAGTAGGTTTAAAGCACAAATATCACATTCAAATCAGGAGTTTGAGTTTAAGGATGAATTGGAAAGCTATGGATTTGTTTGATTTATTATGGCATTTGAACAAAAGTCTCCCCGAAGCAGAACTTGAAAGTAGAGGGTAACTGTTGCGGGCAATAAATAACGTTCTTGTTACAACCTACTCATGTTTTTATTCATTACTTCGTTTCAGTAAGGGAGAGCGCCTAAAGTTGAAGAAAGAAAGCACCGAGGAGTTGAGGTGATCATAATTTCAGTTGCAAAGAAAGCAATGAAAATGAATTTACTTCAAATAGAAATAACCTTGCAAAAAATTAGGTTTTGCCAACTTTTTAGCTCAACTTTATCTCCGTTTCTTCCTTCTTTTATCTTGCCATGTAGTTTATTTTATTATTTACTGCCAGCTCCTATTACAACCAGCACTAAAACAGAGTACCATAATACTCGGCCTGAAAGCATACAAAAGTTGCAGAATTCACATGCTTTATTTTCTTTAATAGATTGGATATAGAACCCTAATTTTACATATATTAATCCTAATACCTACACATTTATACATACGGAAATTATAATTCCAATGAAGCGGGTTGTGTGCAAAACACCTTTTAAGTTAAGTTGCTTAATTTTACATTTTGAGAAATAAGGAAAAAAGCATGGTCTACAAATAAGTTACAATCACTGAGAAGCTTCAAGATGAAGAGAAAAAATCACAAACCAAAAAAGAAAATAAAAACAACTACATCTAGCGGATAATGGTTAAAAAAAGCACTTACTATTATAGCTTGTAATGAAGTCTGAATGACTGATTGGGTAATCAGCACTCACTCAAAGTAGCTATATATCAGACATATTGTATGTTTGTATAGCCTATCTGCAAAGAAAACAAAGAGAACAAAGCTAGTAGATACGCCCAGATTAAAATCTAACACCATCAAATTTTGAGACACCTTAACAAATATATATTCACATAACAAAGATCATGGAAATACATACCTTTACATTACACATACCAAAAATCATTGAAATATATATATTTACATTATTATTATTTTTTTCAGACTAAATAAATGTGAGTCAAATATATACATGTTTATATCTCATATTGAAATACCTTTTGTAAGGTTGAAGCTCAGTGAATCTTGCTATTTCTCTTTTTCACAGTTTAATATGTCTAAAAAAACACTATTTCGAAACATGATTAGATTAAGAATTTAGTGTAATATATCATTTTTAAATGACAATGAAAATTGGGATGAGAAAAAGACCTTAATATAATACCCGGATTCAACAACGATCGAGGATGTTGATCGGATATTGTTAACGGAGGAATTTGGTGATAACAAATTTCGGGGAATTGCTGGAATAACGAATTATGATGATGGGGGATTTGGGATTTTTGGATGTTTTGGGGATGGACTTGAAAGGTGTCTCGACTTGTTAGATGTGTCGGATCCTATTCCAAGATGCATGCGTACCCTGTTTATATATAGGGATCAAGCCAACGCAGTTCTGTGATAGGATAATGTTTTTAATCCCTGTGATTGTTAAGGGATATGTTGAGATAAGTTGATTTTATCTTTTTAGAGTTATATTAGCGTTGGGATTCTTTCCTGATTTGAAAGAATCGTTTGGAGATATTTTTTAGTAATTGATTGATTTAGATTGATTGTTTCCTCGTTTCAGAGAGAGGATATTACTTAGTGGTTAAGCAATAATTATTATCAGATCAATATTGGGAAATTAGGAGATAATTGAAGCAACCAAAAAATATGGCGTAACAACTACCCCCTAGTTCTTCAGTGCAGCTTGATGGACTGGAGAACTAAGCGTGTTTTGATCTTCTGAATTTCCTGAGTCAATGAAACAACTAGGAGTAGAAGATTAGCGGATAATATGAAGAAGATAATTACCCGTAATATGCCTGTAAAATCGAGGGAGACAACATGATGTGCCCGTAATATGTCTGTGCTTGCGAGAGAGATAACATGCGAGATGTGAGAAGAACATATGTACGAGTAACTTTGTAAGTGTAGGAGAATGAGAATAAGATAATTACCTTGCCTTCTTATACACTCATGCAAAGCAGAGTTTAAGAAAAGGGAAGAGTAACCTCGCCTTCTTATACACTCTATGCAAAACAGAGTTTAAGAATTAGTTAAGAGTAACCTCGCCTTCTTATACACTCTATGCAAATCAGAGTTTAAGAAAAGGGAAGAGTAACCTCGCCTTCTTATACACTCTATGCAAAGCAGAGTTTAAGAAAAGGGAAGAGTAACCTCGCCTTCTTATACACTTTATGCAAAGCAGAGTTTAAGAATTAGTTAAGAGTAACTTCGCCTTCTTATACACTCTATGCAAAGCAGATTTTAAGAAAAAGGAAGAGTAACCTCGCCTTCTTATACACTCTATGCAAAGCAGAGTTTAAGAAAAGGGAAGTGTAACCTCGCCTTCTTATACACTCTATGCAAAGCAGAGTTTAAGAAAAGGGAAGTGTAACCTCGCCTTCTTATACACTCTATGCAAAGCAGAGTTTAAGAAAAGGGAAGAGTAACCTCGCCTTCTTAAATACTCTATGCAAAGCAGAGTTTAAGAAAAGGGAAGAGTAACCTCGCCTTCTTAAATACTCTATGCTAAGCAGAGTTTAAGAAAAGGGAAGAGTAACCTCGCCTTCTTAAATACTATATGCTAAGCAGAGTTTAAGAAAAGGGAAGTGTAACCTCTCCTTCTTAAGAGGTAGAACTCTCTTCTTGGTGAGCTTTCCGGAAGTACAGATAAGCACCCCGGAAGTACGGATTTACCAAGGTACTCCAAGCAACACCTTCCACAAAGAAGGGCCTTCAAAAATAATTCCAAGCAACACCTTAATCAAAGAAGGGCCTTCAAAAAATAATTTTCAAGCAACACCTTAAAAAAGGGCCTTCAAAAATAATTCCCAAGAAACACCTTAAAGAAAGGCCTTCAAAAATAATTTCCAAGCAACAACCACAAAATCTAAGAATGTCCAATGTTTACGAGTAAATGTATGATGCACATGATGATATGAATGAATGCATGATGCGAATGATGCACAGGATGATTAATAAATGCATGATGCGAATGATGCAGGGCCTTCAAAACAAGATTACCCCGAAGGGCCTTCAAAAGACGATCACCACGTAGGGTCTTGAAACAAAATCACCTTGAAAAACCTTCAGAAGACGATTAACCTGTAAAGTCTTCAAAAATATTATCATCTTCAAAAGAGAATATTGTCCTCCTCGAAAGAGGGTCTTCTAAAATATTATTCTTCTCGAAATAGGGTCTTCAAAAATATTATCCTACTCGAAAGAGGGTCTTCAAAAATAATTTCCTCTTCGAAAGAGGGTCTTCAAAAATATTATCCTCTTCGAAAGAGGGTCTTCAAAAATATTATCCTACTCGAAAATAGGATCTTCAAAAATATTATCCTCTTCGGAAAAGAGAGATTTCGATAACATTACCCTTATCAAATAAGGATCTTCCACACTTATTTTTGTCCATGCACGAGCTAGTGAAATAATCAAATCATGTGCTGCTAATATTGCATCACAATCCTTTAACATATCCATGATTCAGATTCTGTCCAGATCTGTTTTTACCTTTTTGGCCCTGTAAACGATATTTTCTTGGAAAACACAAAACATGAAAGTTGCAGGAAACGGAAAGAGCTTTCCGATGATATATGGCTCGTCAGAAACGGACTTATAACGAATCGGGAATCAAATAAAACGTCTGCTGATTAACTTCTCAATACTGAAAAATGGGATCTGATTATGTTTTGTGATTTCGAGAATAGATCGAAACATAATCTCAGAAAATACCAAGAACGAAAGTTGTAGGAAATCACAAAATCTTTCCGGATCATAAAAAATCATCAAAATCTAACATGTAATAAATTTACTACGAATTTTATAAGATAGCTTATTTGTACGGACAAAATCATAAGAAAACTTATCTTAATTTTGAACATAACCACGAACGAACGCCTCCACCGTTCTGCTCCTCCATTAAACCCGCTCCAGATCCATAATAACCCCCATGTATATTGTATAGATTGATTGTCCTCCACAATAAAAAATTATCCCCTCCTTCTAGCGCCAATTGTTAACGGAGGAATTTGGTGATAACAAATTTCGGGGAATTGCTGGAATAACGAATTATGATGATGGGGGATTTGGGATTTTTGGATGTTTTGGGGCTGGACTTGAAAGGTGTCTCGACTTGTTAGATGTGTCGGATCCTATTACAAGATGTCTGCGTACCCTGTTTATATATAGGGATCAAGCCAACGCAGTTCTGTGATAGGATAATGTTTTTAATCCCTGTGATTGTTAAGGGATATGTTGAGATAAGTTGATTTTATCTTTTTAGAGTTATATTAGCGTTGGGATTCTTTCCTGATTTGAAAGAATCGTTTGGAGATATTTTTTAGCAATTGATTGATTTAGATTGATTGTTTCCTCGTTTCAGAGAGAGGATATTACTTAGTGGTTAAGCAATAATTATTATCAGATCAATATTGGGAAATTAGGAGATAATTGAAGCAACCGAAATTATGGCGTAACAGATATGATGAGCCTAATACATCTCAACAATCCTATTAAGAAAATGAGAGTAATAGATAGCGATAGCCTAATTAAAATATTAAGCTTCTGAAATTTTGACTGAAATTGTGAATCCTCAAGAATTTGAATATGCAGAGATATTCACAGCTTTCTATATACATATAGAGTGTTTTGATACAGCCAGGTACAACTGGATCACTTAAAAGCCCGTATTAGAATGTAAAATAGCATGTATTAGTAAAGTGGGTCAAAATTGGATAATCCATTAACCCATTTAAGCAAGCGAAATTACTAAAATAACCCTATTTTAGGGATAAAAGTGGAATTTTCACCGTACTCTTCACTAACACGAATTTAGTTTTATGATGATAAAGGAAGGTGATCTTCATTGAGTAGAAAAAGATTCTCCACATAATTGGATTGTGTGTGCCCGACTGCCCGTGTTATATGGAAAATCGCGCACAAACTTAACTCCTCTTAGCTCGGGAGAATCGAGGTCACACAAGTAACACTTGATAAGTTCCACCCATTCTCCTTGCAGCTTACTAGATAATTACCATTATTTAGGAGCCCAACTAGATCATTACATCATGGATCTTTTATATTTTCCAACTTTTTTCCTAGGCTAACGCAAATGAGGATTTGTCTTTGAGTATCACATGGTTAAAAATAAAGATCGAGACCGATGTTGAAATCCAAAAATAGCAATTGATTCTCCATATGTTTCCATACTAAACTTATGATGAATTAAATATCACCGTTATATATACATGTTGCCCGTGTTATTATTAAAAAATGAGTTGTTTTAGTTAAAAAATATAAAACAAGTAATGTGCTGAAGAAGAAAGATAGTTATTTATTAATAATTATATATATAATTATATCACCTTTTTATATATATGTTGCCCGTGAATATTTAGAAGATGAATTGTTTCAGTTAGAAAATATAAAAAACGTAATGTGCCCATGTTATTTTTAGAAGATAAGTTGCTTTAGTTAGAAAATACAAAACAGGTAATACAAAATAATTAATATTTTTTAATTGGTGAAGTATATAGCATCTAGACTCAAGTATTATAGTGAAGGATTACAATAATTTTTATACACAAAAGATTCCCAAAAAAAAATCAACCGTTTCAAGTATCAATTAATATGTCAAGTTACATTTTCTTTAATTTTTTAACATAATCGATTAACATCGAATTTTTTAATTACAATAAATAATATATTGGATAATTAGCATCACATCTATATAAAAACCTAAAATTACGACCTTTAACAATTAAATAAACAAAAACATAAATTATAGATTAAAGTTGTAAAACTTAGACATATACTCAAAATATTTATTGAACGCATAGTACAACAAATGATCGTAATCTCGAAGTATATAAATATACAAAAAGATTAGATTATAATTAAAAATAAAAAGAAATAGTTGATAACCAAATTCTCGAAATTCAAAAAAATAATAGTGAATGGATTTAATTTTTTTAATATAATCAATTAATATCGGATTTTTTTGACTTTACAATAAATAATACATAACTACCCTCACATATTTGTGTAAAAACCCTAAATTACGACCTTTAACAATTAAACAATCAAAAAAATAAATTATTGATTAAAGTCGTAAAAACTATACAGATACTCGTACTCGTAGTGCTTCCTCACTCGGTGTGTTGGGTAACAGGGTGTTATTAGAAGTTAGTCTGTAAAATAGATGATTTTATATTAAATAGATAATACAATCGACGATCAAAATCCCGAAGTATATAATTATCATAAATGATTTAAATTCTAATAAAAAATTAAATAATTTTAATTGATAATAAAAATTTTGAAATATAATACTCAATAGATTTACGTTTTAATTAAAAACAAAATAATTTTTTAATTTTGATTGGTTATCGCGTTGTATGGATAGTCTAACCACATTTAATTAATAAAATTATATGAGTAAAGTTTTAATATATTTAAATTCTAATTAAAATCAAAATCTATACTATTATATTAAAGACGAAACATTGAAAGTTTTGTAGTCTGGTTCTGAAAATTTTTGTAGTTTAGTCACTCCATTCATAGCCGTTAGATATTTCTGATCAAATCGATGAGAACCGTTAGATAAAATATTAAAATTATTATATAGAATATCTTTTCTATTTTTCCTAACTAAAACATCTAATTTTCCAAAAATATCGTAGATAATTTCATTTAATAAAATAACATAATAAGGTTATAATTACTAATAATTAACCCATTACCATTTTTAGCCAAAGTGTATATTCTTTTTTATATTTTCTAACTAAAATTTTTATTTTTCTATTTTTCCTAAATAAAACCTCTAATTTTCCAAAAATATTACGAACATTTCTATTTAATAAACTAAAATAATAATATTATATTATTAATGACTAACCGATTAGTTTTTTTTCCAAAACGTATATTTTTTTTATATTTTCTAACTAATATTTCTCCTAACTAAAACTTCAAAAATATCACGGGCTATTCCATTTAGTAGCATAAAATACTAATATTATAAATATATCTATACTATATTATTAAAGACGAAACATTGAAAGTTTTGGTACTTATTTTTTGGTACAGTACTTGGCTTATTTAATTATTTATTTAATTATTATAAAAATTATTATAATCAGTTACCCTTGCAGTTAAAATACATTACCATTTTTTTCTAAAACAATCACGGGCAATTTACTTTTCAGATAAAACATGTTACTTTTTCTATTTCCCTTACAAAAATCCCTCATTTTCCAAATATATCACGAGCAAACCCTTACTTATTTATTTTAAAACATATTTTAATTCTTTTAATTGGAAATTACCTTTCCCCTCTTTTTCTAGAAAAATCACGGGCAATTACCTTTTTCAGCTAAAACATGTCATATTTTCTATTTTCCTTACTAAAATCCCTCCTTTTCCAAATATATCACGGGCAAACCCTTACTTATTTACTTTAAAATCTATTTTAATACTTTTAATTGACAATTACATTTTTTAACTAAAACATGTCACCTTTTCTCTTTTTCTTACTAAAACCCCTCTTTTTTCAAAAATATCACGGGCAAGTCGTTATTTTTATATTTTAAAATTCAACGAAAACATGTTACTTTCTATTTTTCTTACTAAAACTTTTTTTTTCCAAAATATTATGGTCAAACCGTTACTTATTTATTTTAAAATTTATTTTAATACTTTTTATTATTTAAAAATGTTTAGCACACATACTTATTTTTTTAATAAATGCAATTAATAAAATATAAAATACAAATAATAAATTAACAATTATTAAAAACAATCTTATTAAAAATGAAACATTAAAAGTTTGGTAGTCGGGCGGACGGACGGTCGGTAATTAGTGATTTTACTTAAATACTCTTACTTATTGTTTTTTAAAAACTATCACTAAATAATAACATTATTTATAACCAATTACCTTTTCATCTAAAATATATTACCTTTTTTTATTTTTTTCTAACAAAATCCTCTCTTTTTCTAAAAAAAATAATACGGGCGATTATATTTTTTAACAAAAACATGTTACTCTTTCTATTTTTTCTTACTAAAACGCCTCATTTTCCAAAAATATCACGGGCAAACTCTTAATTATTTATTTTAAAATCTATTTTAATACTTTTAATTATGAGCACTTTTTCACCTGAAATGTGTTACTTTTTCTATTTTTTTTCATTTTCTAAAGAAATTATTATTAAATAATAATATTTTTATAACCAATTACCTTTTCAGCTAAAATACATTACCTTTTCTATTTTTTCTAACAAAATCCTCTATTTTTCTAAAAAAATCACGGGCAATTACCTTTTTCAACTAAAACATGTTACTTTTTCTATTTTTCCTTACTAAAACCCTTCATTTTCCAAAAATATCCCGGGAAAATCCTTACTTATTTATTTTGAAACCTATTTAAATACTTTTAATTATGAGTACTTACCTTTTTAGCTAAAACATGTTACTTTTTCTATTTTTCCTTTCTAAGACCTCTCCTTTTCCAAAAATATCACGAGCAAACAGTTATTAATTTATTTTAAAATCTATTTTAATACTTTTACTTATTTAAAAAAAATTAACACGCCTACTTATTTTTTTAGCAAATGCAAATTAATATAATATTAAAATATAAATAATAAAAATAATAATTATTAATAACAATCCGTGCCTCGCACGGGTTTTAAACTAGTAATTATTGAATGTTGATTGATTAATCAAGTTGCATGAATAGTCTAAACACCCATGGTTAATAAAATTATATAAGGAAAGTTTTTAGCGATTGATCTAAAATTAAAAAAAATAATATTTGATTAATTTTAAAATAATTCAAAAAATTTTGATTAGTTAACTGTATACTTAATTATTATAATAAAGGAAAGATGAACGGGTATGATATGAGTTATGTATTGGATTGTATTTAAGGGCTTCTTACTCCCAAATACATCCCCAAATTCTATCTGTACCCTCCCCTCAAAACCCGTTACTCTCCGTCTCTCTTCTCCTCCAAAAATCTTACCTTCTCCTCCCAAACATCATAATTATTCGGGGTTTTTTATTAATATATCCCATTTTAAAAATTAATTTATAAATATATCTCATTTATAATTGTATTTATAAATATGTCCTATTTTCAAAATTCTTAACAATTTTAAACTAATCATGATTAATTTCACTACTTTATAATTTGAAATGACAAATCTAATTTTTTTTACAAATTATATTTTTTTATTGAGACATGTAGAAACCAAACTCTCTCCGGGTGGAATTTATTTTCAGTGTCCATTAGCTCATCAAGTAAACTAACATCAAGTAAACAAACAGTAACTAGCACATTTTAGTGAGTAGAATGATTTAATTCGCTTAGATGTTTAATGACATTTGTAAAATGTTTCAAAACTAGAAAGTAAATTTGGATGGTAAGACCTGTGATTTTAGGAGGCACGAAATGTTCAGTGTAGGTGTGGATGTCGGATGGTGGTTTGTCACAGTAAAAGATCTTGTTTGGAAACAAAAGTAACTGATTTAATCTTCGTTCTTTGTGCACAGAACCCATGTTTTAACAAAAACCTAGTTGCCCCCTATATTGCAAAAATTGCGAGCAACATGTAGATAACACCAAGAAAATAATAGAGCACAAATGGCAAATCTCAAGACATTTCAAATTTGATTGTATAAGGGTATTGTAGTCGTATATATTAGATAAATATTTGAGTTTATATGTATATGAGTTACAAGTTAATTACGGGACATTTTTTTAATTAATGAATAAATGGGGACATATTGATAAAGTAACTTGTTAATTTGAGACATTTTATACAAATTCCTTTAATAAAAATGCAAGATTATATTGACATGCTAGTTAGATGGATTAGTTTTATTTAAATCTCCTAAGGGGTCATTTGTTAAATCTGAACAATAATTTCTGAATGACTAAAATTTTGAACGAATGATTAATCTGAATGCTGAACAAGTAAGCTGTTTGTTAATTAATATTAAATTTTTCTGAATGACAAAATCTATAATTATAAAATTTAATGATATTAAATTTATTTACTTTTTTTTGAAAACTATTAAATTTCTTTACTTCATTAATACTATGTAGTATTGTATATATTTATTAATTTTTAGTTTATTACCTTAAAATAATTTAAGTAATATTTATTTAATGGTATCAAAGTAATTCAATTAAATTATACTATAAAATAACTAGATACAACTTATATTTTATATTTTTTCTGAAAAATATTTGAAGTTGCTTTGAGTTACATATGAGGTTATTCAGTTGCAGTTGGTTGCAAAGTCATATTTTTATAAAAGAAAATTCAAAAATCTGTTGGCAAAATTTTTAAAAATAAAATGTATTTTTATAAAAAAAATAAAAAAATCGTATTTATGAAAAGAAAATCTTATATAAATGAAAAAATAATAATAGAAGTAGCATGTAATAAAGTTGATTGATTTAGAATAACTAGATCTTTAGCCCGTGCAATGCACTGGCATATTCTAAATATGAGTAAACTATTTATTTGCTCGATTTTTTTGTACGTTTGTGTAGTAGAATATCATTTTTTTTTATCAGCTACAATATCAATTTATGAGTTATAAAATAAGTAAAGTTTATACAAGTTTGTAGTGCACTTATATACATAAAAGTTCTTTCTTCTTTTTGTTATCTTGTGTTGATTTGAACGTATTTGTGTCATACACATCTAATACTTAAAATATGTTATGAGGTATAAATAATTACAATGCACATGCATCTAAATAATAATATAATGAGATATGGTATATATTAGCATATATGGTCATATATTATCATGTATGTTATGTGTATGTATGTATATACATATGCGAGTAACCAAAAAATTCAAATCGCTCAATCAAATATTATTATATATTCACATAATGTATATGTATGTATGAATGTATGTATGTATGTATGTATGTATGTATGTATGTATGTATGTATGTATGTATGCATGCATGCATGTATGTATGTATGTATGTATGTATGTAGTATGTATATATGTATGCATGTATGTATTTATAATAATAAACTAAAACATTTAATGTGAACGGAAAATATTAAAATAAAAGTAAAAATTAATATGATAAATTATAAAATGAGAAACTTAAATATTAATTATAACGTAAAAAAAACATTAAAAAATACAGATGGGGCTGATGAAGATAAATGAGCTATTATTAATATTAATTTATAGTAAAATAATATTAATAATAAGTAAATATAGAAAATCTAACATGTTTTAATTAAAAATAATAATTGCCCGTGATATTTTTAGAATTGTTTTAATTATATTACTTGTATTTATTAAAAAAAATACGTTGACATGTTAAAATAAGTAAGTTTTTTTAATAAGGACAAATAGGAAAGTTAACATGTTTTAATTAAAATAAATTAACTGCTAATAATATTTTTAGATGTGTTTTAATTATATTAATTGTATTTGTTAAAAAAATACATTCACTTGTTAAAATAGGTAGTTTTTTTTAAATAATTAAAAGTATTAAAATAAGTTTTAAAATATATAAGTAAGGGTTGCACTTGATATTTTTGGAAAAGAGAGATTTTAGTGATAACAAATATAAAATGTAATATATTTTAATTTAAAGGTAATTGCCCGTGATATTTTTGGAAAAGAAGAATATTTTGTTAGAAAAAATATATTTTAATTATAAAAGGCAATCAGCTAGTTAATATTTTTATATTTTTATATTATTTTATTATTTATTAAATAGAGTATTAAAATAGATTTTAAAATAAATAAGTAAGGATTGCACCTCATATTTTTGGAAAATAGAGATTTGAGTGATAACAAATATAAAAGATATTATGTTTTAATTTAAAGGTAATTGTCGTGATATTTTTGGAAAATAAGTAGATTTTGTTAGATTTTTTTTAAATATAAAATGCAATCAGTTAGTTACTATTTTGATATTATTTTATTATTTATTAAATAGAGTATTAAAATAAGTTTTAAAATAAATAAGTAAGGATTGCACCTCATATTTTTGGAAAACATAGATTTTAGTAATAACAAATATAAAAGGTAATATGTTTTAATTTAAATATAATTGTAATGATAATTTTGGAAATTGAGTAGATTTTGTTAGAAAAAAAAATATTTTAATTATAAAAGCCAATCATGTAGTTACTATTTTGGTAACTTGACAATAATACAATTTCATAAAAGATTTGATTTGTAATAGCTTTCGTTATCCTAAAAAAAAGAAGTATATTTGTAGCGGTGTATCCTAAATTTAAACAAATTAGATCCCACATTTCCATTTTTTTATTAGATTTCAATATTATTTGATTTTTATGTAGTAAAATATAGTGAAATATTAATGTAGAATAAAACTTTTCCGAATTTTGATTATATTATTAATTTATTAATTAGAAAAAGTACCGAAAACCAAAAACTAACCGAAAACCGAAAACCAAAACTTTCAATGTTTCGGCTTTAATAATATAGTATATATATATATATATATATATATATATATATATATATATATGTATGTATATGCATATTTATTGTGCATCATTTAAAAAGAATGTAACAAATATGCATATTTATTATGCAACATTTAATAGAATGCAATAAATATATTGAAAATAAAAGACTAAAATAACCCTGAAAAATATATTAAAAATGAGGGCAAAATAGTCCATGAATTAAATTGCTTCAACAAACCCCCTGTTGTTGTATTATATATACTAGCTTAAAACCCGTGCGATGCACGGATTATTATTAATAATTATTATTTTTATTATTTATGTTTTAATATTCTATTAATCTGCATTTGCTAAAAAAAATAAGTAGGCGTGTTAAACTTTTTTAAATAATTAAAAGTATTAAAATAGATTTTAAAATAAATTAATAACTGTTTGCCCGTGATATTTTTGGAAAAGGAGGGTCTTAGTAAGGAAAAATAGAAAAAGTAACATGTTTTAGCTGAAAAGCTAAGTGTCCGTAATTAAAAGTATTTAAATAGGCTTCACAATAAATAAGTAAGGATTTGTCCGGAATATTTTTGGAAAATGAGGAGTTTAGTAAAGAAAAATCAGAAAGAGTAACACATTTTAGTTGAAAAAGGTAATTGTCCATGATTTTTTTAGAAAAAGAGAAGATTTTGTTAGAAAAGATAATGTATTTTAGCTAAAAAGATAGTAGGTTATAAAAATGTTATTATTTAATAATAAGTTTTTTAGAAAATGAAAAAATAGAAAAAGTAACATAATTAAAAGTATTAAAATAGATTTTAAAATAAATAAGTAAGGATTTGTCCGTGATATTTTTGGAAAATGAGGGATTTTAGTAAGAAAAAATAGAAAGAGTAGCATGTTTTTGTTAAAAAAGATAACCGCTCGTGTTTTTTTTAGAAAAGAGAGGATTTTGTAAGAAAAAATAATAATAAAAGGTAATGTATTTTAGTTGAAAAGGTAATTGATTATAAATAATGTTATTATTTAGTGATAGTTTTAAAACAAAAAATAAGTAAGGGTAATTAAGTAAAATCATTAAGTATTGACCGTATCCGACTACCAAACTTTTAATGTTTCGTCTTTAATAATATAGCTTAAAACCCGTACGATGCACGGGTTGTTTTTAATAATTGTTAATTTTATTATTTATATTTTATATTTTATTAATTGAATTTAGTAAAAAAAAAATTAGTAGGCGTGTTAAACATTTTAAAATAATTAAAAGTATTAAAATGAATTTTAAAATAAATAAGTAACGACTTGTCCGTGATATTTTGGAAAAAGAGGGGTTTTAATAATAAAAATAGAAAGTAACGTGTTTTCGTTGAATTTTAAAATATAAAAGTAATGATTTGCCTGTGATATTTTTGAAAAAAGAGGGGGTTTAGTAAGAAAAATAGAAAATGTGACATGTTTTAGTTGAAAAATGTAATTGTCAAATAAAAGTATTAAAATAGATTTTAAAATAAATATGTAAGGGTTTTCTTGTGATATATTTGAAAAATGAAGGATTTTAGCAAATGAAATAGAAAAAATAACATGTTTTAGCTGAAAAGGAAATTGCCCCTGATTTTTTAAGAAAAATATGGTAATATAATTTAATTGAAAGAGTAACTGATTATAATAATTAAATAAACAATTAAATAAGGCAAATATCGTATCAAAAAATAGGTAAAAAAAACAGGTACAAAAAACTTTCAATGTTTCATCTTTGATAATATAGTATATAGATAGAGAGATATATTCATAATATTAGTATTTTATGCTACTAAATGAAATAACCCGTGATATTTTTGAGATTTTAGTTAAGAGAAATATTAGTTAGAAAATATAAAAAAATATATGTTTTGGAAAGAAAAGCTAATCGGTTAGTCATTAATAATTATAATATTATTATTTTATTTTATTAAATAGAACTATTCGTGATATTTTTGGAAAATTAGAGGTTTTATTTAGAAAAAATAGAAAAGTAGAAATTTTAGTTAGAAAATATAAAAAAGAATATACACTTTGGCTAAAAATGGTAATGAGTTATTTATTAGCAATTATAACCTTATTATGTTATTTTATTAAATGAAACTGTCTGTGATATTTTTGGAAAATGAGATGTTTTAGTTAGGAAAAATATAAAAGATATTCTATATACTAATTTTAATATTTTATCTAACGGTTCTAAATGATTTGATCAAAAATATGTAACGACTATGAAGGGAGTGACCAGACTACAAAAACTTTCAAGACCGGACTACAAAACTTTCAATGTTTCGTCTTTAATATAATAGTATATAAAAAAAATATGTTTTGGAAAAAAAAGCTAATCGGTTAGTCATTAATAATTATAATATTATTATTTTATTTTATTAAATAGAACTATTCGTGATATTTTTGGAAAATTAGAGGTTTTATTTAGAAAAAATAGAAAAGTTGAAATTTTAGTTAGAAAATATAAAAAAGAATATACACTTTGGCTAAAAATGGTAATGAGTTATTTATTAGCAATTATAACCTTATTATGTTATTTTATTAAATGAAACTGTCTGTGATATTTTTGGAAAATGAGATGTTTTAGTTATGAAAAATATAAAAGATATTCTATATACTAATTTTAATATTTTATCTAACGGTTCTCAATGATTTGATCAAAAATATCTAACGACTATGAATGGAGTGACCAGACTACAAAAACTTTCATGACCAGACTACAAAACTTTCAATGTTTCGTCTTTAATATAATAGTATAGATAATAGATAAGGTGGAGACATCTTTGATTGGGCTTTGTTGGGAAGGGTTCAGCTAAAAATTTTAGTGTGACTGATCCACAGCTTGTCCAGATGAATATGAGTCATCCAGAAGAATTAATATTAAACCAAACAATCTGGATAAAAAAATAATCACTCGTTTAGTACATTTACGTTCATTCATCCATTAACAAATGGGCCCTAAGAGCATCTCCAAGGCTTTCAAGCCCTTAGCTAAAACTGCACTGTCGGCACATGTACAATGATAAAGATAGCCAATCTCTTACTATTTGGTCTCTCCAACGGACAATTCCTATTCTTTAAAATGATAGTCAACCATGATATGTTGGCTATATATAGCCAAATCTTACAGATCTGCAAGGAATCCAAGTCAGCTATTTGATCTTTTTACTCTCATTTTCTCTGCTCATTTTCTGTGCTCGAACCACTTGCAAAGCCATGGATTTATGTATTCGACTTATTTTTATTTGTTTCTTAATCAAATTAGTTGTAAAATGTTAGTTATAATATATTTCTTTTTCAGATTTAGAAAATACTATAATGTTAGTTGTAATTCATTTTTCATAAATAAGTATATTTTTCTATAATAATTTGTCAAATTTTTAATTTAAAAATCTAATATATGACCGAATTTCTAGATCAATTAGTGTAAACATTAATTTATTAAAATTTAATTTTTACTGAAAAAATATTATTCAAAATAATAAAACACAGTTTTCAAAATATAGCCAACCATTATAACTAATCCTATTGGAACAAAACCACTTACAGGTTCAGTAAATTTTAACTAATCATTATTTTATATTATTTTAGTCAACCATTTTAGCTAACCATTGGAGATGTTCTAAGACTTTGTTTCAAGATACCTATGACTCGTAACTGTAGTTGTATAACTAGAGATAATGTTAAGAATAATATTTTATTAAGATAATGTTAAGAATAATATTTTATTATAATCAATTAAATTGATATACGGTATTTGGGAAATGTTTTGAGAACTAATTTGGGTTACCTTGCATTTTTCTATTTAAAATTGAGAGGGTTTGAATCCGTGATAGTAATCACTTCAAGAGGTTTAGAAAGAGTCCTCAGCTCCATCATGTAATATCTAAGAACATGATTTGCTATCTTGCTATCAGGAGTTCTCATGTACAGTACCAAGTTTAAATTGATATATGATTTTCCGTATGTATAGGTTTACTGCCTACAGGACGAAAATAAAAAGAAAATAGAAGTAGCCATTTGAAACTGCAACGACGATAACAGAAATAGTGACATCAAACACTTTAGCGTAGCTTTCCTAACAATGATCTTCATAAGCATTCCAGAGTTTCAGTCAACTTGTCTAGAACCTGTGACTGAAACCAGGCTCTTATTGTGTTTGAAAATGTAATTGGATCATAGGTTGTTTTTAAAGACTTCAGCCACAAGAGCATTAATTTCTGAGACCGAAGAACCAGAGACGTGAGCTCTTATACCTTATGAGCTAACAAGGTGGAAAAGAAAGAAGAGAAATTGGGTAATTTATTATTAATTTCCTTGAAGTGTTACGAGGAATGTGAATTACATAATATATTATTTCCAGTAAATATACATTTGGAAGCCAAAATTATAAGTACAGCTAATATTATGGCTATGATGTGGTTCGCTGTCCTTTACGCGTCAAAATTAAATGTTATTCGTGATAGAGGAAAATGCATGAATAGGCTTTAGTTCAGATGCAAGCACAGAGACTGCTTTCTGCTTCTAAAGAAAATTATTTAAATTTTGATAGCATCCTTTAATCCCTAGAAATGGAGTACTGTAAGAGCAACCTATAATTAATGAAACGTTTAGTTAAACTGAAATACTCATACATAGAATTTGAACATAGACAAGATGACAGTAAAAAAATATAATCGATATAAATGCATCCTTATTTTCAACACTAGCAAAACAAGAAGGACATTAACAAATGAAGGAAGAATGGTGAAATGCCAACTAAATTTAGAACAAGTAAGCAAAGATTGAGGCCGCAGCTGAGATCACGAGTGGAACAAAGAGTGTGGCGGTGTCACTTGTTGGTCCAGGTGCAGGTCCATCTGTTTCGTCCATGATTCCAAAAGCACTTGATGCAGGTCCTGGTGCTGGTGCAGGTTGCGCTGTCGTAGCTCCGAAACACGCAAAAACAGTAATGACCATCAACACTATGGTAAGAGCATTTGCAAGCTTACAACTCTCCATGTTCACTCCTCTTACTAAAGCTTGAGAGTGTATAGTAGGAGGAAAAGGAGGAAAAAATGGTTACCTTAGATCTTGAATTATGTTTGGTTTTATAGGAAAAAGTATTTGAAATAAATCAACATCTGCCAACTGTAAGGAATGCATGATTGGAATTAATCAACATCTGTCAACTCTTATATATACACGTAGACACCGGTCATGTCTGGATACAAACTATCTTAGCCTGCAATTCCATATATACTGATCTTTTTTTGATAAAACTTTGAATAGAAACCCATCTAATTAATCGAATTCATCATATTCGAACCTTAAATTCTACTGGATTTAACACATGTAAAACATTACATTGTTCGTAACTCAAATGTATTAAATTTAGTATAAACGAGATGAACCAACGGGGTGACAAAAACAAGAAGTATCCCTCGAAGTTTTGTACTAGTTCTCATTTTCTTTAAAAATTTACATCTGATCTAAATGCCCCAGCTGTATTGTATAACACAAAACTTTAACAGGAAACTAACCCTGTTTTAATTTTTCTTTTTCTTTTTGTTTGTTTTAATCAAATGTTGGGCATGCATGCGAAGCTCGTTATATTAGAAATTGTGGTGTTCTGGAAGGATTTCTGTCACTTTGTAATCTGTTTGCCATTTGGTTTCGCATTTTCACATAGAAATTAAAGGGATCCAAAAGAATATATTGTATTTTAGTAAAGCTTAGGGGGCAATTGTAGACTATCCCATGTATTCAAGCCCCATTCAGTACATTATTCGATCTAAAGTAGATCCTGCTGTCTTCTGGGTTGCACAACCAACCCCCTCCTCACATCCCACATTTGGTATCCGTGGCGGAACCAGGGAGGGACTAACCAAATATCAATCTCGCGCTGATTTAAAATAATTAGTGGAAAAATCGTATCGAGTTTAACCTTGTCTCGGTAAACCTTCTTAATTCCTCTCTAGACTGCTCTTGAAAGATCAGTAAATTTTTAGAATCGTACTGTTTCTCGGTTGGGTGCTAGCTATTGTTCTATCTCAATCCTAAAATACGTTAGTATCCGGAACAAAAATCAATTTGATTAACAAGCATTCTGTATTTTTCACCTATTATATAATCCAACCATGAGCATCTCATCTTTTCTGCAAGCCATTTCAGAAAATCTAATACTTTAACAGCTAATCTCCTTATAAAACTTTTTTTGGTGATGTATACCAGAAGAAACTGATGATAAATTACGTGAAATTTTACGGAGCTATTTGTAGCATATCAGTTCTGGAATTAACATTTCCCGTTATCATTATCAAATTTACCACACAACTTGTATTATTCATAAAAGGTTTGGAGGTTCCATTAAAAAGTAAAATGACAAGGAATTTATGTAAAAACTGACTAATTAATGCAAGCACATAATCAATTATGTTGTGAAAAATGTTTTTCAGTTGGATGCTTACCTGTAAAGACAGAGATTTTAAGATAGCCTATTATTCAAATAGGAACTTTTTTGCTAATTTTCCAAAAGCAATCGTCTCAAAAGATAAAAGGCAAAATATCTTCACCCACCTCTATGTCCTTGTAAGCGGATGCCAGTTGATAGGCTATGTATAGCCCCGACTTATCTCTGAGCCAGGAGTCCCCTGGAACCCGGATTACCATTACAGTCATGGCTCGCCTCCTAGTCCAGACTCATCTGGGAGTCATGACCTAGGTACTAGTCCGGACTCATTGCCAGGCTATGGCTCAAGCTTTAAGTTTAACTACCTCCTGGCGACAAAGGCAACATCCTGTGTGAGAAAATCTACACCTCATTACGCGACATGTCTAGGTCATCATCGATGTCCACACCTGATAAAGACACGTAAGGGTACCTAATGATTGGGATAATTATTTCCTATTTAAACCACACGCCAGCAGGAGCCTGGCACACGATGCCACAATCCTTCACCTGGACACGTGCAATCCATCAACATCACCCAGGTGTCCTACCTACCTAGGATTCAACGCTCATGATTGCAGGTACAACCCCTAAACCCTAATCCTGGGCCTATATATAGACCAAGGAGGAAAGGTTTGGGGGTTACATTCTCTTTTACACACCTAGCCTATATTATACACACACTATACATACACCCTCCATATTTAGATTTCTCTATAATCCTGTCATCCTTTCCAAGGCCGTTACTTATTCTCACGCCGGAGGCGCCGCCAGGGTCCAAACCCCCCTCCGGTGTTGTTTTGCAGAGTCCCAACCGCAGCGACACCACTTCCAGGCGTGGGATCGGCCGGGAAGGACTAGATCGGGATTTGGAGTTATCATTTGGCGCTAGAAGGAGGGGAACCCAGTCTTGTGGTCACGGTGCCGCTAGACTCACCACCTGCAAACCCAGTAAGATCTAAACCAACCCTCTCTTTTCAACCGTAAAGATGAACTCTTTAGCCCATTTCTACAATGTATGCATGTTTTTTAGCCTTACTTAATCCAGATCTTGTTAGTCCTGCTCACATGCTTTAGTTCTTTCTTAGATCTACATTGTTTGTGTTTAGATCTACAAAAAAAACCCCAGTTTTCTTGTTTATTGAGATCGATAACCCAGAAATACAACCCAACCGACAGCTAGTTATATAACCTAGGCTATTCTGCTGTTGAAGTTGTTTCAATTTTCTGTCGTAAAGAAACATATACATCTGTTTGTGGGAATCATGGCTCGTGGTAGTAAGAGCACAAATAGACATACCACAAGTAACCCAACCCCGGCCCCGGACACCAACATCCCGGTCACTGGTCAGGCTAGTCACCAGGTACCTCCAGTCCTGACCTTGGCCTCTCAGGTAATCCGGCCAGGAGACGCCCGGGTAAACATCGAAGTAAACAAATATAAATATACTGATCTGGCTATTGAGCCCGGACAGATGGAACACCTAACTGGTGAACAGGTTGCAGAAGCAATTCGGCTGTACAATCAAACCAGAAACAAAGAGCAGGACCAGTGCGAGAACTCCCATAACCCTGAAAGATCCCACCGCTCTAGGTCCGTGTTTGACCGGATTGGGGAAAAGAACAAAGACACCGATAGGAGGTCTCATCGGTCTCACCGCCGAAACCATGATGAGGAGGCCGAAAAGCTTAAAAGGCTAGCTGAGATGCGAGAAAAAATTCAGGTGGAAGAGCAAGCTAGACTCGATCTAAGGGTCCAGAAAAGAATCCAGGAGGAGGAGGCCCGGATTCTGGGCCAAACCACTGAAAAGAGGAGAACCCGGGTTCCAAGTCCAGAAATAATTTCAGATGAAGATGAACCTAGAGAAGACCTGTTGAACATGATACAGGAGTTGCAAAGAAAAGTGGGCCAGGACTCGGGGCTGGATATTGGGGACACACTTACACCATTCAGCTATTCCTTGGAAGCAACGCCAAGGCAGAAAAATATTAAGCACTATAACTTTGAGTCCTTCAATGGTTTGGATGATCCCGAAGAGCACGTGAACTATTTTGAGCAAATAGCAATGATTTATTATTATAACGATCTAACAAAGTGCAGGTTCTTCGCTTCCACACTCAAGTCCGGGGCTCAGAGGTGGTTCAGCCGGATCCCATCTCGCAGTATCCACAGCTGGAAGCAGTTCCGTGACACTTTCCTCAAACGCTTCCGGGCAAACAAGACTCATGAGATGCACATGTGCCATCTTGAGACAGTCAGGCAAGCCCGGGGGGAAGCTCTTTCTGCTTATATGAAAAGATTTCAAGAAGCTATTAACAACATAACCAACCTAGACGAGCGGGAGGCTCTAACAATTTTTCGAAGAAACCTGGATCCGGATAACAATGAGAGATATGTCCTGGATCTCATTCATAAAGAGCCACAGAGCCTGGCAGCAGCCTATGCAATGGCCGCCAGGTTCATCAAAGAAACTGACGTCCTACAGGCAATGAGGATGACCAGACAGGGCATATCTCCAACCCGGACTCAAGATCCACCAAAAAACAACTACAGCCATCAAGATAAAAAATTCAAACCCAACAGACAGAGCAACTATATCCAAAGCTCTCAGCTTGCACTACCAGCACCACACCCTGACTCCTGGGAGCAAGATGAGTCCGGACAGCCTAGACCCAAGCGTGAGCCCAGACCCGAACCCTCTTGGACTCCTCTCAACCGGGCTCGCGCGGATATTCTGAAAGAAGTACGAGATAAGCCATTCTATTACCCTCCCAAGCCAATGCTCACAGCCCCGGAAAACCGATCAATCCATAAACATTGCGACTACCATGACACCCATGGCCATACAACATAAAATTGCCTCTCTTTGAAATTTTTTGTGGAAGACCAAGTCAAAAAAGGAAACATGGGGCAGTACATAGCTCGGCGATTGGCTGATCGAGGAGAGGGGTCCGGAAAAGACAAGAATATTGTGAATGTGGTTATGGGCGGATCCATTTCACCTCCAAGAAGCCCGGACTCAGGCGACGAAGTAATGATGGTGCAGGCCTGTCCGGAACAAGTAATAACTTTCAGCAAGGATGACTTTGAAGGAATCAACCCCAACCACAACGAAGCTTTGGTCGTGAGCCTTGACATAGCAGAAAATGAAGTTAGGAGAGTCCTAGTTGACAATGGTTCTTCTGTCAATATCCTGTTCAAACACACAATGGACCGGATGCAGCTGGGCAGCATAAGAATGAACGATTGCAGGGAAGATCCACTCTATGGATTTGGAAACAATTTGGTCCCCATTCAAGGCACCCTTTATCTCCCAGTCCTGTTCGGGACCTTCCCGAAGCAGGTAACCAACATAGTAAAATTCTATATCATCAACACACCATCATCTTATAATGTCATTTTGGGAAGACCAGCCCTTACCAAACTCCAAGCTATAACTTCAACACCCCATCTCAAATTCAAGTTTCCCACTCCCGGCGGCATTGGAGAAGTCCGGGGTGACTATGAAATGGCCAGCCGTTGCTATGGGCAGGCCTTGGTCATGGCTGAAACTGACCCGGAAAACAAAAGGAAAGCAAACTCCTACCACAAAAATCTGAGCAGGAAGAAGCATAGATACAACAAAAAGACTGAGCCCAGTAAGGATGTCCATAACATTGAAAACCCTCCAGCCCAGGTCTTCCTTGACCAGATTGTACAAGCCCGAGTCCAGCAGTATGCTTCTAAAGCGGAAATGACAAAAGTGGAGGCTGCTGTTGAGCTCGAATCGATCGAACTAATAGAAGGGAACCCGGAAAGACAAGTCAAAATTGGAACCGGGTTAGACATGGTGTTCAAGAAGGAGTTAACCGAGTTGCTTCGAGAATATGCCGATGTATTTGCTTGGAGCCCGGATGACATGCCTGGGCTCCAGGAGTCTGTTGCTATGCATAGCTTGGATGTTGATCCTAGAAAGAAGCCGGTAAAGCAGAAACGAAGGAACTTTGCCCCGGAGAGACAGAAAGCGATCGATGAGGAAGTTGAAAAGCTCCTAAAGGCCGATATTATCTGCGAGATAAAGTATCCGGAGTGGCTAGCCAATGTGGTCTTAGTCAAGAAACCAAATGGAAAGTGGCGAATGTGTGTGGACTACACTGACTTGAATGCTGCATGTCCCAAAGACCCTTACCCGCTTCCCAGCATTGACCAGCTCATCGATGCGACAGCCGGACATGTCATGCTGAGTTTCATGGATGCCTTCTCCGGTTATAATCAAATAAAGATGAACCCGGCCGATATAGCCAAGACAGCATTCATAACACACCGGGCGGTCTACGCCTACAAACTTATGCCCTTTGGATTAAGGAATGCCGGATCTACTTACCAAAGGGCAATGGTAGAAATATTCAACAGTCAACTGGGGAGAAACCTGGAATCATATGTCGATGACATGATAGCAAAGTCAGCAACAGTCCAGACACACATTTCGGATCTGAAAGAATGTTTTGAGAACTTAAGGAAGCAAAAGATGAAACTGAATCCGGACAAATGCACTTTTGGGGTTGGAGCGGGAAAATTCTTAGGTTTCATGATTAGCCAAAGGGGAATCGAAGCCAACCCAGAAAAAATCAAAGCAATAACTGAGATGCAAGCACCCCGGACCCAGAGAGACATACAAAAACTTGCAGGATCGTTAGCAGCATTGCGAAGGTTTATTCCTAAACTCGCAGATCGTTGCTTGCCTTTCTTCAACTTGCTGAAGGGAGCTCAGAAAAAGAAAGAAATTGTCTGGGGCCCGGATTGCCAACAAGCTTTCGACTCCCTCAAAAAATACCTAGCTTCACCACCAATCTTAACCAAACCCGAGCCCGGGGAGCCGTTAAGCATTTACTTGTCTGCAGGTACCCTGGCTGTGGGAGCAGCACTAATCCGGGATCACAACGGGGAACAGAAGCCGGTTTATTATGTGAGCCAAGTGCTCAAAGATGCTGAAACCCGTTACCCAAACCTCGAAAAGTTTGCCTTCGCTCTTATCACGGCATCCCGGAAGCTGAGGCATTATTTCCAAGGGAGGGAAATCAAAGTAATAACTGACCAGCCACTCAGGAAAATTATTCACAAACCTGATGTCTCGGGGAGGTTGGTTAACTGGGCTATTGAGCTAAGCCAATTCTCCCTAACTTTTATCCCAAGAACTTCTATCAAATCCCAAGCTTTAGCCGATTTCATCGTGGAATGTTCTTTCCTCGGACCTGTTCACATTCCAATGGAGACAGAGCCCGGAGAGGAACCCACCCTTGATAAGGAAACCTGGATTTTACATGTAGACGGTTCATCAACAAATGAGAGATCTGGAGCCGGGCTCATACTCCAGAGTCCGGAGGGATTCAAGATAAAGCAAGCGATTGGATTTCAGTTCCAAGCAACAAACAATCAGGCAGAGTACGAAGCTCTTCTAGCCGGACTCCGTCTAGCCCGAAGTTTAAAGGTGAAAAAGCTAAGGATCTTCAGCGATTCTCAGATAGTGGTCAAGCAAACGACCGGAGAGTACGTGGCAAAGGACCCAACACTGGGAAGGTATCAAGCCTTGGTTCAAGGTTTCCTAGCAATGATTCCCGAATTTGAAATTTGCCAAGTAAATCGAGAAGACAACACAGAAGCTGACATCCTATCTAAATTAGTCCAGAACTCGGCTGATTTGGATAGCTCAGTTTACTTTGAGGAACTGTCTAAACCAACAATGGATCAAGAGGAAGTCATGGAAATTGATGATCAACCCAGCTGGATGACGCCCATAATTTTGTATTTGGAGAAAGGAGAACTGCCTTCTGAGAGGAGTCAAGCTCAAAGACTCAGGAATAAAGCGGCAAAGTTCTTTTTGGAAGAAGGGATACTCTATCGCCGGACTTACTCGGCACCAATTCTAAAATGCGTGGGACCGGTTGAAGCTACCTATTGTCTGCAAGAAGTTCATGAGGGAATTTGTGGAGACCACCTATCTGCAAAGGCCCTGGCTCACAAGATCATAAGACAGGGTTACTACTGGCCTACAATCCATAATGATGCTGTTGAGTTTGTAAAGAAGTGCAAGAATTGTCAACTTTTCAGCAATGTACTTAGACAGAGCCCGGTCTTACCATCCTCGGTCCTGTCTCCTATCCCGTTTGCAGTTTGGGGTATTGATATCATGGGTCCGTTTCCCCGGGCTAAAGGCGACCTGAGATATTTGCTAGTGGCAATTGATTACATGACCAAGTGGGCTGAAGCTAAGGCAATGAGAACAATCAACCAACAGGATTGCATCCGGTTTATGGACAATATACTGATGAGGTTCGGGCTACCAATGGTTCTAGTCTCTGATAACGGGCCACAATTTGTGGGGTCCGATTTCGAAGCCTACCTGAAAGAAAGAGGAATCAAGAATAAAAAATCATCTGTTGCATACCCAAGAGGAAACGGCCAAGTTGAAGTTACAAACCGGATTTTGCTTAGAGGAATTGAGAAGAGGTTACAAGAAAGCAAGAATAAGTGGCCTGAGGAGCTACCAAATGTGTTATGGGCATACAGGACTAGTCCCCGGACTAGCACTGGCGAAACCCCATTCAAACTAGCCTACGGCACTGAGGCTCTACTACCCATTGAAGTTGGAAATCCCTCCCATCGAGCGATAAATTTTGAAGAAGTGGCTAATGAAGAAGGTTTGCAGACTAACTCGATTTTGATTGACGAAGTCCGGGATCAAGCTATTGAGAGGATGGAGAAATACAAGGAAAGAACTAGAGAGTACTTCGGTAAGAAGATTGCAGTGACCGGGTAAAGAATAAGGAGCTCCCGAAAGCCCAGATTAGAATAAGAGCTTTGTATTCCTGACTTTTCTATTAATAAATCCAGTCTCGTTGTCTTGTTTTCTTTTCATATTATCACGTATATTTTAAACTTCCAGTACATTTTGATTTTTGTAATAACCCGGGCTCAGAGCTATAGACATAACATGTAGCCCGGGTCCCCAGCAATATGCAAAATTAGTAACCCTGGCTCGGAGCCATAGGCAAATATTGCAGCCAGGGCCCCCAGCAATACGCACCAAAACAAATCAAGAGTCCGGCTCAGAACCAAGCCATGAGACCGGACTCACGAGCAATATGCATCAAACAAAAAATCTTAGATCCTATTCTAAGTACTAAATCAAGAGTCCGGCTCAGAACCAAGCCATGAGACCGGACTCACGAACAGTATGCATCAAACAAAAATCTTAGATTCTGTTCTAAGTACTAAATTTAGAGTCCGGCTCAGAACCAAGCCATGAGACCGGACTCACGAGCAATACGCATCAAACGAAAATCTTAGACTATACTCTAAGTACTAAATCTAGGGTCCGGTTCAGAATCACGTCATGAGACCGGAACCATGAGCAACATAAATTTAGCAGAGGAATGCACAATATCAAAAACATCAGAGGCAGGATTGCAAACGATAGTATAAAGAACTTAGAGCAAATAAAGAGACCCGGGCTGGCCGTACAACCCGGAAACATCCCCAAAAGTTTGGACCAAAAAACAGCAAATAGAAGTTAAGTTACAGAGATCCCAAATACAAAATGTTCAAAACACATGACAAGTTAATCTTCAACAGGTTTAGTCGGGGAGGGCACAATCGGATTGGAAGGATGGGGGAGGAAGCTCGGATTAGGGCCATCATAAGGCTGAGGCTCTCCTTTCCCCTGCTCGATTGAGAGCTTGGCAGCCAGGAATTCACCAATAAAAGAATCCCAGTCAGCAGCAGGATCGGTTTTGATATGCCTTTCAGCAACAAGCCAAGCCCGGAGAATCTCAGGGGCAGCAGCATCCGCAATAGATTGGTCATACTCCGGACCTTCTTTGAATTCCGCCACAGCAGCTTCACGGGACTTGGCTTCTCCAAGAAGGAGTTGTTTGTTGAGTGCATCCAACTCATCGGCTTTCTTCTCAACCTTCGCCATGTCAGCTTGAAACCCGGATAGCTTGGAAGTGAACTCCGATTCCTGCTCGGCATTTTTGGCTTTTATAGAAGCATTCTCCAACTCAAGGTCTCGAATCCGGGCATCCTTTTCGTTAGCGAACTCGTGTGCAGATTTTCTTTCGGTAATAATAATGCTGGCAAGTGCGCTGATTAGACTACCGGTCTACAAAACAGATATCAAAAATCAACAAAGCGAAAGAGAGAATTACAAAACACAAGGATAACTTTCAAACAACTTACATGTGCCCAGTGGCCAACGAGGCGTTTCAGGCAAGCATTGCTACCAGCCTCTTCCATCTCTTCGAAATCCGAGTCAGTAGGAATATCAGCGCACATACCAGCAAGTTGCTCCAGAGTTAAGTTCCCAATTCGGATGGATTCATTATCCGGACCCCTCCCATCATTATCAGCAACAATTTTATCGACAGTGGCTTTCGCCTTTGCAGGCGTTTTCTTCCCCACGTGAATCTTCCTCTTCTTTGAAGAACGAGGTCCCAAGTCCTCGACTAGATCAACGTCAACAGCATCAGCCACAGGTTCGGGCGGAGGGGGAGCCGGGGCAACAGACTCCGCACCACCTTCCTTCAACGCACTAGAACCGGACCCCCCAATCTCGACCGGACCCTTGGTACTGTGAACACCTCCGAGTTTCCTAAAAGAAGCAGCAAGAGCATTCGACGACATGATTGCGTACAACTCGGGTTGGAAGTACGGCAAACCTGCATAAAGGAAAGAGCAAATATCAGTATATCAAAAGAATTAGCCCGGTTTACAAAAAGAAGAATTATGACAACTTACATCCAAGCTCAAACAACTTATCATGTTTCATGAAACTATCCCGAGTCATTTGAAACCCGAGGCATTCACAAAACTGGTGAATTTGAGTTAAGGCTTCTCCTTCAAGTGTATAAATATCAAATACTTCTGCTTCAGCTCCAGAAACTATATATGGCAGGAACTCCAAGTCCAAGCCTTTCAAAAATATCAATTCACCACTCCAATACTTCAAAGTAGATTGCTGTATGACGGGTTTAGCAGTTCCGGAGGGATAACCACATTCTTCAGCCCGGAATCGGATTTCGTATAAAGGTTCCTTGTTAGATTGGACTAGTTTAAAGAGTTGGTGGAAGAGTCGTAGTGTGGGCTGGTACCCCATTTTATTGCAAGCAGAAAGGAACCAGGTCATCCACTTAACCCCGTTGGGGGTAATTTGCATTATTGAAATTCTATATACATACTTACACAAGTGTTTTATAAATTGATGGCACCTGGGGTTCCATCCGGATTGGAGGGTTTCTAGCCAGACGCCAACATAACCGTCCGCAGGTCTGTGGTAAATCCTTTCCCCGGGTTGAGGCCATCTCCAGCTGATTTCAGGGCCCAACTGAAAAGAAGCCCGGACCAGTTTGTCCATCTGAACATCCGGGAGACTAGAAAATTTCTCTTTCAACGGATATGGGGCCTCGCTAATACCCATGCTAGAGAAAGCAGCATCAAAAACGGAGGCATCGTATGGCCCTGGATGTCCGAATTCTTGTCTGCTCCGGTAACAAAGGCTAAGGTCCCTATAATAAAACTCCTCTTCTATAGCCGGATCTTTCTTCACGAAGAAATAGCTAGTATCCGACCAATATCCGTCCGGAGTACTGAGTACACCACCACGGGGAGGCTCATGAACAAATAACTGGGTTACGAGAGGTCCGGATTGTTTCTTCTTCTTAGCCATTCTACACCAATATAATTCTATTATCTCTGGATTACTAGAAGGTGAAGACTCGCTACAATTAGAAGGGTCGGAAAGGGGAATAAGAACGCGACGGGCTCGAGACTTAGTCCGAAACATAAACCTAAAAAGACCAATTTCAAGTAAGTTTTATTATCTCAGTACGGATTACGTATTCTCAGTTAGACAAATCTTACCTAGAAGTCATTCAATATCCATATTTTACAATAACCGGATCAAAAATCAGCCAAATAATAAATCAGTCAAATGATTCGGATTAACCCAAATCCGGATTATATACAACGCCACAAACACAAATCGTCAAAAACAACTAAACCCAAACACATATTACCGAAACAAGATTAAAACAAATATACACACAGATACACACAAAACTTCAAGCCAAGAACATCAAGAACACCGAAACCCAGAAATCTAAATTCGCACAATCAAAGTCTTCACAGCACATGCAACCAAAATTGGGACCAAACTAGCACAAGTATCGACAGAAACATCACACAAAAACAAAAACTTTTCGAAACCCCCAAATCTAAGTATGAACAGGTAGCATAAAGGGGAAAATGGAGAACCGAAATGAAAAACACAAAGTAAAAAGCAAAGGGAATCGGAAAACTTACAAAGAAGCAGGAGAAAAAGGACGGCTTTACGAGATCCTTCGCCGGAACGGGACTTGAAGGGACGTCGGAGAAAGAAAAAGAGCGAAGAGGGTTTTTCAAAAAGGAAGTAAAAGGGGAAATGAACAGTTGAGCGGTTTTTATAGAAGGAAGGGAAAAGAACAATAAAAAGACAGATGGCAGAATACTATTCGCTTCCAAGAAAATAAAGTACAAAAAAAAAAAGAAAAATACAAAAAGGATGAAAAGACAGGAGTCATAATTGCGACAGGGGGATGCGTTTGTTCCCGAGGCAGAAAGGTCAGTAACTTTTCAAAGGAAAAAGGGGGGAAAAACTGAAATCGTTTCGCATTCCAGTGGCCAAAATTTCATACAATCCGGACTTATTGACTTATACAACACCGGATTGCCATTATTCATAACAATCCGGGTTGGGGGGCAACAATCAAGCCACAAATTTTTTCTAAGTTACTCAAGGCCTTCGGGTTTGGACTTAAGAAAGAACCAGGACTTCCTCTTAACACCGGATTGCCATCCTTGATAACAATCCGGGTTGGGGGGCAACAATCAAGCCAGGAATTTTTTCTAAGTTACTCAAGGCATTCGGCTTTGGACTTAAGAAAGAACCAGGACTTCCTCTTAACACCGGATTGCCATCCTTGATAACAATCCGGGTTGGGGGGCAACAATCAAGCCAGGAATTTTTTCTAAGTTACCCAAGGCCTACAACTTTGGACTTGAGAAAGAACCATGACTTACTCTTAACTCCGGATTGTCATTCTTGATAACAATCCGGGTTGGGGGGCAACAATCAAGCCAAGAATTTTTTCTAAGTTACATATTCGGAAGTTTATACTCCCCCATCCAGAAAATCTGAATAAGGGAGTGGGGGGCAAATGATAGGCTATGTATAGCCCCGACTTATCTCTGAGCCAGGAGTCCCCTGGAACCCGGATTACCATTACAGTCATGGCTCGCCTCCTAGTCCAGACTCATCTGGGAGTCATGACCTAGGTACTAGTCCGGACTCATTGCCAGGCTATGGCTCAAGCTTTAAGTTTAACTACCTCCTGGCGACAAAGGCAACATCCTGTGTGAGAAAATCTACACCTCATTACGCGACATGTCTAGGTCATCATCGATGTCCACACCTGATAAAGACACGTAAGGGTACCTAATGATTGGGATAATTATTTCCTATTTAAACCACACGCCAGCAGGAGCCTGGCACACGATGCCACAATCCTTCACCTGGACACGTGCAATCCATCAACATCACCCAGGTGTCCTACCTACCTAGGATTCAACGCTCATGATTGCAGGTACAACCCCTAAACCCTAATCCTGGGCCTATATATAGACCAAGGAGGAAAGGTTTGGGGGTTACATTCTCTTTTACACACCTAGCCTATATTATACACACACTATACATACACCCTCCATATTTAGATTTCTCTATAATCCTGTCATCCTTTCCAAGGCCGTTACTTATTCTCACGCCGGAGGCGCCGCCAGGGTCCAAACCCCCCTCCGGTGTTGTTTTGCAGAGTCCCAACCGCAGCGACACCACTTCCAGGCGTGGGATCGGCCGGGAAGGACTAGATCGGGATTTGGAGTTATCACCAGTGTTATACAAATTAGTGAACTAGGGTAGCCAAAATTTAGCCGAATTGAATTGAATTTGAATTTTTTTGATCACGAAAATGGTTAAATTCTTATTCAAGCCAAAGTGGTGGCTAATTGTTTTTAAACTTGTCGGCGGCATAGTGGCTCCACAGTTAAAAGGGCAAATCAACTTTTAAGAAAATTAGGTATTTCAAACCCTAGAACTCTGATATGTAATAAGCAATTCATGACTAATTTATCAGTTCATATGAGATATATGAATGCATAAATGACATACACATATACACACATCATTAACTCCGTATATATAATAAGCGTAGGGAAATCTTATCCAAAACTTTGGTCGGTACTACCAAAAGTATATAATCCGTTGGATTATAAAACTACAAATATTCAAATAGATCAGGATCGTTAGATATAATATTAAAAATTGTATTTGATTAATAATAGGATAGTATTTAAATACTAAAAGGTGTATTTTGATAATTTAAACCAATTATAAATAGGTTTTCTATATTGAATAGAAATCTTAATGTAAAAAATCGTAATTATCTTTTGTCTTTATTTTATGGATAGTTCCAGTTAGATAATAATTATTAAACCATCATTAAATTAAAGATAATTTTGTTAGCTTCGCGTGGGCTGTAAAATTGTTAAAATCTGTTGTCTAAAACTAGAGATAGAGCCCAAACAGGAAAGTGATTATCTAAATTTTAATAATTTTTTTTAATTTAAACCAATTATAAATAGGTTTTCTATATTGAATAGAAATCTTATGTAAAAAGTCGTAATTATCTTTTCTCTTTAGTTTATGGATAGTTCCAGTTAGATAATCTATACTATATTATTAAAGACGAAATATTGAAAGTTTTGTAGTCTGGTCATGAAAATTTTTGTAGTCTGGTCACTCAATTCATATCCGTTAGATATTTTTGATCAAATCGATGAGAACCGTTAGAAAAAATATTAAAATTATTATATAGAATATCTTTTCTATTTTTCCTAACTAAAACATCTCATTTTCCAAAAATATTGCAAACAGTTTCATTTACTAAAATAACGTAATAAAGTTATAATTGCTAATAACTAACTCATTACATTTTTTAGCCAAATTGTATATTCTTTTTTATATTTTCTATCTAAAATTTCTACTTTTCTATTTTTCCTAACTAAAATCTCTAATTTTCCAAAAATACCACGAACATATCTATTTAATAAAATAAAATAATAATATTATAATTATTAATGACTAACCGATTAGTTTTTTTTTTCAAAACGTATATTCATTTTTATATTTCATAACTAATATTTCTCTTAACTAAAACCTCAAAAATATCATGGACTATTCCATTTAGTAGCATAAAATACTAATATTATAAATCTATCTATAATCTATACTATATTATTAAAGACGAAACATTAAAAGTTTTGGTCGGTCGTCGGTCGGTCGGTCGGTATTTGGGCCGATTCACGGGCCTATCTATAATCATTTTATTAATAACCAATTACCTTTTTTCACTACATTACCTATTTTGTATTTATTTTTTAAACCAAACCAACTCATCTTCTAAAAATAAAACGGGCAACATATATATAATATGGTAATATTATTATATATTTATAACTGATTACCTTTTTCAGCTAAAACACATTATTTTTATATTTTTTACCTAAAACAACTCATCTTATTATAAATAGGACACATATATGAAAACCAAGTTATTGATAACCAATTACCTTTTTCATCTAAATTATATTACCTATTTCATATATCTATTTAACTAAAACAAATCATTTTCTAAAAATAAGACGGGCAATATATATATAAAATGGTAATATTATTATATATTTATAACCGACAGCTAAAACACATTATGTGTTTTATATTTTCTAACTAAAACAACTTATCTTCTAAATATAATACATGCAAAATAAATATACAATGGTAATATTGTTTTATATAAATATTAATAAATAACAAGTTATTCTTTTCAGATAAAACAAATTACCTCTTTTATATTTTCTAACTTAAACAACTAATTTTCTAAAAGTAATGCAGACGTATATATAAAAAAAAATAATATAATTTTATATAATTGTTAATAAGTAACTAATTGTCTTTTTAAGGATATTATCTGTTTATATTTTTTAACTGAAACAACTCATGTTCAAATTAAAAATAACACGGGCAAAAGATAGATATATTGATAATATTATTATATTAAACTTATGAAATTCATGTTTATTATAATTTTTTTAACATTCAATTTAAACGAGATAATTAATTAAAATAAAAGTAATAGTATATTCAAATAAACTCGGTATATTGAACAAGCACATATTTTGATATTTGCACTTGAGTCCCTTTTTAGATTTTTAAGAGTAAAAAATACGAATCATTAGATATCTTATTTTAAAATATTTTATATTTTAATATCTAAAATACTACTATTGATTACGTCAATAATATATTAAATTTAAATATTATATTGTTAGATTTATAAATCCAATATATATATATATATATTAAAATTTTATCAAATTATATATAATAACTAAAATCTAAATAAAAAATAAGAAAATATTAAAAAAGACCGTGCATCGCACGGAATATAAGCTAGTAATTATTAAACCATCATTAAATTAAAAATAATTTTGTTAGTTTCGCGTGGGCAGTAAAATTGTTAAAATCTGTTGTCTAAAACTCAAGATAGAGCCCAAACAGTAAAGTGATTATCTAAATTTTAATAATTTTTTTTTATTATTGTAGCACCAATTTAATTTTTTTCCTAATTCTTTTAAATTTATAAATTCTATGTTTATTTCAATAAAATATTAAAATCAATTTAAGAAAAAATTAAAATCGATATGGTCCGTGTACGACCACTATACGACCAAATTAATTATTACAGTTAAATCTTAAATAGATCGATGAGAATTGTTAGGTCTAATATTAAAAAGTATATCTGATTAATAATAGAATTATATTTAAATACTAAAAAGTGTATTTTGATAATTTAAAATTTTTCTATGTAAAAATTCTTAAATATCTTTTCTCTTTAATTTATGTATAGTTCGAGTTAGATAATAATTGTTAAACAAATATCAGATAACAATTCATATCGATTACAATATTAAAAATTATCAATATAATGCTCATGTATATCATATAACAATGATAGATGTGGACCCTGCGTTATAAAAGACTTAGGAGAACTCCTGTACATGAATAAATTTAAACATTTTTTTTCTAAAGGAACATAACAATTTGATTAATCCAAATTATAATTATATTATTTTACATATAACAAACATAAAATGATAATATCAAAATATTATTAAAATATTGAGGGTTTCATATTCATAAACAATAATTTTGAATATAATACTTAACCATCTTTTCTTTTCGGTTTATGGGTTGGTCAACTGGTCAAGTTAGATAATAATTATTAAATCATCATAATTTCGTTAGTTTCACATGAGTTGTAAAATCGTCAAAATTCAATTTCTAAAACTCAGGATAGAATCCAAATAGTAAAGTGAGTATCTAAATTTTAATAAATATTTTTTTATAATTGTAGCACTAATTTATTTATTTTTCCACTAATTCTTTTAAATATAGAAATTTTATCTTTTTTTCAATAAAGTATTAAAATAAATTAAGAACAAATTCAAATCGATAAAGACTATAATAATATGATAATAAAATTTTATATAATCATAACATAATTTTTATACTGTTTAATAATTTTAAAGTAATAATGTATTTTAAAATTTTATATATGTTAGTCCTTGTGTATTGCAGAAGGGGGGGGGGGATGAATGCAATACTGATAAAATTCAATCTAAATTTCAACAACTAAAATCAAGATTAAACGTTATCAGCAATATATGCAATCACGAACAGTATTTAGTAAGAACAAGATTCACAAAATAAATGTTTTATTTATTTTGCAAAGTGTTGCTACAACCTCAAGAAAAAGATCTCGAGCTTCGGGTTTTCTTCTTAGACACTTGCTTTTCTTCGTTACTATTCTAGAATGAGTTGATAGTAGGTATATGACTAACCCTATCACTATCAGTCACGGATTTGTAAAGCTGCTGTCACTGTCAAGTGGCAGCTTCTTACAGATTGTCTTACCCATGTGACTTTCCTAAATTGCTAACATGTCAGATATACATTACAAAGAAAGCAACCTAGATTCATTCTATTTCCAGCTAAACCAATTCAGCAGATAAAGACTTGACCTTGCTCTTGAATTGATTCGCTTTTGATTTGTAGTGCCTTGAAGCTTCTGTCGTAGTCTTGCAGACTTGGTGCAGCTTAGGGATGCTGCATCACGCCTGTTTCTTGAACATTTAAACTGTCACGGGATTTGACTGAGAAAGATACCTAGCATAAGGATCTTTATTGAGACAGTTACTTTTGCCGCAAAGCTTGCTGTCACAGGAATGATCTTTTGGTGACAGTATGAGTTCCCCGCATAGAGTGCTGTCGAGGATCCCAAACTTGCTGTCGAGGGCAATAGTTGCTGTCGCGTAGTCTTCCGCCAATGTTGCTGTCAGAGTGAATATGCTGTCGTGACTTGCAACATTCTGTCTTCTTGTAATCTTACTGTCACAGCTTTAGGACAGTAACCTTTATTCATGTTGTCATCCAAAAAGCATTCTTTGAGGCTTGAACACACAAGTGAACTTCTTTCAAATAATACAGCTAGAATAACATTACATACTGATTACAAGAACATACTTTGGCTATAACAGTATGTTCTACTTAATTTAAAAAATTAAGTACAATCAAAGTTAAGTTGTTTCTATGCTATCACCCATAAATCCCAACAATCTCCCCCAATTTGTTTTTATGGAAAATAACAGCAAATTTACAATATGTGCTGACAACTTAACTAACAAGATCAGAATTCAAGAATTTTCACTTAGCTTGAGATTTCCTCTTCTGTCTTGCTGCATCCTCTCTTTTGAGAGCTTCTGCCAAGCAGCTTCTTAGACTTTCTACAAGAGAAATTTCAGCAGCAGACACTGCATCATCCTCTACTTCATCAATGATCTTCTTTATGGAAGGAGATATGAGAGAGCTAACATCCCTGAGATTCAGCCATTGCTCTATATCATATGGATAAGTTCTGAAATGAAGTTCTTCATTAATGAGCTTGAATCTTCTTCCAGGATAAGCATTGAGAGACTTCCTTCTTTGCTTGTCCAGCTTTGAGTCTTCTCCTTTTCTCCCTTCCAATAACTTCTCTATCTCATAAGAACAAATCTGTTCCAAGGGGTGAATTGAACCAGCTACCATATACTGTAAATCCTTCAGAGTGGATGTTTTAAGCTTATGCAAGCTGCAAACATAGATTTCTTCTTTTAGGAACTTGACTCTTAGGGGATTTTCCAGCATATATGATTGATAATTTGGAGCTTCACTTTCTGCCTTGTTAGAGGCCTTGTGAATTTCTAGTAATTCAGCTTCCTTCTTATCAAGTTCTGTCTGAGCTTGAGAATATGCAGAAGATTCAGGTCCTTTGCTTGGCTTGGGTTGCCCTTCCTGAGTTGGTTGGGCTTGCCCTTCTTCTGTGGGTAAGTCATCAAACTCATAGTACCAGTGGTATGGTATAGGAGAGGCTCGGAGATCAGTAAGAATATCAGCATCATCAAAATCTGCAAAGTTATAGCCAAATTTCTGATAAAATTCAGCATCCCTATCTGCCTGATATTTTAGAACATGTTCCATGACAGCCTCTGAAACATTATCATAGCTCTCCAGCAACTCTACCATTCTTTCCAGGTAGAAGAAATCAATTCTTCTTTTATCTATGGTTGATGTGCTGTTCTTGGTTGATGTGGCTACCAGATTGAAGTCCTTGTCAATCTTGGCAGACCTTGATTCTTCCCACCACAGAATATACTCAGTGGCCTCTTGATTTGCATCCAGCTTAACCTCAACACTCTTAATTTCTTTTGATTTCATTTGTTGAATCTTAAGACTGTTGGGAGGAATTGATTGAATTGGCTTCCTTAGATTTCTGCCAAATCCAGTGGCCTTTTCCTTTCCTGAGTATTTGTGCTTTCCTGCAGGTTTCTGTCTAGAAAACCATGCCTTAGCATTAGCTTTCAGTCTCTTGGGCTTGACAGCAGCTTTGGTTTCATCCTTGACAGAACCTTCCTTGACAGTACCTCTGTCGACAGCATCTTTCAAGACAGCATCTTCTATGACAGTATCCTTGTCGACAGTACCTTTGATGACAACATCTTTTTCAGCATTTATGCAGTCAATAGCACATCTAAGAATGCTTGCCTCCAAAGCTTCCAGTATTCTTGACTCCTCTTCATCTGTTGCACCAGCATCTTTCTTTTCCTGGCTAGGAGTTTCTTCATTGCCTTCATTCTGAGATTGAATACCAGTATTCCCAGAATTACTTCCACCAGCATTTCCAGCATTTCCAGAAGCTTCACCACCTCCATCCTCACCATCTTCATCATCATCATCATCATTATCATCATGGGGAGGAATGTTATAGAAGCAGCTTCCACCTTGATCATTTCTTTTGGCATTGGCTCTAGTGATTAGCTCCTTTATTCTAGCTCCCAGTGCCTTGTCTCTCAACACCAGCATTTTGTAGATTTCTTGAACAGCATGAACTCTTCCTGGATTGGCATTTGAACTGAGTATTCCATCTAGTACCTTCAGAATTGACTTGGTTTCCATTTTGGATGGGCTACCAATATTCATGTAGCTGTTCCTTCTAATGCCATCCTTAGATTTAGATCTGTAGAAAACACATGATGGATTTGAGTAGACTTCAGGTAGCTTCTGTATGATCAGGTTCTGGATTTGCATATCCAATATTTCATTGAATGGTGTTTGAGTTGCCCTGATCTTTCCCTTCAAAGCACACAACACCTTTGCTGGCAGACTCTGCAATAGCTGCATTGTGATGAAATAAGATATGCCAGAAGTTAGATAAATACTTACAGCCCATCTTTTCTCATCATTCACCATTACACTGACACTGGTAATTTGTTCCTTTAACAGTTTTGTGGTGTTGGTTGGACGGTTGCTAGGAGCATTCATTGCTTCTTCCACCAAACTGCTAAACTTACTGTCATGGTTGTGTAATGTGCTCTCCCTGTAATCCACCATCAAGACATTGGCTTCCTCTTGATCATACTCAGTACCATTGGACCAAGTAGTTCCTTTATAGATGGATTCAGGCAGTTTCCCTTTACCTTTCCCAAGTTTGTTTTGTTCCTCCATTTCTCTCCATTTCTTCTGTAGAGCAGTTTCTTGAGTTTCTTGAATAGGTTCTCTAATCACCACAGGAGGCAAGATTGGATGTCTAGATGCAGGTCTTCTTTGCAATGCATCTTGAGTTTCCTTTGACATTAACACCCTTTCTCCATCCATTTCCACTTCAATAGTCCTTTCAGCTTTATCCTGTGGTTTTGCACTGCTTGGTTTGACTTGCTCCCCCTGAGACATTGCTTTCCTTTTAGCTCCCCCTCTGGTCTTCACAGCTACAGGCTCCCCCTGAGTTCCACCTGATTCTTGAATAGGCATTGATTCTGATCTTGCTACCTTCTCCCCCTTAGTTGAGTTGGCAGCTACCAGGTCAGTAAGGAACTGAATAGAAAGTTGAGTAGCAGCAAAACCATCAACCACCAGTTGAGAGAGAGAGTCCAGCTTGGAGTCCAAAGTAGCACACTGTCCTTCAAGAGCTGCAATCCTGTTACCAAAAGTAGCAGAGGGGCCACCAGACCTTAACCTTCTTGGAGGGGAAGGAAAAGACAGGGGCTTGGAGGCTATGGGGGTTCTCACACTCTCAGGGTGTTTTTGAGTGATCTCATCACCCCTCACAGTTTGACTCTCAAGGCCTAGTGCCTGAATAGTGTGGGCTCCCTCAATATCTCTCTGGACATGCTCAAGTCCCTCTCCTTTTGCCAGCTCATTTGGCTGCCTCTCATTTTTATGCTCACCTCTCTTTTCTTTTATCTCTCTTTTCTTTTGCACACCCTCACTCAACCTAGATGCATGGGTATGAGCAGTACTAACATGCATGGAAGGAGAAGATTTAGAATGTACCTTTAGGAGTTTGGCAAGAGGTAGGTCATCATCAGAGGCATCCTCAACAAGTACAGCATCAAAATTAGGCTGGGAGGACTTGACAGCATCTTTGGGAGGAATGTTACTGTCAGTTGTAGTCTGGACAGCAGGTTCTGGCATGACAGCATCTTTGGGAGGTGGAGTGACAGTATGTTCTGTAGTGACAGCATCTTTCTCTCCACCTTTGACAGTAGCTGTGCCCAGGACAGTAGCATCCCCAGTGTCTTTGACAGCAACAGAGGCTGTGACAGCATTTTCCTGAAGGTAAGATGCTCCTTGGAGGTCAGACAAAGTGTTGGCTGTTTCAGTTTCTGACAAAATACCACTTTGCCCTAGCTCAGTGTTTGGAGGAGTGGTGTCCATCTCACTTTGAGAAATGGGTTCTTGTGGACCACTAGAGGGGGGCTCATCCATGATTGGAGATGGATGATCAAAACCTGAAGGGTTGGGACTGTCCCCTTCTCTAGGTTGTGGAGAAGAAACAAAAGAATGTGTAGGGAAGGAAGAAGGTGAAAGTGTAGTAGAGAGTGGGGGCTGATTCACAGATGAAACATGTGAACCATCAATAGGAGTAGAGAAATCCTCACTGTGCCCTAACTCACTGTGTGTTTCTTCAAGTGGGGGTATCTCAGGTTGGGAACCAGGAGTTTGTGCAGACTCTGTACAGGGTGCCTTGGGAGACAGGCCAAATTCAATAGAAGCACCTTGTTGAGAAGACACATCTAGGGAGGAGTTTATTTCCCTGGTTTCCTCCACAGTCTTTTGGGAGACTGCAGGGTGGCTGACAGTGGTTTTGGTCCTCCTAGCTCTCTTCTTCTTAGGCTCAGGGGGAACCACTGTGGGTTCTGCTTGACTACCTTCCTTATTTACTGCACTAGGTGCAGTGTCTCCCTCTTGACTAACAGAGCTACCACCAACATCAGCTTCTAAGGATCTTTTTCTGGATTCTTGCAAGGCTTCTCTTTGGGCTTTGGGAAGTCTAGAGGGCCTAGGCTGAGTGTATGGTGTTGAATGGGGGTTAACTGAATTTGGGTCTAATCCAGCTTCAGCCTCAAGAGAAAAAGAATCATAACCAGTAGGTAATGGATAATCAAGGTTGGTCACTTGATCAACCATGTGCTGAGTGAAGCAAAGTGGAATATGTGCATTTAGATCCTGTGAAGATAACAGTGTGTGTGTGTTCTTTTTCAAGACAGAACAAACCTCTAGACGAGGGGCATCATTATTAAAGTCACAGAAAGTATTGATACACATCATAAGAAAGCGAGGGTAGTGTGATACCTTCTTACCTATGGCAGCTTTGAGTTGTGCCATGAGGAGAGCACCAACATTCACCTTGTATCCATGGATAAGAGAATGTGGACTTGGTAGAGAACACCTTGACCATTGCATCAAATATCATGCTCCACTCCTTCCTTAGATACTTCCTGTCCATTTCACCAGACGGGTACCACTTGGTTGTCCCCTCTTCGAGAATAGGGCCTGCATACCCAATCTTCAAGAAGAGCTTCTTCAGAGTGTCATCATTAGCAAGTGGAGCAAAGTTTTGGCCTGCTTCCAGTGTAATTCCAAGAGCAGTATTGATGACCTCAGCTGTGAGAATGTATTGTTGCCCATTAATCGTGAATTGAATAGCTGGGTTTTCACCCTCAGTTTGAGCAACAACAGTGCGCCAAAATTCCTCAAGTTTGTCTAGGTCGAGAATTGGAGTTGAGGTAATGGCTGAACGAAGATAGGACTTGTTCAAGAAAAACACCAGTCCTTTGAAATCCTCACCAGCATCATTTGGGGAAAAGATGCCAGCAAAGTTTGTTTGAGAGAGAGTCTGTTTGGGGGCCATGGAGATTTCAAGAAAAGAAGAAAGTGAGAAAGTAGCTTTTTGCTTGAAGAAAAGTATTTTGCCTTGAGTTTTGTGAGAGTGATATGTCTGAGTAACTGGAGAATAAATATGGGTTTCTCAAACGTTTGCTCAAAAAGTGGAGTTAACGGACGTGTCTTAATCCACTCTCTTAACACGTGAGTTACTGCCCGTTATTCACTGTCAATCGTGGGGTGAATGTCCAATTACAACGGTCCACTATTGTTGACAGTAACCTGTGCGCTAGAAACAATCTGTCAGTAAGAGGAGGTGGTGACAGTAGGTTTTGCGCGACAGCAACTATTGCGCAAAAACTTGATGTCACCGTTAAGCATATGAATGACAGTATCCTTTACAAGTCTTGACAGAAAGTCTTTTCCTGCTGTCAAGAAGGTTGCTGTCAAGAAACACATGACAGTATCCTTCTTAACGACAGTAACTTCGATTAGGAAATGGTTCTGTCATGAACTTATTAGAATGCATGATTCATACACTGAACTTAATATTGACAAATTATGGATTTAGCAATGTAATCTTTTGAACACAGATATTAAGCAATTAACACAGACAAATCATAAACTCAATAACCACATAAACAGGAACTTTTATTATTATTAATAAAATCATTAAAATTGAACATTGAGTACATTATTCTATGATTTTATTAACTAGTTCTAAGACTTCTTCCTTAATCTCTTCTTCAGAGCGGCCTTCTTTTTCAAGAAGGGCCTGAAGCTCCTTCTCTTCTTCCACAGCCTTGGCTTCTTCTTCCTTAGCCTTGGCCTCCTTTTCCTCATCAATCTCATCCATGGCGTCCAACAACATTTCAAAGAGCTCGTCGATCTCTTCATTGTCGGGTTCACTATCACACTTCTTTAGACCAACTTCAATTCCTACTTTGTTTTCCATTATTTACTTTAAAACTGAGAGCAGACTGGTGAAACCTAAGGTTAATTTATAGGCAAAACCGTCTAAGGATTAAAGTCTAATGGTCAACAGTTAGAGTACCCATACAACTACCACAAAAGTAATTAATGGTCGTGTCCTCCTTTAATCCTACAGATTAATGCAAAAGAGTGTGAAAGTCCAATGGAACAGATTTTTAACTCTCAAACTTAACAAATAACCACATTAAAGTCATACACGGTTTAAAAATATGAGACTGGCACAAAAATACTGACATGAGTAGTCAAATCAACACATGCTGTCACATAAGAGACATAAACCAAGTAGACAGTAACTTCTCTTGACAGCAGGTTTGAAATTGCTGTCATGAGCTTCATAAAAAAAAATTGAAAATTTAGAAACCTTAGTAAATTAACATACCAGATTCAGCATTCCCAATTCACTTACCAACCTGTTGAAGGTTGCTTCATCCAATGGCTTAGTGAAGATGTCAGCAAGTTGCTTGTCAGTTGGGACATAAATCAGCTTCACAGTTCCTTGTTCAACATGCTCTCTGATAAAGTGATGTCTTATATCAATGTGCTTTGTCCTAGAGTGTTGAACTGGATTGTCTGAGATGGCTATGGCACTAGTGTTGTCACAGTAAATAGGAATATCTCTTAACACTAGACCATAATCTAGAAGTTGACTTTTCATCCATAGAATTTGTGCACAGCAACTGCCTGCATCAATGTACTCAGCTTCTGCAGTTGAGGTAGAAACTGAATGCTGCTTCTTGCTAAACCATGATACCAATCTTCCACCAAGAAATTGACAGCTACCAGTAGTACTTTTCTGTCAATCTTGCATCCAGCATAGTCTGAGTCTGAGTAACCAATTAGATCAAATCCAGTATTCTTAGGATACCAAAGGCCTAGGTTAGGAGTGCCTTTTAAGTATCTAAAGATTCTCTTGATGGCTACCAAGTGTGACTCCTTTGGATCACTTTGAAACCTTGCACAAAGACATGTAGCAAACATAATGTCAGGTCTGCTAGTTGTTAGGTATAGGAGGGATCCTACCATGCCTCTATAAGTGCTTGAGTCAACTTTCTTTCCTTTAGGATCAAGATCCAGACTAGTTGCTGTGGACATTGGTGTCTTTGCAGGAGATGAATCTTCCAAGTTGAACTTTTTGAGAAGTTCCTTGATATACTTAGCTTGACTTATGAAGATTCCATCAGTTTGTTGAAGAATTTGTAACCCTAGAAAGAATGACAATTCTCCCATCATGCTCATCTCATATTTGTTACTCATGAGATGGGAAAACTTCTCACACAGCTTCTCATTTGTAGAACCAAAAATGATATCATCCACATAGATTTGTACCAGAATGATGTCCTTGCCATGATGCTTGTAGAAAAGTGTCTTGTCCACAACTCCTCTGGTAAACTGGTTTTCCAGAAGAAAGGTGGAAAGTGTGTCATACCATGCCCTGGGTGCTTGCTTTAGTCCATACAAAGCTTTGAAGAGTTTGTACACAAAGTTATGCATGTCAGCATCCTCAAACCCTGGTGGCTGTTCCACATACACTTCTTCTTCCAGCTCTCCATTTAGAAAGGCACTTTTGACATCCATCTGAAATACTTTGAAGTTACAGTGTGCAGCATAAGCTAGAAAGATTCTTATAGCTTCAAGTCTGGCAACAGGAGCAAATGTCTCATCATAATCTATTCCCTCCTGTTGACAGTAACCTTTAGCCACTAGCCTTGCTTTGTTCCTTGTCACCAATCCATTTTCATCAAGTTTGTTTCTGAAAACCCACTTGGTCTCAATAACTGACTTTCCCTTAGGTCTTGGAACCAATCTCCATACATTGTTTCTTTCAAACTGATTTAGCTCTTCTTGCATGGCTATCACCCAGTCAGAATCCAACAATGCTTCATCAATTGTCTTGGGTTCCATTTGTGACAGGAAGCATGAGAACATGCTGTCAGCAGAGACTTTGTTCCTTGTCCTCACACCAGAATTGGGATCACCAATTATAAGGTCATTTGTGTGGTCCTTGGTCCACCTGGTGATTCTGGGCAAGCTACTTGATTGAACAGGAACATTTGCTTCAGCTTGTTGAGTTGAATGCTCATCAATTTCATTGTCTCCACCATGTTCTTCATTGTCTCCAGAGTCAACACTGTTCTGAATGTTAGATGTTATGGTGTGTGATTGAGCTGGAGTTTGAATGACAGTAGTGGTGTTGACAGCATCTTTGTCAACTTCAACAATTTGAGTGAAGCTAGGTTCTTCATCTACAATCTCCTCAGCTTCCAGGTATCCTTGATTCTCAAATCTGAATGTCTGCATCTTTCCTTCTTCATGCAGTCCTGGAAACTTGGTTTCATCAAATGTGACATTAACACTTTCTTCAATAATCCTGTGTTCCATGACATAAACTCTGTAGGCAGTCCTTTCTGTGCTGTAACCCATGAATAATCCTTCAAAAGCCTTGGTGTCAAATTTTCCTTTCTTCTCATGGTTGTCTTTCATCATAAAGCATTTGCTCCCAAACACATGAAAATATTTGACAGTAGGTTTCTTTCCAGTTAGCAGACAGTAAGGAGTACTTGCATGAGTTTTGTTGATCATGGTTCTGTTCTGAGTATAACAGGCTGTGTTGATAGCTTCAGCCCAGAAATATGTTGGCAACTTAGCATCATGCAACATAGTTCTAGCTGCTTCAATGAGAGTCCTGTTCTTTCTTTCTACAACTCCATTCTGCTGTGGAGTTCTTGCAGCAGAGAATTGTTGTACAATTCCTTCATCTTTACAGAAATTTCCAAGAGTGGCATTTCTGAATTCTGTACCATTGTCACTCCTCAAGATTTGAACTTTTGAGTTTGGGGTTCTATCAAGAACTCTGACTTGATCAATAATCACTTGAGCAGCTTCATCTTTGGATTCAAGAAATTTCACCCAAGTGTACCTTGAGTAATCATCCACCATTACCAAGGCATACCTCTTTTTGGCCATAGATGGTACATTGACTGGTCCAAAGAGGTCCATGTGAATTAACTTGAGTGCTTCTGTGTTGGTGTTTACTTGTTTGGACTTGTGCACAGCTCTTCTCAGTTTGCCCATTTGACAATCTTCACACAGTCCTTCTTGACAGAATTCCTGTTGGGGCAAACCTCTCACTAACTCCTTCTTCATCAGAATATTCATTGTCTTGAAGTTGAGATGTGAGAGCTTCCTGTGCCAAAGCATACTGTCACCAACAGTAGCTTTACTGTAAAAACAGTAAACTTTATCCTTCTTTGTTGAGCTTAGATCAGCAACAAACAAGCTTCCTTTTCTGACCCCTTTTAGAGAGAGGCTTCCATCCTTCTTGTGATAGATGTTGCAAACCATCATGTCAAAGTCAACCTTAAATCCTCTGTCACTGAATTGGCTGACACTGGGTAGGTTGTGCTTCACAATATCTTCAATGACAACATTTCCAATTTCCAGACAGCCATATCCCACTGTGTAACCCTTGCTGTTGTCTCCAAAGGTTATGATTGGGCCAGCTTTCTCTACATAATGTGATAGCAGGGCTTTATCACCTGTCATGTGTCTTGAGCAACCACTGTCAATTATCCACATGACCTGATTTTTCTTCTTACCCTGCAAAACAGAATGTTTCTAAGTTGCATATGGTACCCAATCTTTGTTGGGTCCTGCAGTTTCAGTGTTCCCTGAGTTTCTTCCAGTCACAACATCACAAGCATTATCAAAGACTTCCTGTTTGACTTCTCTTTTCACCCACTTAGGTTTAGAATTGGACTTGGTCCTTTTCTTAGTGGATGAAGCCTTTTTGCTGTTGCCAGCAGGCTCAGAAGTCTCAACAGTGTTTAGGTATGAGCATTTTTCAGTAGAGAGAACAGGTAAGTTAAAGCATGTACTCATGGCAGTGATTTTGCATGGCATACAATCAATGTTATTACAGACACTCATAGTTCTATGCATAAGGGGGGTTCTGTGTAAGTTACCATTGAGTTCAGTTGCATTGATCTTATCCTCAATTGGTTTCTTACAAACATGTGTTAAGTGATGTGTAGATCCACAGTTATTGCATAGTTTCCTAGAAGCACCTCCAACATTAGTGTATCCATTTCCTTTGTTGACACCTACCTTACCATTCCTGTTCCTAGACTTGGGAGTCACTGGATTGACAGTATGTTCAGAAGTTGTTGTCGAACTATCCTTGACAGTATCTTTTAATCCTACTGTCTTGACAGAAGGTTTGAGAGTTACTGTCTTGGAATCATTCTTGACAGTATCTTTGAAAGATTCTGTCTTGCCAATCGTGACAACATCCTTTGAACTTACTGTCTGATTGCTTGGTAAGTTTACTGTCTTGGGGATTGTGACAGTATCCTTTCCTTCCTTGAATGTGCTGTCAACACCTTCATCCTCATCAAGAATTTCTTGTTTGATGAGCATGGCTTCTTCATCAAACTCAATTTCAGCAGCTTTGAAAATAGGAGTTTTAACTTTCTTGAGAATGGTGGGTTTGACAGCAGCTATTCCAGGACAATCTTGAATCACAGTTTCCTTTCCAGGTCTTCTACCATAAGAAAAACCTATACCAACAGACTGATTTTCTGTATGCTTATCATTGTAATCCTGAAGTATCTTTGATGAGTTTCTATAGGCCTTAATCTTAAATTCATTTTCAGCAATCTCATTCCTCAGGAATTCCTCAACCTCCTTAGCACATTTTAATTCATTTTTAAGTTTGGCATTCTCTTGAGCTAAAGAGCCTAGAGAACTGGTTTTGAGAAAAAGAGAATCATTTTCAGACTGAAGTGTTTCATTTAGCTTACTTAGTCTAGAGATTTCCTCATTAGCAGCAGATAAGCTAGTATAGACATTGAACATTTCAGCACTTAAGTCTTTAATGGTTTTCTTATACTCATCAGTAGACATATCAAGTAAGACAAGTGAAGGTACCTGACTTGAAGGAGTTGATGCTACCTCATCAGTGCTAGCCATGAGAGCTAGGTTAACATATTCTTCCTCTTCTTCATCATCAGAATCATCCCAACACTTTCCTTCAGCCACATAGGCTCTACCTTGATTTTTCTTAGAGTATCCACCAGTTCCTTTCTCATATCTTTGAACCTGTTTGGGTCTTTTGCATTCAGTAGCAAAATGACCAGGTTCTCTACAGTTGTAACATTTGAACTTTGATCTATCCACAAATCCAGTTTTGTATCCTCCTTTGGTTGAACTTCCCACAGCAGCCTTTGATGAGCTTCCTTTGCTGAACTTGGATGCTTGGCCTTGAGGCTTGTATGACCTATCCTTCTTGAACCTAAAGTTCTTGGCCATGTAAGCCATAGTAGGGTTGTCCATGCTTTCCAGTTCCTCCATTGTGTAGAAGTCTTCATCTTCCACATCTTTAATCTGTAGTACCACTTTCTCATCATCTTCAACCACCTCTTCTATCTTCAAGGTCTGTGTTGGGGTTGATTGTGTGATCTGTGGTACTTCACTTGGCTGTGTGATCCTTGGCACATGTGCTACTAGGGCACTTGACATATTAGCCATCTTGTTCCTTGTTCCACTTTGTATGGCTCTCTTTTGAAAGAGTTCGAGTTCATAGGATTTCAGAATACCATAAAGTGTCTCAAAGGTTATAGTGTTGAGATCTCTTCCTTCTCGTATGGCTGTTGTCTTGTGTTCAAGGTGATCAGGCAGTGTGAGCAGGAACTTGACGTTTAATTCTTTTCTGTCATAGTACTTGCCATGTATCTGTAATTCAGTTAAGAGCTTACTGAACCTTTCGAACATGGAGGTTAAGTCTTCACCAGGCTTGGCCATGAATGCCTCATATTGAGATATTAGAATTTGCCTTTGGTTGCCCTTAACCTCTTCACTTCCTTCACAGAGTAAGGCTAACCTGATCCACATCTCCTTGGCTGATGTGCAGCTTATTACACTTCCACACATGGCTTTATCCAGCGTGAGAGAATCGAGCAAGATAAGTTGCAAATGATCATCTAGCACCATTTTCTCCTTTTCAGGTTCCAAGATTTCTGAGGGATCTTTGGGAACCCAATGTGCAGGAATAATCTCACCATTCACTGTTGTGGCTTCAATTTCCTTTCTTGGAATGAAAGGACCATTCTCGAGTATACCTGGGTATAGTGGATTTGCAGCTTTGATAAACAACAAGATTTTTCTTTTCCAAATGTTGTAGTTCTCTTTATCAAAAGCTGGGATCTTGATACTGTTTGATTTCTGCATTTTCTCCGGGATCTCAGATATGTATGTTAATCTGAACGCTCTGATACCAGTTGTTAGTCCTTGTGTATTGCATAAGGGGGGGGGGGGGGTGAATGCAATACTGATAAAATTCAATCTAAATTTCAACAACTAAAATCAAGATTAAACGTTATCAGCAATATATGCAATCACGAACAGTATTTAGTAAGAACAAGATTCACAAAATAAATGTTTTATTTATTTTGCAAAGTGTTGCTACAACCTCAAGAAAAAGATCTCGAGCTTCGGGTTTTCTTCTTAGACACTTGCTTTTCTTCGTTACTATTCTAGAATGAGTTGATAGTAGGTATATGACTAACCCTATCACTATCAGTCACGGATTTGTAAAGCTGCTGTCACTGTCAAGTGGCAGCTTCTTACAGATTGTCTTACCCATGTGACTTTCCTAAATTGCTAACATGTCAGATATACATTACAAAGAAAGCAACCTAGATTCATTCTATTTCCAGCACCAATTCAGCAGATAAAGACTTGACCTTGCTCTTGAATTGATTCGCTTTTGATTTGTAGTGATTTGAAGCTTCTGTCGTAGTCTTGCAGACTTGGTGCAGCTTAGGGATGCTGCATCACGCCTGTTTCTTGAACATTTAAACTGTCACGGGATTTGACTGAGAAAGATACCTAGCATAAGGATCTTTATTGAGACAGTTACTTTTGCCGCAAAGCTTGCTGTCACAGGAATGATCTTTTGGTGACAGTATGAGTTCCCCGCATAGAGTGCTGTCGAGGATCCCAAACTTGCTGTCGAGGGCAATAGTTGCTGTCGCGTAGTCTTCCGCCAATGTTGCTGTCAGAGTGAATATGCTGTCGTGACTTGCAACATTCTGTCTTCTTGTAATCTTACTGTCACAGCTTTAGGACAGTAACCTTTATTCATGTTGTCATCCAAAAAGCATTCTTTGAGGCTTGAACACACAAGTGAACTTCTTTCAAATAATACAGCTAGAATAACATTACATACTGATTACAAGAACATACTTTGGCTATAACAGTATGTTCTACTTAATTTAAAAAATTAAGTACAATCAAAGTTAAGTTGTTTCTATGCTATCACCCATAAATCCCAACAATATACACTATAAATAAAATCGAAACATTAAAAGTAAAAGTAGTTAGTAAGATACTTATATCAGTATGTACTTAATATCCTTATTATATTAAACTTTTTTATATAATAAGCATAATAAGGATTTATCCAAAAATTTGATCGTGACAACCAAATTAATAAGGACTATTAGATCTTAACTAGATAAATGAAAATCGTTTGATCAAATATTAAAAAAGTGTATTTTATTTATAATAGGATTATATTTAAATTCTAAAAAGTGTATTTTGATAATTTAAACCAAATATAAATAAGTTTTCTATATTGAATAGAATTCTCCATGTAAAGAATTCGTGACTTTCTTTTCTCTTCCATGGACAATTCCAGTTAGATAAAAATTGTTAAACCATCTTTTAATTAAAAATAATTTAATTATCTTCACGTGGGGTGTAAAATCGTCAAAATCTGATTTTTAAAACACAAGATAAAGCCCAAATCAGTAAAGTGAGTATTTAAATTCTAATAATGATTATTATGTCATCATTATTTTAACGTCAATTTAATTACTTTTTTCTAACTATTTTAAATTTAGAAATCTATGTTCAAAAATTAAAATCAATCTAAGAAAATTCAAATCAACAAAGAATATAATAATACGAGGATAAAATTTTATAAAATTATGCATATTTTTTATCCTATTTTATTAAGTTATAGATCATAATTAATCAAATGTAATTTATTATTAAATCTATACTATATTATTAAAGACGAAACATTAAAAGTTTTGGTCAGTCGGTCGGTATTTGGGCCGGGCCTATCTATAATATTGGTCGGGCCTATCTATAATCAATTTATTTATAACCAATTATTATTTTTTATAACTTAAACAACTAATTTTTCTAAAAGTAACACAAGCAACATATATATAGAAATATTAATTAAAAATTAATTTTATAATATAAAATTGTAACTAGCTAATTGCGTTTTATAATTAAAACATATTTTTTTTTTCTAACAAAATCTACTCTTTTTCCGAATATATCACGGGCAATTACCTTTTTAGTTAAAACATATTACCTTTTTGTATTTGTTCCGACTAAAATTTCTCTTTTAAAATATCAGGTGTAACTCATACTTATTTATTTTAAAACATATCTTAATGCTTTTAATTATTTAAAAAAACTTACATATTTTAACATGTCTACGTATTTATAGTTAAAACACATTTTTCTATTTTTTCTAACAAAATCCATTCGCTTTCCAAAAATATCAGGAGCAATTACCTTTTTTAATTAAAATATGTTACATTTTCTATTTGTTCTTGCTAAAATTTCTCCTTTTTCAAAAATATTACATTATAAAAGAAATATATAAAAATAATATATTATATTTTTAATATAAAAGAAATATTATAATATATTAAAAGAATTTCGTGCTTCGCACAGGTTATAAGCTAGTATATATAGGGTGCATATGAACATAAACAACAAAAATATCAAATTCCCTAATTTTTCATAATAATAAAATCACACACATACAAAAACACACATGGATGCATATATATATACACACACACAACTACAGTGATTCATACAAGACATTTTAGTGACTTATAAATCTCAGCATCTTACTTAAATTCAATAAACCAACTCATCTTCTTCAATTAAGATTACATAACAACAACTCAAGATAATGCAATTAGGATTTTGATTAAGAAGATGAAATACGGTGTTGAAAATGGAGGAAATCGACATGTTTTAGATATTATATCGGGGATAGTGAATTTATAATATTATTCTAAAAATTTAAACGGAGTTAGTCGTGAACTGACGGAATTGACACAGGGAGGGCCGCTACACTGGCAAGTTTAAAATATTTAGCCATCACTTTGGCTTGAATAAAAATTTAGTCACTTTCATGCAAAAAAATTATTTTTGAGATATGCATAGTGCAATTTAGTCTAAAATTAAAGAAGAAACAATCGGTTAGTTATTTACCAACACTTTACGGACCTGAAAATCCAGCTAGAAATATAATTCAAATACCTCCCGGCAAAATTTCCCGTTGCCGGAGAAACCTCGAAAAATATGAAAAATAAAATATGAAAAACATGCCATAATTAGGATTGTGCATTCGGTTAAAACTTAAAGAGAATGATTTTCCTAAGATTATCTCAAGAAATTTATTTAAGGTACCATTATTATGAAGTTACCTTATCTTATGCACATGTATATATATTTTCAACTAAAACATTATTCACTTTCCTTAATAAGTTATATATGTATAAATATAATATTTTCATCAAAATGCACATAATATGTATCAGTTTATCATTGGGTCTTATTCTATTGTATCAGAGTAATCTCAGTAATTTTATTCTCAAACTTAAAATCAAACTTAAAACTGAACTGAACCGAATTGTTTTTGGTGAACAACCTAACCAAAAGTTTGAGAAAAATTCTACTGAAAACCGAACCGAAATATATTTGATTATAAAACCGAACCGAAATTATTATTTCGGTTATTACCAAAAACCAAAATTAGAAACCGAATTTTAATAAAAATTGCTGGAATAACAGAAAAATATAGAAAATTTTACCAGCAACAAGAAGCTAGTTAGAAACAGTTAGAAAATATCTAAATACGATTTATTACCAAGTTATTTATTTCTACATATTTTCTAACACCTTGTACTAGAAATGAACATAAAAAATATGCATTCAATTAGTTAAAAATAATTCAAAACAAATAAATTTGCACATAGCATTGGAGCAAATATCAGAATTCATAAAAGACATAGCATTGGAGTAAATAAATAATTGATAATTTTAAAAACAAAATTAAGTCATTAAAATTAAACAATCATTTTTTTTAAGTTTTATACGTTACAAGTACACAAACGCTTGTACTCTAGCTGTCTAGCTGTCTTACCATCATAGTCACCAAATAAAAATAACTGTACGCCAGATGTCACGCATGCACGCACACTAAACCTCCGATCCATCTCCGCTACCACGCGCCGCCGTCTCCTCCCCATCCTCCACCTCCTTCACACTAAACGACAAAGACTCCCTCCTTATTAAGAACCTCCCGGTAGGTGGGACCCACAAGTTGAGCACCCCGTGGGGCCTACCCGAAGGCCTCCAAACCTGCAAAGCAATACACTGTATCGGATTATCAACCGGCTCCGCCGCATCACCGCCTTTTAAAACATCACACAATAGCACACGTGCACTCCCCACTGGCTTCTCTCTAACATGACCATGTGCATAAATGTCTACGTTTAATGCCGCCATGACGTCATTTTCCGGCAAGCCCTCGTGGAACTTGATTTTCACGACTTGATTCCACGTGGGGTTGACGCCGCCGTGGTTGTCCACCTCGGTTTTTGCTACGTGGACGTTTTGGTCCACGTAGACGACTGCGTAGGTACGCATTTTGGTGACGTGCTTCACGTTTTTGAGGCCTTCGGCTGAGATGATTAGAACTTCTATCTCTCTTAGCCGTTGTGTGGCCGGAGTTCTTTGTCGGAGAGTTTTGGGCTGACTCATTTTGTTTGTTGCTGGAGGTACTATAATACGAGTAGGGCCCTTCTTATATATATTGTTCGATTATATTTTTTGGATACTTTCATAAAAATAAATATTTTATTGAAAAAAACTTTATACAGTAAGATATATTATGATAAATTAATATTTTTAAAGCAGATTTTTGATTTCAGCATAATAGCAACAATGTAAATTTAATTTTAATAAATTAATAAAATTTATTTATCTCAATAATAATATTAATTTATAAAAAAATGACTGTAGATAAGTTTCATGTTGAATGTTTTGTTTTCAAAATAGCACGAATATGAAGAATGAAGCGATCAAAATAGCTCAATTGATTAGTCCATCACATACTTGGGATATGCATCAGAGGTCAAAGTACTTATTTCTCCTCTTCAACATTTATAATAAAAAAAATCATAGTATTCATGCAAGAACTAGAAGTACCTCCTACGTTGTGAAGTGATGCTGATGCGTGTGAGTAAGGGAAAGCATGGGCCGGTTGGGCTCGGATCGGTTCCAGTTGTAAAATTGATTAACATAAAAATGAGAACAAATATTAGTACCAAATAAAAAAGACTAATTATAAAGAAATTCCTGAAATTCAAAATTACATTAGGAGTCCAAATGTTTTTCCTGAATAAGCAATTAAGCATACAGAAGTAACATGTAGAAAAATTTTAATCTACAGGAGACGTGGACATGACTGCACAAAGGTTGAACTTCAATCTACTTCAAGTCTACAAGTGGGATAACACTGAAAGCTATTATGTAGACATTGTTCCTGCACTGTAAACATTAAAACAATCATGCCACTTCAGTACTTCTAATGTTTCTGCATCTTATTCTATAAGTCTTTTTAAGTTAACAAAAAAGAGAAATAGCTTCAGGACTCGGGTTTAATAGTCTGTGAAAACCATAGGAAAAATTCACAAATTGATAAAAAAATGAGGCTAATGATGCGATGAGAAGGCCATGTTAAAGGAGGAACTTAGACAGAGTTTCATACCATGCCCTTGGTGTCTGCTTTAGTCCAAAGAGTGTTTTGTCCAGCTTGTAGACGTGATCTGGAAACTTTGGATCAATAAAGCCTAGAGGTTGTTCAACATACACCTCCTCATCCAATTTTCCATTTAAAAATGAACTCTTCATATCCATCTGGTACACTTTGAACTTTGAGTATGCAGCAAATGCAAGAAACATTCTGATTGCCTCCAATCTAGCTACAGGTGCAAAGGTTTCATCATAATCAATTCCTTCTTCTTGAGAGTATCCTTTTGCCACCAGTCTTGCCTTGTTTCTTACAATTGTACCAGTTTCATCAAGTTTATTTCTGAAGACCCATTTTGCACCAATGATTGTTCTTCCTTTTGGTCTTGGTACAAGTTCCCAGACTTTGTTTCTTTCAAATTGATTTAATTCTCCCTGCATTGCAATTATCCAATCAGGATCTTCCAAAGCTTCTTCTACCTTCTTTGGTTCAAGTTTTGAAAGAAAACATCTATGAATGCATTCATTTTGAGTAGCCCTCCTTGTCTGGACTCCTTTGGTTGGATCACCAATTATTAGGTCTCCAATATGATCTTTAGTCCATTTTTTAACTGAGGGAAGGTTTCTTATTTCTGACTCTCCCTCTAAGTGTATGGACTCTTCTTCCATGTGAGAAGCATCTCCAAAAGAAATTCTATTGGTTTCTCCCCCTGAGCCTTGCATTCATGTATTCTCAATTGATGAAGGGTTAGACTCTAATGTTGTAGACTCTGAAGATCTAGATCATGAATGTCTAATTCCAGTCTGTGGAGTGCTTGTAGATTCATTTTCAAAATTCTCCCCCTGAGTTAAATGCCCTGGTTAAGAATTAACTAATGGAGGTTGCATACTTTCTTCCTTTTCACTTGTGTCATTGTACACATCCTTCATATTTTCAAACTGTAGTATTTCATGATTTTGTTCAGGATGGAGTTCAACTTGCTTTTTGTCATCAAAAGAAACATGTATCGACTCCATTACAATTTGAGTTTTTAGATTGGAAACTTTGAAGGCTTTTGTTGAGGAAGTATATCCAAGAAAAATAGCTTCATCTGCCTTGGCTTCAAACTTTTCAAGTTTCTCAGGATGAACCTTGAGAACAAAACACTTGCATCCAAAGATGTGATAATGTTTCACACTTGGCTTCTTGTTCTTGATCGTCTCATAGGGAGTTTTTCCATGTCTGTTAACAAGTGTGCAATTTTGAACAAAACATACAGTGTTAACAGATTCAGCCCAGAAATAAGTTGGAAGCTTTGAGTCAGCTAATATGGTTTTGGTTGCTTCTATGAGAGTTCTATTCTTTCTTTCTACAACACCATTTTGTTGAGGAGTGCCTGGTGCTGAGAATTATTGTGAAATTCCTTTCTCTTTGCAGTAAGAGTCTATTTCAGTATTTTTGAACTCAGTGCCATTTCTGAGAATCTTCACCTTGAACTCGGAATTATTTTCAATAAGTGTAATGAGATCAAAAATGACTTGAGGAGTTTCACTTTTGTTTGCTAGGAAGTATTTCCATGTGAATCTTGTATAATTATCAACTATCACAAGTGTAAATTTCTTTTTATTGATTGACATAATGTTCACTGGACCAAAAAGATCAAGATGTAGCAGATGAAAGGGCTTTGAGATTGAATTCTCAGTTTTACTTTTGAAGGAGGTCTTTCTCTACTGTCCTAGCTGACATGCATCACATAGTCCATCTTGCACAAAAGTAATCTTTGGAAGTCCTCTCACCAAGTCATGATTAGCCAAGTAATTTAACTTCTTAAAGTTGAGGTGAAATAGTCTTTTGTGCCATTTCCAGCTTTCTTTAGTAGATGCCTTACTAAGAAGACATTTGATTTCTCCATCTGATGAATCATCTAAGCTGGCTTCATATATATTTCATTGTCTTCTTGCAGTTAACACAATATTTTCATTTTCCTTGTTGGTAACTCTGCAAGCTTCACTGTCAAATGTAGAGATATACCCTTTATCGTTGAGTTGACTTGTGCTGATTAGTGAATGTTTCAGCCCTTCAACTAGTGCTACATATTCAATGATGACATATCCAAAAGAGACTTCTGGACCAGCTTTATTCTCAAAATTTATTAGCAGGGCTTTCTTTCCAGTCTTATGTCTCGAGCATCCACTGTCAAGAATAAATGTATGCTTCTTCTTGGTGCCCTACAAATAATAAATGACTGTAGTTAGATTTTTTGGGGATCCAATTTTGATGGGATCCTGTTTTTCTTTTTGAGTGACTAGTCTTCCTCTTTGATTTTGTTTCTTCAACTTCAGACTGACCCTTTTCTGACTCTACACTAGACTATGTCTTCACAATCTTCCTATGACTTGGTGTATTTGCTTTCAGTGAATAAAAGTCATAATATAGATCATGATATTCCCTACACATGTACATAGAGTGTAATTGGCTTCCACAATGATAACACGAATTTTGGGATATGTATTGAATTTTCAGAGTCTTGGGAAATCTAGACTCTGAATCCCATGAAGGTTTCTGTTTATAGTCTACAGATAGGTGATTGTGATTACCATATTTGAAACATTTCTTCCTTGGGGCATCAGGAATTTTTTTATAATTGTTCTCTTTATTGATTCATTTTTTCCCATTTCTGTTCCTTTTCACCTTTTTAGACTCTGAAACATTTGCAATTTTCTGTTTTAGTTGAGAATTAGACAAAAAAACCTATAATCAATCTCTTAGGATTTTCTGATGTCTTGAAGACATGTTCCTGATTTTTGTAGATAAGAGGAGTTCCTTGAGTGTCTACAAACTTGACAGGTTTAGCTTTAGGATTTTCAGGTTCTGCCTTCCTTGATGCATCAGCTTCATTACTTTCAATACTTACGGGTTTCTTTCCCTCACTCTTGTCATAACCTATTCCATTGGTTTGACCAATAACTTGATTCTGGATTATCGTGTGAGTCTTTTTACCTGAAGTATTTCAAAGCCTAATCTTATCATTTTCTTCTTCCAATTCTTTTCTGATATAATCATAGGCCTCAAGTACTACACCATGATCATGTTTGGCTTTAGCAGCCTCATTTTTGAACTGGTTCATCTGAACTAAATCAATTTCAAGAAAACAATTTCTTTTTACCAGCTCATCATTCTTATCCTTAAGATTATTTCTCTCACTAGTTAGATTTCTGAAGTTTTCCATAAGATTTTTAAATTCAGCTCTAATTGATTGAATACCTTCAGAATCTAGACTATCAATGAAATCAAGAAAGAATAGTGATACCTTTTCAATAGCTGGTTCCTTTGGTGAAGATGGTTTGTCAATAGAGATAGCCATTAATGCAATATTTTCATAATCAAACTCATTTTCAGAATCACTTGAGTCAGCCCAATCCTTTTCTGTCACCATGAGAGCTTTTCCACTTTCAGCTTGCCTGCTGTTTGGCTTCCTACATTCTCCATCAAAGTGTCCAACAATGCCACAGTTAAAGCATTTAACTTTGGACTTGTCAATTTTGACTATTGACTTCTTGTTGTTGTCTTGCTTCTTGTTTTCTTTTCTAGATGATGATCTCTTGCCGAATCTTCTTTTATTGAACCTTCTTTTCCTGAAGGTTTTGGCAAAGAGAGCCATAAGCTTTTCCATATCTGCTTTTGAGTCACTGCTATCAGGGTCTGAATCAGTAGACTCTGATTCCTGAATCATCTTCTCTTTCTGCTTCTTTTTGACAGATGATTCTTCTTCCAAATCCTTCAGCGGTTTTTCTTTTTCCTGTTGAATGGAGAATGCAATGCTTCTATTTTTGCCTTCATCTCTTTGTTCCAAATGCTGCTTATTTAGTTCCTAGTTTCCCAAAAATTTCTTCCAATGTTATTTCATCCATATTAGTGGCTTCTTCAATAGCAGATATCTTTTCACTATAGTATCTAGAGAGAGACTTCATAAACTTGGCATTCACATCCTCTTTATCATAGTACTTGTCATGAGTAGCCATATCATTTATAAGCTTGGTGAATCTGTCATAAGTTTCAACAATAGTCTCACTATTTATAGAAGCAAATTGTTTATACTCCTGGATCAGCAAAGCCCTGTAATTCTTTCTCACAGGCTTGGTGCCTTCACAGTGCACCCTCAACTTATCCCACATCTCTTTTGATGTAGTACAAGAGAGAACATAATTTGTGAGAACGGTGTCAAGACTATTAAATAATATGTTCCTTACTTTTGCATCCTTGAGTATACTGGCTTTATCTTCAGGAGTCCATTCAGTCTTTGACTTATTAATAGTGCGGTCTCCTACAACCTTTCCTTCTTCATTAGTTGCAGCAACCACTTTTGTTGGAATGAATGGTCCATCATTGATCCTATCAAGATAATCAGGATCAGTAGCCTCAAGATGATGCAACATCTTGACTCTCTAGTGAGTATATTCACCCCTCTTAAGTATGGTGATTTTAGTATTGTCATCTTTGTGTTTAGACATGTTTTTGATCTTCTTGATTCGAACTTAATCAAACCTGCTCTGATACCACTTGTTAAACCAGAACTACTTGTAGAAGGGGGGGGGGGGGTTGAATACAAGTAGTACTATTATGTCTATTTTTGTGTTTTCTTGTTTAATGAACAGAATAATAAATATTCTGAATTGAAATAACACAAACAAAGATGCTGCAACAATGATTTATATTGAATAATCAAAGTTACAAACTTTACAAATGATGTACAAGTATCCTTAGCAGCTACTTTCTGTAAACAATGTTACAGCATCAAACTCTCAATGTAAAACCTAATATGATCTCTAGGTTTCGACACACACACATATTACAATGTAGAATGAGAGTATTTATACAATTTTCCTATCAACTAAACAGCAAGTAAATCAATCACATGAATTGTGGGATTATGTCCCATCTGTTTAGGTTAACAGCTTCAATCATCCAGCCTTTCTGATAAGAACATATCTTCTACCGATTCTTGATAATGATTTGAGCTTATCCAGTGATCTGTCTTCAAAGGTAACACCATAATCTGTAGGAAGCTTTATAGACTCTTACAGACTGCGGACTTTGACAGTTCACAGACTCCGATCATAGATTCTTGTAGTAGTAGACTCTTCTTTGTACTCCAGTAACACCATCATCTTCATTCCTAACATATTTATATTATTAGGTTTAACAATAACAAAAAGTATAAAGTTTATTATTAGTTAATATTCATCCTATTTGTCTCAAAATACTGTCAAAATATGCAATATAATCTAAAATTTATTGAGAAGATATGAAAAAAAAATAGCAAAAAAGAGAGAGAGGAAGAGATTGAAAAGAAACTAATAAGTGAAATATTAATGTTTATTAATAAATGTGTATAAAGAACCCGTGCTTTGCACGGGCTATAAGCTAGTAAATAATAATATATAATTTTATATTAGTACCATCAAGTTAATCAAAAGATTTACAAAAAAGAGAATACATTGTTAGTCCAATATTGATATTTAAGTATCGAAGTTTACAAATATAAGTCACATATCAATATATCATCAGTGTATACCTAGTATGAACGAAGAGAATAATTCACTTTTAAAAAATAATCGGTATATTAGGGATTTAGTAAAGTATTTAGTCAATAAATCAATAGCTCATACCCATAAATAGTCTATTAACTCTTTTTTTTTAAAATAATTTAACTTATTTTTAAAAAAAAAATTAGAATATTTTTTAACTTTGATCGATTAATCCCGGCTTGGCCGATTTTTTACCCGATTTCCACTTAATCGAGGCGGGACCCGTCCAATTACCAATTAATTGATCGATTAATCGATTAGTCGACCGACTTTTAAAACACTGCTTAATATTCATATTGTATGTATAGATTACATATTAACTTATTATAAAATTTCAAAGTAAACACGATTATAATATCTAAATCTTCACGCATGTACTTAAATACTACTAATACACTGCTTTCAATTTAGTATCAATTAACTATCCACTTTTATCGAAGATAAACATTGTATTCCTTGTGACATTAGTTATTAACTAGCTCTTTAGCCCGTGCAATGCACGGGTAGACTCTAAATATGATTAAATTATTGATTTATTCGGAACTTTTTTTATACGTTTGTATATTAGAATAGCAGTTTATAAGTTATAGTGTCATACGACAAGTAATGTTAGTACTCCCTCCGTCCCACCCATTTGTTTACATTTGGGTTGTGCACGAAGGTTAAGAAAAAGTAATAGAATAGTGGAAAAAGTAGAAAAAGTGATTTAAGTGGTGGATTCAATCAATTTTTAATGTATAAAGTGGGGATAGTGGAGGAGAGTAGTGGAAGTAGTTGATTTTAATACTGTTAAAATTTTACTACTTTTGGAAATTTTAGAAATGTAAAAAATTGGATGGGACATCCAAAAAGGAAAGTGTAAAGAAATGGTTGGGACAGATGGTGTACAAGTTTGTATTTACACTTATATACTGATTAAAAGTTTTTTTAGTTATCATTGTGTTGATTTGAACCTACATGTGCTATATAAATCTATTACTTTAAAAAAATGTTAGAGATTATGTATTTTTTTGATTTATTAGAGGTATAAACAATTACAATGCACATGTATTTATAAATTTTACTCAAATTATATTTTTTACGATATTTAATTCGTAAATATATTCACATTGAATTTAAACAATAGTATAATGAGATATGTATGTATGTTTATATATGTATGTATGTATGTGCAACATACATATAGTAACAATAAGACATGGTATATGTTACTGAATATGGTCATAGATTATCATACATGTACATAAATGTATGTATATATGTATGTACGTATGTCTAAATGAGTATGAAACCAAAAAATTTAAATTGCTAAATGGAATATTATCATATACTAGCTTCAATACCCGTGCAAGGCACGAGATCGCTCTAACCGACAGAACTTGATGTTATTTTGTAACGATATTTTCTAGTTCATGTCAGTTTAATTTTGCGATGATAAGTATTCTTCAGTTTGCTGTGGTTATCCCACCACCAGTTTGAACTTGTTGGTGGCACGATGTGCCATGATTCAGAAGATTTGCAAGGAAGATCGGTTTGGTATTAGTCCGAAGAAGATTTTGTTCTTAGTTGAATGTATTTGATGATTAGTTTTATAAGCTAATTAATAATCGAATATGAATTACTTCAAGGTGTCAAATAAATGCTCCATTTCGAAAGTACCAATACTCTCTATAATTCTCTATATGCGGCCAGAGTAGTATACTTGTCCTTAATGCATGAGGTGGCGGGATTGAGATGCACATAAATTCATATTCGAAAAAATTGTTCGATCTGGTTAAAAAAATCGAAAAAAATCTAATTCAAAAAAAGTCCATCTCAATTGGATCCAGCCCGCAGGATTAAACGGGTCGCATATTTTTCACAAAACCCCGGTCCGGTTCGAGCCGAATAAACCCAAATTTAATCTAGATTTGGACGTAGTCTTGATTAGGATAAAAGTCCAATCCAAAAAGTTAGAATTTTCAATTAAATCTCGGATAAAAGGTTAAAATTTTCAATTAAATCAAAAAAATAAAAATAAAAAAAAGTTAAAGTTATCAATATCTAAAATAATTTGTAAAAATCCGATTTGGCCCCTCCTGATCCGACCCTATCTACGGGTATAAATATTTTAGAGGAAATTTGTCTCGGTTTAAAAAAGTCCGGCCCTATCGGATATCGAAAAATCCGACCTGAATCCGGATTACGTTCATCTCTAGTCAGGGTAACAACTATAGAGGTGCTTAGATTATTACTTATATTATCTGATATGTATGTATGAACCTAGTTGAGACAAAATGATTACTATTTTTTATTATTTGAGTTAGTCGTTAACATGAAAACCCGTAGTTGTTTTAATTCCCTACCCCATATAAATTTTTTTGCAGTAGAATTAACATCCTGATAAGTATTGGATACTCGGACTAAAAAGTGATATTATGTGACTAAAATGCATTTGTACTTTGTCTTAAAATTGTGAATACAACGGAAGAAACATATTGAATTTACTTAAAGAGATACGTGTCTATTGGATATACTTTATACCAATAACCACTTTTATTAATAATCAGACGAATGAAATTATCATGAAAGAATCTTGAATAAAAACTAAAGTGTAAAATAATATATGTGAAAGGCATAACCACACTAATGAGTTTTATACCACAACAAAAAAGCCCAAGTAGCTCAATGGTTAAATTGGTGACTTGAAATTCTTAGTAGTTAGTATTGAAGTGTCTTAGATTCGATTCCCATCAAGATGAAGATTTTCTTTCATTTTTATAATATTTGACTTTAGAGGACCATTAAAGTAAAATTATGATGGAAGGGTATAATTGTAAAACTACTTTAAATAAAATAGGACATGTTGTGCTATTATATATATAACTAGCGTAACAGCCCGTGCAAGGCACGGGCCTGCATAGAAAAGTTAATAATTTTTTTGCGAGGAGGTCGATTTATTAACGTGAGGTGATCGTGTAAGATGAGAAGTGTGAGTTGTGGAGAGTGGTAAGAAATTTTGTTGGCGAATAATGTAACTACTTTGAATGATGAACGTACCCTTGTCCGATTTTGAGACTTGTTCATATATTAATTAAATAATTTCTCACTGAATTTGTTCATATATCGAAATAATTTTATAATTAAAAATACATTAGATGATAATATTTGCAATTTATCGTAAATTTGTAATATTGCGTACCGTTTTCATGTATCAAATACTTGTAAATTTGATTAGATTTCGTAATATTCAACTAATATCTATATGATAAAAGGCACATGATTCATGTATTACAAACAACCATTTTTTGGTTCCATATTTTTCCCCTTCATATAGAGTGGATTCATGTTATAATGACGTAAGTAAATGTTTCAACTCAATCATCATAAATAATTGAAATCCTAAATTTTAAAAATTCATATATAACTCAAATTGAATTATCTTATATATAATTCTCAAAATTCAAGTATTTTGCTCAGGTATATAATTTTAGAAATATATGGTACAAATTAATGAATTCTGAATCAACTATAATCTATACTAAACTATAATAAACAAAATGTGGTATAATTTATCATTTGGTTCACAACTCATATTGGTTATCCTTTTCAATCACAATCGATACTGATGGGTCTTTGAAGTCAAATTGATTGGAACATCTAGATGTATTACTAGAAGTTATGCTACATAGAAGTTTAAGGTTCGAATCCCATCAACAACATATTAAAATAAACATTTAATTAAAAATATGTTAAAATTAACATTTACTCTGAACAGTTGATCCGGCAAAACAACTCAAAAATTAAAAACATAAATAAAGGTAAAATACGTGAACCACTCGTTACTATATTTAATTTGATTATAATAATTTAAATAAAAAAGTAAAATAATACAAAAAATAACTCGTGCTTTGCACGTGTAATAAATAAATATATACTGATAAATATATCATTTTTAAGACTGATTTTTTTTTTAAAAGTAATGTAAATGTGATAACTTTATAAATGTCTAGGGATTATTCATCTATTTAAAAGTGAAAAATAACCATGATTTTGACCTGAAGACTTATACGAGGTTATACTGTTTTTTCAATACAAATATTAAATGACATTTTTGTAATAATAAACTCAACCTTTTCATATACAAAAAATAAACTTTACTTGTATTTTATTGTGTATTAGCTTCAGTGTTATAATTCGACGATGTCCTCAAAACCCACAAACCCTATTTAGAATTTCATTTATCAAAATGATTTTATGATATTACGCATCCAATTAATATATTATATAAAATTCTATTATTATTAAAGACTTATACTTTTTTTTAACATCATTCAATAATATTTTACATATAATTTGAATTTTTATTGTTAAAATTTATAGTCTAACTGGTCGTCATTAATAGTTAGACAATTTTATAATTCTTATGATCGAGAAATATCATATCTTATTTTAATCTATTGCATATTAATCATGTTGATTTTTTATTTAAAACATAGATCATGTTTTTGAGTTATCGTGTTTTTGGAATCAATTCAATTGTATCTTCTACATTTTCAAATATTTATCTTTTTAGTCGAATTATACATTTAAACCCCTCAAAGTCTAAATGTTTGATCAATAAAACATTTCTAATTTAACTCAAATATTTGATATTTTATATACTTAAAAATTATGATATATAGTTCATATTTGACGTAGTTATATATTATGTATGATTTTATAGATAGAATTTATATATTTTTATTTAAATAGTATAATACATTTATATATATCCAAAGAGAAAAATGAAAATATTTTTTTATTCGGAATAATTTACATTCATGTGTAACATGTGAAATTATATCATATAAATTTTATTTTTCATAATCATCATTTATCATGACAAAGAGAGTGTAAAGATTTTATTTTTTATAGTTATCATTTATAATGAAAGAAAACCTTTTTTTGTAATTATATACTCCGTAATATTCTACATTTTAAATCATCACCCCGATTTTTGACTCGGACATCAACCGGGGGATTAAAATGGTGGAAAAAGTGGAAAAAAATTGATGAAAAAAATGAGTAAATTAGAGATATGCCGAAGTTGATAAAGAATGACATTTAATATTAGAAAATATCAACAAATTATATAAATAATATGGACCAATATTTTAATATGGACCAATATTTACTCAAAGGTTCAAAGTAAAAAAGAATATAGAATTACAGAAATAACGTGACTTATCTAATAAAATCTTTAAAATAAACTCAAAAAGTAACGTAGCATAGTGGTTAGGCTTTGGACTTATTAAAAGGAGGTTGGAGGTTCTATTCTCTTCATTAGCAAATATTAACATGTTTTTGCATAATAATATAATAGTGGTATTTTTGTTATTTTTCAAAAAATAGGGGTAAAATCGTAATTTCACAAGCATTAAAATGGCAAACTTTGCCCTTGTGTTGGCATATAATATATAGTAATAGATTTGATCAGGTTTAAAAAGTTGGATCAATATATCTATACGATAATAATTACATGATTATTATTATTATTATTAATTTCTTAAATAATAATTAAATTTCCAATGTCGTGAAAAGAAATTTATTAAAATGACATGATTATTATTTTTATTAATTTCTTAAATAATAATTAAATTTCCAATGTCGTGAAAAGAAATTTATTAAAATGATCAATTAAGTGTAACATAAATAATTATTGTAGCATAATTGTTCGTATATAACATAGATGTTTGTAAACTCATGTGATTTTAATGTAATAAAAGTATATTTGTAAAAAAGATAATCATGTATGTGAGATTATATATTAAGATATATTACAAATTTTCTTAATTTTTTATATCTTATACATAATATGTTTTTTTGATAATCAAGTAATTCATTAATAAACGGCCATACGACATCTACAAAAATAATCAAAATAGAACAAACACGTAATAAAATAGATCAAATCAGAATTTTCTTCACCCCGAACTATGATTGTTGAGCAAATCATTCATTGTAGCACATCACTCGTTCATATCGCTGAAGTTTGCAGCCTTTTTAGAGAGACAATCTAATAATCTGTTGTAGTCGTGCAATATATATATATATCTAATTCGTCCATACGTATTCGAACAATTAATCGTAATTGCGACTCCATACAATCCAAATCAATGAACCACTATTATAAATCCTACAGATCTACGATCTCGGATACTAAAACAAATCAAACTCTCACAAGGAAAGAGAACAAACCCGAAGAATGGGTAGAGAAAATCCACTAAACGGGGTACTAAAACTCTCAATAATGAGAGAGACCTATACAAATCGAAAACAAAATCAAAAGAAAACAGTAAAGAGGGGTCTTATCACCAACTTTTTGATTAATGACAACCCCTTAAATAAAAATTGTGAGTTCAGATTTTTTTGGCGGAAGTATAGATAATATATATGAGCGGTTATTGTATAATCACAAAGTCTACAATACATGTCAATAAGACATTTTACGTTTTTATCATTTATTTTCGTGTTCGTGTAATTTCATGCATCAAAAATTAAATCAAACACTAAATTTTTGTGTCATAAATCAAATTTTTGTGAAAGATGTGAACGGTGAAGGAATGATAAAAAAATGGACAAATTAGTGACATGTGAGATTTATTAAAGTTGTAAAGAATAATATGTCTTTTGGAAAGATAAAAATAAAGGAGTGTACATTTCGAAAATAAAACTGTTAACAAATGAATGAGACGGACAAATTGTATAATAATTATTTCATAATTTAATGAAAAATATCAACGCTAACTTTCTTAATTTAAAAAATATTAACTAACGAATAATGAGATCCTTGTATCTAATATGTAATTTATATTAGATCAAATATTATTATTATATTTTATATATACTTGACCAGTTCAAATAAATATAAATTATATCAATTAACAATATAATTGGTATTTTTTAATTGAAAAGAAACATGTATAATAAAAAATGTACAAACATGATCGGATATGTAGTTATATACAAAGCTACAAAAACAAACATAATGGTAGTCAACGTTCTATATACTTAAAATTTAAATTATGAAAAGAATAAAAGGAGATAATGTGATTTACCTAATAGGAATTCTAAATTACAAATCAAAAGTTAACTTAGCATAGTGGTTAAGACATGAAATTGCTAAAATGAAGTTAAGGGTTCGATTCTTAATGAGAACACAAATTAATTAATTTTTAGCATAACTTATAGAAAGTGGAATTTTTGTGATTTTTCAACAAATAAGGATAAAATTGTAATTTCACAGCCATTTTTTGGGCTCAATTTGCCCTTAGACGCCATTTAATATATATAAGTAGAATAAGTAGATAGATAGATTTACCTATATATATATAATAACGTAAATAAAAAATACAAATTTATATAAATAATATGGACCAATATTTTATTTACTCAAAGGTTCAAAATAAAAAAATAAAATATAGAATTAGAGAAAATAATGTGACTTATCTAATAAAATCTTTAAAGTAAACTCAAAAAGCAACTTATCATAGTGGATAGGCTTTGGACTTCTTAGAAGGAGGTTGGAGGTTTGATTCTCTATATTAGCAAATATTGACATATTTTTGCATAATAATATAACAATGGTATTTTTGTTATTTTTCAAAAAATAGGGGTAAAATCGTAACTTCACAAGCATTAAAATGGCAAACTTTGCCCTTGTGTTGGCATATAATATATAGTAATAGATAGATAATAGATTTGTGTACATTATTTTGCTTTTTTGCGCACGTTAATAATTTCACATAATGCTATTTTGAAAATGAGTCATGCTAAAACATTTAACAATTTTTTTTAAAAATTGTACATAACGATGTGGATATGTGACTTTTTTTTAATTCATGAGCGCATATGTATATACGAAGGATCTAATATTTTTATTAGAAATTTTACCAATTAAAGAAGATTTGGGAGAATTTTTGAAAAATTTTGTTGGGTGATGTAGTATTTTTCTTTGAAAATTAGAAAAAAAAAAGATCTTGTGGTTGAGCTCAATAAATTTTGTGAGATAGTGGGTTTTTTAGTGTAAATTTGTAATGGCATTTTTGTATTACGCATGATATTTTAAAATTACAATAACACCCTCATGTTTTTATAATATATTTCAACATAATTTCAGAAAATTCATTTAAGGTCGACTTCAAAATCCTCGATCTCTGAAAATTATACGTTGCACACCAGTGATATTATACATAATTAAGTGCAGGTTTATGATATGTCGAGTCGACAACTTCCTATATTTCTCCAAGAGAGGATGCTTACAAAAGGATTGACCGGACCCTTGCTATGTGGTCATATTAGAAAGATTGTGGGATTCAAGTTTTTCACTAGTGATTCTTTCCGAGCAAGAATTAAGCTTGTAAAATTGTAGTAAAATTTGCAATGCAGCTATTTAGAAAATCAAAACGAGAGCCAAGGTTTCAATGTGCAAAAGGGGCCAAGTGGTGAACAGGGGAGGTGTTCAAATGGAGAACCAGGAAGATTCCAGATGGCGAAAATAGGTAATGATTCAAATGCGTCTGAAACTTCACTACTACTGCTATGTATTTAGAAATTGTCATTTTCTGTTTATTAAATTGAGTCTTGAGGAGAGGCCGAGAGGGCATTGAACTCAAGTTTTCAACAAAAGCTGAAACAATAACCAAAGGATTTAGATGCACACTTCATTTCTGAAGTGAAGTCTATAACTCCAAAAGTTTGGCAACCATATGAGGCATGCCAAAAAGCATTACAAACTCTTGACAGCTTCCGCTGACACTCAATAGAGATGCTGACTGGTTTATTTTACTCAAAATGTATTGGCCTTTGTTTCATTAACGAATTATAAGTGAGAATATTAGCTAGTTAACCAGGATCCAAACTCGAATTTCAAAAACTTCTAAAACTGAATCTTGGCAACTGAATAACCCCAACCAAATTCATTCAAAGACTCCATACATTCATAGACTAAAATCTTGGCAAAGCCAACAACAAAATTTCTCTTTTAGTATCATAATGCAACAGTAGATCAGACATAGGAGAATCCTTTTTCAAATGAAAATAACTTCTAAAAGCAAAAGCATGCTCGCTCTGTGCTTCTGATGTACCAGAAACTCGAAACTCACAGCCTCCTTCCTCTTCTACCACCCTTTCTGCGGGTGCTATCAGTGGGGATTGGAGTCACATCCTCTGAAAAAACGCAAACAGAAAGTCAACAATCAACTCTTCACTTGTCTATGCTCTACTTATTTCCAAGTTCATAAGCTAATCAGGAAAAAAGAATTACCTATGCGACCAATTTTCATTCCTGAACGAGCAAGTGCACGAAGTGCAGACTGAGCACCAGGACCAGGAGACTTTGTCTTGTTTCCACCTGTTGCGCGAAGCTTGATGTGAAGAGCAGTGATTCCAAGTTCCTGTGGGTAATTATATTAGAAAACATTGCAAAGTCACTATCTTCCATTTCAAGCAATAAGAGGACTTTCAAGCTAGTGTAGAGGAAATAACAACTAGACCTTGCATCTTGTTGAAACATCCTGGGCCGCAAGCATGGCTGCATATGGTGAAGATTCATCCCTGTCTGCTTTTACTTTCATCCCACCTGGAGAATTGATAAATTCACATGAGATTCATAAATTATTTCTAGTAGCATATCTGATCTTTGTCTACAAACTTGTATATCAGCTTCTTTCCTAAACACATAATTTAATTTTATTCTATAAAGCTGTAAATTATGCTTATACACATATCAGCATACTAATCATATCTCACTTGGATTAGGATTGATTCTTGCGAATCCATTTCAAATTGTTTCAAGTATAGTATTAAGTACAAGTCACTAATATTATAGAGTACAAGTCACTAATATTATACAACATCAATAAATTACAAAAATCAGATATATTATGAAACTAGTAACTTACCAGTGATACGAACCATGGTTTCCCTCCCAGACAAATCAGTGACATGCTGCATTCAAAGACCAAGTTATACCACACAAAAGTCTGAGGTTTAAAGATCAAACATCAAATAAATTTCAGTAGCTCACTTACAATAAATGTGTCGTTGAATGAAGCAAAGATGTGAGCAACACCAAAAACATTCTCTCCTTCCCTAACAGCAGGGCCCAAAGTCACATTCTCTTCCTTAGGCTCCCTAGTCTTTCTCCTTGACTACACATCACCCAAAAACCATACCATATCAAACATACAACCTTCTAAACTGTAACTCAACAATAAGTATCCTAAATCCAGTTTTAAAACCACACATCGTACAATTCTCTCAAACAAAATCATGTCATTTGGAACCCAAATTGACCAGTCATACAATCGAAAATTACATTACTTATAACCCGTTTAATCTTTCAACATATCTTAAATCCTAAATTTATTCAACCCGACAACTTAAACTACCAACAAGGTATACAAGCAAATAATGGACTTCAACAGTACATCTGCAAGTTAATAATATCAAATCCTTAAACCACAATCACTAATCCTCTCTGTTTCGACTAAAAAGACGTACGTTTTCATACCGAAAAACAAGCAAGTTAACTTTCAATTCTACGTCGAGAAAAATTCACCTAAACCACAAAATGAACCTCAAAACTGAAAAAGTACCTACTAGAAACTAATCAAATGTGTGATACATTACTAACAATTATCATTTACATTCAATTGATTGTAAGTCACTCTATACACACAGCTCCTATATCATCATAGCTCAACCAAACAATTTGAAGGAGAAACAAAATAAACAGATCAAGATCTAAATTGACAATCACATATATAATAAATCAATAGTCTACAACAAATTAAAAACAATGAAAAGATACATACCATTTTGCTGTTGAACGAGAAAAATGGAGAGAAATTAGGGTTTGTTAGCTGAGGCGAGTAGAGCAGAAGGGCAAGAGTGCGGCTGCTTTGTTTGTGTTTTATACCATTGGATGAATATGAATTAGGGTTTTAGGCTTTGTTGTCTTCGAATTCATTTTTTTAATTTTTTATTTTTACCTTCTCATGTTTCATTTTTTTTTTAAAACCAAAATAACGCACTATTACTAATTACAATTTTTTGTTCTTTTGTTAATTGACTAGTTTACTAAACCTTACAGTGGCGGCGGTGTAATAATCTCTTTAAATGTTTTTAAAAAATTATTCAACAAAATATGATTTTACATAAAATAATATTTCTAACATAAAATTAAGGTTTTATTTTGAATTCTCTATTTAGTCTTGATTATTTACTAAACTTTTGAATAAATATAGAAAATAACGTTTGTTTAATATTTTTCATTATTTTAATATTATATCAAATATTAGTATATTTGTCATCATTTTTATTTTAATCAAAATTTATATTTCAACCTCTATTATAAAATACATTATATCATTTCAATGTTAAATTCTAACAAATAATTTGATCCTCCCTATGAATCACTAGTTAAACATGTTTTCTTATGATGATCCGTTTTATCGTTGTTACCGAATCTAAACATGTAACAAATAATTTACTAAATGTATTACATCATCTGTTAATCAATTTTATTATGTTATAAAATTTATTCAAATGTTTTTAAAAAATTCTAGTTTTTTTATTATTTAAAATATAGGCACTTGAGAAAATAAATGAATTTTATATATACTTGAATTTTCTGTAAGTTTTATCTTCTATATAAATTAGAAGGTACACTTATAGAAATGATTTTTAGTATATATGTAAAACATATAAATAAATTAAAGGTGGTTTTTTTACAAAACAAATTATGAGAACATAATTTCTAATAGTTTTTTTATGAGAATATTAAGATGATAATCTGATTTGAAGATAAATTTTAGAACTTCAAGAAAAATTAGATAGAGAATATTAAGATGGTAACTTTGAGTTCATGAGAAATTTTAAAAGAATATCAACATTATAATTTTACTTGAAAATAATTTTAGGAGAATATTAAGAAGGTAATTTGATTTAAGAAAAAAAAGGAGAATATTAGATAGTTAATATTTCCATTATTAAAAATTTAAAAGTCAGTCTAGATGTCTTCTAGTCTTTAAATTTATTAATTGAAAATTTTGAGAAAATTAGAAAAAATTGCATCATTTATTATTTTTCTCGATTAAAAGATAATAAAAAATAAATTAGTATATAAATTGAACTCGTAGAGTAAGTTTAGGAAAATATTAATATAGTATACTTAGTTTTCTTCATTAGAAGATAGTAAGAAATAATTAGTAAATTAATTGGACTTGAAGAGAAATTTTAGGAGAATATTAACATAGCATATTTAGTTTCCTTTCTTGAAAGATAGTAAGAAATAAATTATTAAATAAATTGGGTTAGTGCATAACGTATTTTAGTTTTCTCCGTGAGGAAATAGTAAGAAAGAAATTGTACTTATGTTAATAAATACATTCATAAATAAAAAAAAATTAGTAGAGTGTTAAAAAATTGTATTTCATTGTCTCAATTAGTAAGATTTTAAATGCAAGAATATTAAAATTTTATATTTAATTTTCTTCATTAGGAAAATTTTAAAGACAATTGAGATATTTTCTAATAAAAAATTTAGGAGAATATTAAAATTTTATATTTAGTTTTCATTATTAGTAAAGATTTTAAAGGCAAGAATATTAAAATTGTATATTTAGTTTGCTCTCCATTAGTAAAGATTTTAAAAATAAAAAATTAGGGAGAATATTAAAAATGTATATTTTGTTTCCTCTGTTAGTAAATATTTCAAAGGCAAGAATATTACAATTGTATATTTAATTTTCTCCATTAGTAAAAATTTAAAAGACAATTGAGATATTTTCTAATAAAAAATTTAGGAGAATATTAAAATTCTAGATTTAGTTTCCTACATCATTAAAGATTTTAAAGACAATAATATTAAAATTGTATATTTAGTTTCCTCCATTATTAAAGATTTTAAAGGTAATTGAGACATTTTCGAATCTTTAATATTAATAATTCTAAAATTTGAGAAAAATAGAAAAATAAAACGAATCGATTTGATGATTGAAAAGATTACAAAATTACTCAACAAAATAATAATTGACATTTTTTGAAATATTTAATACATATTTTTCATGTTGATAAACGTATCCTTTTTTAGAACAATCGAAATTTTTTAAAACTCAATGCATTGTAGCTTCACAAGCGTAAAAAAATTTGATGCATATTTTTCATGTTGATATATTTTCTTAGGACAATTGAAATATATATTTTCATTTTTTTCTTGATAATATATTATATTAGTTTGTCCAAAATGCATTTATTTTTGAAAAATTCTTAATGATAGTCTTCATTTTTGCTTTTTCAAATGATCATTTCGTATTGACATATTTTCAATGTTACGTTTTTTTATTTATGAGTGTTAATTTTATGTTTTACATATATGGTACAATTCTGTTATCTAGAGGTCCGTCAAATGTGAAAATATAATTGAATGATCTAATTTCTCATTTAAATCTCAAATCTTTCACACCTTAACAACCTTTTACATATAAAAACACAATCCATCCATTAAAATATTTGAACAAAAATAGTCCGAAACTTCAGAAAATATGTTTATGGATTTCCTCAATAATATCATTTTTCTATTAACTTTTGCAACTGATACCATTACATTTTTTACTTCTAAATGTGGTGTACTTATATTTTAACGTTTAACTAATATTTAGCCATAGCATATATGTGAAATCCAAAATATAGCACTATTCCTAAGAAAAAAAAGAAAGAATTGTATCATTTAAAACAATTAAAATCAAAAGGGTATCATTGAAAATATTCTTTTCGTATTTTTGATTTATGAGTGGCGCCTTTATATTCTAAGTTTCATATAGTTCATGTCATTCTATTACTCAAACTATGCAGTGAAACGTAAAAATATAAAGGTATCACACATAAAAAAAAATAATGGTATTTCTTGAAAAAGTTAATAGGATAATGGTATTATAAAAAATATTTTTTTAAATACTTTTTGAAATTTAAACTATATTTTTTTAAAATATTTTGACGATGTTTTTAAATGTAGTACATTGTTACGATGCTGAAATTAGATTATTTTGAAATTTAAATGATTAATGAATTTATTTACTTAAATTTTAATGTTTATATAACGTTTGGTAACTTTTGCTTAACGAAATGACACGATATACATGAAATCCTGTAGATTAGAAATAAAAAGGGAAAAATTAAAATTAGAGGGGTACCCTTTAGAAATTTATCTTTATTTTTTTATTTTTTCTAAATAACTAAATTATAGCTCGTGCTACGTATATGAGACTTCAAAATTTTATTTTATAAATGTTAAAATAAATAGTAATAATAATGATAAATTAAATAAATCGAATAAGTGTAAATTTCTTGATTAAACTGTACAATGGTGAAAGAAATAATTTTAATATAATGAATTACTTTTATTTATTATGATAAATACATTCAAAGATTAATCTAATTTAGATATTTTGTATATGTTACGTGATAATATGCATTAATTAACTTACCAAAATTAAAAGATTAATTCAATTATTTGTTAGTGAGATTATTATAAATATTATAAATGATACTAATGATATTTTTAAGTATATATAAAATTTATATAACTAAAAACGGGTCAATTAAGAATATGAATCTCATACAAACTAAAATATGATTGAAAAATAGATAATTCATGAATCAAAATAGAGTTAAAAATACTAGTTTTATGAATTCGAGGGATGTGTTTGTAAAAATTTATAATATATTTTTTTTTTGACTCAAAATAAGTTTTTAATTCATTGACAAATCAAGCAAAATACAGTTCATAACTTCCTTGGGAACATCCCTCCCAATGAAAGACCGATCCGGAAAAGAATATGATGCCCTAGCTAAGCTATGTGCAACCATATTAGCTGATCGTTTAACAAAAAACAAAGCAACGTTGTTTAAATTAAGGAGCATCTCCCTGCACTCCTCGACAATCCGTCCCACAGGGGACACCATAGGCACACGGCTCCTGATCGCCTGAACTAAAACCATACAATCAGATTCAACCTCTGTACTCTGGCCATTCTGTAACATGCACCAACTCAGGGCTTCTTTTATCGCTAACCCCTCAGCAAATTCCGGAGTCGTCCTTCCCCAATAGCGCCAAGTCTGAGCATGAACAACTTCCCCATCAGAATTTCTGGCCACCAAACCAATACCATACGCATTATTCTCCGAGAACGTAGCTGCATCAACTGATACTTTGATTATGTTCACCTGTGGTTTAACCCAGCTAGTAGCTCCATCCCTATCATTGTCACCTTGGACTAGAGCAACACTATTCAATTTCTGGGCATTCTTCCATTGTACAAAGTAATTTTTAGTTGAATTAATTACGCTTCTAGCTTGAGAACTTCTCTGCTGCCATACTAGCTCATTTCGGGCTTTCCAGATGCCCCAGCAACACATGACAAATTCACCCCACCTCTCTTTGCTGTACGCTGTCAACATGTGATCAAACCAGTCCCTGAAGTTGGTCGCTGTGTACTGAGGATACTCTCCTAGGATAGCATACCAACATTGTGCTGCAAATTCGCACGAAACTAAAGCATGAAGGATGGTTTCTTCTCCTGCATTACAAACTGGACACACAACTTGAACTGGAACATAACGTGCATATAACTGAGTCATAGTAGGAAGGCAGTCTTTTAGAGCTCTCCAGCACACATGAGCCGCTTTAGGTGGGACCTGTATTTTCCAGAATTTGTTCCACATACCCGTAGCATACGAGTCCTGCCAAGCTCCCCTTTGGGACTGTAATATTTTATAAGCACTACGTACCGAGTACAAACCCGTTGTCTCCCCTTTCCAGTATAAACAATCTTCATCTCCTCCCTGGTTTAAAGATAAGTTCGAGATTAAATCCCTATCCCTCTCGTTAAAAAGATCTGCAATTACATCTACATCCCATGATCTGGTACCCTCTGTCATTAAACACTCCACCTTCTTATCCTCAAGCACCTGTGATGTTGTTGTAATGTACGGATTATCAGCATTTACCAACCATGGCTGACGTAGAATATCGACCCTCCTACCAGCACCCACATTCCATCGCACCCCCGAAATCAGCACATTTTTCGCCTCCCAGATACTGCGCCAAACGAAGCTTGGATTGTTCCCAAGTGGAGCGTTCAAATAATCACAATTGGGAAAATATCTAGCCTTATATACTTGACTGGCTAAGCTGTCTTGATTTGTAAGAAGTCTCCACCCTTGTTTCCCCAACATACTAATATTAAAGTCGCTCAAATCCTTGAATCCCAACCCCCCTGCTGATTTATGAGCAGTCAATCTCCCCCAATCCATCCAATGAATACCTCTGTATTGGCTACTAGATGATGTTTGCCACCAAAATTTATTCATCATCTTCTCCAAGTCATTAATAATCCCCACTGGAATCAGAAACACGCTCATTGCAAATGTGGGCAGCGCTTGGACAACAGTTTTTACTAGCACCTCCTTACCCCCTCTCGACAAAATAACTCCACTCCATCCCTGAATGCGTTTTCTGACTTTCTCCTTGAGAAAACCCAAAATTGATGCCTTATTTCTGCCAATGATATTAGGAAGGCCAAGGTACGTACTCTTGTCATCAGCTTCAGGCATTTGAAGAACATTACATATATCTTCCCGGTTATACCCTATCGTATTGGTGCTGAAAAACACAGTAGACTTGTGTAAATTTATAATATATAGATGCATGTTAAGCTGTCCTTGATAAATTTATAAATTTTCATTTCTAAATAATGATAAATAACTTTATTTTATAATATGATTCATTTTCGTTCACATCGATCGTAAATATAAATGGTTCAGAAACACAACCGTTCAAAAATATTATTTAGTTTTAACAAAATGCTACAGGGGACTTTATTCTTAAATCTTGCAATTACTTTTTTGAATACAGGATTGCCTAACCTGTTTGATTTGCTCTTCATATTTTCATATTCAAGAATAGGGACAAGAAAATAAATTTTCTCCCCAAGAAAATAATTTATTAATCTAGTCAGTCCTGGACCCCGACTTAATCGACCAAAATTGCTAAGATTATTTGAAATGATAAATTAGAACATTAACCGGAAGTAATTTTATAATCACAAAAATATTGAAAATATTCGTGACATAATCTCGATATACTGAAAATTTTCGTTAATCTCAACATTTAAAAAAGATAATATTTTTAATTTCGATAAAGTGAAGTAAAAAGTAATCGACAATCGACATCCTTTAGACGATTGACAATGTCAGCACTGTCGATAACATCAACTGCACCATGTTTGATTCATGTGTGTCCGCACTCTGTTCTCTTAGGTTGTCATCCTCCAAACTGGAATATTCAGGTTTACCAAAAGCGAGATCTCAAATCAATACTCAAAACCCCTCCATTCCACCTCACCGGCAGATTAGGGCCAAGAACATCCTATTCGCTAGCTCGGACTTTGAGAGAATGGATCTCATTCCATTAAAAGACACGTTGACCGGTAACACATGTTTGTCAACTTCACATGTTGAGTCATGTTGTGCAGTGAAATCCCATTCACTTAAAAGGCAAAGCTAGCGCAAAATGAGATGCTTCCTGCACTATCCGCTGACATGACCATAGAACTCTGGCGATGGGAGAAGGTGCTGAGGCGACACTGATGCAATCTTTCATTTAACCCATATTTTTGAATTTGGGGATGACAACATGAGAGGATGAAGGAAACCAACATGACACTGCAGATGAGATTATCTATAGTACTCAAGTTATCAATTGTCTAACGATTAGAATATGACAAAAAATTTACTTTTAAGATGTCATTGTACGCTCTCTTATAACATTTACGCTGTGCACCAACATGAGCTATTTTGAGCCTCGCAAATTATAGTCATGGTCATCCATCACTGACTAGACTCTTAAGGTTGTTTCCATCCTCTTGTCCCTAGTCCTTCGTATGGAACCCTTGCCTTATAAACAAACAAGATGTGAAGTTATTATAGACCCATCCTCCCATTGACCAACTCACTGAGAGCTTAAACGACCTCTTCTTTAACGGAACACTGGATCAGAGATGTCTATTGAAAAGACCTCTTCTTTAATATATCAATGGAACAGAGACAATCACTTGGTCCTAGTGGTCATAGCTATCTAATCAAAAGTTAAAGCACATGGCTTTCAACTCTGGCGGCAATCCAAATTTCATTTTTGATGAACTAGAAAACTCATGGGTTTTTATCTGTGGTATAGTTTGTAGCTTGAAGTGAAAGCAATAGTTCTGTTAAAGTGAGAGTTTGTGTATATGCTAGTGCAAATATAGGAAAGATTGTTATGCCTAGATATTTGTGTTATAGCCAAGATTGAAGACTCACTCTTCAACATGTGTTCCTCTACTCATTTTCTCTATAACAAAAGAATAAATGCAGTGTGTCAAAAAGCGATCCTGCTACAGTATAACAAGAATTGTTTTTAAAAGAACCGTGATGCGGATACCAGGTATGTTAAATAACAAAACTAGCAAGGATGTGCGTGGTAAATCTGCTAAACGTTACGCCAAAATTACGATGGATGACTTCCACCGTTTATACTGAGATCAGGCCGATGTAACCAGCACATAGTATCAACATGGAAGAAATAACATATGCACCTGCGATAATTATAGGCTCACTGATTCCACATAGTTCAAGATGACGATGGAAAGGGGCCATTCTGAATAATTGACGTCCTCTACCATGAAGGTATTTAGTGGTCTTGAAGAATGATACCTACGACATAACATCAGTACGGTCTTAGACAAATAAAGATTTGAATCCTATCCACAATACAAGAGTGATGTCCTAAATTTTGCACACATAAAGACTTCAATCATATTTTATATTCACTCCTGATGATGGGATGTTTTAAAAGAATCAATAACATATCGGTCTAGTACGGGTCTTAATATGTAAGTTGTAGCATTATGCAACCCTAACCTATCTTCTTGTTACCTGAATCTCTTCACTTACAATAATTAGTAGTAGGATTTATTACTAGAAAATATTATGGTGAACTATGTCAACCTGCAACTTAATTCGTGAAAAATTGAAAGTGACAAAAGAGGTATGCTCATAGCATATTACTTTTGACCATAGATACAAGGAAACGGGAACGTGGCAGCGTTTGGCGTCTCAGTTCGTTCGTCCCCAATTCCGGAACAATCGCGACCTGAAACGTTAGGGATCGCGACCTGAAACTCTGACAGTGACGACCCATACGAACACACATGATTCTTGACTTTCTAGTTTCAGATCGAAGAAAGAATGTCTCTGTGGATGTGTAAATTGGTTTTAATGGTGGTGTTTGAACTTTGAAGAAGGAAAAGTTCGCAGAAGTTAACCAGAAGAAGAAGAAGAAGTATTGACCAAAGAAGAAGAAGAAGTATATACTATAATACTATGCACAATATTCAAGAAAAAAGAAGAGACACGTTTGTTGATGTATGCCAGCTAGCTATTACCACACACATTCAAAGTTAAATTGTATCACACAATATTATATTGTACTAGTTGATTGAAAAATAATAATAATGTGAAAATCATTATAAGAAATTGAGAATTAAATGTACTGGTTTCACGAAATTATACGATAAATTGAGAATGATACGAGAATTCTTTAAATAATCAATTAAAATTAGTTAAAATATAAATCAAGTAAATATTTTTTTTCATATTTTAAAATTATTTATTATAATGATTGATGCAGTGTCAATGAGTCCAATATCTTGGTGGTCTACATATGGGGCAGAAACACCAGAACTGTCCGAAATTGCTATGAAAGTACTCTCACAGCCTATAAGCAGCTCATCGGCCGAAAGAGTGTGGAGTACGTACTCCTATATTCACAATGTGAAGAGGAATAGACTTAATTCTTTGAGAGCCGATAAGTTAGTCTATATTCATAGTAACATAAGGCTGTTGTCTCGCTTTACAAAAAGTTACAATGATGGACCATATCGGAAGTGGGATATTGATCCCGAGACTTCTTATCTTGATGATTCAGCAGCTAGACTCGAAGAATTGGAATGGAATGAAGGACATGAAGAAAATTTAGCACAAGCACCTAAAAGGCAAAGATATCAAGACTCCTGATTCCTGAATCATGATCAACTAGAATTCTGATATGTTTTCATTTATGTTGGGTTATGTATGTTTAATTGATCTATCTGAATTCTGAACTCTGAAGATTGAACTTTGAAGATTTAATTTTTAAATATGTATTTTCTCTTTTAAAATTGTCTTGATATCTCCTACACGTAATACACTAAAATTACATCATAATTTATAAAAGTATATGACATTTCGTACCCATACGTTCCATCGTACCCTAACGTTCCCTCGTACCCTTACGTTCCCTCGTACCGGAAACATTCAAAGTAACCTTCCACGTATCCGAATTCGTACCTCGTTTCGTATCGAACCGCGTCCTATGTAACAATGCTTTTGACACTATGTCCAGTTATGAAGAATGCAAGTAATATAATGCAAACAATGTTATCAAGGAAACAGATCTTCTAGAAATGATATACTCCCTTCCCAAATTAACTATCCTGTTTGACTTTCTTGTGGTCAAATTGACCAAACTTTGACTGAAAATTACATATATAATATAATTGAAAAAAAATAAAAAAAATTATTTTGTTAAAAAGTATATTTAATTTACTTTAAAATGCAATTTTCAGTTTCTTAAAATTATAAAACAATAATCTTTCAGCCAAAAATTGGTCAATTTGACCACAAAAAAGTAAAACGGTACAAGTTAATTTGGGACGGAGGGAGTAAAGATTATGAAAAGTGGCAAAAAAGGCACAAATACATTTGTGATGCATCACAAAACAAAGCAAGTGCATACTGCAGACAAAATATGTGATAAATACATACTGCCATAATAAAGGATATAGACAAGACTGTGTTAGGATACATAATGGAAATAATTATTAATAAATCAGTTACAAATCTGAATAATTAGTGTGTGCATCAGTTACGCATTTGAAAGGGAGGATTTGGTGGGAATTATGATATCCCAGCTTTAATTTAGGGATTGTGAGTTGATGTTGAGGTTATAAATAAAGAAGCCATTTGTATGATTGGGACATCAAGAAATAAGATTAGTTGAGTGAAGTGTGGAGAGCAGGTGGTCTCTCGAATACCACCAATATTGTGGAGAGCAGGTGGTCTCTCGAATACCACCACTATCGTGTTTTTCTGTGTGCACGTTTATCAATAAAAGCGTTTGTTTCTATATTAGTTATAGCATATCAAACCTGGTCCTAACAGACTGAAGATATATATATATATTTAGTAAGAGAAACTCTCAGTAATTTACTAGTATAATAAAAAGAAAATATATTTAAGTTATAATCATTTGATACCTGCATTACAACTGAGAGTGTTTCCAGGACAAAGATTCCGGATGAAATGAATAACGGAAAGAACATCCCTGTACACCCAGCCATTGCGGCCAGGGCGCCACCTAAAGCTAAGGATCCCGTTTCACCCATAAATACAGATGCCTTGTATCGATTGTGCAAAAGAAAACCGACACAGGCTCCTGCCATAGACGCCCCAAATACTGCAAGATCTGATTTATGCGGAGAGGTTCAGAAATCAGTATACATCAAAAAAAAAAAAGAACGTAAAATCCAAAATTTTCGTTTTACCAATAGATAGAATTTACTCGAGAGAAAACTAAAAACGTGCCCCTGATTTTCCGTCTTGCAAAGTGCTCCATGTTTTTTCAAATACTCACTAATCATAATGTTCTCAAATATCGTAACCTACTTTTTGATTATAATAGCAGTCCTAGAAACACATATTAGTTGAAAAGAATGTTTATATTTTCCAGTTGAAAGACATATGCAATAGATATTGCATGAGCAGAAATATTACTCTACTGAAACATTTTCTTTAATCACAGATGAATAGCGCACTTAATGAAGTGCATTACTAGTAAAAGTGCAAAGTTAGTCATTAATGGAGAACAGTGCACAAGCAAGCCAAAATAGAGCACAAGGAGAAAGTGGGTAAAGTAAGAGGACAAACTCAGAGTTCAATTAATTGATTTGAAGACCCGATCAAATGTATATATGCTTACCAGAACATATTGGAAGCACCGCGATCGACATTCCGATAAAAGCCAATGCCGCAGTCCCTCCAGCCAAACCATCAAGACGGTCCGTTAAATTTACTCCATTTGCCATTGATACGAAACAAAATGAAGTCAAAAAGAGATAAAGGTTTCCCAGACATACAAGGCCCACTGGCACTGGAAGAGGAACCACCATTTTCCTGCAAGATATATCGGAGAAACCTCAGTACTAATAATAAGCATGTATCCATTAATCAGTGCCACTATTTGTAATGACAAATGCTACAAGTTCTAATTCTATTAACGAAAACGAAATTTTGATAGAAGTGTGACTGTGAGTGAATCAAGCAATGATACAATGTACTTCAGACGGTAATACATTGAAATTGTAGTGATTGGCATGTGATGCCATAGCAAGAAACTAAACTATGATGGATATAAGTATTACATGAGAGAAGTGGGACTCCTTAATAATATCCATAGAGATTGAGAGAAATAATGTCAAGCAACTCGGAGTCAATCATGTTATGACGAGATGTGACGAAACACTCTCCTATTTATCAAAACATGTATGGAATTCTAATTTGTACATAAGGCTCAACTGTACTATCAAAGGATCAAAACCTGGCCTTGGTCAATTTCTGCATGTGTTTAAACATAATCTTTAAAAAATTCTAATATGTAATCAGGTACATAATTGCGAACAACTTCAGAGTCCAATAAGTTCTCCTTTTTTTTATTATTGATGACAAATTCTAATATACAATCCAATCCAATAGCGCGTCCAAATCCAATAACATGCCCTTTTTCCCCTTTTCCTCTCAAGAACCAGACATTTTCACTTCTTTCTCAGTTTTTCCTTTATTTGCCTGGAAAAATAAGAGCCGAGTGGCAGGCTTTTGTAAAACCTGTCCAGAAACTCTCCCCCAAATAGATTGGTTTGTTTGTCCTCTACTAAAATCCTATGACACAAACCCACTATGGAGCTTGGCAATGCCCAAATTTTTTGCCACTGCACACATTTTATTTCAAGCAGCAAATGCCCGAGTAATGATATTATAAAAATTTGAACAAGAAATAATTGCTTCTGATTTTTCCTGAATTGTTCTAATGTACGGTGTATACTCTTCCTGTACACTATTGATGGGTTTTCTTCCTCATTTCACATACTAAACATTATCCTTACAACGACACAAGGCAATTGCTGGTGAGATTTTCGGGTTGAATCATGAATGTGTTGGTATATTTTGCAAAATGTACACATCTGCCTGTTTTCTCTTATTTCTAGGTATATTAATGTGAGTGGATACGTATCCAATGAGCATTCTGTTCCTAACTGATTGACCAAAATCTAATGCTTTCAAAAACTAGCGACATACATCCTCCTGAAGATTGTTATGATGAGAATTGCACATGTGAGTTACCCATCAAATAAGTTTGCTCAGATTAGTACAAGAAAATATACATGCAGTAGGGCGACGATACATTTGAGGTGTACAGCCAGTAACAGAAACATGCCCCAACAGCTATCTGTGAAATAACATGATTTTAGATTAGTCAGATTGCATTCATAAGAACCTTACCGCTTTATAATAATAGCCATAGGCATAATAAAACTTATTACACAAACAAAGACCGAAATAACATTTACCTCCAAGGCGATTCTTGTCCAAGAAGATAAACCACTATTTTGTTTGTCGATAAGACTTAACGAGTCATCGAGTAGCCCAATTGCTGCAAATGATAGGGTTGCAACAGCCGCAGCAGATACTTCATTAGAAGAGAAACCAACTATGACTTCTGCGACAATCACGCCAACTGGTACAAATAACAGTCCACCCATTGTAGGGGTTCCTCTCTTTAAGGCATGCCTATTACGCCCTTCTTTCCTAATGATTGATTCCATTTTCATTCGACGAAGTAAAGGAACTCCAATATACCCTGAACAAGCTACCAAAACTGCAGATGTAGAAAAAGGTCGCATCAAGTGAAACCGACTTAATGGCAGTCTGACAATCCTCCAAGCACACCAATCCGCATACGAAAGGAGAACTATAAAGAAAGTGATCAGACCCAAATTGATGAAGACCCCATATTTGGTCCTACAACCAGAACACTAAGAAAGATAAGTCAATGAAATAATGTCATGTAACAAGTAGGAACATGTAATTTTTTAAAACCTAGCAGCAACTTTTTGTTCAGTAACATAAATAATCAATTATTAAATTCCCCCCGCCTAGATTTGACAGCTGATTTTCTTCTTTAAATTTAGGTTTCCTCCAAACATAATGCTTTTTTGAAATACTTGGTTTTTGTTAATAACTCTGTTCTGGTAGTAATTTAATACAGTTAAACCTCTTTAAAGTAAGAGCTTTGGGACCGGGGAAAAAATTACTTTATCAAGAGTAAAAATACACTGTCTCCATTATATTGGGACCGTAAAAGATATTATCTTAGCGAGGTTATTAGTTTATCGACTATTACTTAATCGAAGTTCAACTGTAATGTGAAGATTTAACATAGAAAAATAATTCATCAAAAAATTTCTGTTGACTATTAACTCAAAGATGTGACTTTACATGATTAACTGAGGTTACAGGACAATCTTTAATCTTCAGGATATTCCTGATTGATATCAAGAAGGAAAAGGTTCATGGAATTTTTTTAGTTTTGTGAGATACTTAAAAGAACAGGTCATTATGTTGTATATCCAACTAAGTCAAAGGCCATAAGCTGATAATAAGATCTCTAACCCAATCAAAAGATGTGGCAGATGATTAATACTGACTTGGTGGTTCAATACTTTTATACTCAAAGTAATCAAACCTGTTAATACTTTGTTAAGTGACTAAATTGTTTTAAAATGCAAGCAGGGTTCTAAAAGAGGGCCCCTGCCTAATGTGAAAATTCAATTCCATCACGTTGTTATGGGTTAAGGAGGAATAAGATAGATTTCTACCGTTGGCGCAAGTACTTAAATTGCTTCAGGACAAACGCGTCCGGCAAAAACATTTCAAGTGACTGTGTAAGTGAAACACCACCTAAAGGCTTCTCATTCTATATTCTTCTTAAGAACTTAAATTTGGCACATTTGACGGCGTTACTTAAGGTTATTCGTTTAATTTTCCAAGAACCTAACAGATATTGTCCTTTTCTGCTCTCAGGTGCATTATTAGAAAATCATGTTGCATGGCAGATATCTATCTGGAAATCGTGACAAATCTATATTTACCGCAACACTAGTGTGACTCTTTTCAGTAGGCCTTTTCTGACTTTATCTTAATTCATTATAATCTTTCAACTTTTGCATCTATATCTTGGTAAAATAAATATAGCATCAAGCAATTATAACTCAAAAATATGTAGGCATTTTTCTCAACAAAGATTTTTCACAATCTCATGAAGTATTTTACAAGCATGAGAAAGATACACAAGTAGATAGAGTTATATAAGGAGGTAAACTTACCAGCTATTTTTGCGAGCTTTCCCCGTTAATGCAAGCCGATTGGACACGATGGTTAAAGCGTCAGGCCGAAGTTTGTCCCTAATTGTAGGCAAATCCACATCACTCAAAGGATTTAATATAAACTCTCCATCACTGTCTTCACCATCACTTGATGAAAAACTGTATACAACCGCACCATCACTGCCCACCCAATCATCAAAGCCAGACACTGAATCCTTTAAACAATAACAACACACACCAAGTATATTTTCTTAGTGTAAAATGACACTGTCAGCATTATCAATCAAAATATAACAAATATCCAAACACTGCAGAGAAGTGATAGAAAATCACAATTGCTTCATACGATCACAGAATCAACTCCAAAAACAACAGTTTCAATCTCTATTATTCTAAAATTGAGCTCAGAGCCTCATATCAATTATCAGACTAATTATACGCTCTTTCCAGATTTAGTAAACTGTACTATTAGTATTAACTCCAGGAACCTCCAAAACAACTAAAACGTAAGCTCCGACGACACCATAAACTATTCAGTATCATTTTACGAGCATAGCTGTCACTTCCTTGTCAATATACCTACCTACTTTATCTCCAATTCTAATTAAAGAAAGATCGAACGAATACTTAAAAACGACAAAACAACAGATAATCGAATACTAATAGCAAAACTGATATCATTTATACTGTAGACCAGCAGCAAACACAAACCAGTTATCGAACCTACAATCGAGCAACATACTTATTTTACAATCGAAAAAACAGCAATTAAATTATCGAAAAACAGTGATAATATTACCTCATCCATTGCATTAACATGAACGAGCCTATACTTGGAGCAACATCCATATCTTCTCAACTAACATATAACAAACACATATGAATTAAAGACACTTGAAGATATTAAAAAATCAAAAATAAATAAAATAAAAGCATTTACAGTAAACATATTACTAACCTTAAGATTAAAACAAGAGCTGCTAAGAGCTACTGAATTACAAGAAATGCGAAACCCCGAAATTGTCGGTAACTGATACGATTCCCGAGGACAAAACCCTAGGTTACATAGATTTGCAGACATATATTTCGATCGCATCACAATAAATATTAATCAAAATTAAATTATTAATCGAATTTATATAATTTAAAGCAATGTGTTCGTGTATGTATGTGTGGGTATATAAATTGTACTGTGTAGGTATATTCTGTTTATTTGAACTAATTTGATTTTGTGTGTTTAGATGGGCTTTGAATTTGATGGCATTTGTAGGTGAAAGGAGAGTGTAGGTGACGCGCCAGGAGTGCGAGTGGGGGATGTTGAAGATGCTGAGCTTGATCTTTCGTTTTCTGTTAGCGTCTTTGTTGAATTGGACGTTTTGTTAGTTTTCGTTTATTTGTGTGTTTTGGAATTGAGAGAGGACGTTTTAAAAACAAAGGAACAAGGGGATAATTTGAAATGAGAGTGTGGATTAGAATGATAAAAACTATGACTACTGCGTTTTGTAGCAAGAAATGATTCGTACAATATGGATAAGATTTTGTACTACATTTTATTGTAGGCTTGTTATTGAGCCCGGTTGCCGGTTGACAAAAATCGTATTTTACTGAGCTCGGCGGTTAACGAGAATCGTATTTCAAATTCATGTATTATTGTTTGGATTAATAATTTAATGGATAAAATTTTGAACTTCATTCCCGGTATACGGATAAATCATATTTATTTTCATTTTTTATTAATTCTCATATTTCTCATTCTCGTTATCATTCCCGATTCCGATTTTCATTAACGATCTAAATGTATCCGATATGTGCACTCGAGTTTTTATGGTTCTCATCTATTCCCCTGATGCCGCAAGTTGTTGCCTTCATCCCAACTCTGTGAACTGTATTTTTCATTTGGCGGATATCGTGAATTTACGGCCTCTTGCAATTGATTGTTCTGAGGATCCATCTTTCTCTATATATTAAAAGCCAACAAAGGGCAAAATTTGTCATTTTAATGGCTGTGAAGTTACGATTTTACCCTTATATTTTCTAAAATTACAAAAATACCATTCTTTAATGAAAATGTAAAAATTGTGAAATTATGTTAATGATGGGAATTGAACCCTTAACATATCCATGTCAAACTCATGTCATAACCAACTGTGCTACACTTTGTTTTGAGCTTATATTCAAACTCTTATTAGATAAACCACCTCTTCTTCCAATTTTTTTATTTTTTGAGTTAATAAACATTGATTTATATTATTTTTAGAATATTGCACAATACATAGTTATAATAAATCTTTTTAGCAATTGAACATAATCTACAATTCTGTTTTATCAATTTAAATTATTGATATATGTCATTTTAATACCTTGAATTTATGATTTTACCCCTACATGTTAAAAAATTACAAAAACGTCAACTCTTTTATATTTATGCAAATAGTAGATAAAATTATGTTAGTGTAGTAAATTGAACCATTAATCTTCTCTAATCAAGCTCATGCATAAGTAGCATAGTACATTTTGTTTTAAGTTTTCTTTAAAATCTTATTAATGTTAATTTCTCTTCTTCTCTCATCTTCTTTTTTATAATTTTTTATTTTTAAATAAATAAAATGTTGGTTTATATTATTTATAAAATATTGCATTGTATATAATTACCAAAAATATTTTAATGGATTGAGCATACTCTACGATTCTCTTTCTTTTATTTTAAATGATTGATATAAAAAATAAAATTTTAAAAGAGTATAAGATTATAGATAACATATAATTTCTACATAATAATAAGGTTATAGATAACATATAAGATTAGAGTATAAAATTTTTATAAAATTTTAAAAGTAAAAAAATTGAGTGAGACGCCGCATGGATGACTTTTAAATAATATTAATAGATTTTGTAATAAGTCTCGGCCCTACGTTCATATCTGACAATGTTAAGACTGCATCGCCTATGTTATATACCGACAATTTTGTAATTTACACCGCAAGATAGTCTTGTGAGAGTGTGCAAAGATGCACCAACCTTCAGCTTCTTTTTAAAATCATCTATCTCATTCACATGTGTTCGATTATATTACAACAACATTGTGTGCATTTAACGATTTATATTCTAGACTGCAAAAAAATAAAAAAAAACCAAATCAATTGATCGCTGAAAAACAAACAACAACTACTAAGGCAAAATACCTATTTACAAATTATACTTTCTCCAACATAGAAAACTCCGGTAAACCTGATTATAATTGCAACAAGAACAATAGTTCGACCGTGTTTCAAATTTTACATTGTTTCTATTTGTTCTTAATATCAATAATACTCACTATGAACAAGTCCTAAAGCCTTGGGTTTGGCACAGTTACGTTATCATATTAATTTACATACACTAATGTTATATACGTACTTTAGACTAAAAGATTGTAAGATGTGATCACGGTGTGTAGTCTTACGTACCTGACCAACTTTATATTTTATTTACAAGTATATTGTCGTTTCGTTAAAAACACATTAGTTTAGATACATCCATATCATAAACAACTATACTAAAATAATCATTTAGATTATATTTAATTGTTGAATTTGATAAAATGCATTTCACGACATTTAAAACTAAATTAATATTTTGTCAAATGAAAATAATAATTTGATCTTTATTTTATAGATTTTTTTTTCCAAATTTTGTGAAATCTTATTAAATATTAAAAAAATTAATTTTTTTTTTATGCAAATATAAGATAAATTCAAAATTAATTTTAATTACAAAATTGTTTCGATATATATACATTTTCGTGCGAAAAATTATTTCAGTAAATAAACAGGCCCGTGCTTCGCACGAGTTTTTAGGCTAGTTTAACTTAAAAGTTGGGTATTTGATAATTCAATCCATATCACAGTAATTGTTGGAAACTAAAGGACGGCGAAATATTTTGACATCACAATACGGATTTCTATCAGTTACTAAAGTAAGTAAGCAGCAGAACATACATTGATCAATGTTAAGAAGATATGTTGTTTTGTTGTTCGGACAAGACCATGACGGAGTCATTAGTCTACTATATGTGCCAATTTGGTGAACCATTAGGTCCGCAAAATGAATTATGATTAAACACCAAATAAACCATAGTGCTAATCCATACTTGAAATTTACTGATAACTTTGATAGGAGAATTCTTAACGGGCTATCAGCGGGCTAAAATAGGGTACTAGTTCTACCGTGAAAGACTGAATCCGGAAACAATTTCAATAAGTAGATATTGCTTTCAGCCGATGAATTTAGGACGATATTAGTTGATTATGCGAAGGTGAATAACTCATTTAGCTAAAAGTGTATGTTAAGAGCACCTCCAGTGCATGATGGGCCATTTCAATTTTTTCTGGGCCCCACTGTTGCGTAAACTGGACACATAAAGAAAAGTGGACAGTTCCCTCCAATGCTACAAGCCCACTTACTCTATTTTGTAGGACACAATTTATTCATATTAGTTATATTTTTAGTTAAATGATTATTTATATTTCTATTTCAATGTTAAAATTGTAATAATAAAATTAAAGTACTTGACAATTTATAAAATATTATTAAATTAAAGATAGTTCATGTAATTAAATTGCATCATATTATTACAAACATTAAATTGAAAACATCACACACAAAAACATTAAATTTAAACATTATAAAGATATTAACGATTATAAAATGAACGTTATAAAAATAGACGTTATAAAAGTAAAAGAGAGGCTGTGTGACTACTTTATTGCACTAGGAATAGGAAAGAGAAATGATAAACAAAAAAAAAAAACAATGAAATGATCATGGCCACCCCGCTGGGCATGCCCGCTTTTTTATATTCCACTCCAATGCAAAATGCACAGCCCATGTCACTTCATCGGGACCAATGTTGGAAATGGTCATGCACGGAGGTGCTCTAAGACATTTATGAATGAAAAGAAATTCTGGCTAGCAAACAGAGGAACACTACATTTCATTTCTTTGAAGCCTCAAGAGCTTAGCAATGCAACAGAGACATGGAATTTGCTTTACCAACATTTCCATGCAAAACCATATTACAATATAACCATAAGTCCAAATTACTACTTAGACACATTACATCCTCAAGCTACTCACATTCCAAACAAGGAAAAGGCCAAAGCTAACATTAGAACTATACTTCCAAGCTTTGTTTTACTAGATCTTGAAATTGCCACTCTCACATCATCAATTACCGGTCCGCACAATGAGGTCATGTCATCGCTCCTCGTATTGTAATACACACTATAGAATGCAACACGCGTCCTCTCAGCCTTGGCTGTGAAATTCACATCAGCGGTTTGGAACGTAGCATTGGAATTAGGAGTGTAATGTATATTTTCAGCCTGGTCACCGGCAAAGGCCATAACTGCTAGTGGCTGTTTGCATTTGTCATTGGCATGGCCTAAAGAAAATGATAATCTGTAGGGCTTTTTTGGCTTGGTTTCAACCATCTGCGAAATAATGCCTTCTTTCCCTGAAAGCAATTCTATTGCACGCTTTCCTTCTGGGACAGTAAAATGGTTGGAGTCTATGTATCGGACTGCCCTGTTCGATTCAACAATCCATCCTGGTAACGACGATGTTTCTTCATCAAGGTTGGTTGGAAGTAAGACGCCTAGAGATGCATTTCGGAACATCCATGGACCTTCTTCAAAGTCACCATTTAGGACAGCATTATCTGTGTAAAATTGCAGTCATTGATAAGCACGGATAATATTACATGAACAAACTTCTTTATACTTCTGTCATTAATTAAATTATAATTATTTCTGTCTAGAGTTTGGTTACCAACTTAAGTATATCGACCACCTTTAATTGATAGTTTAAACACTTACTGATTCAGTAGATCAAGAACCAACAATTTCTGCAATTTTTGAATGCAAAATTTAAGTAGTCTAGAAAGTGGGTATAAAAACAGGGCTGTAAATTGAATTAATTTCTCATTATATGATTGCAGAAAAGTATAAATAGAACAATACAGTAGCAAAGTACTCCATATAAAATTAAAATCAATTTAAGTGGAGTTACCTACTTACCTTTGACTTTTTCTGGGACAAACAATTTCTTAACAGCAATATCATCAATAATGGGCCCACAAGTGGGGTCATCCTCCATCCCAGGATTTCTAAACACAACCCGCACATCATCTTCCTCTACCTGAACCGCCCACGCGTATGTATCCCAACCCTGCACACTATACAACGTTTGTAAATCAATGGTCTGTGACGCAGGTGGCACAGACACGTTCAGTGACTCTAGCTGAGCACAAGTCCGAGCCGCGCTAAATGTGACCGAGTAAATCGAGCCTTTTTCTAGCTTCACTTCTTGGCTTATCTCCGCGTCGTTGCCGAGCCGAACTGCATGCTCACCTTCGGGTACAATGAGGATCATACCACCTTGTTTTTCTCCTGAGGATATTATTTCTACGGCGCCGTTTGTTTTCCAGCTGGGGATCGAGGCAGGGCCATCGGATACGCCGAAGTTGGAGAAGCCACCGGGTGGCGGAGTCTCGAAATCACCGTTGATCAGTAAACCTGCATTGTCCAACCACGTACATCCGACTTAAATCGTTTGAATCATGAAATTTTAATTTAATTAATAAAAATTGAAGCTGATATTTTAAAAATCAGGTTATTATCGCAACTAATGCTACAAATTTATTTTAAATTTTGAATTAATTTAATTTTACATAAATTTGATTGGGGACACGAATTACGGAGGATTTTTGTCACATAGCAAGCAGCATGTACTGCGAATCTCTGAATATAAATATGACTTCATCCCACATAGTATTATGTGAACCGCGTCAAGCAAGCTGTCTTTGGGACCCTTTTCTTCTTATTCCTGCCCTTGTTTTACTAACTTTTTGACTCACTATTTTAACGTGAAATGAACCACTCAAGTACATATGACTGGAGAAAATTATAAAAGTAGCAAGCACAGGTAAAATGCCGGACAAACAAACACAAAAGTCACTGCATCTTATCCTGTGTAGATCTAGGTCTCTGTGTAACAATCCGGTTTTACCTCTTGGCCACGGTCCGCTCTCGGGTATCCCGTTCACAATACTCCCGATAAGTCTGATAATTTATAATTTATCAAGTGAATTTTTTGTAATGCACACAACCATACAATATTATTGTTACATTTTATAAAAACGTTACATTTCCGGAAATTTACTATCTGTCTCGAGCACCACCTTGAGTATTCAACAATTCACCAAATGTGGGTCAATATTAACAGTTTACACCAGAATGCAAAGATTTTGACAGGAAATTTCATCTACCTACTGTGATTCACTTCAAGTATAGTAAAGTCGAGGGGTCCAAACAAACTGTTATCGCCCGCGGAGTGCAAAACTTGTGAATAATAATGGTGATTCCCCGACACTGCAGTTATACTTAAATTTAGCATTTCATTTTCAGGCATAAGCCAGAAAAGGACATTGCCTGTATCTGACCTGTATTCCAATAACAAGTGTAACTAGTAGTCTACTAGAAGTCATTGTAACATAGATTCAACTAGTCCTCATCTCCTTCAAATTAGAACACTGGTTTAGAATTTGGTGTCAAACTACATTAGGTGTAGTTGTGGATGATCATAAGCTAGTAATGCAATTTTTTTTTTTTTTTTTTTTTTGGAAACTACTCTGGCAAATTTAAATCTACCAGGTCTATTCTAGAAGTTTGCCTTTATGTGAGGTTCACAGTAATTAAGGTTATTACAGTAGTCTATGAGTCTAAAATTATTTAGAGTTTTGCATGTTATGGACAACAGTCGAAATTAACAAGTAAATTTAAAAATAAGATCTAATTTTCTGAAGAATACACTTGAGTGTTGGGTCCATGTCATTTGACAAAATACTGAAGATAATCTAAATATAAACGAAGTGGTTAGGTTCTAATTATAGTTCACATAAGCTCATCTAGTTTAAAGTGTGTTTCTTTTCTTTCTTGACAGGTTTGGTCTACAAGTTAAATAAATAAAAAAGAAATTTAAGATTTCAAAAGTATATCTAATCTTTTTACTACATAAAAATTCTAGAAGTCCAGAACTACTGTATGCACTCAATATATTTAACTTGGAGAAAAAACTACTACAACAATGTACCTGAATTTGCTCAGAATTAAAAAGTAGACCAGACTATTTACTTGAGTTCCAAAGTAGTTTAGATCTCATTTGTGAAGAACAGCCATCAAATAAAGACCATGATCCTCTTAAAAGGAGACTAAACTATTAAAAGGAGACTCAACTTAAGATAGCACAGATAATCAGAATCGGTGACAAGAAAAGTAAGAAAAGAAAGAGAAAGAAGTTATACCATCTTCTACTTGTGCAGCAATTTGATGAGCCATTACAAGAGTACAGACTGCCACCCATTTCCATCTTGTTGAGCTCCAAACCATCTTCATACCCATCTCTCTCTCTCTCTCTCTCTCTCTCTCTCTCTCTGTGTGTGTGTGAGTGTGTGAGTGACTATGTGGTCTCTCTATCTATAAACAGAGAACAATATGGGAGCTTAAAGAAAGAGGAGGCAGAGCAAATGTCATTTTATACAAAGATTCCAAGCTAGTGTCTACAAACTAGTGTGTACCTTAGAGTCCTTTTTTACAAGCTGTACATGTATTGTTAAATATAAAAGGATCGAGAACCACTTTAATTTTAATAAAAGGGTCGAGAAACACTTTAATTTTAGTTAAACAAAAAGAGAACTATTTAAATATATATGATTGCAATTTTGGAACAAAAAATGAAAAGTAACAAAAAAAAGGTGTTCCCCGCTTGTGGATCCACACACAAATTTTTTTGACATTCTTCCGTGTATTGAGAACCGGGTCCGGGTGGCCTACCGCCCAATTTTCTCAATCATGAAAGCCACTCGTGACCTTTGTTTGCTTTATTTACACAGGAGAATAAAATATTTTCCTTTTTGGTGAATCCCCTAAATAATAAATCCTGTTGCCAAAATGTTGGCAATTTTACGGTGCCTATCCCAGGACTTCTATCTTATTTACGATCATATGCCATTACATGAAAGAATGACAAAAATAATCATTTTTTTGACAAAATAAACAAAAATAACCATTCTGAAAAAATTGGCCAATTTTAGCCTTTGGGATACTCCACTGGTAGTTGGGTATCCCATATACAGGATACTCCACTGACAGTTGGGTATCCCATAAGTCAAAATTAACCTCTTTTTTAATACAAAATGAACAAAAATAAACGTGTGTTCTTAGTTTAACCGTTTCCTTGGGGGTTCAACAGTTAACCTTTGGGGTTCAATAGTTTCATTTTGGGTTTTAGAAATATTCAGAACGACGAATCCGTATACGGACTTAGGGTCCTAAACCCTAGACCCTAAACCCTAACCTAACCTGATTTTAGGGTTGTAAACAACCCTAAAATCAGGCTGCCGGTCAGTTAAAAAAATCAATTTAAAATCAATTAAAATCATTTTTTACTGTTTGTTGAAGTTTGCTGAGGTCACTTGCAAAATGAATTACAGTAATACACATATGTCATATGCTTATTAAGTTCATGATACTCCACTGAGATATGCGTATTCCCTGGATACTCCGATTGAAAATGCGTAAGCCACACAGAATACCTCATCACGAAATGCGTATTCTGATTACTCCATTGACCAATGCGTATTCAATCGGCCATATTTGTCCACTAATTTCAGATCGGCTATTATGGTTACCCCAATCTGAAAATCGGCCATACTTGGCCTTCACCCCCATTACATTTACCTAAAGAAGTTTGTGATAGAATAATGAAATAAAAACTACTATGTTAGCAGTCAAATTCCTACCCAAAAAAAAAGTTTCACGTGAAGAATGGTTGCAATAAGAATTTTTGTCAAATGTTAAACAAAGTCCACTTACTTTGTTGACTAATTTTATCACTCTTTTCGGTTTTTCTCACCCACTTTGGACAATTATACCAAAATGTATATGTGTACAATTCCTGATAGTAACATCCAAATACTTCTTTATCTCTTACATGCTCTTTCAGGTTATGTGCGTCCAAATTGAATTCAAAATCAGGTTATGTGCGTCCAAATTGAAATACAAGATTCAATTAGGTGAGTTTGAAATTGAATTATCATTTAGGTTCTTCAAACTGAGAGAAAGAATGAAAGAGATTTCTTAAGATGCAGTGTTATTCTTGCTTTCATTTAGATCGATCTTATACATATAAACGATTTTAATCACGATTTCATTTTGTTTTCAGACCAATTATAATCATTTGAAGCTTGATAATTTCTCATCTTTACAATCTGATTTTGGTATGTTGTTCATCATAGTACAATTGATTTGCATGTGTTTTTCATTGACCATATGTTTCTTTTGTTCATGTTTCATATGTTTCTTTGGCCCTGTAGGTTCAAGTGGGAAGCGTAAACGGAAAATGGATGTTGGAAACAAAGAAAATATTCTTCCAAATTGTAGGGCTGATGTTGTCTACAATAGTCCGTCAGGTTCATCTGTTACACCAAGACAACAGAGTGGTGCATTTACTTCCCCTTATCCCTTTTTTAGCATCACAGTATGTTCTGCTATCATAGTTATATTACTTATTTATTTTTGGTGTCCTTAAATTAAATATGATATAGGCCAAACGAATGTAATGATGGGCAGTCCTCTAACAATTAGGACTGTTGATGGTAAGGTAGTTGATGATGTCTACAATACCACTACCTGTGATTTTATTAAAGAAAGAGTTCCTTTGAGTAACATTACAAATGAGCTACAAAGAGGTACAATTTTTTTTGCATTATGTTTCCATTAATTGAGTTGTTTATATTTGTTCAAGCTCATCTTACTCGCATTTTCATGTTATTAATTTCATTGTCCTTCTTTTATAGCAGAAGTGAATGTAATGTTGGACACACCTCTATCAAGGAGGCCTATTAATGGTAGGGCTGTTGATGCAGTCTACAATACTCCCCCATGTTCATATTTTAAAGAAAGCTTCCTTCACAGTAACATATCAAATGAACTTGAAGGAGGTACATTTTCGTAATATTTTAGCTCAGTCCACCCTATAATCATGTATTTTTTAATTGTAGACAGACCTCATGAATGTTTTGGTTGCAGATATCACAATAGATTTTGAACATGATGGACAAAATACAACCTCTATGTCAACTGAAATGAATAAAAAAAAAAGGAGTCCAAAACCAAGAGCAATGATAAGTGACTGTCCAGATATTTCCCAACCATGTTTTTCGACATCTGTTCCACTGAAAAGACCAGGCGACGGCTTCCAAAAGATAAAGATTTTGAAAGCAGTACACAATTGTTCACATCATAGTCAATGAGTCCCATGTCTCCAATTTCCGGTACTGACAACAGATCTGGTAATAGAATTTGTAAGTTTTTTTTACAGTGGCTACTACAATTTGATGTTAATATATGTTGTACTAAATCTATTGCAGACCATGACCATCCAGAAAAAGATTTTGTCGAGGAGGATGAAGATTTTGTGGGCCATCCTAGTAATATTACCATAATATAACCAGAAAAATTTGTTTGATACATAAATAAAATTGTCTTACAAATTATAAATAAATTTTCATGTAGTTATTGGTAGTGATAGTGATGAAGATGAAGTCATTTTTCCGGAAGAAGGCCTTCGGACAATACCTGATAGTGAAAATGAATTCAGAGTGAAAATCATTTCTTAAATGATCTGTGGCTCCCAAAGATGTTTGTCATTAAATTAAATGTTTTTGAATTCATAGGTTATGTAAGCTTGGGAACTCCAACTGCCAAATGTAACAAGTGCAATGCCATTATATGGAAGGAAGAAAAGGTGAACAAGAATGTGAAACGCGGCACTCCCGAGTTTTCACTGTGCTGTGCAAAGGGACAAATCAGTCTTCCCAAAACACCTCACACACCTTCTTACATGATGCAGCTGTTAAATGATCCTAAGAAGGGAAAAAAATTCCGTAGGTGTATTCGGATGTACAATACCATGTTTGCTTTCACATCAATGGGAGGTAAAGTTGACCATTCCGTAAATAATGGTTCCTCTCCATATGTTTATCGTCTTAATGGACAAAACCATCATGTGTTTGGTTCTCTTATCCCTAATGATGGAGAGGATCCCAAATTTTGCCAATTGTACATTTATGACACCGATAATGAAGTTGAGAACATAATGCATTGGGTGAATCAAAAGGATGGTCAGAAAGTGGAAGCTGAAATTATTTCAAGCTTGATAAAAATGTTAGATACAACAAATGAATTAGTAAAATACTTCCGTTTTGCATGTGATCGCTTCAAAGATCAACTTGTACAAGACTTGAAAATTGTAATGAAAGTTTGTAGGGCTAAAAGTGGCCGTGAAAATTTTATAGGACCATCAAATGAAGTGGGTGCAATCATGGTTGGTGATTTAGAAGATACATGTGGAGAAAGAGATATTATTATTGAGAGAAAGATATATGTGCAAGTTCCTCAAGCAATCAGGTAATCACTACTAATCTCACTGAGCTTTCTAAAGAGGAATGCAATAGTACTATAAATGAAATGTCTACTGAATTGTACCATTTGCGTGTAACCCTCAAATCACTTACTAAAGAGAACACCGTAATCAAAGATGCTAATCTATTTTTAAGTGATAGAATGTTGTCTTGGAAACTCAGTTCATTGAATTTGAGAAAATGAAAGGCATATGTATAGGCCTATTTGTAAACACCGAGGATTCGACTCAACTTAAACAAAAATGTAATAAGTAAATAATAATTCAAACAGTCACTGAATCTCAGAAGATTATATCAGTCAAAAGAATGAAGATTGAAGTCAATCTGTAGACTTGAAGTAATTCTACATTGAAAGAAGTTCATTTATTTGATCAAGCCTCAATGAAGTATTCAAGAAAGTGGAACTATTTAAAAGTGACAGAGATTTCAGAATTGTGACAGGAAATGTACAGGTTACAGTGTTTGTTAAAGGGAAAGAAAAAAGACCACAGCTTAAAGTCAAAAGATGAAGAACCGTCTTTGAAGTTAGTCACTCATGAACCAGACATTACATCGAGTGTCAACGTCATTCAGTGAAAGTTCTTCATTATTTTCAGTGGTTATCAGATTGAGTATTAATTCTCTTTTAATTTATTAAATAAGAAACAGTTGAAGATGAGTTGATGTTAGCTCATGCTCTAGACATTCCGTCTAATATGTTTGGGAACTGAAGGCTTATGGACCGTGTATGGTTGTTTGCTTGAATCTATGTTGGCTGCGTTTTGTTTTCTATTTTAAGGTCCGTGTTTTGGTTTATGTAGTTGGCAATATTAAGTTGGTGGTGGATTATGTTTAACTTAATACTGTTTTAAGTATGTCTTGTTACTGGTGCATTCTAAGTAATGGCCAGATGTTCTTTGCTCTTTTGAGCTTCTATCCTTAATGAATTTCTGTTTTTCAAAAAAAAAAGGGTTTTTTTATTGATATGTCCCATTTTAAAAGTTGGTTTACAATTATATCCCATTTATGTTGTATTTATAAATATATCCTAAATTCAAAAAAAAATTAAATTTTAAATTAACTATAGTTAACTTAACTACTTTATAATATAAAATGACATTTATAACCTTTTAATAACTAAAGAAAAAATAAAAGTACAACTTTAAATTCTTTAACTTTTAGAACATGACCATTAAATTACTCCCAAGAATCTTGGAAAATTTAAAGAAAAATATAAACTCTGATTAAACAAATTCTAGAAAAACATAATCTAAAAACATAAGTAACACCAGAAACATCAAGTAAACTACAATAAAGAAAAAAAGTATGATAAAAAGATGAACACGACTCGGCACAACACTGCAAAAAACATTAATTCAGAAGAACCAATTCAACCATCTACTTCCACTCTAATCCTTTTTCTCTTTGTGTTAGAGCCAATCGGACCACCACCGCATGTTGTCTTGTTGTGTCCAGGTTGTTTGCACTTGCTGCAACACCTTGGTTTTTTCTCGGGTAAGGTCTCATGATAAGCCTTTCTTCTATTCTTTCTCGGCCTGCCCGGTTTTCTGATTAGTAAAGGGGAACAATAGTAGCTCTAGGCT